>SEMN01000007.1:2196318-3396318 GCA_005408345.1 Macquaria australasica
TATATATATATATGTGTGTATATATGTGTGTATATATCCATCCCAATTTATAACCCAAGAATGTCAGTTAATGTAAGACTTTTACCAGTATATTTAAAGAAGCATGTCCAATTTCATATCTAACCAACAGAAAACCACCATGGATAAGTGAACTGTACTGTTAGATAGAAGGATTTTTTTCCCCATATAGAGCACTAAGCATCCCTTAATGTGGTAGCTGATATACAAGATCATTTTGTCAAAACATCATGACTCATTACTGGATTCAACAACAGTTTCCAGGCAGAAAATGGCAGCCAAGCAGATCTTCTGTTAAACCTTGTAAACGCATAGGAAAGAAGATTCCTACACACACAGTCATACAAATGCCAGGTTTCATACGATGTCTCACAAGCCTGTTCTCCCTGTTGCCTATTAGAGAAAAGGAGGACGAGCCAAGTCAATTAAGGTGACTGATAGTATAAATCAGTCGGTTCTGCGATCAAACCAGCCTAATAATACCCATTCCCTTCCCACAGCTGAACTAGCATTCCCTTTATTTAGCCTCATGAAGTGATTGCTGAAATGAAAAGTGATTTTAAAAGGGTTCTCAGTGGGTGCCTTTTGAAAAGGGAACGAACCAAAGCACTTTCCACTTCCTGCACCAGTTATAGCTAGAAACGGTGATGTAGTGGTGTTTTGATAAGTGAACATATTGAGGCTTCTTTTTTGCTGACATTTTTAATGCACAACTTTTACTTATGGAATATTTTTATATTGCAGTATTGCTAATTTCAGGATCTGAATGCTTCCGTCACCACTGATCAACACAAACCCCTTCGATGCCACCGGTGTAACGTCCTTATCTAACGTTAACCATCAGCGTCTCCTCTAAGCTCTTAACTGTCGTCAGTGTCATCGTTGTCAGACAGGTTTCATATTCGCTTCATATTTGTAGTTGTGTGTGCCCGATATGGAAAAACAGTAAGGGAAGTCTTTAAGACAGCGCTTAGTGCTGTTAATACAGGGGTATTTATGTTGTCTGGGAGGAGGTATTGACTTTAAGAATAAAGTCAGGGAACAAAAGTCTCATGTGCAGTTAACACTAACATCATTGCCTGCAGGCTTACTCTGCAAGATGTGCACTGATACATATCTTTGGCTATTTTTAGTTAGTTATACAGTTGGTATACACCGTACACCCGTGTATACGCACCACTACTCCTCTGGCTAAAAATCCAAGTTTCAGATTAACGTAATGTGACTGTACTCGGATTTCCAGTCTTCTTTGAAGGGATTTTTCAAAGTAAGACTGTTCAAACACACGTCCTCAATCAAACCTGAAAAATAATGTAAGTCAGAGAGGTGACCTACAACATTTCCTGCACCGTTTATAACAATTTTCCCACTGAAAGGGAAAATTAAGCCTTTCTTCTTCCTGGAACAAAGCTTCTCCTCACAAACGGAAAATCTCTAAATTTCTCAAATAGAACTGCACTGCAGATTGACTTGGCTTAGTGCTTTTCTGAAGGTTGAATCGTTCCTTCTCCTGTATACCAACTTACAGTAGATACATGGTATCACAAAAACAAGCATAAAAGAGGTATCTCTGCAGGCACATGTGCACACACAGACACGCACACGCATGCTGAAATATACTGTGTGAGCAGTGAAATGGGACATTTATCAGCATGAGTTTTGTGCTGCTTGGCCTCATTTCATACAGCAGAGGCAACTTAGCAAAAGCAGCCAGTTTTAAGATGTCACTTGATCTGTCATCAACGGCCATTCTGCACAGTCTGAAGGCCTGCAGGAAGGAGTGTAAGCTGCAAACGGAGATGCAGAGGCAGAATAAAGGGGGTGATGTTGGCTTGTTTACCATTTCCCTTTTTTTTTACTCGGTGGCTGGCAGATATGGCACTAAAACCCTCAGGAACTGATGGTGTTAAAGCAGACACCTGTTTTACAGTATTCTCTATGGGTGTTATCTACAGTACAGGTCAGGGGCGTCTCAGGGAGCTGTACCTGGATTTTAGACTCAGATAAAAGAAGTAAATAGTTCCTTTTTGGTATTCTAGATGGCAGTGAATTTGGGGTTGTGTTTGTGAGAACATGAGTCATTATCCTGCATGTGAAGCAGAGTCACATGGGCTGAAGAGTCAGTGAATATATTTGAATACTTGAAAACAAACATGAGGAAGGCTGGATTAATCTGGGTAACGGAAGTGTCACTTTTTGAGATTGCTAAAATGTTTGGCAAGATAAAATAAGTAAATATCAGTATGTAATTATATTTCATAAGTCTATTTAGGAAGTGTAGTTATTATAAACACTATACCTATACATGCAATGGGCTGCGATACTGTTAAAACGCAGGAAAAAAAAATGTTTTGGGGGATGAATTAGGTTGAGAGTCTCTCTAGGTTTCTGTCTCCCTATCCTTGCCTCACAACGTTTAGTCAGTGATTTCCATAAGCAACATGGCGTGTCAATCATACACACATGCACAGTCCATATAGGTAAACAGAGGTATGCAATGTTTAGTAGGTCCAACGGCTAGATGAAAGCATGCTGTGTGCAGCCGACACACAGCCGTTCTGCTCGAGGCCGCCTCCCTGCACTTTCATTGCAGCAGCCTGAAATCAAGTGTAAAACTGTCAGGATTTGTCAGTGTTGTGCTTACACACCACACTTATTCAAGTGGACAAGGAGCCAGCAAGGAGCACACAGGGGCAGACACAAGCGGCGTGTGTGTGTCTTGTATGTGACATTTGAGGCCAGAGTTTCAGAGTACAGACTCTGAGAATAATTGTGTTTATTTGAAGTGATTATAGTGACTGTGGAATGAATAACAATGCATTGAAGGCCTGTCCCACCCCCCAGCGGTGCATACAAGCCTCAGTGTCGACTCTACAAATATCCAGCTCCGTGCTTCTGGACTGAGTCGAGTTTTCAGATGCACTGAAACTCTTCCTCTCCTCCTCTTCAGCAACTAAAAGCACATAGCAGTGAAGGTTACTTAAGGTTAATGTATACTCTGTATAGAGGGATTAATATTTAAGAACATATCTAAAGTGAAAATGGGTACAAATTGTTTACCTGGAAGCTGTAAGAAGTACTCGGATCCTTTACTGAAGTCAAATTTGTAATGCCACAAAGCAAAAACACAAAAAAGTCCTACACTAAAGTACTAATAGTCTGATGGGTAGTTTTATCTCTAACAATGCATCATATTTTAGTTACATCTTGGCCATTTATATGCCTTTTATTAGAGAGCTGACAGCAGAGAGATGACAGGAAATGAGGGGAAAGAGGTCGAGAACAACATGCAACAAAGGTCCCCAGCCGAACTTGAACCAGGGACGTTGTGATTTATGTCGGCATGTAATCTGCAAAGAAACTATGAACTATTTGGAATAGCTGTCAAACTGAATTTAATGTTGTAAAAGTACAATATTTCTCGTTGAAGCGTAGTGGATTAATATAATGTAGTATAAAATTATATTTAAATACAGTACTTGAATAAATATACTTACTTACTTTCTGCCACTGCCTACTGGATATAATGAAATGACTCCCCACAGTGATGCATCAGAATTTGAGAGATGAGCCAGTGAAGCTTTGAATTGTTGATCAACTGCTACAAAGGCAGGCATCTTCTTTTCTACTGCTGTATATGAATGAAAAACACAACCCTTAAACAACCTTGCTACAGTACAAGTAAAAACTGTAGCTGGTACAGATCAACTAGAAAGACTTGTGTATGGAATATTCTCATCACGCATCAGATCATTTCCCAATGGTAATGCCAAGACCATTCCTGTGGTTAATACATTGCGACTCAAAGAGCCATTTAAGGTAAATATCGCACAAAAAGCTGTAAAATGATTTATTCAGCTATAAAATGGCCTGTTAGCATCGTGGTGGAGCGTGACGGGGCAACCCAGAACCCAGAATCAAACTGCTCTGCACTGTGTCACCAAAGTAATCATCGTAAGAAAAATCAGGAAAATGAGCACGCTATTAGATACACAATAATCTCTCCCACCTGCTTATTAAAATAAATACTCTCATAGAGCTACATGCTGTTGGTTGCTTAATCACAAATACTTTAAATTAGCAATGAGTGGAGAAAGAGCTGCAATATCAATCTACTAAACTTCCATGATTTAGATTTTTGTAACTTGCTACAGAGTCTATCAAAAGATCGATGCAAATTAATTATGCCTTTGCTTGAGAAATGCAATATGTTTGCATGGCTACACGTTAGTCTCTTCTAACACTTACTTCCACCCTTTTTCACCCTGCACTTCGCAAAATGCTGTTCATACTATCATAAATGGCAGATATAGATCATTCTTGGTTAAAGAAATATCTAATTCTTTAGTATGAACGTGTGGTATATATAAAATACACCTTTTAAACCATTAAAAATGCTTCTTTAAAGAGTCATGCACATGCTTGTATTTTCCCAACAAGTAATCTTGATTTAAAAGGTGCTAAAATGAGACTATATAATTTTGAAAAAAGAAATAACACATTTTTCTATTACAAATGTAAAGCTATACTAATAAGAAATAAAACACACTTTTGCTCAATTCAATACACTTTGGGGTTGGGCCTTACTTGGTCTGGTATGTCCAGTAGCTCATGGTGGCTAATGTTAGCAAACCTTTGATATATTTTTCCGTGTAACAATCAGTTTGCTGACTTTATGACTCTTCTCGACTTGTGCTACTGTTACACTGTGTTTTACCATTTACAATGAACCTGTAATTGTTACTGGTGGCCACAGAGGTCGTTCAGCAAAAGTTACACAGAGTCACTTTAGATATTCAAATTTATCTTTCTCTTTTCTCGCTCTACTTCCTGTTCCACCTTAACATTATAGCCACTTCAGCCCCTCATGTGATCCATCAGAAACATGTCGACATATTACAACGTGTAAAATCGAAATATTTATAAATGAGAGGATGTGGGGGGTCAGAAAGATATGACATGCAGTAGAGGGTTAAACTTCAGAACCCAAAACTGAGGTTTTATGTTGGAAAACTGTAGAACAAACAGTTCATTTAAATAATACTCGGGCTGCACACTAAACCACTGCTGTGTAATTATGATGGCAATTATATCAGTCACGCTGAAGTGGTGGTGAAAAAAGTAATGGCTTCGTGCTGCATGAGTGACTCAGGTATTTTGATTGAAACCTCTGCACACTCAACCTATTGGAAATGTAAACAGGAGTGTAGAAGTAACTGATTCTAATCAAATAGGACCTTGCAATCAATCATCACAAAGGCCGGACTACAGCAACAATATCTGTTATGCTGATGATATCAACATATATAAGGTGTATCATTTGGATTAAAAACTTTTAAACGTTTCTCCCTTGATAACTCAGGAGAGCAACATAGCATGGGTGCATGTTAAGCAGGGATGTAAGCAGAATAGAAAACAGATTGATAAATGATGCCTATTGTTGTCAAGTAATGCCAGGAAGTAAATTACATTTGAGTGTCCTCCAGGGAGCATGCAGGTGTGAACCCTGAATAGAAAATGGTGCTGGGAAGAAGAAGAAGAAGAAGAATGGAGGTGGGATGTTCATATTGTTAATAGCCAGTCCTCTGCCAGCCCCCCCCCCCCTTCTCACTCACTCACTTGCTCGCTCTTTCGCTCTCTCTCTTACATACTCACACACAGAAGAATACACACTTGCTCTTCACACTCTCACCATCACACTGTCAGCCTGCTTTCCTTCTCCGCTGCTTTTCAAATCCGCCTCGCCCCTTTCTCTCGTTCGTCTCCTAAAGGGCAGTGTGATCAGCAGAGCGCGGAGCTTTTAATTGAAGCACATATGTGTCGTTCTTCAGCCGCAGCAGTTTGGATCGCAGCCAAGATGTGTCATTGACTGAGAAAGGACTGCCATTTCACCTCAGTTTAGAGAACCAAAGTGGAGGAAAGACACACAGTAGAGAGACGGAGGAGGCACTTTGTTGGTTTTTGTTCAACTTCTCTGATGGGAGAGAAACTGGCAGGAGAAGCCTAAGTCAAACGCAAAAGAGAGCGGCAAGCAGAGGAATCACAAAACACGTGGAGATGCTGTTTGGTAAGACTGTTTGTTTACTCTTGCAGTTCATGTATGTGTTAGTATCACCTATTTATGGGAATGCAACAATAGCCTCACAAGTGGCTGAGGTTTTATCAGGTTTTATTTGTCTTGAGGTGTGGTGTTTTTGTGCATCCATCAGCCTAAATGCATGCGAGTACTCCCCTGTCAATGTTCGTTTTACAACAATGACTTTACATCGTTGCTCAAGGGCAGGCTCAGTCTCCTGCCTACCATCTGCCCTCTTTCCCTTCCTCTGCATCCAAAACGAGTCCCCGGCCTGTTTGTTATTCTAATTGACCCCTTTTGATGAAGCCAAGTGTGGAGTTCAGACCAATACAACACTGTCGCTCCCAGATGTGTCAAGTCATTTTAAAGCCACACAAGAACAGCGCTGATATCACTGTGCAGATTCCTGGCAATTATGTCTTTGCCTCCCCAGGGAAATATGCCCAGATTAGCTCGTATAATTGGAGCCTGTTAAAGATAAAGGCAGTGTGGGGATTTTTAGTCATTAATGTTTGTTTGTTTTAGCTAAGGGAGCAAAATGCTGATTGCCTTTAGGCTTTTTAAATTTAGAACCAGTTTAGTTTTGCCAAGTTAAACTCATCACACATTGGAAGTACATGCAGAGAGTAGATGGTCTCAAGTTCGCAGTTTGACCTCTAGATAAATGGATGCAAACGAAAGAGTAAACAAGACTATAATATGGATATATGTAGAGCTGAAACAATTAGTCGATTAGTCGATCGACAGAAAATTAACCGGCATCTGTTTTGATAATCCATTAATCGTTTCAGTCACCTTTCAAGCAAAAATGACAATTAATTTAAGCATGACCCCTGGCCTCTGGGAAGTTGTGATGCGCAGTTTTCACTATTTTTTAAACATTTTATGGACAAAACAATTAATTGGTTAATCAAGAAAATAATCAGCAGATTAATCGATCATGAAAATAATCGTTAGTTGCAGCCCTAGATGTATGTTTGTTTTTTATTTTTTTAACACTGAGGCAAACATTTCTTATAGTCTTCATATGATGAGCATGAGAAAGAAGTGTCATTTCTCATCTCATAGAGTTAACGTACAGAGTAGGTGTAAATTATGTGTATATACATATGCATTTTGGGATATACTCCAGTAGCTTATGGACACATACACACTGTGCCGTGTGTGCCTGGATAGAAATACTAAGTGTCTGCGTGGCAGCTCTGGATGCCTTCTTCTTTAAATGGCAGATTATAGAGATCAAAGGGAAACAGTTGGAGAGGAGATAACTGTAGAGTTTTGCCTGGTGGCCATGCTGCAGCTGTCCCCACCCCTCCACCCCTCGTCAAGAGCTCCGTTTTGAGGCTGCAGTGGCAGCCTATGTATATAAATCTCATTCTCTGTTCAGTATGACATGAAAGAGATGCGATGGTGTGTAAAAATCCTAGAATAAAGAACACATTTCTCAGCTTTGAGATTCATATCTTTCTCTACATCTTTTGTTTAAAATTAGTAGACATACAATAATAGCAGAATAATAGTAGCACAGCAGAAACTGGAGGAGTTACAGTGGCAGTGTTGGCATTCTGTTGTCAGTGCTTTACTTAATATATTAAATAAAACCTTTATAATACAGCACACCAGAAGCACAATAGTGTAATAACGCACATTAAGATACATTCCATGTATTATACTACATGACGTCAGTGATGCAAATGGCAGTCACCTACAGTACGACATGCTGACTGGTTTTGGTAATTTTGTGTTCAGAGGTGCACAGCACAACTGCACCACAATTGGAAATTAGCTGCGTCCAGTGGAGTAAGACGCCTAAGATGTGATTGCCACATGGTTGGTTCAAGTCTGGCTGGGGATTTTTGTAAAGATATTTGTGTAGCTCTTTTCAAAAACACAAGATTCCAAATTGCTTTTTAATAAAGTAGAAAAAGAAACAGAACTGATATGATAAATCTAACCAGGTAATACAACAAAACACAGGACGTGTAAAAGCGGAAACCTTTGGTAAAATATTTAAAAGAATTTTAAATAATAGGCACAATGAAAATCAACCGGACAGAACAATAGACATGTTAAAATGTTCAAAATCCAAGTTTTAAAAGTGAGCCTTTAACTAAGATTTCAAAACGTTACGAATTTATTTATTATGACATTGAAAAATTATTTATTCCAGAGCTTTAGGGCACAGTGTCTCCTTTAGTTTTGAGTTGAGTCATCAGCCCTGTGTTCCCCCTCCTACATCTTTTCTGTTGTTCTCTACTGTCAACTAACAAATGCTGGAAAATGTCCACATATTAATTTAAAAAGGAAAAACAGGAAATGGGTTGCGATTAGAATGAATTCTGAAGGGTGGCTTGAGTTGTGACATATAACCTCTCCATTCCCTTTTAAAACCGGTGAAACAAAAGTCTGCACTTGGCCCTACTGTGCATTATCATAAAAATAAAACCCTGCAATGCATTCTACCACCCACACACATACAAATCATTTACTATAGATAAGAGGTTAAAGACACCACAGAATTGCTTTAAATTGCAGCAAATGATAGCTGTCTGACCAGTTTACAATAACCTACTGCAGGTTGCAAATTACCTCAATGATTGCCTGTTATTAGGACGTGCAGTTATTGTTCTGGTTGTGCTTTGTTTATCCTCTGGTCTTTGCCAAAATCTGTCAAATCTCACTTTTTCCCCCTTTTACCAGTCAGAAATCTTCCTTTTCAGAAAACTTAAAGCTGACTAAACTTATCACCTTCTAGTGGTTAAATATTGTATTAACATAGTAGTAAAATACTTACAACAGACATGTTTACATATTGTTGTCATTAGCTGCCAGTAGGACATTTTTTTTTCAATATTTAATCATTTGCCCGGCTTGAAATACAAATCCTCTCCCTATAGAGCCATGTTAGTTAGTTAATTGGCTAAATTTGAACTATTAACTTGAGCTTAAAGAGCAAAACCTTTAAAAGCATAAAGCTGTAATTAGTACAAAACTAGCGATTAGAGCAAAATGGGAAAACTTCTAATACAGTAGAGCACGACTGAAGTATTTACTCACTTAGTCTTTATTAGGAACCCGTAACATTTGAGTCAGGCAAATCAAGTGTGATATTATGACCCACCATATTAGCTATGAGACATTAATCTGTGCTCTGTGGGGATGGAGAGAGAGATTGTTTCCTTGTTATGTTATGGAAAAGTTTTTCAAGATGTTTGAGGAGACAGAAGTTCATGAGTCAGTTTAGATGGGACCATTAATTTTCCTGTTGGGGCTCAAATTCACTATCCAGCAGCGTCAATGACTCATTATCCTAATTGTAGGGTAATGAGTATGGCGCCGTATGGTTTTAATTGCAATACTGATAGTGCAGATTATCTTAGAGAACAAATTTGATTAGGCTACTGTACTTTGACTCAGTGCCTTGAGTCGGTGAGAGCATTTGAATTTATTTGTGTCACAGCAGTATCTGAAAAACCTGTCATCAGTTCAGAGCAGTGTCGGCGAATATACCAACTTGTACGTATGTGCCCTATTTTCGCGGCGGCACAACAAGCAGCACAAGCAGCACACCGACCATTTGTTTTTTTTCCTGACCTTTAGATTGGCTTTGCCCGACTGTGTGGTATTTATATCTTGAAATGCAATACGAAGCAAATGTTGCTGCATCACATTTTAAGATATGATGTAACCATTTCTAACATGAAATACAGTAGAATTATGACTGAAATAGCGGCGTAAAACGTGATCGTATAAACTGCTTCACCAAACTATTTTTCATTATTTGTTTCTATCATGATTGCACCAATTAACTGTTAAAAATATAAATAAAACGGAGATGTCCATTCAGTCCGTGCGTTCAAGACCTACCGCTTTGTGTTTGTCGTGGCACTTGCGCGATAAAAATTCGACCCAGAGTTTCATAACATTATTATGTGGTTGTAAACATGAATCATGTGAACACCAAATTACAATATGTGACACAAACTGTCTGATTGCTACAGAAACAGAAACAAATTAAACACAACATATGAAAAAACATCCCACATATGTTCAGTCTACAAATATTTTTTGTAAAAGTAACGGTTAAATTTGGGTCAGGTGAACAAGATAAATGATTGCTAACAACATCTTTGCATGAATTGTGAATTGAAAGCAAATGTGTCTGCCCATCCACCACCCACCAAAACACATTCACTTTCCTCTGTTATCTTTCGTTGTAAAGCTAGATTCCTGGTGTTGTTATGTATCTTTCACAGCATCCTTTCATGGTAGGGAAACATGTTTCTTTCACTTGCTGTATTTGCATTTGAACACCACGCTCATTTCACAATTCTTTTTTTTTTTCCAGGAACTCATTTCAGTACAGTATGCATGCAATCTGAATGGATAAATGTGGCATCCTCTCTAATTTTGTGTGTTATTCAAAATCTCAGGCTGGTGCTGTAGAGGCTTGCATCAAAATATGCCCTCCTTTACCTCAACCCTGCTAACAGCGACTGACAGCCCCAATCAGTCATTGTAGAGTGTTGACAGTGTGAGTTTGATTAGCCTGACTGGTAATGAGTTCACACACACAAGTTTCTGTCACTTAAAAGGACATTGCATTGACTTACATTCCCTTAATGCTTACCACTATCCAAAGCATGCGCTATATGCTGAACCACAACCCTAACCTTAATCTAAATCTAATCCTAATCAAAAAACAAGTTTCAGCCCTAAAATGTAATATCAGCCCTTGTGGGGACCTACGTTTTGTCCCCAGATGGGAACGAGAGTCCCCGCAGTGTGACTGTGTTAACAGATTACTGTTCCCGCAATGTCATTATTACAAGTATACACACACACACACACACACACACACTTTACTTCCCTGGTGGTTAATAATGATCAATAGAGGCACGTGATGTCATCGTACATCTAAGTCACCATGGTGCTTTTACACTAAACACTTGAGTGTTAAGTGCCACTATTTTTAATATAGTCAAGTTGTTTCATGTTCAGAAGACATAATTTTCATTGGCATGATTAGTCTTGGACTTTAGGTCTCATAACATTTATACTTGGTGACTTCAGTCAAATCTGATTGATCATAATGAGATGGAGTTTATCTTGAGGAAATATTTGCTTAATTTTCTGATTTGAATCTGTACAGTTAATATGATGTGGTGTACATCTCACGCTGGGAGAGCTGGATATGTTTGACTGATCCTGTATGTGAGCTGTAAAATAAGCATTTTGATAGAAGCATAATTGAGTTTTAAAAACATCAAATGCCGTTAAGAGATGAATATTTATGCAATGATTTTCTCTTCAGAATCACATCAAACTCCTAGTTGTAAATGTAGAGAGTGACTCACATTCTGCATCAAAATGAGGGCAAAAATTTTCCAAATGTATGCTGGGAATGGAGCTGCATGCCAAGACCAACTACATTAAGTCATTTTAATGGTTTAGACACATGCCATGGATTTCTATTACATTCTGGATTTGCCAAGAGCTCATGCAGCCTGAAGAAACTATTAATGTGTCACCATTAAGGGTGAAGAGGTAAAAACAGTGCAGCCTTACAAAGACCTGGGGATGCAAATCAAACCTGACAAGTTTGCCACTGTAGAAGTAATGTAGAAGAGAGATGATTGTATACTGTTCTTGCATAATCTAAGGGACCTTTTTCATCGCCTTCAACTTGATCGATGAGTCACTGAAACCTTATTACTTTTATTTGAGATTTTTCGGTGGAACTGCACCACTCACTGATGTTATATATACAGGTGACTGGTTAATACCTGGATCCCTGTCAACAGACACGTGAACACCATGTTTTGTGGTTAGAGGTTTAATTGGCAGTGACCAAAATGGGAGGTAGCTGATTAAAGTCATTCAAAGTTTTCCATTGCTGTTATTTCAAAAGTATTAACAGAAACATCTGAAAATGTCACTTGGAGAACAGTTTGTGTCATTAGGACCAGTAATAAGTGAAATTAAATTAGTTTTTAGGGTGTGGGTATGGTGATGGTGGTGGAATTATCAGTGGCAGCAATTAAAACATTTTGTGACATGCTAGCAACAGACGCATCAACCGTGTGTGTCTTTGTGTGTGTTTGTGTTCAGCTCAGCCTCTGACTGATCTCTGGTTCTTTCTGTTATTTTCCTCCAGTTTCTCTCCTTTTTCCTCTAGTCTGATCGTTTATGAATCAGATTCATAAAGCCCCAGGATATGCGAAAACTTTTTGCTCAAGTTGAAACATTTTTTAACTCACGCAAACGCGTCTTAGCATAACCATGCCACATCCACTTGTCTTTCCATTGACTTTGTATGCAATTATGCCGCCTCTAAAATTCGCTTTGCATTCTGTCTGAACACAGTTTCAGGGCTTTCATGCAACCGTACATGCAACAGACTGCTTAACATACTTTAACAGTTGTGGCCTGTGCCCTGTTCTTTGTAGTGGTGTGCAGGAGAGCTAGTGTCAGTGTTGAGAGATGAATGAACTAGTAAAAAAAAAACAATAAAGATGACAGCATAGAGTGGAGTTAGAAACAGAAGGGAGGATAAACTCAACTCTAAACAATCGTCTCCATCCTCTCAAAGTGCAAGATGGGGTGTCTGAGGCGCACTTTTGTGCCTACAGCCGTCAGACTGTATAATGCAACCTGTCCAATCCTGCCTCCACTAATCAGGAAAGTACTGAAGAACGCTGCCTGCACTGTGAACGCAGACTACCCCGGATTGCTATTCACACGTCTAATTTTGTTATTTGCATAGTTTCTGTCCTGTATACATTTCTTTGAATTCTGTGCTGTGAGACACCTCCTTCACTGAACAGGTGAAGCAATTTGTGCTATATAGATAGCAAGATTATATTCTTTGAGTCTTGCTGTTTATTACTGCGGTAGCAATCCTATAATCATAATATATCTAACCTAATAGCTCACATACCTTTTCTAATTTGTTTTTGTTGTGGGTTGTTTGGGTTGTTTTGGTTGTGTTATTATTTTGTTCTCTCTGAGGTCCACTTTCCACCACAAAACCTGCAATCTGACACTGTAATAGTGCACATAGAGGGACTGTCACTCCCCGATGTCGGTCCAGAGGAGGATATTTCCACAACTGCTGGTCAGATTGTCGTGAAATTTGGTATTCACTATGCCCTACACATTATTTTAGTGACATCCTCACCTTTTGTCAAGCTTTGTCACTGAATGCTTTGCTACATAACAATGTATCTTGAAAACTTGGATATTTATGGTCCTTATGTTTGTTTGTTATGCTAGGGCCACCACTAGGCCTAAATTTGCACACACAAAAAAAGTGCTACTGTATTACATCTCCGTTTGGTTTTCATTTGCACTTACCTGTGTGTCCTCTCGGGACAGAGTTCTGTCATATGAAGAAAGGAAATCCAGTTCAGCAACAAAACAGTCAGTCTAAATGGGATCCAGCACTCTGTGGTAAAATGACAATTTGTTCTGTTGAAGCAGTTTTTTTCTGTGTCACCACCTTTGGGGAATGGACTCTCGAGGACACTGGTACTGATACACTGTCCGTGTCCTTCAAACAGGAGTTGTTAGCCTGTGGCTCTGCCTCTGTCTGAAGCCCACTGTCGACAAAAACTGTGAGGAAAAGTGCAACGGTTACTCAAAAACTGCTCCTTGGATGTGGAACAGCTAGGACTGTTTCTAACCTTTGACATGCATCAAGTTGGCTTTGCAGTATTTCGACCTCCTGCTGGCTACCGTTCATGGCCGGCTGCTGACTGAGGACATTTTTTGTTTTCTTAAGAATTAATCTATCTTTGAAGTGGTGACAAACGATTGAGGTCAATTGTTACAGAAACTCTTAAATGGCTCAAATGTTGCACATGCTTCAATTTAAGATACGCACATACACTCTGAGACACACACAAGCAGGCACACACACACACACACACACACACACACACACACACACACAAACTACACACTCTGTCAGCAAAATGCATTCACGTTTTGGTATTTGCTGAAATGCTGACATGAATGAAAATATTGTGCTTCCAAATCTGGCGACGTGCCTCGAAAATCAAGCAGAAACTGCAACCTGCTGAAATATGCAGCTGCCAGGAGACATGACATTGCCCAAAAATGTTGACTGCAAATTCAAGTGCTCTTTATTAGGATTCATGCAATACACTGTCGAGATGTGTGCGTGATTAGGTGAGCTCATGCAGCCTTTGGTATTTCCCTTAAGATAGGTGTTTTAACCAACATGATGCTATTAGTAGGATCAAAATGTTCCCTGCTAGCATTTCATCGAGTGAACAGAGGTATCACACCACTGTCAATGGGAAAAGATGTTTCAAAGATCACTGACTGTCAGCAACTGAAATACAGTATGTTGCTTATTAAAAATGTTTTTATTTAAACCTGTAAAAGGGGTCTTAAATATACACTTGATGGCTATATTATGATATCATGCTAAAGCTACGTGTCCCAGGCAAAACAAATCAGTATCTTCACCACTTGATGATCAATTCAGAAAACATGTTATTGTATTGAAGTGTAGAGCTCGTTAGTCCTGATATTATACATATGAGAATTACAACATTATGTAATTATGACATAACCTGTTTGTCTCCTTTATAGCTTATATTCTATACGTTTTTTATGTTGATTTAAGTATGTTTTCACTTTTAGGATAGCATCCAAGACTGGCTTTCACACAGTGGGGAAATACTAACGTTACACAGTGGATGTGCTATCGTGAACAGCACTTGTAACGCTGGGTTAGGCTGCTTACTAGTTAGCCTGACATGCTAACGATTGCATGATCACGTGAGAGAAGGTAGAGACGCTGTTTAATCCATTCTTTACACGTTTGTTCTTGTGTTTTTGGAAAGGTAAAAGCAAAAGACGATTCTAAAAATGTTTTTAAATACTGGATATCACTGTTACTACAGCACCATGCACGCCACTTCACCATATGGAGAAAGCGCAACAGATCTGCCTTGTCTAGTTACAGTTGCTAAGCTATGATTGGACAATCACTGTTCTGGGGGAAGGGTTTAGCAAACGGTCAATAGACTAACTTTGCGGCATTATTCTCCAGAATATCAGGTTTGGCAAACTTTGCGGCTATGCCCTAGAACATGCTCTTTCTGACCTCTGTAATAAATTTGCTGATGCTAGCGTGTCTTCTTTAATCTGATAACCCTGATGAACATCTCTTGAGATGCACCAGTAAGCAGAGATACTGTGATTCTCATCTCTGAAGCTGCTAATGTACGATCCTTCAAACTCATTCCAGCAGGCAGACAGCCAGAGAGGAGCATCGAGACAGAAAGCTGCTAATTACTAAGTTCATGGGGCGGATAAAGCTGCGACAGACTTTAAATATCAATGTACGTGCTGCACATCTGCTGGCTGCCATTCAGCAGGTCTGATTGGACTCTTATCTCAATTCAAGCAGATGGTGGCAGTTTATTTTAAGTGTGCTTGATACAGACGTGCAGAACGCTATGGAAGGGCAGAGGGTCGGTAAAGGAAACAAAACACAACACAACAAACACTGCTCTATCTGAGCTGCACACATTTCCCAGCAGATCAACGTTATCTCTCAGTGTTTGTTTATCCTTTATGGCCACTGTGCAAAAACGTATCAGAATCGGCAGAGTACATCATGTGCATTAAATTAGATTTTTGTGTTTACCTGTTTTTAAAAGACAAAGTCTTCTTGACATAAACAAGATACGGAAATGTGAGATCACAGTGAGAGTAACTCAAATGATGCTTCACCAGAACATACCAAGAAAATAACTTTCCTAATGTACCAGACAGGGCTGTCATTGAATATAATTTGGTGCCAGTATTAACATTAGACTAAATATGATTCCTTGAGGAATCTCGGTGGAAATAATGTATATAAAAAGTCTCAGCGAGCCGACAGCCTCCTGAAAAGTTCTGGTTACAGAGATATGCATTAAATTTGCCAGCTGATCTGCTGTTTTGTGCCATCAGTGTGGATGATAATTCTCCTGTGTGGACATTTAAAGCTGCTGTAGCTTCTCTCTTTTGCAGAGTAATCACAGTATCCAGTGATTTTTCTTTGACCAGAGGACACTAGTCCTGGATTTCACCTTGAACAAATTCAATAGAAGTTTGTGGACCCTGGGGTGAAAATGGGCCCACAGTGCTCCAGTTGAAAGTAGGACAGATTCCCGCAGGGTGCCTGATCTGGGCTGGATGGTGCCCCGCAGGTAGAAAGTCTCATGAAGCCGCTGGCCCCAAGCCAGCTGCGGCTGTGTGAGTTTAAATAGACGGTGACAGCCAGTGGGAGAATTTGGCTATTGTTCGCCAGTTGTGGCCTAAATGTACTTTGTCACAATAAAGATGATTTATTTAAAGACGACCACACAGTGCAAGGCGGGAGCAGCATTTTAAGCCATAATGGAAATTAGGCCTTCACTCTCCATCGTTCTGTTTCCAGTGGAGGGAGCTAAGCGGAGCTGTCAATGGCAGCTTTAATGGATGCTAATTCATCCTCCAGAGCTCATCATAAATGCCTAGTTCTCTGCCTGTTGTGTAAGCAATGAATGGCATCATCATTATTGCTAAAGCGCAGTGCACTAACCACTTCTGTTTTATGACTCAGAAAGCTGTGTGCTTCATGCTATTATGGAGTGGAAAACATACCCTTCAATTTTTATTATTTGACAATGTGTTTTGCAGGCTTAACAGCAAAACCCTGTCAGAAGAGACACGACTTTTTAGTAGTTCATTTCCACATTCCTCAGTGCTTAATCCTGCCTATTTGATTAAACCATTTATGACTGCTTGCTATTCTGCAAATAGAAAGATTACTCTTAGTTAAAGAGAGTGAGGGGGATTTTCTGATCTGCACCTATAGAATACACTGTGCAGTAGTGACTTCATATTGTGCATCGAAGCAGCTCAGTTATGCCAATAGAAAAACAGCTCAATTTGTAATATAGATGGCAGCCATCATAAGAGTATATTAAATTAATTCTTCCATGGTGGGGAGTTCTGTTCATTTAATATGTTTTCTAATGCTGTGATTGTAATGATACTAAATATATTATCAGCGGGAATATTCATTATGTTATATATAATAGTTGTTTTTATGAACGTAAAGTATTAACAAGAGTGAGTTGTAAAATATAATGTCTTGTCAACCAGTTTAACACAGATTGTAAAAATGACATTATAGGCCCAGATTCAGATTTATGATGTGTAGATGCCCTGATGTCAACACCAGATATTATATAAACACATTAGCAGATTTGTGGTTTCCAAAAGGGAGGACATACAGAAACCCCAAAACACAGATTGTATTTGACCTGATGTGAATTCAGTTTTAACTCGACGCGAGCCTGGACCACTGGAGCATTTCATGAGCTGGAAAGATTACAAAAAAATAAACTCTTTGACTTTTGACTTTTTAAGTTGGTTTTCTTAAATGACTCTGCCTTTTAAGTGACATTACAGCCATATGTTCACTTTAGGTGCTATACTTTTGCTCACAAGATATTTTAGGACATCAGGTGAAGAATGCATTACATTACAATGTTACTTATGTTAATTAATAGTTTATTTATTTTTGTTTTACAGAAAACAAACACAATCATTCCTCCCCCTTCCCCAAACCCACCCCAATCCTTGGATGAGTGGCGCTCAACACAATATAGAAGCAATATCACAAAGGGAAAAAAAAAAAGAGAAAACTTCAGTTTATTTTTCAAAAACAAAATAAATAGTCCTAAATTACTAGAAATCATAGCCTCACTGTCCAGTAAAAACATTTTCAAATTTGGTGCAATTTTCAGGTAAATTGAAGGATTAAGTGTTCTTTTATGGGTTAAGAAAATTAAAAATCTTAATTTGTCAACTAACTACATTAGTTTGTTGTTTCACACAGCTGAAACCTGCAGGACTGTCATTCTTAGCTCATGAGCTCAAGTTGACGTTTTGGAGGTACGTGGTTAGCGACAATAGGCTAAACACTACATTGTTGCATACATTTGTTTCATTTGGAGGGCAAAGAAGACAAATAAAATGAATACAATGAGAGAAATCAAGCCTGAGGGAATAAAGAGAATCTAGAGCCCAAACCTGTGGGGTCGAGTCAGGCCAAAAAGAGTCTCTGGGCTCAGAAGGCTCTACTGTATATCATCTACATTCATGTAAAATAAGCTGTATTTTCCTCCAGTTTTCCATCTGCATTTTGTCTTGCTATAGATTATGCTAACACCACAATGTCTCTGGTCTCTGTCACTCTGACTGAATTTGCTCCTGTGCTTAAATCAGCCTCCAGCGGTGCATAATTCATTAAACATACTTTGATGGTAATATTATAGCAAACTATTTTTAATGCTTTTTGCATGAAATTCAGTGAAATGAAGAAACAGCCCTAATTCAGTTGTTAATGTCACAAAGCATTAACACCAAACAGAGGAAGCTCATCAGGGGATGTTGGTAGATGTCAGAAATGAGAGCGTTCCTCCACACCGCCATGATGGTTCAGACTGAAGACAGCCAGCCTGGCTCAGACAGATGATCCCGGGAAATGCGTTCACCATGAAAGGAGCCAAAGCAGCCTTTCCTCTGATGCTTTTGCTCTGATTCGCCGCTACGAAAGCCTCTCATCCTCCCGTCATGAAAAGATGCCATTTCCTTCCCCTCTGTGATTGCTGTGATGTTGAGTCACCCAGAGACTAATCCTGGAAATAATAGAGATTAAGCTTTTCCCCCCAGTTTTTTCAAGGTGCTATAATTTCTCCAGCTCATAATCTTTTATCCCTTCTCAATACGGGAGGGTTGGCTGCTTTGACCTACACTCCTGGCCTCCATGAATAAGCTATCTTCCCGCGTAGAAAAAGAAAGTGAATACGGATTAGCGAGCAGGAACGGGCTCGCTTTAAAATGGGGAATTACGTTTATAATGGCAAGAAAGAGGAGGAAAATCAAAAGTGACACGAACACAACTCCTCGCTCAATTGACTGTTTCCTAAACCCCTACCAGTGTAATAGATTAAACTGTGCGTTTGTCTGCTCTAACACGCAATCGTTAGCATGTCCGGCTAACTAGCTTACCTAGTAGTTCTGCACTTTACTTCTAAACCCAAGGAGCATATCATAAATAACTACATTAGTGTATGGGTTAACAGGTTACGTTAAATAAACACCCATGCCTGTTCATGACTAGCTGTGTATTATTTCCCTACTATGTGGAAGCCAGTCCTGGATGCTCTGAGGTTAGGCTAACATTAGCAGCTTTGTTCTGCTCTTTATTGGGAAGTTGACACTCCAGCCAGCGTTACCTGGGATAGTGTTGTTTCTGCTGAACACCTTGGTTAGTCCTCATCCCTAAATTTACTGTTGACGCTAAAAATGAAAACATACTGTTCATATATCAAGTATATAAGCTAACCAGCCAAAAAAAGGGTTATGTTACAGCAAAATTACAGCCTGATTTTACATTTTTCCTCTACACAACTCTACACTGCAATACAAGAACAATGCTGTTTCTTTTTTTTAATGTCTTATACATGCTAGTTTTTGCCTGGGACATGTAGCTTTAGCCTCCTTTTTTTTATTTATTTATTTATTTTTACAACATTCCTGTTTTAAAATGAATCAGGTGAAAACATCCAAAACGGCAAAGTAAAACACAGGTCAGGGGTACCAGACAGACACCACTATGCCACCAGAATACAGGGGGTACAGGACAACGGCAGGTGCATATTGACTGAATGATATTAAATCTGTATTTTAATATATTTATTTTCTGCCATACAGAATACAGTAGTAAGTGTGTTAAATCAAGCAAGCGCAAAACTGTAAAATTAAACCTGCTATTGTGGGTGGGGCTTAGCTGACGCTTAACTGTGTGGTAGTTTTTGTTGGGGGGGCTTTCCCCCCTTGTATGTGAGGTTATTTTCTATCTTGAATGGTTAACTAAATCCCTCTAGTCCAGCTTTTTATTTCAGGTTATGGGTACAGTAATTGAGTTCATGAGTTCGAGTTCATGAAGTTCTTAAAGTGATGAGTGACTATTTATAAAAACCAATCAAGGCCTGCTGGTTAACACATTCCCAGCATGATTGGATGGAGCTAATATAACCACAGCTTTAGTCCATCTTGGAAGCTTTTGTGACACTTTCTGGATGCAAACGAGACGGGTGACTTGAGAGGGAAAGTCCCGTCAGAAGCATGTTCCTCTTGTCGCCCGACGTTGTACAAATTCTCACAGCTGATGGCAGTTTCTAGTTTGTTCAGCTCAAAATGCAGTTAATTAAACGTCTCGCCCTGCTGTGTTTTGTGAATATATGCGTAGGAGATTAATGAGATCAATTTCAGATTTGTGTAGGAGAGGGAATCAATGTCCCCAAAAGTCATACTGACAGGCAGATTAAGCACATCGGCCTAGCTTATCAGCCCGTGGTTGTCTCTCTCTCTGTCTCTCTTTCACTTTCATTTCTCATTTGCTCTCGATTCAGTGTAACGCAATTCAATGAACTTTATTGGCATCGGTGGTACATGAACGATCCTGGTGGAGCGTTTAAATGAAATTGGAATTCATCAAAAACAAAATCAAATGCTTAAACACGTTACTTCTGTGTGTGTGTGTGTGTGTGTGTGTGTGTGTTTTCCAGGGAGATCTGTGGTGCACATTACACATGCAGGATCAAATAAACAGTAATAATCATCTTTAATCCCTCCTCATATTTCTGATCTACATCATACTCTGATCTAAATAGTGCACGGTATGCTGGAGTGCCTGTAAATCACTGAATAAACAATAAACAGTGCTAAAACAAGACAAGACCTCAAGTAATTGAATGTATGTTTGATAGAGATTAAGATGTAACAACTTGGCTTTATTAGGGTGATTATAGGAGTTTTAGCATTGGCTGTCCCCCAGTTTTGGATGTTAATCTAATAGGCTGTCTTGTTTTTTACTCCAAAGTTACAAATTATTTAGCAAAAATCTCTCCACATGTTAATCATTTCTCACACTTCTGTCTTTCACTCAACATTGGACTTTCAAACCTGTCTGTAGTCTTCCCTCCTTTGGTAACCAGGACTTGTTTGTCCCTTCTCTGTATTTTGACTGTGATGATTCTGGCTATATTTTTGGTCACATCCATCTCTTCTCTGTAGTGAAGAGAGACATGGCTACCAATTTCTATTCATGGCTTTGAATCAGGTAGAAACTCACTTTTCTTTGTGTTTGTGATTCAGTGTTTCAGACGGGCATTATTCAGTTTTGTTCAATTGTGTGTCTGTCTGGTTTGAGACTGCGATGCAGTGCTGGTCTGAGGTTAATCCCTCTCTGGTGCGCTGCACTTATTTGGCTGGTCAGTCTGTTGACCAGCTGAGGGAATTGAGTCTTTTAGTCCTTCATCTTTTTTAGTGGTTTAATTCCCAGAAAGTGAAATTTCACTTTGATGGATGCACAATTTTTCTATTCTTTTTGTGAGTACTTTTTAGCCAAGCTAGCAGTGTGGCTCTAGGGATGGCAATCTGACAGTCTGTTGGTCGGTCCAGACTGAAATATCTCTACAATTATTGGATGGATTGTCATTAAATATTGTACAGTCGTTCACGGTGCCCAGAGGATGAAGCCTAATGACTCTGATGATCCCCTGACTTTTCCTGTAGTGCCACCATGAGTTTAATGTCTCAACTATTGGGTGGATTGCCACAAAATGTGGTACAGACATTCATGTTCCCCTCAGGATGAATTCTAATAACTCTAATAATAACTTAAGGTCATATCTTAACTTTCCATCGTGCTTTGATTTATGACCAAATACCTGCAAAACTAATCACGATCCCATCCTCCTCAGCTGTGCTTTGTATTTGGTGCTAATTAGGCGCATATTGTGTGAACATGGTAAACATCATACCTGCTAAACATTAGCTTGTTAGCATTGTCAGTGTGAGCATGTCAAGCATGCTGATGTTAGCATTTAGCTCAAAGCACCGCTGCGCATAGACTCTTAGTCTTGTTTAATATTCCAAAATACATTTTCATATTTCACTTCCATATAAGGCATCTGTTTGGGTTACTTTGAATCAGATTTAAAACAAATTCTGGCAGGCTTTTTATCTTTTGCCATATTCAGTCCCAGAAAAAAACCCAAAGTACCCGGAGGCATTTGTAGCTGCAAGCGATGATAAAACAAGACGTGCTGTGGTGTGTTACATCCACTGCTGCTGCTCTATTAGTTGTTGCCTATAGTAAACACCAGGTCACCTGCATGGACCAGTTCAACATCTTTGATCTCTCTCAAACCTGTTTTTATATGACTCCTAAAATCATGTGCCTGTATTAAGTATTCCCTCTGCAGTACTGTAAAATTTCTTTGAGCATGTTTTGAATCTGCAAAGCATGTTTTTCTTTTCCCTTCCCCTCCTTCCTCTGTCTCCCTGCTCTGCTCAGGCTTTAAGAACCATTTTAAAAAATGGGACCAGATTAGTAAAAACATGCTAATGCTCAAGGACTTTCAAACCTGTCTCATCCCCAGAGATAAAACCCGAAATCCAGAGGTGAAAGAAGCAGAAAATTGGGGAAAATTGCTTTCTTGTTGCTGTGCTTTTCATATGAAATAACATCATTAGACTCCAACCTAAAGACTGACTGTATTCTCTCTGCAGTATTTAGAGAAAATGTCCAGGTGCTCATGAACAATACACTTTATGATAATCTATGTTTTGGTGTTATATGCAGTCTCTGCTTCATTTTTTCTGATAATTGCCATTTATTTCATTCTCGTGTTTCAATTTCATTGTAATTCATGTGATTTCTTCGTTTTAGTGGTTATCTTATCCAGAAGGAGATTAATTTCTCAGAAAGGGTAAACATGTACGTTGCGGGTTTGTCACATATCTTTCCTAAATCCAAAGTTATTGAGTCATCTCTCTTCATCCTCCAGTCGTCATCTGGTATGTTAATCCTTCTGGCTTCATCAGTCAATTTCATTCAGTTTTTCTATGCAGGCGGTTCCTCCTACCAGCCAATGCTCCCTTCAGCCGCCTCATCAAACTCCTCTTGACATTTTCTGTCCCGCTAAGGCCAAACCTCCCCGCCACCCTCAATCACCACACATTTGTAATCCATACTAAGTCAAGCTCTGTCTTTCAAATGGAAGAAAAACACTTGATATTGTACAAGAAAAAAGACAACTGCTATTTGCAACGTGTCTGGTTTTCCCATCCCACATTTTGTCCTTTTTTTTTTACCTCAACATATTTTGATCAAAAATTTGTTTCTTAAAATATTAATGAGGAGTTTCCATTTTGTAGAATATTAGCTGTGTAACCAATGGGTTTTAAAGTCAAGTCCTTATAATTTAGACATTCAAGAAACATACATACTCTACCACCATCTAGCCCTGCATGCAACATGAAGGCAGAAAATTCATCCCTATTGTCTAGAAGTGATCAAATGTCATTCTGGAAAATGAAAGAAACCACTTAGTGAAATAAAAGTAGTCAAACAAGAGGGAGAAAAAGTGGGTGTTAAAAAAAAAAAAGTACCACAACTCATTACAAAACAACTTACTGAAATACAATGAAAACCTTGAACTGTACTGTTACTGTTGTTAGTTTTGAAAATTGACATCTCTTGAACATCATGAGATACACTGTACACAAAGTTTGCTATCAGTATAGATAGATAGATAGATAGATATATAGATAGATAGATAGATAGATTTACTTAAACTAAAAACTAGGCCCATACTCTAAATATAAAAAATATATACAGTGACTGGTAATATTCTGTACATGGTTAGATACTGTATATTGTCATGTATTTATATGGCAAGGTGCTTCATTTGAATTGAATAGATGAATATTGGGAATAACTATACAGTGAATCTATGTATACACAGTTATGTACAGGTCTGTAAAAAGAATGGGAATGTAAGAATGTAGTACACATGAATGTATGTACAGTTATATAGGATTATGGATAATAGTAAAAACAAACATTAAATGTGTCATTCCTTCATACCTGAATCTTTACCAAAAACACACATTTTTTGCTTCAGCATTCCTATTGCTAAATATCTAAAGGAACTGCCCTTGAAAAAGTCAATCCTCACCTCACCAAAACAAACACAACATTCACACATAAAGTGACTCCAGATCCGTTGCTTACTTATATTCATTTTAACTCGTATTCTGTCATTTACACATGACCTTTTAACTTAACAACCTCAGGACTCTCAGCATACAGGCCTTATAAACATTCATCATAATCACCATACTTATGTAAGACACTGCATTTTAATGTGAGCGCACTAATGTTTACTTTGGGTCTAGACAAAGGTCAGTGCCGTGGTGCTCTTTAAAGCATCCGCAGTCTGAAAGCATTTAGGCCGACCAAAATTAAGTGTGATGCGATGAGAGGTCATGTGGAAGGAGGTTTCAAGGCAAAATGTGATGGTGAAATTGCTGTGGGATTCATCAAAACAAACACTGCAGAGGTAAAGTAATGTATGCAAGAAGACAGAATATTAGTGAGCAACAAAAAGCAAACAAATGTATATTTTTTAAGTACAGTCTATCTGTCACCACAGGCCTTTAAACCATCTTGCAATTCTTTTCTCTTTATGTTGATTGACCTATTTGCAGGATCTGAGGAAGAACGCAACCACACAATTACACACACTAGTGCTGTGTTTAAAGGCCAGAGACATTTGTCAAGATAAACTATGGACTTGCAAAGCAGGAAAAGGCCACACAAAGCCTCTCATCATTTATCCCCTGCTATTACTGAAGTCATTAAACCTTTACTGAGTGAATCATTCACTGTGGGAACGGGTCTTGATGTCATAAGACGTGTCTCTATCCTCGTGTGTGTGTATTAAGGATGTGCAGCTTTGGTGGCCTCAAATGAAAACGGGCGAAATTTGTGTCTCTCCACAAATGTGTCTAAGATAGAGAATCTTAACAGGATGAAGCAGGAGTTAAAGAAAACAGGTGTCACAATGATGTGTTAAATGTGATCATTCCTGCTGTAGGTGCCCTCTCCCAGAGCCAGGTCCACCCACTCCTGGGCTCCCTGCCTCTGCCAGGTCGACCCCTCCAGCCGCGGACTCATGCACAGCTGGAGCACTTCCTGCCGCTCAGGGTCAACAGCTCCTCGCCCCTCAGCCTCTTCCCCAATTTCAGCACGGTAAGATCCCACATCACATTTCTCATATGCATACATCACGCAGTGGGCACTCAAAAAGTGATTCTAGCCCCAAACAGAACCTTTACCCAAGGAAAGATTGACGACTATTTTGGTTACATCAAACTAAACTTTAAACGGTTTAAGGTGCTGTACATATCCCTGGCTCGAGTACAGACAGGGACCCTTTGTTTCTCCCGTTGTTTCCTGTCATGTCTTTACTGTCAAAATCACCAATAAAAATGGCCAAAATTATATTTAAACAAATCTGAGATTATAATCCCATGCTCAACCATAAACTAAATATTCAAGTAAGAAAATAAGTTAGACTTGACCCAAGTGTGTCAGTTGCAGTCAGGTCCACAGATATCCTTTTCAACATGACATGTGTTATGGCTTCGAAAGGACACATTAGAACAGACCAACGCGAAGCCTGTCAAAGTAAGTTGACTGACTCGGTTGATGGGGTTGATTAAAGGTCTGTAGCTTGTTAATGTTGACTAGATGACTAGAACACCAGTCTAACATTAGTCTGTGTTAGTATGAACGAAACAGACATTATCCACAACTTGGCAGCAGAATCGCATATATTTTAGAAAGTCAACAAGAAGCTAAAATGATGCATTTTAAATTGGAAAATGGAAGCAGCACATCTGCCACTTGTGATGTTAGCAATACCAGCTGCTGTCAACTTGAACAATATGATGAGACACCGAATTATTAAAAGGAAATATTATTTTAAATCTTATTCATTTAGGTGCTCTAAATATTTCACCCTTATTTTGTTTGTTTGTAAGAACATCTTTTTTTTATATTTCTTTAAAAAAAGAAAGAAATCTATTGAAGGAAAGCTGTGAAGCAGAACTATTAAACTGTCAAGCATGTCTTACATAAACAACTTTATTTTACTTGAAATGTGCACTTTGTAGCCATGTTATAGAGGAAAATATAAATATTGTATCAGGACTGCATTGGCACGTTCTAAATATTACTTGGATCAGATCAGTGGTAAAAATATAATCGAGACAACACTTCTCTCTCACACACACAAACACATACACACACGTTAGGTCTGGCTCTAAATGATGAAGGCAGACTTTCATAGTCTACATTTAGCTTTAACCCTTAATGAGACAAGTCGGAGGAACGTGCTAAATGTATCAGGCATGTGGGAGGCTGGGAAAGGATTCCTGTCTGACACCTAATGCTAAAAATAAGACTCAACTAACACAGCTGCACTGTAGGGATTAAAAACACGACATAGGGTTATTTAAAAAGTGTGAATTCAGGATTGTAATTTCTTCATCTTTTATTCTGAAAAATATGCACATGCTGCATTGATTCTTTTAAAGAATAAATGTCTTATTTTTCAAAACCTTAGCATGATGTAGCACAGAGTAATCTCCCTACACCAACAAAATCCATGTTTACGATCACACCATGCAATGTTTCATTAAACACCACGATGACACTAAGCAAAATTTCACATCTTATTTCATGAAAAAATGACACAAGATGGTGGTAGTAAATATGTTGTATATGTGTGCTCATTCAGGGCATACTCATCAATTGAAAGATAAAAAGATGAAAAAAGTCTACTCCATTACGGTAAGAAAACCGGGTTAAAACATGTCCTAACAGCTGCTGTGAGTGACCAGTTACAGGAATAACAATGTGCCTAAAATATTAATGTTAAAAGAAATGTACCTGTTTCTGAACAACAGGATTTTTATACTTAAGTTCTTTTATTGATGGTATAGGATGGTGCTCATGTATGTGGGTGTGTGTTTCACCTCGTAGATGGACCCAGTGCAGAAGGCAGTGATCAACCACACCTTTGGCGTGGCTCCACCCAAGAAGAAACCCATCATCTCCTGTAACATCTGTCACCTGCGCTTCAACTCCACTGTAAGTCACACACTGGTTCAGTCCTTTCCCCCAATATTACAGAGGAAAAAGTTTTGGTTTCATTCCTTGAGCTTTCTTTGAGCTTTCATCTGGTAAACTGGATAAAACAAAAAGCTCAAAGACGGGTCTGGATGTCTTTTAATTCTCTGCAGGAAGGTGGAAAAATACCTTTGGCCGCTCAGCTCTTATCTGCCTGTCTGTCTTTGCAGAATGTAGTCACTAGTTAAATCACATCAAGCTGCGATGCATTTTTATATGATAAAGTGGAGGGAGTGTTGAATCAACATGGCCCTCTGGCCCTCTTGATGTTTGCTGAAAGTAGGCTTTTCTAAACAACGCTCGTACTTTAAAAATGCAAACATGACTTATTGCCTCTTGAACTGTCATCTAAAGCTCATCTTTTGATTATTGTTGCAGTCAAGCGTCCACATATTTGCATCACATTTCATATTTTTACATCCTATGGGTCTAAAAACAATCTTGAAGCAGGCTATTCGTCTTATCAGTCCAATCAGTATATTTCAGCAGCTTCCATTTTTCTACTCAACCAATAGGTTCTTAAAAGGAAACCAGTCAGCTAGTTCTGTTGCTTTTTTCTCCTTATCACACCCCACTATTCATATTCATTTGGCTCCTATTCCTATGGACTTCATTTATACATATTTGCATTTATATTGTTAGGAGGAACCTGGCGGAATGACAATGACTCTTCTTTGTGTGAATTGTAAAACTTGAAGGAAGCAGGACACTGGCGCAAACCCATTATACTACCCTTACTTCCTCATCTGTCTTTTTCTCTCTCTGCTCTGTACTTTTGGACATACAGTCATGTTGTGTGGAGTCTGCTAACAGGCTCTCTCCTCCTCCCCTCTGTGTTACCTGCAGCTGAGCTGAGAGTGCTGGTTGACCCAGGAGTTGGATGCCAGGTTACAGGCAGGTACCAGGTCCCAACAGGGGGCTGCACTGAGCGGCTGGAATTTGCACTTGACAAAGAAAATTGACTAAAGGAATAGTTCAGAATATTTCAAGTCTTTTCATATTTTAAACTCACTAGTTGTGTAGTACATACAGTAGGTTTCATTTTCACAGTCATTCATATTTTTTTATACTGGACACACAGCTTCAGCTTGACATCCAAAGTTAAATGCAAATATGAATCTGCAGTCTTTGTTTGATACAAAAAAGGATTTCAAAGTTTAACCAAAGCTAACATGGTTTCTAACATGATTTAACAGTAGTCTATCATGCTGAATTTGAGAGGTTATTTAAAGTCATTAGGATTCATTCATCATTATGGGAACCATAAATGTCTGTACAAATTCAATGACAATTCATAGCTGTCAAGGTATTTCAGTTTGGAAAAAGTGGTGGACCAACAGACTGACATTGCTGTCCCTAGAGTAATAAAAAAAAGTTTGTCAAATTGCAAAACTTGATACTGGGGGAATTGAGGAGAATTCAAACCACATAAATATAGATGGTTTCCAAAGTTTAATATTTCAATGCTATAAATTCAGTGGTAATTAAATATCAATGTTAATTATTCAGTAGTGGTTAAATTTCACAATTTTGTATTTCGTAAAAAAACAATATTTCGGCCATTCTTTTCTTCTGCAGTACAGTGATCTACTGCACTGACTGTGGGAGAAAAAATGGATAGCTGGAGCTGTTTGTTCAGTATGAAGACAAAGATGGATGACATCTACGGGATGTATTACATGACTGGTGTGCAGAAAAAGGAATAGACTTAAAATGTTCAAATTATTCCTTTAAGGCTGCTAAACTCACTGAAAAAGCATGAAAGATTCAAGCCTGAAGGATCACACATGATACTCTAGTTTTGCTGCCCTTTTATGGAGGACAGTTGTTGCTCACTGTGTATGAAGAGTTTGGGCGTCAGTGGTGTGAGAATGCATAAAGCTGCTTGAGTCAAGGTCAGCGGAGGCCAAGCAGTCTCCTTCAGGTGTCTTTAACAGAGGATCTTTGTTTTATTCTTCATGTTATTCTCTCTTTAAGTTACTATGGTGGAACATAGTGAACTCATACTACACTGATAGTATGCAGATGGGAGCAGATTCATCCCTCTGACTCAGATGGAAATCACGCTGAATGTGTGTGCACTGACATTCAACGTAGCCAAAGGGGTCGTACACCCTTTGCTCAGCTCTGTAATCCCACCACACAGTTTCACTCACGGTGGTACCCTTTCTGTTTGTGTAGCAGCCCAAGCTTTATGCAAGTGTTCATGGGGAGACTTGTACCCCACCACTCTATGCACACAGTCGCTAACAGACCGGCTCTGCACACTGAGCTCAGAGGCTGTACTGTGGACAGTGTGTACCTGGAAACCTGTATGGATAATTTGAGCAATGACAAATTATCTAACAGCGTTGTGTGAAGCTAGAGATACTTGAAGTCTTGTAACACTGTTCCAAACTCAGACTGTCTGTTGATTTAGGGAGAGCACTTGTGTCTTTCATATACAGAAAGGCACTAGTGTTGCAAAAATGTGTGCTCTTAAAGGATAAGGCTGGTTATCTTTTATAGTTTTCTTATTGTTGACAAATCCCATAGAAAGAACAAATCCAATTCCCTACCTTGTCTGTGGCACTCAGCCTCAAACCCATTTATTACATTATTATTATTTTTATAATTAAAATTCCTAAAACAGCTGGGCACTGTCATTTTTAGCACGTTATTCAAACAGGAGTAAATAGACCATTTGTTAGGGGCTATTTTCCATGGAGGATTAATACACATTTGGTAGTGAGTTTACAGCACAAGTAGTGTGTGTGTGTGTGTGTGTGTGATTAAAAGTGAATTACAGTGCCCATGTTCATTGTAATGAAGGAACATGTGCAACAGTGTGGCTCATTTATGTATTTTTAATAGTTTTTGCACAAAAATGGAGGAATGAGATATATTAGGCTTTGGCTACACAGACAATACCTGCTAGTAAGATCAATTCATTGTTGGTTTTGGTCTTTTCATGGGATTTATTGATGATAAGAAAGATATAGAATATCACCAGACCTATCCTTTATGACTTATCCTTGTTCTGTACACTTGAAGCTATTTGAGCTTTGCACCTTTTTCACATAAGACACTCTGACACGTCACAGTAGGAAAAGCACAGGTGTAAATAATAAAATGAATTATGGCTGAATTCCATTTAGCTGCTTCAGTAAGTTTCAGGGTCCTGGTATTGTGCATGCTGAGTCACTGTCATGCCTTACTGGGACACTTGAATTGAACAGAGCCATCGTTTATGTTATTAGTAACACCTGTGCTTTTCCTACAATGACGATTCAAAATGTCTGCTGTGAATAAGTCCTATTTACCCTAATATATTTCTTCATCTGTAAAATAGTTTTTATTCAGTATTAAACTACAAACAGGTCTATTTAATCTTAGCATAAGTTGTACAATTATAGGAAATATGACAAAAAATAAAATCCTAACTTGAGCTTCTTCTTGGGCTTTTAAGTCTGTCAGGTCTCCGTCAGCAGATGGAGTTTGCTAAGTTGTGTGTGTGTGTGTATGTATGTATATATATATATATATATATATATATATATATATATATATATATATATATACTATATATATATATATTATATATATATATATATATATATAGTATATAGAAATTCAGAAACAAAATCATCAACCAAATGCTTTTCTTTATTGCTGTTTGTTTCCTGAAGCTAAGTAGTGAATTTAAAATGTATAGATTTGACATGTTGTGTGGAAATATTAGTGTGTGTATGGATAACCAGATTAATGTGTTTTGCTTCAGTTGTTTTGTTTCACTGGTGGTGCACTTCTGCTCGCTGGAAGCTGATCTTTCTCTGTACAGCACGTCTTGCTTTATCTACAGCCATCCAGAGCCGTTTTGGGATCCCAAATCTGCATGCATCTGCCCACAAATGTGTTTTCTCTCACAGAGGAAGGCACAGAGGTCATTTTGTGTTGCAGAATAACGGACACGAATCAGTGGCGAGATAAGCCAGTGAGCTCAGAGGATGGTCATGAGATGCCATGAGTCCAACTGATATGCTAATTTGTGCCACAACCATGACGATGATCAAAACGGTGATGTGGCTCTTCCTCCGAGTCAAATGCTCAATCGCGTAATTTCTCCCCAACTCCAGGGAAGCATGTGAAGCCAAAGAGATGGAACAGATGGAAAGATTACAGTTTACTGATTCCATGCTGTCCTTTACTAATTTAATTATGTCACTGATTCTATTCATATACTGTACGCTGACTTTGTTCTGCTCGTGTGTGCATATTTGTGTGTGTGTGTGTGTGTGTCATGGTCAGACCCAGGCGGAGGCCCACTACAAAGGTCACAAACATGCTCGCAAGCTAAAGGCCTTGGAGACCCAGAGGAGCCGGCAGAAGAACGGACACAGTCCATCCACAACAGGGAAAGACAGAAACCGAGAGAGGGGGAAGATGGGAGGTGGACCGGTGCCCACAGACTTATGTTTAAAAGACATAACAGGTATAAATCTTTCTTTTTTTAAAAGCACCCCTCTCTCCATCCTCTAGTAATTGATGGTAATTGGAGAGACGAAAGCACTAAGGCTTGGTAGCTGCCACTCAGCTGGCTAATTACCAGCTATTACCTGTCCTGCTATCATTGGCTCTGTCAGATACGTAATTACTCCCATCAAGCTAAGACATTCTCCAAGATGAGAAGCCTTAAAGCTTTTAAAAAGTGATGCTATCTGAAAAGAGAGCGATGTAGTGATGTTACCTTCTTTCATTTTGATTTTGGTTGTAAATCAACAGTGGCTCAACACAACTCCCACTTGCAGCTCTGTGTTCCTATTATGAAATGTGTTCTCACTTTGCTAATGGACATTAGCAGGGTGTAGAAAATTATTAAAAATGTGGGCATAAGAATGAGTCGTGTGTGTCAACATGTTTCTACAAGAGCAGTAGATTATAAGAGTAGAGAGGTTGAGGCAGGGAAGACCAGCCCATACTGCAGTGCACGGTCACAGAGGAGGCCTGTATGTAGCCATCAGCAGTGGCTAATGCCAGTAGCAAAGAATAGGAGAGAAGATGCACAGAAATGTAAGCAAATATCTTTCTAATTGCAAAATTATTTTTAAAGATTCAGTGTAGATGTTGGAATTTAAATGTTGAAAGTAACTAATTAACTTATTAACTAGTAGAGTTTCGAGTTGTTCCTAAGCAGGCCTTTAATGAGTCTTCAAAGACTTCAGCATTGGCTTGAAAACAAAGGTAGGGCTACAACTAACATTTTACTTATTACCAATTAATCTAAATCAAATCTATTTCAATTATTTGTTTAGTGTATGAAACATAAAAATCAAATTGAAGGTGATGTCTTCTTTTGTCTGACCAACAGTCTAAAACTCAGAGATATTTACTTCAATATATTATAACAAAGAGAAAAGCAGCAAATCCTCACATTTGAAAAGCTGGAACCAGCAAATATTTGTCATTTTTGTTTGATTAAAACACCCAAATGATTGATCGGTTGGGGAAATTGTTGCCAATTAATTCTTTCTTTCCTTTTCTTCAATTAATGGACTGATAGTTTCAGCTCTAAAGATAAGCCACATTTGAAAATAGCTTTGGGAGTTGCTGTGGTACTTTGGTGACCAGCACAGCACACAAGACAGAAGAAGAGGTGCAACAAAATGCATTCCAAGCAGATGAGGCATCTCAGGGCCAAGTGTGGGTGTTTTGGTGAAAATTGGGTCTTTGAAGTTGAGAATAAACGTCTGAGGACCAGGTCCCCTCAGGTCTGAAGTATAAACTGAAGGCCACCCAGTTTACTTTAGCCAACCTTTTTGTGAATAGTCCTGCAATTATATGCACAAAAATGATGTGCCCTCACTTTCCTTGTGCACATGATGTCCTTGTCGTTGTAATTGTGTCAAAAACGTTCATATCAGCCTATAAAACCCACCTTGTATAACTTTCTATTGTCGGTGTAAACTGCTTTTTGGCTTGTTAAAATTTCCCAAAACTGCACTTTAGTTTGTTTAAATCCCCAGATTCCCACACAAAATACAGGACACGAGTGTCCTTATTGGTTCCATATTCTTAAAGTTATAGCTATTGGTTCTTCAGCAACATTGCCTACAAAGGAGCTGCTGTAAGAGTAACAACCTTGCTGTCTTTTACTCCATTTCAGTCATTTGTCACTCAGCTTCTCATTCTGCCCGACTAAAAAAGGTCACCATCTTCCTTTTTATACTGTGTCTAGCTTTCCTTTTCATTATTGATCTTCCCCCTCCCATTTTCTTCCAGCACCAATTTCCCACTAACCACACAATGATAAGCTTGTTACATTCAGCCGTTGCCATGGTTGTTGATTGATGGTGACGGAGGGAGAGAACAAACCCACTGAGAGACAGAGGAAAAATGATGGCAGACAATAAGACAGACAAGTAGTTAATTAGGATAAGAAAAAAGTATAATAACCAGGTTATATGAAAGAAAAAATGACAGGTCGGTTACACAACAAATCTGGTGTTCATCATTTCTGTTCTCTTAGTTCACATTCTGTCTGTGATTAGATCCCATTTACTTGTTCACTATCATAATATTGTCATACACCCTAAAGGTTTTCTTATCAGTAAATCAGCGCAAAATTCTGAAAATACTCAATTCTTGTCCGACTTCTCAAGCTGCGTAAAACTGAAGCAGCTATAATAAATACTTTTATACTAATAGCGAATTTAAGAGCACCAATTGTCATCCCAAAATAATGTAACAAATGTTTATTCTTATCTGGATAAAATACCAAGATAAATATTATATTGTAATACCGAGTGTAAATGGGTGCAACTTGTATGTTTATCCATCTGTCCACAGGCCCAAGTACTTCTTTCCAACCTGCACAGCAGCAACCGGAGAACAGCCAGGGGAGCTCGCTAGCACCCACTCCCTCCTCACAGCCTTCATCCACAGACTCCTCCTTGATCCGCTCTCCTCAGCTGTCCCCACAAATCTCCCCTGGCCCTCACCTTTCTGATCTACCTTCAGACAGTCCACCTGTGGAAGGCTGCAGCCCGGCCATCAGTTCGGCTCCCCAGTCTGACCCTCAGGGGAGCTCCACGGGAGGTGAGGAGGAGGTGGTGACGGTGGAAGAGGCTAAGGAAGCAAAGAGCAACAAAAAACGACCTCTCCACTGCCCCACATGCAAAGTGACGGTCAATTCCAGCTCCCAGTTGGAGGCTCACTGTAGTGGTGTGTACTACAATACTACTGATATCACTTTGATTAAGATTTGACGTGAAAATGTTACAACCATTTTTATTTGTAATAGATTATCGTGACGTTCGGACATTTGGTCCTCTTCTCTGTTTGGCTGAATCAGGCTCTAAGCACAAACAGATGCTTGATGGTCCGAACAGCAGCCACTCACAACGCAGGGTCAAGATGACATCATCGCCCAGGCCCACCTGCAGAATTAAGCAGCGAATGGGCAGCAAGACCAGAGCTGTTGTGGGTGTATCCAGCCAGCCCTTTCACTGTGAAATGTGCCAGGTGTCTGTCAACTCGGAGACACAGCTGAAGCAGGTATGTGGGTTTATGCTAATGTAATAAATTTGGCTAACTTACTACTGTACTACTTCCCATTCCACATTTTTTGTATAAAAACAAAAAATGTGGAATGGGAAAGCTACCCAATTTGTTTGCTTTTTGGTTTCTTTGTCAGAGCTGTCCTGGCTGAATCGCTGTTCTGTATATCCCTGTCCCCTTTTAGCACATGAACAGCAGGAGACACAAAGAGCGTTTGGCTGGGAAGCCTGTCAAGGTGAAGTTCACCCCCTATAATAAACTACAGCCCAGTGCTGTCTTAGCGGTAAGAACTTATCAAACACAGACACACTCACACATTTGGCTACTTTTACTTTTTGTCCACTTTAATTGCTGTGTCTTAGTACAGCTTCACAGAGCTGCTAGCATGACTGTAAACTCTTAATCTTGTTTGACTGAATACATCTCTTTTCTTTGGTTTCAGACTAAACTGGCCCTGCAGAAGCAGCTATCCAAGGCCCTGCCGGCAGGGTTCCTGACCAGCCCCCTCAATCCAGCTGCCTTGTGTACCATGGCCTCTGGACCCTTGGCACTACGGCTGCCGCCGGGTCCCACAGCCTTCATCCAGGGTCCCCTGATCAGCCCAACGCTCTTCAGGCCTGCCCCAGGACCTCTGAGGGCCACACACGCACCTATTATCTTCTCTCCTTACTAGCAATGAGCCAAGCTAGGCTGGAGGACCTACAGTAGAGTGGACCTAGCCAAAGCTGGACTGGCAGAAAAATGTATCATGGCCCAGTGAGAACAAAGCTCGGGGACCCCCTGAGGGACACCAGGACACTATGCTTCGACCGCGAGGGCAGCATATCAGCATGTCAAGTCTGGCAGGTTCAAGTCATAAGAACAGTATGCATAATCCCCTGGTGTGGATTGAGATTTCAGCGCTGACTGACCAGTATCTCTCGCCCCACCCCCTTAAAAATGGAAGGACCATCGCTCAGCTGTTTCCCCTCAACAGACTGTTGAGTGCATGTTCCCCAGGGTCTGGACCCCTCTGGAAGCCATAATGACAAGCATCTTTTAGTTTTATTTATAAGACAATAATAGACTAATACACTAGGGTGTGTAAATGTTATAAATGTAAAAGTGTTTGTTGCCAAAATTCTTTCATTTTGAGAGCTTTCTAGTTGTACTCTGGGAGAACAAGTACAATACTTCATTCCTGCTTTAACTTTCAGAACCAAATCTAAATCAGTAAAATCCAGTTAATCTCCCATGAAACTGGCTACTTCGATATACGAGCCCTCCACCTATGAAAAGAGAAAGGAGATCCATAACTTTGCAGGATATTGCGTCTCAACATATGTCTTTACAGCCAAACTCTGATATAGATGCTTTTTCTTTATAATATATAATTTTAGATAAATACATACATTCATTTTTTCTGTCTTTCTCTCTTGCTCTCTGTGTTATGAGGTGACAATCAACCACCACCCTAATATGATGCCAAGAATACTCGCTATACGTCGACAGCCTACATGTGATGCATACAATGAGATGGTTTAATTTAAAGTTATAAAATTTGAAACTTGTATTTCTTTGACATGAGCCATTCTAACAAGCTTCAGGTGATGGTTAGATAAATAAGTTATGAAGAAACAGGATGACGTGTGCTGTTCCCCAAAAACATTAATGATTTATCCACAAGTTTTTAAATGTGTCGTTGACGTCTTTTATGAAACCTGTTATTTTTTTTAAAGAGTTGTATTAAAAACATTCTTTCACTTTAGAAATCCCCTCCCACCTGATTGTGCTGAATCATCCTAAGCAATATGTATTTAATTTAAGTGTCACCTGGTAAAATCAATGACTATTGTAACTGTGCATCAATTGCAATAATGTAAATTATGTGCTAAAAATGTCGATACTGTATTCTATATGAACTTATAAATAGTACTGTTTTTTACACAGTTGTGGTAGTTTCTTTCTTGATATGAGTCTCTTTTACCATTCATTATAGAATCAATAGCATGATACTGTTCTTATTTCAGCTCACTCAAAGTCCAGTGAATATCATTAGCAAAGAACGTAAATGCATTTATTCTGGAAGAAAATGCACCTTTTCATCAAGTGCAGTGTAAATTGTACTGGTATATATGGTGAATCACTGAAAACACTGAAGTACTGACAACCACCAACATAAGCACAAGCAACGTGACACTTCATGTCAATCCTTAAGCCATACTCAAAACCATATGGTGTTTGAGCAGGGAAAAACCAGCACAAAGTCATTGCTGATGTGTTCCACCCAGGAGTGTGCCCTATACTTTGATACTTTAGTGCCCTCTAGTGGTAGAGGGTGGTAAGAGCAAGATAGGAAAACCTAAGGGCACAGGTTAGAGAGGTAGGTAGAAGTCAGTGCTATGTCCTGCACTTATACACATTTATATCAGTCATACAAACAGGCAATTAATAATAATTATGGTAATGTAAAAAAAAATACAAATGCCAACTAAATCTCTTGATCATTGATGCACTTAAAATCGAGAGCACTGTACTATACTTCCTTATTTGATTGACGTTCAGTTGTAGCTATATTTAGGAGATCAACTGTACATTAAAACTTGGATTTAATGGGGGGGGGGGGTTAACAGAAAAGCGTGCAGAGGTGCTTTTTAGTTCTCAGCATGGACGTTATTTATATGCAAAATCAGTGAATTTGTGAATAATTGTATCAGGAAAATCCTGGTAGCAGCAGCCTGACCACCACAAAGACACACAAGCAGGTGGAGCTGCATGCGCTCAGGTGAGCAACATTTATTTCGAAAAGCTAACGTATGTACGTTTTTAAAATAAAATGTGAAATACCTCAGATTTAGAAAAAATATGATACAAGTCCTGCAGTTAAATAAAAAATATATGTAAATATATGCAATATTATACTGTATAATATGGCCTAGTTTCAGTTCCCGGAAATGACGTCGGTCCGTGCTCGTCCTTTCCAGAAAAAATGGCAGCTGTTGACATCGACGTGCCGGTGGACACAGAATCCCAAATCCGCAATCCGGATGACCTGGAACGGTAAACATACAATTGTCCGCTGTGTTTCACTGTGCTGCGCGTATAATGTGAAAATAACCGAGGATTTCCTGGCTGAATTCAACCGCCGTCAGCTGACGAGGCTCGGAAACAACAGCGCGACCAGCCCGGAGACGAGCTAACCAAGCTAACCAAGCTAACCAAGCTAACCAAGCTAAGGGGGGAAACGGCAGGAGTGCGTGATCTCCACGTTTGCTAAACGTTAGGTTTTATTGGGTTTCGTAAATGGCAGGCGCTGGTGTTTTCATCTTTTCGACGGTTCAGATTAGACAGCAGATTGTGGGTTTTTCAAGTTAACTTCGCTTCCTTCCGTCCTTCCTGGTGAGGAGAACCGAGCCGAGCCGAGCCGAACCGAGCCGAGCCGCAGACGTCTCCGGAGCCCCGGTGCTTCATGAGCCACGAGTCCGAGTCTGTGCGGACACGCGGGCAGTGAAGCGTCGGTACAGCCCCTTGCTGGACACAAGTTAGCAGTCGGTGGTTTCATTTTTCGAGAAACGTCCACACAAGGCGGCCACGTAGATTCAGCCAGACCTGGTCCTGAAACGAAGTCTAACTCGAGAAACTTCCCCAGACATTTGAAACGGTCTCAAGTATGTAAACTATAATGTGTCGTGATGCGACGCCGAGGTTTTAAACAGTTAAAGCAGCAAAGTAAAGATGACGGCGTCCTCTTACCTCTCGAGATGAATCATCACCACTTTGCATTTTATTGGTGTCCTGTCATATGAGGCCTGTGTTACATAAGTAGGCAGCGTTTTGTTCAGTAACAATAATTTCTATTGATTCTATTTTTACGTGTATAATCACAGTGTGTCTACAAACAATATCAGACCTTACCGGGCTCAGACCATGCCACGTGAAAGATAAAATATAGCAATGGCTACTTCCTTGAATTAAGTGCTTTTTCCAGTTGTTTTGAGATTTAAATCATCCAAGGTACCAGAATGAGTGAGTTTCCAATGTATCAAAAGGGGTCACCATGTTGTAGTTATGAGGTTTGAATACAGACAGTCTGTGCTGAGTAGAGTTGAACAGGAATATTACTAAGGTAAAAAAAGAAAAGGTGCAGGTGTCTGACCCTGGCAGAAGTATGTTGGTTTTAAATCAACTTCAAGACCAACAGTTCTTCCTTGCATGAATCAGTGCTGATTTACCCTTTAACACTTGGCACTTTTGACTGGACTGCAGCAGGTGAATTTCACTGCTATGTTTAGTACTGGAGCCATCAGGACTGTGTGTAGCTTGCTTTGCTGTCCCAGTTCCAGGTGTAACTCACCACAGTCGAGTCCTTTCAGACTCTCCCTCATTAGCAAGAAATTCTCTGACGGATACAAATGGGCACCAGCAAACCAGCTGGTCTGATTTGATGACAGTGACTTAAGCAGTCTTTCACTCCCCTAATAGAACATACAAATATATGTTAATATATCTTTCTGCTTGAGATATCTTTATAACAAGGTAGCATGAGTGAGTTAATGGGTCTTTAAGGAACAAGAATCATTTTCTGCACATGTTGACTTGTGGAAGGCATTCATTGGTTGACTGAACTGGTTCAATAGTTTTATACTGTATCAGCTCATTTCTGTTACCTTCATAAAGCACCTGCTCCACCTTGACTTTGGTTTCTGTTTCTCTCCAGTCAAGCTGAAGGCTTCAAAGAGCAAGGAAATGCATTTTACATCCAGAAGGATTACTCTGAGGCTTTCAACTACTATACTAAGGCCATTGGTGAGATGACCACTAACTACTCTTTCACGAATTAAGTTTTTGCAATAGTTGGGTGGATGTGCATATCTTTATTTCTGCCATTTGAATGGACTTGTATACAATATATTTGCAGTAAACCTCTATATATTGCAAGGATAGCTCTACTGTTGGTGCCTGGGCCCAGATATTGTTCTCTGATTTATCTGTAATTTGTACCCACATCTCAGTTTGCCTGTATGACATGGATTTTTTTTTTTATCTCAAGATGCATGCCCCAAAAATGCAAGTTATTATGGCAACAGGGCAGCCACCCTCATGATGCTCAGTCGCTTTCGAGAGGCCCTAGAAGATTCCCAGCAGGCTGTGCGGCTGGACGACTGTTTCATGAAGGTCAGTTTGAACAGACTCTTGTGTCTAGAACATCAGCTTCATTCTCAGCTTTGCACGCCAGGTATTACCTCAAAGCCGCTTGCAGAATGGAGAGTAATTTGTAGACAATCCTAAGAAGGAAATGTGGCCCTTCCTCTCCCACAGGGTCACCTGCGTGAAGGCAAGTGCCACCTGTCGTTGGGAAATGCCATGGCGGCGAGTCGCTGCTTTCAGAAGGTTTTGGAGCTGGAGCCCAGCAACAGAGAGGCGCAGCAGGAGGTGGGGGTCACCTGCACTGTTGACATTTTATTTACTGTTATAACTGTACTGTATAACAAGACTGAATCATTCAACTCAAAAAACTTCTCTATTACCATTGTAAAGAAAGTGCTGATGGATGCTTGTTGTTGTATTTTAGAATAAGACTGCAGCGACTCTATTGGAGTTCGAACGGATGGCGGATTTTGGCTTTGAAAAGCGGGATTTCAGAAAGGTACTTTACACCCATTGTCTTTTCTCACCAAACTCACAAACACCAAACAGTGTCAACTGTGTGATCAGTTGTTAGTCTGGTGAGCTGGGAAGTTTAAAGGTATTTCTATGGCTGATGGTCATAGTTGTAGCTTGAAAATATAAGCAACAAATTGTGGCATCACAATAGAATTTCTGAATATGCTTTGATTTGTAATAAGCACCGGATTTAAGCACAAATATGCTGGAAAAACAATTTGACAGATTTTCCAGTCATCTGCTCGAGTAGTTTGTAAGTGTTAGTTAGTAAGTGTTTGTTTGTTAGTTGACAGCCCATTTACATCAACCTTCTGTTTCATGTTTACACGTTGAACAGCGTGTTTGACTGTAAAATGCGACATTTTCGACATTTAAAATATTGTCCTGATCCAGGTGGTGTTCTGTATGGACCGGGCCTTAGCTGTGGCTTCTTCCTGCCACCGCTTCAAAATCCTCAAGGCCGAGTGTCTGGCTCTGCTGGGACGCTATCCAGAAGCCCAGTCTGTAGCAAGGTAGGAACAACTGGTGTTAAGGTCATGTTGTATGATTTAGTTACAGTGGTGCAATTTTTTCCCCACCTGTGATTATTTTATAGTTTGAGCCTCTTGGATTTTAAATATGAGTGCCAGCTCGCTTTAGTAGCTTTTCCGCTAAGAAGGGTGAATTTGATTTACAGATTTCTCACAGCAGATCTTTTAACAAAACTTCCTTTTACAGTGATATCCTACGAATGGATTCCACGAACGCAGACGCACTGTACGTTCGAGGTCTGTGTCTTTACTATGAGGACTGCATCGATAAAGCTGTGCAGTTCTTTGTCCAGGCTCTGCGCATGGCACCTGACCACGAGAAGGCCCGGCTAGCCTGCAGGGTAAGATTGACATTTTGTCTCATTCCTCCTCATTTAATTGGAAGAAGAAATGAACAGATTGATGGTCGACCAGGGGTTGTAATTATCAGAAAATGTGATAACAGAGTGTTTTAATTTAAACAGTCAAGTATTTTGAAATCTTTTATGTAAGACAATTGTGTGCAAAAATGCAAATGCAAATAACCCAAATTGCATGACTAATTCTGCCAGGGGTTGTAATGTTAGACATTCTGGGCACAGTGTTTTTCCATATGTTAGCTTGTTGCAATTGCTCATCTCTTATGGCATGATACAAATTACAAAGTTTACAGTTTAAGTACGTGTTTTCAAAGAAACATGATGACTTGTTCTCTTCCTAAATCAGAATGCCAAAGCATTAAAAGCCAAGAAAGAGGAGGGCAACCAGGCGTTTAAGAACAACAACTATGAAGCTGCCTACCAGCTGTATACCGAGGCCCTGACGATAGACCCCAACAACATCAAGACCAACGCTAAACTCTACTGCAACAGAGCCACGGCAGGAGCAAAGGTAAAAGACAAAAGCTCGACTCATGTTTGCGTACTGTCGGAGGTCACCTCGCATCTCAGAGATTCTGGAAATTCATGTTCAAGTGATGGAACCTGTCTGATTATTTGCTTAAAATAGCAGCCTTGCACAGTGCTCGGGCTCTGTCTCCAATCACTTCACTGTAGTTACCTTCTCCCTCCTCAACAGCTGAAGAAACTTAATCAAGCCATTGAAGACTGCACCAGCGCAATCAAACTAGATGACACTTACATCAAGGCCTACTTAAGAAGAGCTCAGTGGTATGCTATACTGTTAATATGAGCACATTTTTTCTCATATCTGTGTTTTGTTATTCAGCTTTGTGGAGCTTGTGAGTGACTTTGTGTGACCCGTAGTTACATGAACACGGAGCAGTACGAGGAGGCTGTACGGGACTATGAAAAAGTTTACCAGACCGAGAAAACCTCAGGTACGCTGCTGTCTTGATTTTTTTTTGGGGGGGTGGGTTATGCGTTTTTACCTGATGTACTTGCTGGAGGTTTCAGGTTATTTTTCATGTTTTTATCCCTCTAGATCACAAGCATCTGCTGAAGACGGCACAGCTGGAGCTGAAGAAGAGTAAGAGGAAAGATTACTACAAGGTGCTCGGTGTTGGCAAGAACGCCACTGAGGACGAGATCAAAAAGGCCTATCGCAAACGGGCCCTTATGCACCACCCAGGTAGCCCTCTCGGTCTTTACACAGACGTGCAGGATACCAATTTTGATTAGATTTGATGGTTATTATTTATCTTAAGGCCTCTGTTGTGTCATTGTCTTGCAGATCGCCACAGTGCAGCCACCCCAGAGGTGCAAAAGGAGGAGGAGAAGAAATTCAAGGAGGTGGGCGAGGCCTTCACTGTGCTCTCCGACCCAAAGAAGAAGGTTCGCTATGACAATGGACACGACCTGGATGATGACGGCTGCTTTGATGGTAGAGGTAAGTGCTTTTAGTTCTTTCTTTTCTTTAGCTAGATTTACATTTAACCTGCTGGTCATTAGTGGGATGAAAGAGAACACATCTGTGCTAATCAGAATTTTAGAAATTTTGCACTCCAAACATTTATAATAACAAATAAAATATTGTCATCATCAGTGTGTCCCTTAGAATTCAGTCTTCTTGCAACACTTGTTGAAATATGTAAAGAGAAAGACTTTGCTTCATTGTTGTCGATTGTCAAAGTCCATCACTCAAAATTTGCTAAATGAAATCTACAGTAACTACAGAAGGATACGTTCAAATGCAATCAAAACGGATTCACAGCTTATTTACAATCTGGACATAAAATGGTTTCTAAGGGCGTTTTTGCACCTATAGTTCATTTGCTCTGGGCTAAATCAGTTGATGAGTTTTTTCACACAGAGAAAAATCCAAGCTAACTAAAATGCATCACTACAAACCACGTGAGAACGTTCGCTCCGCTTATTGATCAGCTGTGTCTGGGGCGGGAGCAAGAAAGTAAATACAGGAAGAAGGTCCTGTGCTCTGAACTAGCAGACTTCCGCTCCAGACTGAGACCACTTCCTCTAAAGGGTCTCGTCGCAGTAGTTTTGGTCCGCACCTGAGTGTGATTACTGTGTTCATACCTGCCCAAACGAACCACATTAATCGGGTGAAAGTACCAGGGTTTGCTTTAACCAAACAAAACAGGTTAAGTGTGAAAACACCCTAAAAGAGGCCACAATACTCTACACATAACATCATAACATGCATCTAAAAATTTGAAGTTTTTGAAGGTGAATATTCAAACTTCCTGTTCCATGATTTCTCATAAAATCCCACATAAATGTATAACTCAGCCTGGGAAAACAGAAACCCAATTCAGCCTTTCCCCATATTTACTGTGACATACGTAGTTGTTTTTAAGTATTAATTACTTCACTGAAGTCTATGAGCCCCAATTACCCTAACTGTATGTGTAACTTAGATCATTTTTATACTCTCCTCTGGTCTAGCGGTTCCTGTTGTGCACATACACACTGTATTGCTGACACTTTTTTTTAAAGTTGTAAAATGTGAGTACAGCATGTCAAACAGCTTGATTCACCTCCAGTCTTGTGTTTAAGTTTAGCAAATTATGTCATCTGTTTTTCCATCTTGTTCGTCCTGAAGGTCTCCATCACCAGCTAATCCCTCTATATATCTGCCTTTTGCTTTGTCTAGATTTTGATGCAAACAACATCTTCAGGGCTTTCTTCGGTGGCCATGGTGGAGGATATAGTTTCGATTCCAGTCCAGGTGTGTTTTATTTTCCCAGTTTAGACATCCTTAAGTTTGTTGAAGCACAGATGATCAGTGAAAGTATATCCTGTTAACTCACTTCTCTCCCCTCCAAGATTCTGGACCTGGAAATTTCTTTTTCCAATTTGGCTAAAGCAAAGGAGGACGTGGGAAAATGCAGCCCTGCAGCGGACAAAATGAAGTTGAACCCACAGTCACCTCCTGATGCTCACGCTGAGTGTCTCGCAAAATCTCCTCACTTTCCTTTTTCAAGAGGTGTACGATCTTTGCATTCACTCCTAAATTTACTCCTTACATGCTAACAAACATTGGGAAGGATAATTCAGAAGCTTTAGTCGTGAATTAACATTGTAAATAAAGGAAGTGCATAAGAAAGAGGTTTGGATCAGCTGATCGGAGCATGTCCCTGTTGCCAAAATCAAAATGATATTAAGTGAAATCTAATTGCCTCAACCTTCATAAAGGTGGTAAGAAATGTGTTGGAAATGTAAGCATCATGGTTGATTAGTTTTAGAAGACATAATGTGGTATAAGTTTTTAAGGTTCTCCTGGGACAGCATGTCTCTATAAAGCAAGAGTCAATTTACTGTGGAAGTTCAATGTCAAAACTGACCTCAGGACAGCCTGTTAAGGACAACGCTGGTCTTTTGCAAGTGTGTGTCCAGGTTTTATTGGCTCACTTGCCAAACATAGAACCGACTTGCAGGGTTTTTGTTTCTTCTCCGTTTCTCCATGCTGCATTGTATATTTGACTCGAATGTAAATCGTTTTTGTGTCCATAAATTTTTCTTCTTCAGTCTTCCCTCGGTCTATTTATATTTATTGTACTGTATATTCTAGACTGTACACAGCAGAATGTCAGTGTTCATTGTCTTCCTTTTTTTTATTATTATTTTTTTTAAAGAGACTCATTTGTAAATGTTTTCCACATCACTCTCTTTGCTCTCAGATTGTGAAAGTAATTTTATCTTGAAATAGGCCAAAATCAGCATTCAATATACACCTACGGAATTTCTTCTGTTGTAAGCTCCGGCCAAACATCTGTCCCGCTGTCCATTTCAAATTCAAGTGGTGCCTTACCAGAATGAGCAGATCAATTAACCTTCTCACAGTAAAACCTACTTCAAAAGCTGCAAAGTAAGCCGTATCCTATTTGCAAAAGGCAACAGTTACACTTGTATAGCATGTTGGGGTTTCTTTTGTTTTTGTGCTCTTTCGCAGGAAAACCTTATTCATATCTGGCCAGTAAACGAAATTGAAACTGCATTCTTCATCCTGTCAAAACACGAGAGACTTAAATTTCCTTTTATGTCACCATCAGTCCACACCTGGCTGTCATCCACCTATACTTGTCATGCACGTTCGGTCAGTACAGACCTTCCCCTACATGTTCCACCTGTTTTAAAGGGGCACTGGTAGTAGGTTGGAAGCGTCTGTTGTTAATAGCTCTGTCACTGATCTATGTATCATTTTTAAAACTTGTCACATTATTAACAAGACATGCTTTTCTTATTGCGAAAATAAAGGCTCGTCTTTTACTGTAATGCTGGACTTTTCTCAAGTCTATTCATGGAATAATTTGATCAAATATTTTTCCAGATTCCATTAGTGAGTAACTGAGTGCATTTACTTAAGTACTGTACTTATGTGCCCTTTGAGTATTTCCATTTTTATGCTACTTCTACATAAGTACATTTCAGAGGAAGATCTTGCCCTTTTTTACTCCACTATATCGGCTTGACAGTCGTAGTTACTCATACAAAACATGATGCATTGTTATAGATTAAACCACAGCACTGAATAAGCTGTAGTTTCAATTAGCTCCACCTAGACCAGCTAAAACAGAAATTCTGCTATATCCGATAATGTATAATATGCCTTGAAAGAGGTCATTGTTAATCTGCACTTACTAAAGTAAAATTTTGTAGGGCTTTTACTTGTAACTGAGTGTTTTTAGACTGGCATTACCACTTTTACTTAAGTTAAGGATCTGAGTGTCTACAGATTCCGTGAAACCTTAACCCACGTTAACAAGGGTAATGCTTCAGGAAATTAACAAGTTTCCATTCTTCCCTGGAATTGAGGGTTTCTTTTAATGAACTCAAATGAAGCCAAAAAAAAAAAAAAAAAAAGGTCAGAATTTGTCCCGTCATTCATATGTCATTTCTGACCGGTGGTTATTTTAAAATTGTACAGTTTTGTGGCGATTTATTGTAGGTGGGTTTATTATAAAGCTGTGGGCGTTAACTGACGTTGTCACGTGTCCGCGTTTAAGCCAATCAGACGCCCGCAGCGACGTGTAATCGGTCGCCAGATTATGGTGCGACGGGACGGGAGTGAGGTGGCAAGTGGCAGGAGCGGACTCCGGTACGACAAGTAGCGACTCCTTATCGGTGTCATTTGTGACCGGGACGCGATTCCTGTACTTCGCGGAGGTGCTACTTTCATTGACAAGGTAACCGTTTCCGCTCGGCTCTTTTCTTTTTAACCATAAACGTAAAAAGAAAGTTAGCTTCTCTGGTTACCAGTTAGCTAGCAGCTGGCTACAGCAGTTAGCCAGTCTGTCAGGACCTAAGTTCAGCGGATTGTTGTGAGAGGTTTGTCTGCAAAGTCAGTCATCCTGCCAGACACAGCAAAGACACTGCCGTTTCCTACATTGTTTTTCTTAGCTGTTAGCCTTTGACATAGAGTTTATGCGCAAAACTGAGATGATTTAACTGACTCATCACTCGCCAGGAAAAACAAAAAGCAGAGCTCATATTAATCACAAGCGCTGGCTGACTTAACCTTACATCATCCGCAAACAGAACCTCCCTGCCTTGGCAAGTATTATCGCCCCTCATGTCTCACTCTGTAGGTTTTGCTGTACTACATATGTCCGTGGTATCGCCTCTCCAGGAAGTTGTTCTTTGCCCTCGGCGAGCCAAGCTAAAGTTACTGAACTTGCTCGGCTCGCTAGTTGAGGCTACAGTCTGTGGAGTGGGTGTGGTGGCTGGTACAGGAGCTTCGGTCATTTATGTTGGCCTAACGCACGCGATGCAGCACGGGAAAAGTGATGCTAGGGCACTGCTAAACTCATCAAGCAGCAGCTGTGTCTGAAGCAGCACCACCCCCCCCTGTGGCTGGCCCCTGTGGCTGGCCCCTGTGGTACTCCTGCCTCCAAATCCAGTGTCCTTCCTCTCAGGAGCCTGTACAGTGGCACTGATTTCACGGCTTGATGGCTTCAAACAGTGGATTGGAGCCGTGGATTATGGCAGGCTAAACACTGGGACATCTGCCTCTAAAAGCATGGCCTTCTAACTAAAATAAATCCTCGACTCCCTAGGTCAGATTTCACAGACCTCTTGCAAGACTGACTTTCTGTGTTGAAGTGCTGCCACCATAAAGCCACTGCTTGCATTTAAGAAGCTGAAATAAAACCACCATAAAATGTTATCAGTAACGCAGAGGAGATAGGGTGCATGTTATCAAGGCCCACTGCTTATCATTGTTTGGTTTGCGGTGGTGGTGTTAAAGGTACTTTATGAATCAGTTTGGGCTGTTCCACACACCAGCCTTCAGAGTTGTGTCTCCTTAAATTAGAACTGTAAACTTTAAGTACTGGGCCAAAGGAAGGTTTTGTTTGTGTTAGTTTAGGCAGCATTGGCTTGAGTGGCAGTGAGTGACATGGGTTGGCTGCGCAGGTCCGACAACATGCAGTTATGTTTGAAACAGGAATGTCAAAATACCATCAGTGCAACCTTTTGTCTTTTCCATCAGATACACGTATCGTTGTGAAATTCCCAAACCTGTTAAATGGCAAAGCTTGATAGCTTTTTAAAAAAAAATTATGTGAGACTGTGTATTTGGATGGAGATATACAGTAGTAGGAGAGTTTCTCATCTGTCTTTGTCTCATGAAATTGAAGGGTTTGATAGTAGTGAATCAAAACTAGAGTCAAAGGTGACGTCTCCACATTGCTTGTTTTGTCTGATCAACAGTTCAAAACCCAAATATACTCAATTTACAGTGATATCAACTACATATGAGAAGCTGGAACCAGCAAATTATTGGCATTTTTGTTTGGAAAATGACTGAAACAATTAACCAATATTTGCAGATTAATTTTGTATTGATCGACTAATTATTTCAGCTCTATTGTAGCTGCATATTTTCTCTGAATACTAACATGGTATTTTGTCTTATTCTGTTTTCTTCTTGTTTCTTATATCCACATGTTAAACAGAGAGGCCAGTTTGTTGATTGAAGGAAGGGGACTAGAGTTAATAATGTACGCACTACAGTATTTGATGATTTGATGTGGGATCATGTGATTGACTGAATGTCTAACTATTATTGTACCTCCCATTTTAAGCTTCAAAATGGTTAAAAGAAGATTATTCACTACCTTCTCCTCTATTAAACTATGCAATGACAGTTTGACATATCATTAGTGAGATGACGCTAATCTGTAGCTGAATTGGTAAACATGACTGTAACCATTCTGAGGAGGTACAAAATGATTTATTTTGAGTGTGGACCCAGGATTTCTAAGTTTGGAAGAAAGAGTAATTGAGCTGTCATCGGTCACACACAAGAACCTTAAAACTCAGCAGTGTTACTGTTTAATCTGTACCTTTTCCAGTGGCTAGCTCTGTTAGGCTAAACAGAGAAATGATTCTTTTAGATGAATGAAGGCATTTATGCACACTACTAACAAAACAAGCAGAGAGGGACTGTGATGAGTTGGTACATTTAGGGTTTTTTATTATGCCCAAAGCCCTAACCAAGACAGATAGGGAATACTTTCACAGTTTATCTCAGTTAGATTACAGTGTGTAGCAAAGGATTTGTCACTGTGGAAATCTCAAACACATATAAGTATTGCTGGCAAGGCATCAGAAAGCTTTAGCTTAAATTCAGTAAAACATGAAACGCATTAGATTAAGGCTATATCAGTCTGACTTTGTAAAACATGACTGTGTGACTGTTTAACTATTTAGTTATAGTACATTAAATCAATCACTTATACCCAGTGTCCCACATAGCATGTGGATTTATTTCCCAGGATTTCAGATTTTTGGACAGGCATGCAACTCCAATGGATGTTCTGATAACATCCATGAAATAATGTAACCAAGTACATTAAATCACATCATACTGTGTGCATGCATTTCTGTCGGGCTTGATAGTAGCCCCCCTCTTGGTTGAAAATCAGAATTGACTTTTCCTGTAGCTTCTAGTTGCTCAAAATGCATCTATGCTTAGTTTTTTCTTTGTTTTATCCTTCAATATATATACTGTACATAATATGATGATGATGTAACTCTGTGAAATTAACTGTTGGCCTCCGTCTCCAAAAGGTCCTGTGCTATCCAGTGCCGCCATGTCGGCGAAAGCCATCTCAGAGCAGACAGGAAAAGAGTTCTTGTACAAGTATGTCTGCACCTCAGCGGCCGTGCAGAACCGCTTCCGCTATGCCAGTGTCAGCGCCGAGACTGACTGGGACCGCCTCACGCAGGATCATCCATGGCTGCTCACGGAGGTAAGCCTGCGGCGACAGACACAATGGACAATCAAGAACTTTCTGCTAGCCTGTCTTGGTTTTAGGTTGTGTCCTCACCCGGCAAAGGAATATTGAAATCGTGAGGCTAATTACATACTGCATGTAACTGAAACTCTGCGCAGGACATTATGTCATTACTGTCACAGTAGCATGTGACTATATTTAGTTGCATTGAGTGACTTGCTATTATTTTGTGTGTAATGTTTAAAGAAGTTGAATGTTTAAAGAAGAATTTCCTTACAACGTGAGACAACTGAAAGTGGTTATGGTAGGACATTTGACAAGTTGTGCATCATATTATACACCAAAATTGTTTTAGTAGCACAAGCAGATACCACATATCTCTGAGGCAGTTTGATATTTTGAACTGAACTAGGGTAAATGAGTGGATAAGGAGTGCAATTAACATACAGCTAAAACAAGGATATTTCCTCCATTGTTTGAGCTATGCACATGGAAAGCTTGTCATATTTTTTTGTAATGGGGAAATTCTGTGATACCAGTATTATATTTTAGCCGGGTTTCAGTTTTTTTTGTCACACCAGTATTGGTGAAAATCTTTGGCTTTTGTTTAATAAGTGGCTGATCTGTCTACACTTGTAGCGTCTGGTGGTTAAGCCAGATCAACTAATCAAGCGGCGTGGGAAACTCGGGCTGGTGGGCATCGACCTGGACCTGCAGGGTGTCCGAGAGTGGCTCAAAGCCCGCCTCATGAGAGAGACCACCGTGAGTTGACTGTAATCTCTCTGTCTGTCTTAGTGAGCATCTAGATCAAAAACAGCCCAGCATTCCCTTTGAGACAATGAAATATGATCCAGGAAATCCAGCCAGAGTAACAGATCCCTGTGTTTTCCCCTCACTGTGTCAACATAGTGATCCCATTTAAATGAATGCGCTGCATTTTCTCACACAGAGCTCATTTCGGTCTGAACGAAGCTTTACTGGTCACTCAACTGTCTTGTCATTCAAACAAAGAACATCAAGTCTTTTCTTAAAGACTGGCAGTTCTATGTCTGTATTCCCATTCAAAATAATGTGATTTAATTTGCTCTACTCGGATAAATATCTGATTCTTACTCTGCTAGTGTTCCAGCTCACCAATAACTTTATTTTCTTTTGTATTAATTTGTTCTTCATCTCTTTTTTTAATGATCTCTGGGACATGACAGCAGACACAGCATTGATAATATAAGTGATGTTATAAAAACCATGAAGAAAACTAATTAAATATGAAAATTCATTTCTTTTTAGATATATTCAGCACATGGTCCCTGCTCCTCAGTGTGACTTTTCAGACTAATTATGTCGTAAATGAAGATAACAATGCAGTCTAACAGTCCAACCCATGTAGTAAATCACATGACGGCCACATTGTGGCTTGTACGGCATCTGAAGAGAACGTAAGCTACTGTTCCTTGTCCATTAGTCCCAGCAAATGGACCTGTTATGTGAAGAAGGTTGCTGTGTCCAGTACCAGAGGCCCATGGGGTTATGTTTAGATCTGCCAGGTCAGAGGTTATGTAATGAAGTGGTGGGGGGTGGTCTATTCTGGTCCACCATACATGCATACATGCTGTGCTGCACTTCAAACAGGCCATCACCATATTTATGCACCAGCCATGCCATTAGTTGTTGCTTTTTTAATATCCTATGCCATTCTATGTGCATTCCTCTTAATAAAAAACTGGGACATGCACATATAATAATTTATATAAACAAAACAGGTTGTGTACAGATGACAAGCCATAGTAAATTAAACCTGGGAGCAGTATGTTATGTTGCAGACTCCACTTCTACTTACGCTGTCCTTTACACCACCATATTTAGGAAAATGTGTTTAGTTTTTTTCTAGTTTGGGGCAAAAACATTTACTGTTGTGCCATTAACTTCCAAGTCTATAACTAGGTTAGACTAACATGCGTGTGGTGTGTGACATCAAGTTGTTTGTCTTGAACAGGTGGGAAAAGCAAAGGGTGTGCTGAAGAACTTCCTCATTGAGCCGTTTGTTCCACACACACAGGTAATGTATACCAGTTTCTTGTGTTTCGTCATTCCACATCCTGTTTGTTATGTTTGAAAGTCAGGTCAAGTTTATTTATGTAGCTTTTAATCATAGATACAGTCTCAAAGAGCTTCATAGACCCACACTCAGCAAATCAACGAAACGTCCAGGACCAGGATACATATATATATTTGTGTGTTTTATAATCAGGTCAGTGTGCATATGATTATTTGGTTGAACAAACTGAGGGTGAAAAGTTGCAGCACGTGTGTGACTTGGTTGTCACCCATGAACACATGAGAAAACCTGTATGAAGGTCAATTTGGTTAAGATAGAGAACTGGATGTTCAAGTTCTTCCAACATCTTGTCAGTCTTTTGTAAATAAGATTGCACGCTCTGCGGTTTGCAAACTAAATCTGTTCAAATGTGTTTGTGTATCCTTGTACTTGCCCTCACTCTCTACTGGTCCACCCAGGAGGAGGAGTTTTACGTGTGTATTTATGCCACACGCGAGGGCGACCATGTGCTTTTCCACCACGAGGGTGGAGTGGAGGTGGGTGACGTGGACGCCAAGGCCCAGAGGCTGATGGTTGCAGTGGATGACAAGCTGAATGAGGACCAAGTCACAGAGCAGCTCCTCACACACGTTCCTGATGACAAGAAAGAGTACGGACACATCCTTTTTATTTATTCATTTATTTATTTTTATCCACACGGAAAGATCTACAGCAGTAAAACAAACTTAGTTGGTTAAAAGTAAGACATAAGGATGTTTTTTGTTTTTTTTCACACCCAACTAGGAGCTCATCTTGTAGCCATTCTGTAGGGGACTGGAGTTGGACGGCACCTTTTTGATGTGATACTAAAGCAGTGATGTGATGCCAGTTTGATTATATATTGCAATTTTGTGTTTATTAGATAGGAGTTCATACTTTCCGTGATAATCTGTATCCAGGGCTGCTACCAAGCACCCTGTTGATTTAACTTCAGAGAGCCTTTGATAAGAGGTGCTCCCCCACCTGTGTTTTGCCAGTTATTGCTACAAATACAATACAGCGATAACAGCCATGTTTTATATCATGATATATAAATATATATATTTATATATATATTTTTTTTTTTTAAGCACTGGCCCACGAGCCACCAAGCCTCTAAAGTTGGTGGCCAAAGTACATTTTTGGTTGCCCAAATGTAAAGTTTTGTAAAAACAATACAGAAAAGGCAAGTGATTCGCAGTATAGGGATAAAACTTGGTGGCCACAGGGGCCTCCTACATGGAGTATTTGGTGGCCACACAGTAACTTTTTGTGTCCACAGGCCACAGGGCCATGGTTAATGTCGAACCCTGGATTATGGTTTGTTCCTACATTTTTCTGCCAATGAATCAAAGAGGCTCTCTGTCTTCAGTGTAGTTTGTGTGTCCTTTGCTATTGTGTGACCTTGAGCAGTGTGCTTTAGTTTGTTTTTTTTCCCCTTTTTCCCAGATACCTCCCCCAGTGTGCAGAGAACATGCTGATCTCTCTTTTTATACAGTATTGTTTTGCTTTTTGGGTCTAGTTTCTCATAAGCTCTGCCCTTGGAAGCAAAGTGTGATCCACTATGAATTTTATCATTGCTGCTGCACTGTGTGTTTAAACGTGGCAGCATTTAGTATAATTGTTTGGCAACAAAATGTTATTTAGTGTTCATTTAATGTATTGTGGATGGAAAGCACACTGGTCTATACTCATTTTATTTTATGTTGTTTTCTAGTAAGACTTGTTGTCCTCGCTTGTATTGTGATTGTAATCTATTGTTTATTTGTTTTTTCCCTTCTTGAAGAGTCCTGGCCAGTTTTATAGTGGGCCTCTTCAACTTATATGAGGACCTCTACTTCACCTACCTTGAGATCAACCCTCTAGGTATGTTTTTCTTAACATGCATCTAAACTGTGCATATTTATATTCATTTCTACTTTAGGACTCTCAGAAGCAAGATCCAGTGTCATTCTTTAGTTTGGGAAGATGGGAACTGTTTTGTTACTCTAACAGCTCCATTTGTGCATTATTAATTCAAGAGAACAAGTACTTTGTGGGGATTCATTATTTATTTATGGGAACAAGTTACTAATTTGTGTACATTAATGATCAAATTCACCACTGTATCATCCTTATTTGAGGAAAACATGAAAATGTAAAATTAACGGATTACACAACTTTTATTCTCTTAACCAGTCGTCACCCAAGATGGAGTGTACGTCCTCGACATGGCAGCTAAGATTGATGCCACAGCAGATTACATCTGTAAGGCTAAATGGGGTGATGTGGAGTTTCCACCACCCTTTGGCAGAGAAGCATACCCAGAGGTGAGCTCTGAAGGACAGTAAAGCAGGTTTTTATGTATGTGTGTATTAAGATCTATTGGGTTATAATACTGCAGCTGTCTTATCCACAGTTTAATCATAGAAGATGTAAGGTCAACGTTTTGGGGGAGTAGCTTTTTTTTCTTTAGTCTGCATACCTTTTATAATCTTTTATATTCAGTCATGTCATGTTCAGGTATTTAAAAAAATATTTTTGACTGCCTCTGAGAACAAATATTAGACCAAATGTAGTCCCAGTCCCCAGCAACTGAAGTGCACAAGTAGCTTGAATCTCAGTGTATGCCTCCATCCTTGGCCTTGTGCACTCATTGACCAGAATGTATTACCACTATATGATTTGTCTATTGTAGGAGGCATACATAGCTGATCTGGATTCAAAGAGCGGTGCCAGTCTGAAGCTGACCCTCCTGAACCCTCGTGGCAGGATCTGGACCATGGTGGCTGGAGGAGGGGCTTCAGTAGTCTACAGGTACTCGTGTTTGTTTGTTTATTTATTTATATCAAGCCTTTTTAGCTAACAGAAGCTCTTCAACGTGCTTTGGTGGATGAAATATACACTATTTAATATTCCGTGCCACCAGAGCTTCTTTATGGCTGGATATGTAAAAGCTTGTTACACTTTGACTCACATGGCAGTCACTGATGAAAAGCAAGTTTTTGCCTTTGACAGACACCTGTGGTAGCACTATAGAGCAGTTTTGTTTAGGTCTGGGTCCCCTTTTGTTGGTCATCATGCACAAGGACCCACATGCGCACGCTTGTGTGCACAGTTGATGCGATGCACATTCCTGTCAATTGTTTCCCCCTATTCCACTACAGGTGGCAGTAATGTGCCAACAAAGGCAGTGAAGAGGAAGAGTGAAAGCTAATTAATGGATGGATGTAAACAATGCAGGAGTGACACTGAATGTAAACACAACTTGTGTTTGTTTAGAAGAAAACTCCACAGGTCACCGTTAATTAAAACTAAAAGCACCAATTACAATCAGTACTTGACTGTCCATCTTCCCTCCTCTTTAGCGACACAATCTGTGACCTGGGTGGGGTGGATGAACTGGCCAACTATGGCGAGTACTCTGGTGCGCCCAGTGAACAGCAGACCTACGACTACGCTAAAACCATCCTCTCTCTCATGACACGGGAGAAACATCCTCAAGGTGGGTACAGCCAACACTTCATTAGGGCACGTTCCCACTACACTTAACAGGGTCAAAATGTAGGCCAAAGGGCTGCGTGGGGCGAGGGAGTTACTGGACAAGCTTTTGGAAAACAATCTTGACCATTTCAGATAAATTTGATATTTCTTATGAACTTTGCAAAGTTTTCTTTAAACATGGAAGTCGGTGTTGGATCCTTATTCTGCAATGTGACCTACATGCTCTCCTTTAGTGCGTCACAAGGCCTCTGTTCACTGTGTGTATGTTGCCAGCAATAGACTTCATGGCTGTCACCAAACTATATTACTGGAGTGTCAAATTTCAGTCATGAACATGTTCTTAACACATCACCTGCTCTCTGTGTATCCTACAGGGAAAGTGCTGATCATCGGAGGAAGTATTGCCAACTTCACCAATGTAGCAGCCACATTCAAGGTGAAACGCATCACTGTCTTTATCTGAAACACCATGAAAAGTAAACTGTCAAGTTTAGTGTTATCACAGGCCTTCATAGTGTGATTAAGTCAGTGAAATGTGTATTGATAATTTTTCCCAAGGGAAAAAACACAACTCCAACACAATATTTCAAATTCATGTTAATACAGTATATATATTTAAGTACAGTTAGCATTTTTAAACAAGTTTGGCTTGCCTTCAAGCTGTTGCCAAAATGTCAAATTTCTGTTTCAAATTTCCAGTTTAAGAGGACACAAACTCAGCTGCTCACTGTAGCCAACTTCATTACCTATCTAAGTACATTATCTATGTTCCTTTGGTTAATTCAGCACTATAACTCAGTACTTAATGTTGTCTGCTATAATGCGTTACTTATTAAAAAGTTGCTTTCTGATATGTATATATTAAATGGTGTTTATCAAAACAACACTGCACATTCCCTGGCTCTCTGAGCCCAACTCACTGGCTGTGCAGATGTTTTTGAAGAATCCACCATCTGTGATCCACATAGCTGACCTGCCTGTCTCTCTCCTCAGGGCATTGTCAGGGCCATCAAAGACTACCAAGGTCCTCTGAAGGAGCACGAGGTCACCATCTTTGTTCGACGTGGCGGGCCCAACTACCAGGAGGGGCTGAGGGTGATGGGGGAAGTAGGTGAGTGAGTGTCATAGGGAAGAGCCCAGCCAGAGAACAAATGAATTAGATTATGACTGTAGTATGTAATTTGTTATCTTGGAAATACTTTCAGATTATTTTATTGGACTACATATGACTGAAAAGAAGGATAATAATGTTTTTGAATGCATGCACAGGTGATATGAGAGCATGAATGCCAGTTAAAGTTTTTTTATGCATGATAAACTGGTAGAAACTTTTTCTTTCTGCAGGGAAGACCACAGGTATCCCTATCCATGTGTTTGGTACCGAGACCCATATGACGGCCATTGTTGGAATGGCTCTGGGCCACCGGCCAATCCCTAACCAGCCCCCAATGGACGCACATACCGCCAACTTCCTACTCAATGCCAGCAACAGTGCAGTGGTATTTTCATTCAGTAACACATTACAGATGTCTTATTGCTGGAGACAGGCACCACATTTTCATGTGCCAATTGTCCAGTGAGTTAAATGAACAATTAGATTGTGAACTGTCCTTATGTGAATCCAGTTAACTAATTGTACTGTTTATGAGAGTTAAAGAAAAAGATTATTGCTGAGTAATGCATTAACATTAGAGATTGCACAAATATATGCAGCTTTTGTTAACATGTAGCAGAAGGTGTTTAGATACAATTCAGTCAGGCATGTTCATACATTATTTAAGCTGTAACAGGTTTGGACTTTGGAACATATTTGACTAGATCTATTGTATAGCATTACATGATTTTCTTTTCATGTAGTCTGTGTGCTTTTTAGCCTCTTTATTTGTTAGCTATGGTCCTCCATGTCAACTAGACGTCATTTGGTGTAGTGTGTTTTCTTTGAAAACCAAAGGCCATATATCACAATTTCCTAAAAAGTGCATAAAACTTATGACATGTACATTTGTGAACTTGAGTTAAGGGAAAAAGCTTTTAGCCTCTTTCTTTATTTTGGGAACAAACTTGCTGAAGACAAAGACATACAACTCCAAATTGTCACTGCAGTACTTTATAATTCACATGAGACATTTTAAAATAAGGTTATTTTCAAAAATGCATACCTGTTAAGTGTGTATTGACTGGTAATAAGCTCATACATGGCGTGTGTATACTAAAAATGGAAAATTATTACTGTAAGAGGAAAATTATAAGTTCCACGCTACCGCTTCTCCTTGGAAGATTCTGTAAGGCTTTGAGTAACATAAATGTTTGTTTCTCTCTATTTTCTGTACCAGACTCCAGCTACAACAAGGACAGCTTCATTCTCTGAACCCAGGACCTCTAATGATGTCACCCCGGCCAAAAAGTCAAAAGCAGGTCTTCCAGCAGGTAACTAACACAGTAGCACTCACCTCTCCACTGCCTCTTATCAGCAAGACTCCATATGTACTCATACACTTCTGCTTTTTCATTTTTCTTATCCTTGCGTCCTGTATTTCCCCCTCCTTCCCTGCCAATTCCATCACTGCTATTCTGCATTTTAATTTTCTTTCTATTTCTCCCTCCTCTTCTTGTTTTGCTGCACAAACTGTCCACTCACCCTCGCCTTTTTCATGCTTGTTTCTCTAAGACTCTCTTCATTCTATACTGTGGCCTCTGAAGAATGTGGTCACAGGCGATTGGAAAGGTAAGTGATAGGTGCGCCATGCCCACACTGCGCTCGGCTGCCCACACACTCTACACTGGTTTGCCCCTTTTTTCTTCTTACCATTCACCCTCCTAATCCTGCTGGAAAGGAGTGTGTCTGTGTGACACCTACATGTTTGCATCGCCTCATTAGTCCAGTGGGTACATTAGGTTCTTCAGCAATAAGATTTTTGTATTTTTTCAAAAAGAACAAGTCGCCCTTGGAATAAATAAAAAACTGTAGAAACAATTGTAGATAATCCACAAATTAAGCATATCATCAGTTTTCTAATGCTAAGACTCATAAATACAAGGATCTGTAGAAAAGATTTGTCATCTTTAGACTGAGTTGTGTGGGGATAGTTTTGATTGTAGTGTTAGAAGTCAAAATGTTCAGCACAGGCTATGTTGAGATTGCGACTGTGGCTAGACTAAACTTTTTAGATTGCTTTTCCCAGCAGCTCAGTAAAGGCATGCATCTGTAGCAGCTGAGCTTTGCATGGTCTTTCCTCTGGTGTGCTATTTCTGGAGTGTTTTCAGAGATGACACACGGTTGATCGAATGCGCTGAAGTCTGTTCAAGTGGATAAGATAAAGATGCACTCATTCTTTTCTCTTTTGTTTGTGCTTATTTTGTCGTATTTTGTGTTCCCGTCCTGTGGGGTCACAGAAGCGCAAGCCTCTTCAGGCTGCAGCGGAGGTATGGAAGGGTGTGAAAAACCTGTTTTCCTGCCCTCTCCGCCCTCTGTCCACTCCCCCCTGCCTTCTCATTTTTGTCTGTTTGCTGGTGTTTCTCCGCAGTTTGTCCTTCTTTTTCGCATATTTATGGTGGCTTACACACCTTAAGGGGGGCCTTATGGTGATTAATTTAACAACAAATGCTTCAAACCCCATTGTACACTAACATGACATTCTGCATTCAAAAGAGAACACTTTACTGCCTCAGCTCTGTCTGGACATAGACCGTTTTCTTGCTCTGCTGGGTTGCTGTGGTGTCTGGACCTTGCCTTGAAATGTTTTAATTAAATTACTAGTAGACAGCTGTGTCATCAACACTGAGGGGCTGTGTCTTGCTTACGTGGTATTCCGGCTTGGTAATGGGCAAGTGGGGTAACATTTATAAGTTTTACAAACCTACAGTAGAAAAACTATTTTCATTTAGAAACAATGGAAGTAAAACCACTACTGGAAACTTCAAACAATATGTCCCCTATCTCAAATCTTCTACCACAACCGCTGCTGACATTTAAATTTTAACATTGTGAGATCACAAATTAATCCTTTTTAACAGTGTGACCTGGAGGTGGGCAAAATAATGGACTCTCAGAGTAAGTTGGTTATACTTTGATAATGTGAGTTATATTAGGTTGAATGCAACAGCAGCATTTGTCAGCTAAAAACAGATGTGTGGCACACGAATTACAATGCATCTGAAAAAACCTGCAAAATAAGTCAGTAAGTCAAGGGGGAAGTGTGTGAAAAATGAAAACATGCCTAATGCAGGCAAACTGCATCAACAAAGAGACACGCGACCTTCCTTTTGGAGCTGTGTTTGCTTTGGTGATGTTGTAACTACAAAGTCTTTAACCATGAGGAGTTATTTTCTCTACCTCCTGTATCTTTGTCCTCAGAGTGAGGTCACTCTGTACTCTGCTTGTTGCTATGATCCCCATTCCTGCTGTTTTTCCTGGGCCTGCCCCCCTCCCCCCTGCCTGATTTATTTTTATTTCTTCTTTCAGCTCTCACTTGACTCTCTCTCTCTCTCTGCCTTCTTGTTCCTTCAGCCAAAGCCACCACCCTCTTCAGAAAACACACCAAGGCCATAGTCTGGGGCATGCAGACACGTGCTGTGCAAGGCATGATGGACTTTGACTACGTATGCTCCCGGGAGGAACCGTCTGTGGCAGCCATGGTCTACCCCTTCACGTAGGTTCCCCAAGATCTCAAGTTGGTCTGAAAGGAGTTCAATTACAAACTTGATACTCCACTGATTAAGGACATCTCTACAGTGTTGCAGTGTTGCAACAGATTGTCCTAAATACGTTTCACTGCATCATGTGGTTTTGTCTTGTCAGTGTGTGTGTGGTTATTGCAATTCAGATCCATGATGTTAATATTAAAAATACCATTTTGTCAAGGTGTAAATAACTACAGTAGTGTACTGAGTGAAAGAAACATCTATTTTCCCCCAAACAATGAAGGATAATGTAACAAACGCTCATCAACTATGTCCAACTTTATTAGTATAAATATTAGCTTCTAATTTTGATTTTCTTTTTTTTTGCTTTAACATGCCAAGTCTTCAAATCTTTTATCAAGTCATATTTCATCTTGATTAAATCTGTTTATCTTTTGAGTTTACATTTTCTGACAATTAACAAACTTGGCAATCTGTACTCGGCTCAACTTTCTTTCTTTTAGTAGGAAACCAACCCTAAAAGATATATAAGACAAGATTTGTTATTGGGAGTTTTATTATCTCCAAATTTGCAAATCGGAGAAGTTTTAACTGCTCTAGTGCTGCTCAAGTTCCAATACAATTTTACTAGATTTAAATTCTTCTATCTTACATGTCTGTGTTTACCAGTGGGGATCACAAGCAGAAGTTCTACTGGGGCCACAAAGAGATCCTGCTGCCAGTCTATAAGAACATGGCCGACGCCATGAAGAAGCACCCTGAGGTGGACGTCCTGATCAGCTTTGCGTCCCTGCGTTCAGCCTTCGACAGCACAGTGGAGGCCATGCAGTACTCGCAGGTAGAAAGACATACATAATAATATAAAATTACATTTACATATAAGCCTATACATCACTGTATAAACATGTGAGATTCAGCCAAACATGAAAGTCAGCTCTCTTATCTAAATTGTGTTTTCAGATCCACTCTATCGCCATCATAGCTGAGGGCATCCCTGAGGCTCAGACAAGGAAAATAATCAAGATGGCTGATGAGAAAGGTGTCACTATCATTGGCCCCGCTACGGTATGTAGCCTTTCAAGTACTGCAGTAGACTGTGAATGTAGTGGTCATTATCTCTGTCTGTGAGTGTATAGATGTGTTTAATTGTCAATGTATGTAAGCAGAAAATGATACATTTCAACGGGCACACATAAGTTAATTTGATACCCATTATTTTCCGTCTCCCAGGTTGGTGGCATCAAGCCGGGCTGTTTTAAGATCGGCAACACAGGTGGCATGCTGGACAACATCCTGGCTTCCAAACTTTACCGCCCCGGCAGCGTGGCATATGTGTCGCGCTCCGGGGGCATGTCCAACGAGCTGAACAACATCATCTCCCGCACCACAGACGGCGTCTATGAAGGTGTGGCCATCGGAGGAGACAGGTACAAGAACTTATTTGCAAATAATTTGCTTTGGAGTGAGAGACCGTTGTCCTGTGAAGCCTGTTGTGTTTTTTGATTTTTAGATAATTTATCCCTTCTCCACAAAAACATATTGTTGTCTGAAATACTTTAAGTCCTTTTGTTTTGGTGCCCTTTATCCAGATATCCAGGCTCCACCTTCATGGACCACGTCCTTCGTTACCAGGACACTCCAGGGGTTGAGATGATAGTGATGCTGGGAGAGGTGAGAGTAGCTCCACAAATGTTTATATTTTCAGATTAACACTAATTTTTATGTTAAGTTACTTTCATTTGGAGCATGTTGGCTATGTTTCATGTGAATTCATATGTGTTTAATGAAATTTAATCTATGGGCAAATTTGACCATCTCTTTCACTCTGACAACCCAGATTGGAGGCACAGAGGAGTACAAGATCTGCCAAGGCATCAGAGAGGGCAGGATAACCAAGCCTGTGGTGTGCTGGTGTATCGGAACCTGCGCCACCATGTTCACTTCAGAGGTTTGATGGCTGTGTTTATGTTGCTTTGGATTTTGTTGTTGTTGTTATTTGGGCATTGAGAGTTTAATACTGCCATCCTCAGGTTCAGTTTGGCCATGCAGGGGCCTGTGCCAACCAGGCTTCAGAAACAGCCGTAGCCAAGAACCAGGCTTTGAGGGACTCTGGGGCTTATGTACCAAAGAGCTTTGATGAGCTGGGGGATGTCATCAAGTGAGAAATTCATCCCACTGCCATACCAGAGTTTGTCACATACGGTGTTTTTTTTTTAGGGTTTTTAACTGGTATTGTGTTTATATATGGTGAAACAGGACCGTTTATGATGAACTGGTGGCCAATGGTACCATCATTCCTGCCCAGGAGGTGCCTCCCCCGACAGTGCCTATGGATTACTCTTGGGCCAGGGTAAGAACCTTGATCCATTACTCCTTGATAAACCTAAAAACACCATTTTTGTTTTTTCTCCACATCATCCGTCTTGGCCACTGAAAAATTAAATGGTTGTTGAATCTTGTATAGTCACAATTCAGAGCTCATTATTTTCATATAATTACCTCCAACATATCGGTGGCATTTCTGTACTGCAATTTCTTGTTACTTGTCAGCTATCATATACACCAATACTGATCTCTGCTTCACAGTGTGCAAACATTTTCACATCGTGTTTATTACCGGTGTGTTAGAACCCATCTTATATTTGTTTTACTCTCCACTGGACTTCCTCCAGGAGCTGGGCCTGATCCGTAAGCCAGCCTCATTCATGACGAGCATCTGTGACGAGCGAGGCCAGGAGCTCATCTACGCTGGCATGCCCATCACTGAGGTGTTTAAAGAGGAGATGGGTTTAGGAGGAGTGCTGGGCTTGCTTTGGTTCCAACGCAGGTTGGTGTGACGACTAGACGACAGCTGGTGTTAATCGGTTTCTGAGAGAAAAAGTACTGGCTAATTTACTTTTTTGCAAATATATTTTCAGTGGAATAAGCTGTGCTGTGTTTCTGTCTAGGTTGCCGCGCTATGCCTGCCAGTTCATTGAGATGTGCCTGATGGTGACTGCTGATCATGGGCCTGCCGTCTCTGGTGCGCATAACACCATCGTCTGTGCTCGTGCTGGCAAGGACCTTATCTCAAGCCTCACCTCTGGCCTGCTCACCATCGTCAGTACTGCTCACACGCAAACACTTACCACCATCTTTAACTAGCAAAAATGACAAAAATGCTTATATCTCCACTTTTAGTCTTTTAATCCACTTGGGCTACATGGTTAAAACTGACCAAGTTGTTTCTGTACTGTAACCTGATTTATTCATAAATTCCAGGGGGACCGTTTTGGAGGTGCTCTGGATGCAGCTGCGAAACAGTTCAGCAAGGCATTCGACAGTGGCATGCTGCCCATGGAGTTTGTCAACAAAATGAAGAAGGATGGCAAGCTGATAATGGGCATTGGCCACCGGGTCAAATCAGTAGGCAGCTTTTCACACTACCTCAAGTTACATATAAAGATCTATAAACGATGTGGCGATTTTAGTTTATAGTAGAACGTTGCTAATATTATACCTCTGAATAATTCTTCTTTAGTTTAGAATTAAAATAAATGAAAACCTTATAATTACAATTAAGAGCTTCTTCTGATTGTGAAGCAAGACACAAAGCTCTAATGTAAAACACAGTTTGTCTCTGTTTTCAGATCAACAACCCAGACATGCGGGTGCAGATTCTGAAGGACTTTGTAAAGCAGCATTTCCCCTCCACCCAGCTACTCGACTATGCCCTAGACGTAGAGAAGATCACCACCTCCAAGGTACGTGTCAGCTGAATTAGCAAGAGTGAAGCACAACATGTGACGACCCAAATAAAATCAAATGATCAATAAGTTAGAACATTTTGCTGACAAACACAAAACATTTCAATGTGACATCTTTGGACAGTGTGCAGAACCTTTCCTCCTTTATTATGTTAAATCAGGTAGATTTAACATAAATGGCTTACTGATATTCCTCTGACATTTAGAAAAATTGATTTCTCTTTCTTATTCTCAGAAACCCAACCTGATCCTCAACGTAGACGGTTTTATTGGTGTTGCCTTTGTGGACCTGCTTAGGACGTGTGGTGGCTTCACACGGTAAGAATATGAAACAGCTATGCCATGGAGAGACTGGTGAGGTGGAAGTGTCAAACCAGTGAGAAAATTTAGGAATGCATTTTATCACCAGTATGAATTTGGGAGTACTTAAAAAGTATTGGCTACTAATCTGATCCATTACTTTTAGCGAGTATGGCAAAGACCATTTACTTTGAAACTGTTGAATAAAGTTGCATGTTTTTACTTTTCCTCTAACATTTTATTTTTAATGTTTAGCTTTGGTTAGTGTTCAGTCTTGCACTTAATTTCCATTTAAAGCTAAGTTTTTCAAATCAAGCGTTGTTACTGTAGATTAACTGTCTGTAGATCATTATATACAGAAGGTATGTCATTGTCTTCTGGTCAGTTTCTGACATGATGCAGTTAAAAAATGTAGTTAACTGTACTTTACTCCCCTTATTTAGCATTTATAAGCACTATATAAACATTTAATAAATGATTTATAACACACTATAATGTAGTTGTAAGCAGACATGAAGACATTTTTAAATGTTTATTAATCTACATTATTTTCAACAATTATCATTTCTCCTATAAAGCCTATTTTAGATTATTAAAACTGTCATTCATTATCTGTTAATACACCAGCCTGTACTTATGCATGCCCAGAGGGCGACTTATAGTTGTTGACGAATACATTAATAAATACTTATCTTTTTACGACTACATTATAGTGTGTTATTAAAGTTTTAACAAAATGTATTCACCATAGATACATTTTGAAAAATGTAGATGCCAAGAGTGCGTTGTCTGTATTGTTGCTTTGTGTGTTGACGGCACACTGTCCACTATTGTTTCTCACATGAATGTTGAACTGGTCCCAGAGATGAGGCTGACGAGTTTGTGGAGATCGGTGCACTAAATGGGATCTTTGTCCTCGGCCGCAGTATGGGCTTTATCGGTGAGTCCCATTCAGATAGACCCATGACACTAACTTTCGAAGCCTTAAAACGAGACTTCTAATTTGTGTCTGTCTTACATTAGGGCATTACCTGGACCAGAAGAGGCTGAAACAGGGTTTGTACCGCCACCCCTGGGATGACATCTCCTATGTGCTCCCTGAACATATGTCCATGTAATTCCCACGTCACAGAATGGGACACACTTCCAGATGTGACTGCACAAGTGGGTCAGGCAGCATTACAAATCTCACTTAACATACTGTAATGTACTCTGGTTATGACAACAGCTGCCTTGGGAAAACTGGGCGGGATGACTCTGGAAAGTGGAAGTACTGTCTGAGGGATCTGGGTAAAAGTTTTTGATCTAGTTTGTACAGAGGAAAAAGGGGAAGTATATTTTCAGATTTCTTTTTTTGACAAATTATTTAAAGTCTGAGATGTAACTTATTCAGCTATGAAAACCAATGCAAACTGCAGCAGTTGTAGGAGCACAAAATCAGTTGGTAAGAATTGCAAAGAAACCCGTTGTGCGTAGTTGGTACGAGGGCAGGATTCAATCCTGACTCCTGCGTTACAGAGTCTGATTAGTTAATCTACAGTAACAGCTGCTGATGTGAAATTTGTTCAAGCACAAAAATAATTAGATTTGTTAATCAGCGTTTGCCTGTTTTAGGCCAAAAGACGGTTTGCCTAAGTATGCTTTCTGAGTATTACACCTTAGTTTCAACATTAGCAAATCTAGCTCTTATATCCGTTTTAAATTCCTTGTGCAAGTTTCACTCCCACTGAGAAAGGTCTTTGTCATCACAAGAGAAACCAAAGTTGTTTTTAGGGATTTATTGTCTTTGTTAAAAGTTTAAAAAAAAAAAAAAATAAAAAATACAGGGTCCAGTGGTTGTTAGAGAGATCTTAAGTTTTGTAAGGGAGGCATCGTAATGGGATAAAGGAATTGAACAAATACATGATGATTTAAGTGTCACTCCACCATTGCCTTTCCTAGAACAACCCTGGTTGTAAACTAGTGGGTGCTTCTGTAAATTAGATGCAGTTTTGAGGTGTTCAAGTCTTGTGTTGCTATTCTGAATAACTGTCAGAAAACAGGAAAATGTAGAAACTTCAAAACGGGACAAACAGAATGTGTCATGAATGAGCCCTGTGAGTCTTTGAAATCATCTTTTGGCGAGGGACCATGAAAGCAGGTTGCTTTATTTGGGGAAATGATTGCACATAATACGGACAAGAATTGTCCGACTTGACACCAACTCAAAACGCTTTGCCCACTGTACGGCCTGCTGTGTTTGATCTTTGTTTTGCTGTTTTTGTTTAACTGTGAAAAAAACATGCATTGTTTTGTAATATGCGGTCATAGTAGTATAATAATAAAGAACTTATTGTTTTACTTTTCATTTAGGCTGAATAATGTTGAAATCTGTGTGTGATCTGTGAACGGAGGTGGTGAGCCTGAAACAAGTTCTGTGACATACTTGATACTTAAGGGAGGTATCTGCTACCCCCTCTCCATCAATGTGAAGTTTTCAAAGAATTGCCCTTTTGCAGAATTGTTATGAGGTTGATTCAGTCTTGAGCAGAACACTGATTTCAAAGATCTTCAGTGGGAAGATAATTGCTAATGAACAGCTGGGTCTATGACTGCTGTACATTAGAGCTTAAAACTGCCTAAAGTATAAAAAATAAAATAAAAAAAGGTAAATATTGTATTTGAAAATATGGCTTACACTGGCATGACTCAAATTAGGTTTACTGAAAGTATATGTTTTTCTTCTGTATTCATGTATTACCAACTTTTTATACTGCAATAACAATTTAATTACAGGTGTGTGTAGCAGAAATACTTTGTGGAAATCATAATTTAAAAAAGACACTAATGGCTTCTAAAGGATAGAGAACTCAGACAAAAGTCCAATTGTATATTACCAGTATGTTCAAAGAGGTAGAGGGTATGACCTCTACCCCTGACACCACATAAAAACACTAATTGTCTTAATCAATTAAAACAGTCCACTTGTTCACTGAAAAATAAAACATGTAATTGTGTTGCTGCACCTAAATGCATCACAAGGTCAATAACCTTTGCACACATGTACAATGACAAAATTGTCTTTATTTATTTATTTATTTTGCCTTATTAATACGGTATTACAGTCTGTGCAGTATAGTTGTAATATCAGGGTCTGGCAGCTGCGACCATACATGCACACTATAAACATGACTAGTAATTAATAACAGACACTAAATATGGACTGAATGTATGCTTTATGCTTGCGAGGGTAAAGTATGAAATATCCGTTATTAAACTGATGTTAGCCTAATCACAGGACCATACGCACCACAGTTAGATTATTCGTAACACGCATGCGCGAAATCGGTCCATCCCCTTAAACAAAGTTAAATTTTGCTGAAATAAAGGCGTGTTGATGCGTCATAACATGAAAAAAGGGATTATACGTCAGGGATGTGGGTCTCCCGTGTGAACAGAGGTATTAGCTTGAATCCGAGAGCCTCCCAGTGCCACTCCAGCAAAATAATTGAGTACATCTGGAATATAAGACGGAAGTGAGCACTCTTGTTTTCCGATCACGGCTGTGGAAGCTGCGCATGCATGTCAGTTTTTGAATGTTTATTTGCGTGTGTTATATATGCCTATGAGGTCTTCCCAAAGATAGTTCAGAGCTTGCATTTGCCTCCGAGTCTGTTCTGCTTTGGTATGGCAGCGGCAGCACAAGGGCCGGAGGACTGTAGCCGGAGCAGCGGCGCGCCGGGAGTGCGAACAGGTGACGGGGAACCTGAGGAGGCCGAGGAGTTCACCTGCTCGGCCTACTGCACGGAGCTCTCCCGGCGGCAGAACGAGCAGAGGAAGGCGGGGCTGTTCTGCGACGTGACTCTGGTCTTCAGCTCCAGCGGGGAGTCTGAGGAGAGGGTCCAAACCGTAACCGCCCACCGCTCGGTGTTATCCGCGGCGTCCCGGTACTTCACGCTGCTGCTCGGCGGACAGTTTTCAGAGTCTGTGTCGGGGCGAGTGGAGCTGAAAGAATGGAGCTCCACAACGGGACCAGACCCAGAAACAGTGGAGAATGTCATACAGTTCATGTACACAGGAGAGATCAGGGTAACCACTGCCAATGTGCATGAAGTGTTGGAACTTGCTGACAGGTAATATATATTTTTTAAACCATACATTTGATCTGAATAAGAACATTAACTTCTAATTTGCTTATACACGGAAGTGTTGAGCAGTTGAACCTCAGGCTTTTTGTGTCTACATGAGCCACACCTTGTCTGTATCCTCATTATGTCAGAAGGTGTGACTTGTTTGGAGTTCACACACCTGTGGAACTTGGCTGTCCATGGTTGTCCATTTTATTAAGTTGCAAGTCATGTTTTCAGTATAAGAAAATTAATCTGCTGAGTGTATTTGGCAGGGATATTATTAATATAATTATTAATACATAATATGGCACAACTTCCAAAAAAGGGACATATAGGGACATATATATATATATATATATATATATATATATTTAAATATATTTAAATTGCTTGTTTTGTTTCTACATGATTTATTACAAGATGACAAGGAATATCCAGTGTTTCAGTTGAGGCTTTTGTACCCTCCACTTTTTCCTAGTGTATCCTGTCTGAAGGTGTCCTAATGACTTAAGTCACCTGCTGGAGACTTTGCATACTGTTGTAGTCCGTGGCACATTATACTTATTACTGCACTAACTGATAGGCATCACTGTTAGTCCAAACTCCACTATTACACAGTAATGGTCTGACAATTACGACATGTTCACACAGGTTCCTGTTGGCGCAGCTGAAGTCCTTCTGCGGCGAGTTTCTGATCAAGAAGCTGAGCTTGTCCAACTGTGTGGCAGTGCACAGCCTCGCCCACATGTACACCCTGGACCAGCTGGCCAAGGGAGCCGCCAAGACGATTAGGAGAAACTTCCACAAAGTTATCCGCACAGAGGAATTCTACACGCTGCCATTTCACCTGGTGCGGGACTGGCTGTCAGACTCAGAAATCACTGTGGATTCGGAGGAGGAGTTGTTTGAGGCCATCGTAAAATGGGTGCACCAAAACACAGAGGAGGGAGAGAAGCATTTTGAGGAGCTGTTCAGGCTTTTAAGGTTCCCTCAGATTGCTCCTACCTACCTGATACGGGTGGTCAGAAAGGAGCCCTTAGTGGCAAACAATGCAGCTTGTCGGCAGCTGGTGTCTGACGCCCTTGAGGCCCATGCTGTTCGTCTTGAGAGCCCCAAGTCAGCTGATTTAGAGCCCTGTGCCTCCTACACGGCAGCAAACCAGCCACGTTTTGGCCAGAACATGGATGTAATCATGGTAGTGGGTGGTGTATCAGAAGGTGGAGACTATTTGAGTGAGTGTGTGGGCTACTTTGTTGCTGAGGACCGTTGGGTCAACCTGCCGCACATTCACAACCACCTTGACGGACACGCCATCGCAGTCACTGACAGCCATGTTTATGTGGCAGGCTCCATGGAGCCAGGCTTCGCCAAGACGGTGGAGCGCTACAGCCCCAACCTCAACACCTGGGAACAACTCAGCAGCCTGACCACCCGCAAGCACTCCTTCGGCCTCACATGCGTCAAAGACGTACTCTACAGCATCGGTGGTCATGGCAACTTCAGTCCAGGCTTTAAGGATGTTACTGTCTATGAGCCTGAGCAGGACGAGTGGTTAAATCTTGACCCAGCACCAAAGATACTACGAGATGTAAAAACAGTGAGCGTGGAGGACCGCTACGTGTACGTGATGGCCAGGACCCCTGTAGACATGGACAATGACGATGGACTGAGCCCTGTGACCACTTGCTACGATACAGAGAGTCACAAGTGGCAGGAAGTGGACTCCTTACCGCTCATCGATAATTACTGTAGTTTTCAAATGGCTGTTGCATCCACCAACTTCTACCACACAGCTTCCTGTTGTGCCAAGAGCTACAAGGTCACAGTTGAGGCCGCTCAGCAGAAAATAAGCAGAGACATCTCTGACGACATCCTCGACAGCCTACCCCCAGAGGTCCTAAGCATGGAAGGTGCTGCTATTTGCTACCTGGGTGAAGACGTATTCATCATTGGTGGGTGGAGGAACAGCAACAACATGGACAAGCAGTACCGCAAGGAGGCCTACTGTTACAGTGCTGAGAGGAAGCGCTGGATGCTGCTGCCACCCTTACCGCAGCCACGCTGCCGAGCCGCAGCCTGCCACGTTCGCATCCCATACCAGTATCTTCATGGCTGCCAGCACTACCCCATGCCCCAGAACCTGGCTCGCCAGCGAGACCGCATGCAGCAGATGCAGCAGCTCCATCGCCGCACACTCACTCTGCGCCGACAGCTGCAGTCTCAAATCGAATGTTGAGATCGAAAGCTACATGAATGTGACATTCTGCCTCGTCTAGCTAGCACTCTGACAAATGCCTTGCTGTTACCACAAAACTTTAATCTTATTTTTTGCCTTTGTTGAGGTGAAATGTGTGCATGGGTTTACCTGGGGCTGGTTTGCAGGAAAGATTTATTTAGGCTCCCAAATGACCAGTCTTACATAATCATTTTGGCCTTACGTTATTAGCTTATGCCTTACTTTGATTCTGCTGGTAAATTATACTGTGATTGCTGTTGCATTTTCTGAAAAGACTGTTGATTTCATTGCTAGACAACTTAGCTTAGCTTTTTATATCTGGTCTGCGTTAACGCCTAAATGATGTCAACATATGTTGTGGTGCAAGTTAATAGAATAAAACTATGACAGTTATCAGTGACACTTTTCTGTGAAAATAGGTTAAGTTTAGTGTTGAGATGTAAACTTAAAGTAAATGCTGTCTACATTTATTGTGATGTAAGTTAGAAGAAAAGGACAAATTAGGACTGTGGGAATAATGACCACTGTAACAAGCAGCTGAGAAAACAAGTATCAGCTTTAACTTTTTACTCCTCTCGCTACTTGCATCTAATTTCTCTTCTACCTCCAATTTCCACCATGGTTTTACCTTTTTTTGCACTGTAGGGATTGATCTATCTAAATGTTGATTGTATATAGTGTGTATGTAGTGTGTGCCCCACTTGAAATAGACAATCGTTTATCAGATTTTTTGTAGCAAGAATTAAGTATTGAGCAAAGCACATATTGGGGAACAGGTTGTTCATTGATTGTATGTTTCCCCCTCAGTAAAACATAAGCCTGCTTAATAGTGTTAAAACAGTTTTCACAGATTGTACAATACCTTTTTGCCATTCCAGCAGATGTGTATAAATGTGTATGATTTATTTCTTAAATATTTCAGCTGCTCAAAGCGTCCTTAATTTGATTTCCCAGGTTGTTGCATAGCTTGAAAGAGACCCAATAGTCATTTTTGGCAAAAGAAGCTCTATTTCTTATATTTGAATGTGGTTTGTTGGTGTTAGTGGACTCATTTGGTTTTGTTCTGCCTTTGTGATTCTGGCAGATTATTCTCCGCCTCTGTGAGCTCATGTTCACATATGGACACTGCACTGTGGAAAGACTATGAAATGTGTGAAACACATTAAACCAGGAGGCTAATGTGTTTTTGTGCATGGTTCTCTCTGTGTTCCCAACTCTGCCACAAATCCCAACTGCCCCTTATTGATTCAGTTGAATTAATTGTATTCCCTGCACTAAAGGACCTTGAATGTTTTACAGTGTTGCTTTCTTTGACTACGACCTTCTGACTCAAAACACTGTGTTGTGTGGACCAGTTGCTGGGCTCAGTGTGCCTGTGGTATCCTTAGCCAAGCTGTTTGGAACTATTATCTAATTAGGCTTTGTGAGCCTAATGTTTTTCCACTAACATACTGTAAATAATGTGAGCAGTATGAATTGATGAATGAAAATCATTTGATCAGTTCTAGGTGGAGGTTTTGAATTTTCAAGAATTAGTCTGAAGCCAGTTTTCTCATGATGAGTGCACACAAGCACAGGATTACTGGAGAATGCAACAGAGCAGACATAGGCAGATTTCAGAGATTGGATGTAGTGTATCAATACCACATTTGAGGCTGGGTTTCAAGTTCAGGTTTTTGTCTCACTTTGATCATTGGAGAGTTGGAGAGTGCCATATATGCGGATTTCGTGTAGCCATATGTACTGTGTTACATATTGTGTCATTTCATTTGTTTGTGCAAGAGCTGCAAGTGTACAGACATTTCCAATAAATGATAAATAATCAAAACAGATTCTTGTTATCTCTGAAGATAAATATATAGATAAATAGATTATCTATCTATCTTAGGAGTTCTCTCGGCCCCTTGGTAAAAGTTGCTCTCAGCAGCTTTCTGAACAGCTCTTAAGCAGAAACTCTTTGCTAGGAACTTTTAAAGCCATTTAAGAGGACTTTCAACGGTTAAATAAGACACTTTGGCAATACGGCCCCTGATGTTCCTAAAAAATGTATGAATGAATGTAATGGAATCTAATGTAATTTAATGTAATGTGTAATTTAATGTAATGCAACCTCTAATGTAATTTAATGGGTTTAGGTACAATGTGATCTGATACGGTACGTCGGCACGTAGGAACCTTTGTGTTTGTAAAGTAGAAGTGGGGGAATGCAGAGGGTGGGACGCAGAGACAAACCAGTCGGTGAAACCACCACATCGACTGTAGTTTGTGACATTATTTAATTGTTATATCTTTGCAGATTTATGTAGCTTGTCTTTTAACACTATGAACCTCTAACGGTTGCCCCGAGTGACAGTTGAAACCTCGCTGACGCGTCACGTCTCCGGTTGGAAATGGTGAGCTGTAACGGCCAGCCGTTAGGCGTCGCCAAGCACCGCAGTCGTACGTTTATCTAGTCAAACGGGCTGTTTTCAGATTTTGGATGGTAAAACGACGAAGTACGGTGTGTTTTCATTCAAATATTGGGCACTTTTATATAACGAGTAACGGGGTGTGAAACCCAACTGAAGACGCATTTAATCAGAGACGTTTGGGCATTCCTGTTTAATTTAAGGCGTTAATATATATGTGAGTTGGTACGAATTATAGGGAAAATAGGAATTTTCTTTGTAAAACAGCTCAATTTCAACACAAGTGAATATTCATTCATTTTTCTTTTATCACAGGGTACTTAATTCTCCATATATGTTGAATTATATGCTTGCCTGCGAACAAATGTCACATTTTTGCGTGTCCAGCTAACCTGACTAAAAGACTCTTCTGGGTTACAATTAATTTGACTAATTTAGTGGAACTGTACCACTTGAACACTGTTTCTATGTTGCCTAAAATTAGTACCCAGTTATCTCCAGGAAAACTAAAACAAAGCATTACCCAAATGAGTTTTCTCCTTGGCTTTACATGCAGATATACCATATCCCCTGGATCTACACACCGGTGCGGACCGTCTTGGCAATCTGGCACCAGCTGACCAAGACCGAGGTGAGGAAGCTCTCCTGAATAAAGACAGTGGAAGTTTCATTTCAGAAACTAAGTAAACATAATTCTGGTTTGAAAGTGTCTGTGTGTGTGTGTGTGTGTGTGTGTGTGTTGAACTTGATATTAACTAAAGTGCAATCACTCTCCTCCTTTTCTGCTCTCTTCCTCTCACTGGGACTGTGTCTGGATAATATACATGTGTTGTAAGACTGAACTCTTTCCTGCGCAGATCCCAGAGCTGGCCAAGTCCTCGGTGCTGATGAGGGAGCGCAGCAGAGTAGAGGAGACGATCCACGCCATGCAGCGAGCAGGTGCAGGCAGCCTGCAGGTGAGTGATCTGTGCTACATTTCATCAGGAGTGATAATTGACGCCACAACACAAGGTCTTTCTGGATATAAGGAGGTGGATGGTGATACTATAGCCATGCTTGGAAAGTTTACCTTAGCAAAATGAATCAAGGGTAAACCACAATCAGCACCAATGCTTACGTTCAGCTAATTACATACTGCTCATATGAACACCAGAGAGGATGCTCCATGGTAGAGGATCCAGACAAGCGCATTCCTTTTAAAATATAAATTATAGGGACTGAAATTAGATTTGACTCCTGCTCCATCACCAAAATCTTCCACAGGAAGACAGATAACTCATAATCTGTCCTTTTATGCCTTTATGAATAAATACAAAAAATGCACAAGTAAACCTTGCCCCCACGGTTGAAACTAAAAAGACGTGTGTTTGTTGTGTGATAGAGTACTCTTATTCAGTTCTAAATTGTCATATTTCCTCAGGTAATCTCAGACTTCGATATGACACTGACCAGATTTGCCCACAACGGCAAGAGAGTGCCCACCACGCACAGTAAGCACTCAGGCCACAGATAACTGACTCTTTGCACATTTGCATTATGAGATCCAAATAATTTTCTGAAACTGTTACAAACCTGTTTTCTTCTTTCAGACATCCTGGATAACCGGTTGTTGATCAGTGAAGACTGCACTAAAAAGGTAAACGTGCCACAGTCATGTGGTCATTAATAAGTGTACAGTTTAAAATATAATTGGTCCATTTTACACTTGTATAGTTGTTCCTACTGCAGTAACTGTAGCTGCTTTGTGTTTTTGTGCAGTGACATGCACAATGACGTTTACAAGTACGAGTTTTGTTTCAGACCATAAACTGCTAGACAAACTCACGTTCGCTGGTCTGTGATTCTGCACCCATCACTGCAATACAGACCAGCAAGTACATGCTGATACATCCCTTGGTCTGTAAATATATGTTCAGCATGTTTTGTTGGTGCACTGTAGATAAGGGAGCTGCTGAATACCTACTATCCCATAGAGATTGACCCTAGCAGGACTGCAGAAGAAAAGCTGCCTCTCATGGTGGAGTGGTAAGAAACAAACAAACTGTCTATTTTAAGCTATCTAATGTTTAAACATTGTTTGACAATGACAAATCACGCACTTGTGATTTTTCTCAGTGTTGTGTGGACCAGATGAACGCGTCAGTTGAGATGTGATAACATTTAAAAAAAAAAACATTTTCAGTTTTTTAAACTGTCAGTATTTGAAGCTCCACTTCAAAAGGACTAAAAAGAAAAGTGAATCAAGCCTGATTGAGATTTTTACATTTGTCTTGTGCTGCTCTCTACAGGTGGACTAAAGTCCACGAGCTGCTGATTCAGCAGAGGATCAGGAAGGACATGCTGGCCCAGGCTGTCAAGGAATCCAGCGCTGTGCTCAGGTACACACTGTGCTTTCTCTGTTCTACAGAGAAAAATGTATTTGTCAGTTACCCATTATAGAATTTTTGGTAGTTTTACATTTTGCTCAAGGCATGTGATTGTATCCATATAGGTTTATTCCACTGTCATGCACAAAGAACACTCAAACATCGGAGGTGCTCTGCTCTTACAATAAATTTATTGATTAAAAAAAAAGCTTCAGTAGTAAAATTAAATACATTTTCTGACTTCAGATCGTGTTGATCATAAATGACACCAGTCTAACTTCTTGTTTTACTATTTAACAATCAGCAACTTCTGCTCTTGATTAAAGATTCGGACATGCAGTCGTTTAAACCAGTGGTGTTTTTTCGGTGGTGTGTGTGATTTCTTTAGGGATGGCTACAAAGATTTTTTTGACCCCCTGGCGGAGCAGCAGGTCCCTCTGTTGATCTTCTCTGCTGGTGTTGGAGACGTCCTGGAGGAGGTGATTCGACAGAACCTCGTCTTCCATCCCAATGTCCACATCATCTCCAACTACATGGACTTTGACCATACTGTGAGTCTGACCACACCATGTGCATTCTTGTATGAAATGCCCTGCATAATATTTAAACAGTTGAGAAGATCTTCTTCTATACTTTTTTAAAAGATTAACATGGGCCATTGACTGAGCCAGAGATGGCCAACCAGAATAAAAGAATTACATAATTTGAAGCTATTAAAAGCAAGGTACTGGTGAAGTATTTTCTATCATATTATCTTTCGTTAGGATGTTTCTTTTTGATCTGTTCTATTATCATGTTACAGTTCCTCTTGCTTGCTAATGGAGTAAAAGTTCAAAATTACTTAATGCGCTTTTAGTGCAACATTACCATAGATGTTTAAACCATTACAAGGATCAACGTGATTTTACTCCACCAGCTTCAGTCTCTGTACGAGAGGATACAGCAGTGGTGGAATGGAACTAAGTACATTTACTCAAATACTGTACTTAAGTACAAATTCAAGGTACTTGAGTATTTTTCATTCCCTTCCTGTCCAGTAAAAAACCACATTTCTCCAAATGTGGTGATTTTGAATTTGAGTTTTTCTGATAAACTGAAGGATTAAGGTTTCCTTTATGGGTTGAGGAAATGTTCCTAGTTCAATAAACTAAAGAAACTATTTAAAAAATCCCTTGGATTAGCTGGAAAAATGCATCGTCATGAAGCTGAAAACAGGCTGTTTTTCTGAGCTCATGAAAAGTGGATTTTTTTTTAGAGACGTAGTTCTCACAGGACGGCAAACTACATTGCTGTAGATTAAACTACCAGTATATAAACATCTACAGCAGTAAAATGCAACATACATGACCTTAATGCAGCAGTAATATTAATCCAGAAACATCATGTATAGTAAAACACTGAAAGGGACTATTTTACTGCAGAATGAGTACATTTGATACTTTGAAATTTTGCTGATAATACTTACATTCTTTTACTCAAGTAAGGTTTTGAATGCAGGACTTTTACTTGTAGTGGAGTATTTTCACAGTGCGGTATTAGTACTTTTACGTAAGTAAAGGATCTGAATACTTCTCCACCACTGGATTACAGTAAGCTTAACTGACCATTGTCTTGTTAATAAGGGGGTCCTGCGATCCTTCAAAGGCCAACTGATCCACACCTTCAACAAGAGGGAAGGTGCTCTGTCACATGCAGCGGGCTTCAGAGAGCTGCAGGGCCGACCCAACGTGCTGCTGCTGGGAGACTCTTTAGGAGACCTGACCATGGCTGACGGGGTGTCCGAGCACCAGAACATCCTCACCATCGGCTTCCTCAACGACCAGGTCAGACTAATGTATAGTGTTATCCTGGGATTCCTTATATCAACACAGTGAGTTATAGAAATTGAGTCCTAACTGTCTGTGTCTCTCAGGTGGAAGAGAGAAAAGAGTCGTATATCAACTCCTTCGACATCGTACTGGTGAAGGACGAGACCATGGACGTTCCGAACGCCATCCTCAGATACATTACCTCATCAAGAGACAACAAGTAAGACGCACAAGGACGAACTGGACACTTTGACAACTTGTTCACTCCATACACCATGTTGCATGCTGGACAATCACACACCATTACTTACCTCAAACTTTTTCGCCGCTGCGTCCACCGGAGCGGTTAATGGTGCAAATTACACTTACTCTTTACTCTGAAGTCTTTTTAGTTTTACACTCTCAGCATTTTGATGTTTATTTGCTGTATATCAAAGCCATCCTACCAAAGTCCAATGGTTTAAAAGATCTAAATTAGGTCATGCATTTGCAACTTACTTTAGAAGAATCTGGGATTTAGGCCAGCAACTTCAGACTATTACAGGGCTGGGCTTTGAGTTAGACTCATTTTGTAAATGTCTCTTTTTCTTCCAAGTTTTATACTTCATATTGACACTATTCTCATGTGTTTTGTGTGTACTGTATATTACCTCTGTGTATACTGCAAGTACTTGATGCTCACGTGTAGACATACTGTATATGAGTCATCAGTTTACTTGCAGGGTGCAGCTGACTTGACAGTGATGCTGTCAGCCTTTAAGCTAGTCTAGTAGTTATTCAGTCAGTTATTCTAACCGTTATTTTAAGCTGTGACAGTGAAGATAAACACGTTAATGCCAGCATCGAACACAATGCTACAGGATAGCAGTATTCCCAAGAAGGGAATGTACAATCTGGGATGAGTGTTTTGTCTTTCAACTCAAACACTGTGGCTGCTATAAATTAGGCACTTTACTATAGGTGCTGTTGTTACACGTCTGTAAAAGAAAATATGAATATGTACTAACTTGTAAGTGTGCTCTTCTCAGCTAAAGGGTATAGTTCACATTTAAAAAAAAAAATACAATTTTATTTGTCATACATTGGGATTTTCTCCCAGTAAAAAAGCAGCAACTTGCAGGAATATAGAATAGAATTTTAGTATTAATGACTCCAACAGAAATTCTATGCAATTCATATGGGATTCTAAAAATGTGAACTATCCCTTTAATCAACATTTTTACATTATCTCTGTATGCTACTAATAATTTGTCGACTAAAATGCAGTCTTATGACAAGTGATCATCAGATCAGTAGATGGCCGTGAATTGTTGTAGCTTTTAGATTCTATTAGAGATGCATCAGTATTAATACCTTCATTAATATTTTTAAGTTGATACCACTATCCGATAGTTCGAATATCAACCAAAACCAATGCCTTTTTTAGTCTTAGTACACATGCAGTGGATACAACATGTTGAGATTTTCAGATATACTTTTACTTGTCACTAATTTGACCCTGAATGCTACTGCTGAAAAACCATTCATTTGCAACGATGCAGTTCCCCTGGCAGGTGCTCCTCTTTTGTAAAGAACTTTGTGTTTTCCAGGTCTTTTTTTAAAAGCTGATCATAAGTTATTTGCGCGATCACCTTCATTGGAAAAAAAGATCACTAATATGCCACATGTTGGTGTTAAAAATATTACAACCAAAACTGATATTGTGTTTTAATCAGATAAAATAAAATGCCAATATTTGTGATTTTTATTTATTTATTTATTTTTTCATAGGTGATCGCACAAAAGAGGTTGTTTGGCTTAAAAGAGTTCAACAATTTAGTGTTGCACGTTTGGGGAAAAGAAAGTATCAAAATCAGTCTAGGAGAACCAGCGATATCTTTATTTCACGCACTCTTCTTCCTTGTCAACAACACTAACAGTTTTCTTCTTACAAACATTTTAATTTACGTGACTTTCAGGGACAAATGAAGGTGCTTGTTTGGTTAGTACTATCAAAAACAAACATTTAACACAGAACTCCACAAAAAGACCCATTGTACTATTTTCTTGTCATTTCAAAAGAAGACAAAGTATTAAACCATGATGTTGTTATGGGAAAAGTCTCTCGTTGCTTGTTTTTAAGGTGTTGGGGTTATTCCTGAGAGAATGAAAGCATTTGTCCTCATCACAACTCCTCGTGCCTCGCCTCTTCCCTTTCCTTGTCCTCTTCTACCTTCAGCTTGAGCTCGTTGGCCGTGATCACTCCATCTTTATTTCGGTCCTGGTTGTTGAACATGTCGTCAATAACCTGCTCCATGATCATTCCAGGCTTTATGCGACCTTTGCCCTCTGCCACCTGCAGCTTGATGAACTCCCCGAACTAAAACGTGTTAAAGAGATAAAAGAGTGTCACTGATCAAGTTGTAGAAGTTGGACTACACTTCTCCGGTGATCAGATGTTAGCATTAAGGAAAACACTGTAATAAAAAGTCTTTAAAGCTAACATGCCCTTTTCAGCAGTGAGTTAAGAAGAATTTATTGCGATGATTAAAGTGATTTTAGAAGGAGGTACAAGTCCCATTTTCTCTCTCGAAATGTTTAACTTTGCGCTCTTTACATGATTCAGACTTATGACATGTTACTACTGTAGGTCCGACCTACTAAGATTGCCGTCGTTCATTTTGCATTAAAGTGACCAGGGTGCTTATTCACACATGAGACCGACATGTGAAATTGCCTTCAGATTAAAGGAAACGAGTGTACTGTAAAGGTTTACATGGCTGACGAGACACACTCTCTTCAAGGTTCATTTAGTGGCTGTTCTGGAGCTTGCAATCATATCACATGATCTTCATTAGTAGATGGAGTTTGCAGTAGTTTCCAGTGATGGTAACAAAAAACATGTATTAACCAATCAACACATGGGAGCCAGAATATATAAGTTAACTAACCGCTTGTGAGAAAGCATTTCACAAAATTCAGTCAATGCTATAAAGCTGTCACCTTGTTCTGTCTGCTCTCTGCTTATTGAAAAAAATACTTTTAGGGGCCCGTCACCTGCCATATAATATAATGTAGGTGGTGGTCATACAGTACTGTCAGCAGTAACGTACCTCCTCCTGGGGCACCTCTTCGTTCTTGTTGATGTCCAGCGCTTGAAACAGGTCTGCAGGACTGTCCTGGAGCCACACAAACAGGTAACCAGGCGGCACTCCCTTCTCAAAGCTCACCAGTTCAATATCAAAGACCAACACAGCACTGCTCGGCACACCAGTGGCTGATGGATAGAAAGCAAGAGAAACACTGTCTAACTATGGGCTCTTAGTATCTGTGAAAAGCATACACATGTATATGCATAACTACTTTTTTAGTTATTGTCTGGACTGTGTAGCTTGATTGTAAATTTTGTATTGTGAGAAGGATGGGAGTAATAAGCTACACCTTTTCAGTCAGAGCTATAATTCTTTAGGCACAGTGATAATTTAAAGCTGAAAACAGTAATGCACATTATTTAACTGAAAGACCAAAATTAAGATCAATTCAAATAAAATTCAAATGTTTAGCTCCAGACTTTAAGAAGCCTGTCAGGGTTCAAAATAAAAACATTAACTAGACTATAAAAAAAAACATTGTGATATTTATGCAATCTTCATGCTAGCAAATGGCAATTAGACGTGACAATCTTCTCATGAAAGTCTGACATCAAAGTTACATTAACTTGAACAAAAAACTGGTTTAAATGTTTTAGATGTAGCCTAATAAGAGGCTCATAAATCACATGAGAAACCAAACCATCTTCCTCCCAATGAAGGAGAGTACAGTGTGGTAGTGTTTTCATGGTTCTTGGTTGTTGCAAGGCAAAGCAGAAGTCTCACCTCCTTTTTCTCCGTGGCCGAGGTGAGGCGGCACCGTTATCACCCTCTTCTCTCCCACGCACATGCCTCTCAAGCCCTGGTCCAGCCCGTCGATCACCTTGTCCGCCCCCAGCACTGCATCCTGAAGGTTCTCGTAGTCGTGTCTGAGGACAAGGTTGATTATTGGACAAATTAAAGTGGGAATGTAATGTATGTTTACGTATGTTGATCTGAATTTGCCAAATATCAGTGTTCAAAATATGGGATGTGTGGGTGACTCACGAGGAGAAGAGCGGCGTGCCGTCCACCAGGGTGCAGTTGTAGTGGTAGCGGACGAGGTCGTTGGCCCCGGTGGTCTCGTTACACACCTCGGGTTTGTAGGTGATCTGAATTTCCACTGTGTCGTTGGGATTGTGGAAGTCGATGACGTGAATGTCAAACACCAGCACAGCAGAAGGAGGGATGACGTCACCTGGACGGAGGACCACATGTCATTATTAAATCACAGTGTTAAATATTCTGCTCATATTCAGATGCACCTTTATTCCCAGTTCATTAGAGGACCTACAGCGAGATCTGCTCTTAGCCTCATTTACGTTCAGTGTTTTAACTTTCACTTATACATGACCAGTGACCAGGAAGTATGTGACTTGCTATGCTTATGTTATCCGATTTTCCTGTCTTAACATATGATTTAGTCTGATTATCAGGCTAATTCAAACTCTTGATGAATTTTTCATTATTGTTTAATCTTAATATTTCCTTGATTAATCTTTTAGTCTACATGTCAGAAAGTTGTGAAAAATGCCCATCAGCATTTCCCAGAGCGACATCAAATTGTTTGTTTTGCCTGACTTGACAGTCCAAAATCCAAATGTATTTGATTTATAATGAAACACAATAAAGCAGCAAATCCTCACATTTCAGAATGTACAACCATCAAATGTTTGATAAATTAATGAATGATTAAAGAATTTTCTGTCGATAAACTAATCGTTTCAGCACTAATATTTACTGAATAATAACTGCTAAATTTAAAAAAACAGCCCTTTTCTTGTATATTTGTTACATTTCCATGACTTTTTCTTACTTCATTGTGTTCAAGTATGAATACAAATAGGTTCCAAACATTGAAAGATTTTTTCAGCAGTCCCATGTTTCTGTATTTTTTGGTCTGTATGAGATATTCATTTGGTTTACTTGAATGATGTGATCCTCATGTTTCAACCAGTTACAGACCCAAAATGCTATTTCAGGAGGATTTGAATGGGTTGTTCTCCCTGAATCTTAGCTCTGTGTCAATGCAGATGTGGAACAATGAACCAACAGTTATTATTAAATCAATTAAAATTAATCGGGGCAGACAACTTACAGCAAGCCACAGGAAAAGCTACAGTAACTTACCTGCTCCTTGCTCTCCATACGCCAGGTGTGGAGGGATGATGACCCTCCTCCTCTCCCCACTGCAGACTCCCAGCAGGGCCTGGTCCATGCCTGCAATCACATACCCCATCCCGATGTAGGTGTTGTATGTGCTATTCCTCTGGTAGCTGTTGGCAGTAACAGACGAGCACGGTTTAATTTCTAAAAAGTTAGTTTTTTGTTAGAATTATATTTGAGGGAAACTATACTGAAGTGATGGGTTGACAGGAAACAGACTTTACCAATGAATAGGATTAATCCCCCAAATGACTGCAATAATAACTGGCAACTGAGTTACATTCAGCTTCACAGTCTGCGTGACCTGAGCTCACCTGGTGTCGAAGGTGACTCCGTTCAGGAAGGTACCGTTGTAGTGGTACCGAGCGTAATCACCGACCACAGACCTGCGTGTGCACGACTCAGGCACCACCTGGTTCTCAACGATGATCTCATCCTTTGGGTTGTGAATGTCCACCAACAGGACATCAAACACCAGCGTCGCCTGGGAGGGAATCTCTGTGCCTGGTGAGCAGAGGGTGGAGAATTTCAAACTCCTGACCTACCAATATCTAGCTAAATTAACATGAAAGAAAAGTGGTTTTATATATTTATTTGTGTGATGTTTTGGCCCAATTTATGTTTTGATGTTACACCATCAATTCCCCGCTCTTGGCTCATTTCTATTTGATTTATTAATTTAACAGAATATAACATAATTAAGAATTTCACTAAATTAGTGAATTATTTCTAAATTTCTAGTATTTCTAAATCAATGATTTATGGCATTATGTTGCTTATCTTTAGCCATGGCCTGAAATCCTGAAATGGTTTACTGTATTTCTACCTTAAAAGGTGCCCTGCGAAGTTTTCTTGTAAACAAACAAAAGTTATGTTTACATTCTCAGTTTCTCACCAAAACACACTTTGTGTATCCCTGAGCCCTAACAAACACGGAGAGTGTATTTCTTCCCTCATTAACCATTTGCAAAGCTTTTTAAATGTGAGTCCTCCTACATGTAAACAAACGTTGCTCCATGGCGCTACTAGTGGTAAAAAAAAAAAAAAAAAAAACTCCACAGGGGGGCTTTAAGTGTTATGAAGAAAAAGTATGTTCTGTGTATACGCTTTTTATTGATAAGATATGACTTCAGGGATTTGCCTGTTGATTCCTTGTCCTTGTAACCTTATTTTATTCCTCTGAGCTCCTGGTGTTTGGAGAAACAGGGCTCGATGGCAAAGCAGGAACACCAAATCCACTATTACCTCTTTCTTATCCCTTTTAAGTTTAACCGTCATTCACTCTCTCCTCTGCTGTCATTTGGACTTACCTGATCCTTTTTCTCCGTAGGCTTTGAAGGGTGGAATGATGATATTTCTGATCTCTCCCACACACATGCCCAGCAGGCCCTCATCCATGCCCTTGATCTGCCAAGCCTCGCCCACTAAGGAGTTGTGGGTCTGCTTCCTTGTGTAGCTACGTAGGGCTCATACAAGCGCAAAGTCAAACACACAACATACCTGGATGACACAGTACAAACAGAACAGAACCGTCATTCGGACGAGGCTTTGTTTCAGATTCTGGAAAGAAGAATGAGGTTTAGCTTCAAACAAAGACCTCTTCACTGACTGTGGTTTATTTTCTGTTTTAGGGATACAAATACTAATCACTTTCTGTATTGTTTCATAAAAAGCTCAGCACTTTGTTAGAGCATTTTGGACAGGAAACCTCTCCACCAAACACCAACAGCCGCCCAAGCCAGAATTCACCTGGAGTCGAAGACGGTGCCGTCGAGCAGAGTCCCGTTGAAATGGTAGCGGACAAAGTCGGTGCGCATCACAGAGCGTTTGCAGTCTTTGGGAGTGGAGATGGTTTTGGTGACAACCAGGTCGGCTTTGTTCCAGAGATCCAGCAGATGGATGTCAAACACCAGGGTGGTGTCTGGAGGAATCACATCGCCTGTAAACATGGTTAGATGAAGGTTGGATGGACTTACACAGCCAAGACATAAATGTTCAGAACTGTTTGGAAAAATCAACACTATAATCCACACCCATCTTAACTGAAAGCCTCTGTGAAATGACACCTTGAATCATCTTATTTCCTTAAATGAGCTCCCCACTTGAAACAGGATGTTGGGACGGGCTGTAATGAGGGTAATGATCACTCACATTTTTGAATTTATTTATGCCTACTGGTACTCAATTAAGTAACCACTTATTGTACACTATCTGCATGGCAAGACACCAGCAAGTGTAATTTAATTTAAGGCACTCATGGTGCCCAGAGGATGAATCCTACTGACTTTGGTGGATCCCCTGACTTTTCCTCTGGCGCCACCAGCAGGTCAAATGCCATGACCCAGGTTTGATGCATATAAGTTAGTTTGTGATCATTTTATAAGATGCAAGTTTGTTTATGGATATGCACCATGTAAGCATAATATCAAACTGAAATAAAAAAGGTTTTAAAACTACATTTTGACACAGGGCCCCTCTATAAGACAAGGCACAAGACCTGCTGTAGAGACACATATTACCAAACAAATCTGTAATTAAACAAATAACCACAAATTAATTTTCATTTCTCCAGGGCCCCTGAGGGCAACCGGAAATCTCAAACTTTAACCTCTTACTACTCTGGGAAATCTGCTGTGCTGTATGATTAAAAAAAAATCTAGAGCATCTTATTCATGCGTCTTTAAAATCTGCTACACAACTCCGACCTCCCACTGCTGCAGAACAATTCACTATGAGACATTTTCATTTACCTGCACCGGTGCTTCCATAGGCCAGGTGAGGGGGGACGGTGATTTTCCTGCGCTCGTTCACACACATGCCCTGCAGACCTTTATCGATGCCAGCGATGAGCCGGCCCTCCCCGAGCAGGCCCACCTTGGCGTCTCCTCTCTGATGGCTGTGAAGGAAAACCAAGAGGTTAACGAAGACAAAAGGAGATGTCAGAAGTGGGTCATCTTTACGGCGATGTAAACTCTGGAGAAAGAATGACACCAGAGCGTGCATGTAGACATTTCTTGATAGAGTATTGCAAATTTATTTTGACCTAGATCGCAGCTGATTTTTTTACACGTCTGAAAACCAGTTGTATGGCCTCTGCAGCATAGTTACCAACTTTTCAAGCAAAGAGAGAAAACTAAAATGAATGCATTCAGAATTTCAGATATTATGCGGATGAACTTACCTCGAATCAAATGTTTTTCCGTCGACAAATGTGGCGTTATAGTGATAGCGGACGTAATCACCAGTTTTTGATTCTCTGGCACAGACATTGGGGACGAAGTATCTGTCCACGACTACATCTCCTACCACAGGGCTGGGATTACACTCCACCGAAGACCACGCAGTGAGGAGGAAAAGGGCAATGCAGCAGGCAAACATCTTTACAGAATCACGTCAAATAACTTAGAGGGATTCAAAACAATCACAATAATAACAGCCACTAAATGGATAAATTTGGAGGCCTGCAGTCGTATGCGCGCTTCACGCAGAGGGCCGAGGCTGCAGATGTGGAGCAGGGCAGCGGAGTCTGAATGCTGTAAACGTGGACAATCTCCAGGTTGCAGTGAGGACTTTTTACCAGAGGGAAGGAATGTCGGAGTTGGGAGTGGGAAGCGCCTCCGTCAAGTTAACTGGAATAAGAGCACTACTTCCTTTAAAAAAAAAAGTTTAAAAAATCACAATAGAGAGGGTTTGCAGCTGGAAGGACACAATAAGGAAATTAAAGTACATGAATATTATTTTTTCCACATTCTTGTACTTTCAAAATAAAATAGCAGTGACAAGCCTACGGCCTGTACTGGATCATTTTTTATTTTCCGTACAAACAAAACATAAAATGTAATTTTTCCGCTTTTATTTTGAAAGCAAAGTCGCCTGTTGTTCTGCACGGCTCGACTCTTCAGCGCCGCTGTATGCAGCTGCAGACCCCAGCGAGACCCGCCTCTCCGGATCAGCCTCTCGGAGCCGTAAAGTAGCCTGAGAGCCCCCAAAGTTTCAGCTTTTTCATTAATGCTGTGAAAAATTTTAAGTAGCGCTCCAAAAACGCCCAACGTGGATAAAAAGTCCAGTCTAGTCTGCCAAGGAATTCCTGTCCAACATCCTTAAGACGTCTCAATATATGGCTTATAGGAGAACAACAAATAACAACTGCTGAAAACAAAATAAGCATGCAAGCTTTTTCTTACAGCCCTCTAATGCGCTACATTACACTACAGGACACGTGATTATTATATCCTAAAACCCTATAGAAGACCTTTTATTCATAACGATGGGACTTGAGTTAATACATATCATCTATAACCTTGCATGAATGAGCAATGGACAATACCAGAACAGATAGGACTACAACGCGCACAAGCGGTCACTTTTACGCACGCCTATTCTTGGGCCAAATAAAGAAACAGCCGTATGTGACAGCTGTAGGCCTGCACTGAGAAACCCGAGACAGTAACATCTGAAAGGCCCAATCCCTGAATTCCCACAGACCCCTAAACTCTTCAGCAGACCACCACACAGACGCAGGAAAAGTTGCCAGCAGGAGAAGACGCAGACTAATATGTGGAATATCTTATCATGGTTGCATTTTGCGCAAAAGGAGACGCGTTGTTGACGTTGCTTTGTTTGACCTATGTTTTTATGACAGCCGCACAATATGAAAACTACAACTTCAGAAATTTCCCCAAAGAGGAGCTCATGCCCCTCACCACTGCGTATGGATTGGCTTTGGACCATTACGCAGCAGAGAAGTGGACGGAGTCGATCAAATATTTAGAATTGAGTTTGCGTTTGCACCGGCTTCTTAAAGACAGCGTGAGATACTGTATGCTGCAATGTAATGGAAGCAAACATGAAGAACCGTCCTTTACAGGAAACCGGGATCTAAGCGTCTACTGGCACGTTATGATGGAAGCGTCCTGTCAGAAGAGGTGCAGGGCGCATTTCCCCGCGCTGCAGCTCCCTCCGCCCGGCAGAGACACCCTGGAGGACTTCAGCAGAAGATCTTCCTACAGATACCTGCACTTTGCGCACTCCAGGGTGAGACACATCATGTTTAAGGACACCTTATATCAACACAGCCATGTCTTCATTATCACCCCTGACAGGTGGTCAACTTTAAAGGAAAAATGTGTGTTGCTATGATGCAAATCTCTGCATGTTTAATTCCAGAGAGTGTTTGTAGTGTTTATTGGCTCCTGTCGGACAGTTAACCTATCCAGTTTAGATTGTAGGACAAGAAAAACAAAAGATTGAATGTCACTTGTCTGAGGTAATTCAGTGTTTTTCTCCCAGCTGAACGACCTGCAGAGGGCTGTCCCATGTGCCTACACCTACCTCCAGAAGAACCCAGAGGACCAGGAGATGCAGCGACTCATGGAGGAGTACAAGAGCCAGTACGACCTGAGCGGCTACCTCACCGACCACGAAGAACAACCATATGAGGCGAGGACAACCTAGCCTGTCCTTCATAAAACATTTTCTCTATAGAATACATAGCTTAGAGTTTAATACTACATCAACAGCAACAAAAATATTCCCATATCAGTTTCTGAAGTGAGAAAGTGGAGTGAAATATGCTAATAATGAAGGTGTTACAGTTAAGTCACATTAAAGTGCAAAAAACATCCCACTCCCTCACTAGGTCACAGCTTTTTCAACCGTGTATGTACAGAAAAATGAAACACAAATTCATTTGATGTCAGTCAGCATCAAAAGCTGCACAACAAAGCATATGCATAATGTATAAACGACTACGACCTTTGTTCCAGCGTCAGACCTATCCCCACCAGACCGTTCCTCCGCTACCAGCCGTTTCTATCATGTCCACAGGCTCCTCTGACAGTGTCAGTCATTTCCTTTCTAGGCCTCCTTCCTGAGAGGAGTGAAACTCATCAGTTCGGGTGAGTACAGCAGCAGTGTTGAACACATGGAGGAAGCTCTCAGGCTCTACCTCCATGAGTATGACCTCTGTCAGGCAGACTGTGAAGGCATCAGTCAACTTCCACCAGATAGTGACTTCTACACAGCCATAGCAGGTTAGTATGCAGTATTTAAAAATGGCCAGAGTATCAAAATGAACTGACAAAAATGTGCTCTGTAAAACCCTGGTCAGTGGTGGAAACTAAGTACATTTACTCAAGTACTGTACTTAAGTATTATTTTGAGGTACTTGAGTATTTCCGCTTTATACTTCTACTCCACTACATTTCAGAGGGAAAAAAATCTGCTTTTTACTCCACTACATTTGTCTGACAGCTGTAGTTATGTTATTTTTTAGATTAAGATTTTACATAAAAAGACATAAGATAATAAATTACAACACGTTAAAGATTAAACCAGTGGTTCCCAACCTTCTTGGCTTGTCACATTTCAGATGTCTACGAGTTACTAGCAGTTCTGCCAAAGAGACATTTCCCCCTCTAAACCAATCCAATGGTTTAGTTTAAAGACCCAAATGTGTGAAGCAGAACTTCTTTCCTCTTCCATTAATCCTCTGACAACCCCTCAGATTTATCTTGTGACCTTTTGGAGGGGCCTAATTCCGATATTGGGAACCACTGCACTAATCTACCTAACTGTACATAAAGTATTTAAAACCAGCTCCACCTCTTGCAGCTACAACAGTAAAATACTGCTTACACATTGTTGCATCAGTATTAACAATCCAATGTCAGATATTTTAATAAATCAGTCACAGGGGACATTTTTCAGCAGCACGAGTACTTTTACTTTTGATACTTTAAATACTGGTAATACTTCTATACTTTTACTTAAGTATGAAATTAATGCAGGACTTTTATTTGTAATGGAGTATTTTTTTTATGTATTGGTACTTTTACTTAACTAAATGATCTGAATACTTCTTCCACCCTGGGGTCCCTGGTTTCATTTTGTGACCGTCTTGCTAATTAATCTCTGCTCTGCTTTTCCACAGATGTTTACATCGACATATTACAGTGTAAGCTGAAGTGTGGAGAAAACTTGATGCCCAATGTTGGTGGTTACTTTGTGGAGAAATTTGTGGCCACTATTTACCACTACCTCCAGTACGCCTATTATAAGTGTGAGTTTACAGTCAGTTCGTCAGCAACTGAGCTTTCCATCACTGAATAATATTCCTTTACCAACACTCATCTGGGTACCTGCTGCGTTTTTCTCTTTGACCAGTGAACGAGGGCCGCAGTGCGGTGCCCTGTGCGCACAGCTACTTCCTGTTTGAACCTGAAGACCAGGTCATGAAGCAAAACCTGCTGTATTATAAAGCCTACAGTGAACAGTGGGGCCTTCAGCCCGACCACTTCACACCCAGGACGGTGAGAGGAAAACTCTGTCCAGATATCACTAATGTCAAATTAGTAGATAGGGACACAGAAAAACAAACAGATGCCAAAAGAAGTCTTATTTATGCCAAGAGATTCAGTTTTATGTGAACAAAATTACTTTGAAAACAGGGGCAATTAATAATTTTTTAACCCCAAGAGCCCCCCAAAAAACAAGCTAAGGAACCACAGACTGTTTGTCCTTTTTTTGGATTAAGCTCTCATCTGCCAGTTGCAACATCATTAACGCTGCTTAAGCCAGAAAATGGCCGAGATATAAACTTCTTAAAAACTTAAATACTGTCGAGTTAAAGGAAAAGTGGGCCGTTCAACGTAATTGTTCATTATGTCTACACAAAGGTTCCATCAATTATCAGTTAATCTACTGTGTCAGATGAAAGCCACTAATGAACCAGTTTGTTCTTCTGATGCTCTTGTTCTGTCTCGATGATCTGTCTGTTTAAACAGGAGGCTCTCAAACACTTCAGCCAGACAGTCACTCAAAAGCAGATGCTGACATTTACAGAGAGGTACTTAGAGTTGGATGATGAGGTGAGATTAAAGAAAAACAACATTTTTAATCAAATAAAATCATAAATTGTAGTAATTTTTTTTTTTTTTACCAGCAATTTCCCAAAAATTAGGAAGAAAAGACTTTGAGTCTGCTTAACACAGAACGACTTTTAGTAGCGCTGCTATTCTTCAGTGACATGAAAAACAAAAGGCTTGTTTGCGTAATGTTGGAACAAAGAAAACGTAAATGACTGCAGTAGGAGAAATCCTTTAAAAATATTGATTTCTATTTCTGCAAAAGTCATCTAAAGAGTGTGACGTTTGTTGCAATTCGTATAAAACATTAATGGAAACCTGTTCTAAAACACCTCCAAGAGTAATTATCATTGTAAATAATTTTAGTTGGTTTTTTTCAGGATTTTCTTGGACCAGAGGAAGCTGCACTTTTGGCCTCCGAGTCTCCCGATGTTGAGTTTGAAGGGATGGGAGACTACGAGGAGTCCATCTACGCCAAGTGGAGGCAGCCGAAGGGCAAAGGAGACGCTGGGGAGTCAAATATCTGAAGAGAGCTGAATGTGAGGAGTAACATAACAGATCTGAAAATGTCAGTTTTATGTCCTCTTCTGTCCCTACAGTTTGGTTAAATTGTTCTCATTTGTATCCATCTTCTCTGTGTTTTTAAGAAATAAAAGAATATTAACTCTAAACTAGAGTCACATATACAACAAATTAATGAGCTCACGCATGAAAACAACATTTCATCAGCTTCACCGAGTAAAATACTGTACATTACAGTACTTGGGCACAGTGATGCTTTGAGCTAAATGCTAACGCTAGCATGGCAACATGCACACAATGAACTGGATTTTACACAACACACGAGTCAGATTGCACACACAGTCAGTGTTATTCAGATATGTTTTAATATGCATTTAATATACAGTAATATGAGTATTTACATAGAAAGCCAATACTGGTTGCCTTCCTGTAAGACTAAACAGTGTTGACTCCCATGTGTTAATGGTGCCGAAATCCTTGGACGAGTCCAACTACAACGTGTGATCACAAACAGTGGCAGTAAACACAGTGTGACCTGAGCTTTCAGCCAAGTCTGTCCTTGAGTATTGAGTATTTATACAGTGCGTATATGGAATAATGAGTTCAAGTATGATTAAAGGGATGCATTGATATTTTTAATTTGGTCTGTGTTGACAAATTCTGAGAAAATGTGCATTTTTAACCTCATCCTGCCGTTCAAAGTCAAAATAAAGTTAGCATCTTCTCTTCAAAAAAACAATTTTTATGACAAAGTGCACTCATTTTCTTTCAATTAGGAATGCCATTGAGCTTTTTTTTATTGATCATCTTAATTTCAGAGGCAGAAACCTTCACCAGACAGATTCCTGTGACTCTAAATGTGAACAAATCACTTTAATGCTACTGTAGGTTGACTGGCAGTGTAACTTGGATCATCTCTTCTGGCACCTGTACTATTGCACAGTTCCTCTTTGTTATTGGTGAAACAAAGCTTCTCAAGCAGTCTTTGTATATAATAACTACAGGAGGACCTCTTCTAAACCTGGTTTAAGACTCTCTGATGCACACCTTGAACACACTCTGGTAGTTAATTATTTTTTTAAATGTACATATTTATTGCTTATTATATGGATCTATTCAGTCAATGAAATTATCTGAAGCCATTTACAGAAAGCAAATTTGAAATCTAATTGTTTTGCCACTTCTACTATTACCTCAGCTTGACTCAGCCACATTATAATTTATGTATATATGTGGAATCGAGGGAGATCCTGTGTTAAATCTGAGCCTGGAAACCTGTGATCTAGGTCATAATTTTGCAGCTTGAAACTTGAAAAATCTCTCAGAGGCATGTACAAAACATACAACACTCACACATTTTCTCTGTGGCCCAAACGATCAGACACATAGCCAACAAGAGGAGCTCAGACTTATCCTGAAACTGCAAAGAGTTGAATCCTCTCTTACTAATGAAATCTTCAAAATGAGCAGTTTTACGCTGAGAGGCAGGAAGAGTCTTCTCTCTCCGGACTTGTGCTTCCACTCAGATCGGCAGTGAGTCACTGCTGTCTAAATGAGTCAACCTTTTGATACACTATGTACATCAGCACCCATGTTCAGCATACTTGTATGCATATTGGTTGTATATGGATTACATATCATACAGCGGGATAAAACATTCAGTGTGTTCATGTGCGGCCCAAGAACACAGCTAGCTTCCTTGCAGGCCTGAACTATACATTCATACATTAATGCATATTATGTAGAAGCGTTGATTTAGGACGGACTACTGTTTGATAATGAAAGGCAGCATAAGAGGAGAAAGTATGGCTATTACTGTGGAATGTAAAGGCCTAGCACACAAAAATAACCCTCATCTAGACAGATAAAATGTCAACATTCACTATTTGGTGATATTTATGCACTTCTATTGCCGTTAAAGTCACACCACTGAAAGGAGGTGGTTGTGTTCTCCATGAGGTTAAATATGTGTATTAACAGAAGGCTTCCTAAAAAGTCCAGACAAGTAGAAGAACATGGCCGCCTTCCATGAAATCACTTAAAGGGGTAAAAAGCATAATAACAGTCGACATGGCAGAAGAACAGCTGGAAGGGAAAAGAAAAGTTGAGGAAACACTTCAGTTAAGGGCCCTGTGTGTGAGTCCTGGACAACAAAAACACGGAGGCGATACCGACGACGTCTTCTTGGACATTTGTAACCAGACGATCCCTGACAGCCATTCAGATCTGGCGGGAATGTCTCCTCAGGGCTTCCATACCGCAGTTAAAAAAAATAATGATTCGACTTTCCAGGAGGAGAATACCAATGAAATCAAGAGAAGAGAAAGAGAAAAGGTCTGAGGGCTCGTAAGTGGAAGACATCTTTGTTTCGTCTCCTCAGAGCGGACTGGACACAGTGTAAGGTAGACAGGAGAGCAGAGAGATACGACTCAAACTCCCGAAGATCTGGAAAGAGAAGAGGAAGGAAGTGGAGAAAGAAGATGAGAAGATAAGGAGGGGAAGAGAACAACAGTGAGGAAGACGAAGATAAACTAAAACGTGGAAAAGACTGATGCAGATTAGGGCTGTAACGAATAATTCTTTTCATTATAGATTCATTTTCTGATTATATCTTCAATTAATCGATTCTTTGGACTATAAAACATCAGGAAACAGTTAAAAATGCACACTTTTTATGACACTTTCAAATATCTTGTTTTGTCTGACATACTGTCCAAAACCCCAAAATGTAAGACATTTGAGAACCTGAAGGCATTGAATGTTTAACACTTTTGCATTAAAAATGACCTTAACTATTAATCAATTATCAAAAGAGTTGCAGACTAATTTTTGGTTGATCGACTAATCGATGAATTGACTAATCGTTGCAGCTGTAATGCAGATGGATCATAAAGTAATAAGAAAAATAACCCAGAAAACAAAAACTTAAGAGGCTTTTATTATTGAAAGTCTTATGAAATTAACATTACAAAGTCGACACTGCAGCTATATTCTAGAAATGGCAGTCAAGTTTGTGAGGTGGCATGCAGTACAAATAATAATGAAGCAAACTAGGATTATAGATAGTTATGTTTCCTAATACTGTTCACGAGCTGTTGCACATGTAGAAATAAAATTATGATCGAGCTGAATGAAGTTGTGTATTTTAAAAAAGGCCCATCTATGGAAGGATATTGCAAACTAGCATAGGGTATATAAATGCTGTGGTACGTGGCATTGGTTCATGCTATGTACTTGTCCCTATACAAATAAATATTAGATGAAAAAAAAAAGTGGTGAAAGGTGAAAAATAAGGTCATAGGAGCAGGTGACAGATACATGTGTGTGAGCTTAGAAATATCTTTAAGTCACAGGTGTTTCTTATAAAACAGATGGCATTATGTTGACATAATGAACGGCGATTCAAGACCGATAATGTTTCGTTGTTGGGATCAGGACTGAAAGGCGGGATCGTACCTTCCTCTTCGGATGTTTCTGGATCCGCAGTGAGGCAGGAACAAGATGGAGGGAGCGGACAAAAAACAAAAAAATAAAGACAGAACAAGTGAAACAGAGAGACAAGTGAGACGATCAACTGCTGTTTCAATTTAGCAAGAAGCAGAGTGGACAAAGAAACATGCAATGAACCCAAGGCCTTAAAAGCAAAGCATTAAAGAGGCAGTTGAAACTCGCATCTTTATCTTTTGCTGTCAAGAAGGTAAACTCTACTATAGAGGAACTTCAGGCAGATTTGATGCCATCATACAAGCTACAGTCATGAGATTAAGGCTTGTCTGAGACAAGCATTTGTCTGTTTGCATCCTGCGGGCATGCCACAGCAAAGCTAGCATGGGGCAAGACAGCACTGTAGAGTGTGAGCAAAACAAACTGCAGAAAGAAGGCCTGGAGTCAAATCCAGTCGTGCAGAGAGGAACATGAAAAGAGCTTGTTAATCTGTTGCACTGTAGGAAATCTGCATCACTACTTCAGTGCCAAACTTAAAAGAGTATATTGATTTAGTGTTGCACTCCTATAACACTGTCAGACTCACGAGGGACGGATTAAAAAAAACAAACGCATGGTGCCTACATTACCCACAATGCAACTCGACCGCAGACAGTTCAGTCGGAGAGTCGGGTGTGTTATGCTAGTAGCGGCTAACGTAGCCTCGAGCTGCTAGCCTCAATCAGAGATGAAGAGCGGGCTAAAGAGGTCTGGTAAGCTCACTTCTTTCCACCTACAGATTTTTTTCATTTTCAAACTTGTAGTCTTCAACCCCAACCAACGCCGACTCAAGTGACATCACTTGAGGCAATACATCAGATTTCACGCAGCTCCCTCTGGAGCCACAAAAGGCTGTATTCAACTTTTTTCACATACGCAGTAAACACCTGTAAATAGACTTTGATGTGTAAAATCAGTAAAGAACACAGATTACAAACTCTTTGATTTATTTAGATCTGTGTGGCGTCAGAGTTTCCAGCAGTTTCACTTGTGTGTCCAGTACAGGACTGCAACTAATAATTAATTACATTATTTACACAATCAATGTGTTGATTAAATGTACAGTGTTATAAAACAGCAAATCATCACATTTGAGGAGCTGGAACCAGAGGTTGGTTGGAATCTTTGGTTGAAAAATTATTTGAATAGGGCTGCAACTAACAATTATTTTCATTATCGATTCATTTTCTTGATTAATCGATTGGTCAAAAAAATGTCTTGTTTTGTCTGACTGACACAGTCCAAGACCTAAAGATGTACAGTTTCCTGTCATAGAACACCAAGAAAACCAGAAAATATTCACATTTGAAAATGTGAATTTTTGCCAATTTTGCTTAAAAACAAATTACTTAAATAATGCATTTCTGTCAATTGACTATTGATTATTTGACTAACTGTTTCAGCACTCTTTCAGTATTTAACTCATTACAAATCAGTCCACTAAACAAAATGCTACAGTTTTTAGCAAATTAAATAAATATATATACTACAAAGTCATCTCATGCCATGATGGAGATTTCATTAAAGAGCTTACTAGCTAAAAGGACTAATGAGTAAGTAGTGCCATCATCCATGCTCCCTTCCTCTAACAAACCCCGCAGATGGGAAAACCACCTACTGCACGTCCACCAGCTTTAATAAATAATAATAAAGCCATATGGTCTCTGGTTGTGATTATGGATCAGACAGCAAGCAGAGGAGCATTCAGCAGCGAGCCGCAAGCATGTGTGTTAGCTGACAGAGGATCACAGCAGGCACACACAGATGGAGGCATGCCAGAGTTCTTACTTAAATCCCCAGCCAGTTCCCCCCAGGACTATCGCTGCCACCAGAATTGCACCAGCAACCGAACCTATTATGATATTGGTGCCACTGGGACCTGTGGGAGTGAAGGAGTCAGCCAGTGAGGGGGGCGGGGGGGCATGTGAGAGTGCTGAGTACCAAAAATTAGAAATACTATTTGGTTATCTTTGTTATGTTTTTGGACTCAAAACTCTTTCAGCCAACATGGAAGAGTAGAAGAACAAGTTATGATAACTGCTATCAAGTTTGAATCGAATCTGATGCTTGATTCCTAGGTGGTAACATATCCTTCAGACCCAAGCTGCAGTATTTATTTCTAAGAATCAGTGCTGTCATTAATAGGCTTATAGGCAGTGATGACTGAACGCCCCACAGCAGGTAAGGGCCCAAAAATTAACTTCAGTAGTTTGTATAATATAATGAATGGACGCCCAGGGTGATTCGTGTACATATAAAAAAGGCACACACGTGAATTGGTGTGCATATAGTTATTTCTCATGTAAAGCATTTCAGTTTGTTTTTACATCAATCTATAAACTATCTTAAACTGTCAGAGAGTAAAGATATAGTAGAATACCCCTTTAAAAGATGTACAAGAAATCGCCAAATGATACTCATTTTCTATAAATTCATGTCTCTTCATATTGTCATAATTTTTGATGAATATGTCACTTTTGTTTTTATGCTGCATTTAATATATTTTGTTTATTTATCTTGTGTTTCACTATATTCCAAAGCTGCTGTTTCGCACTCTTTAAACATGCTGTAATTCATATATTTGAACCATTTTCATTCACATATTTCTGTTTTTATTGTTAATGAGGTGTAACAAACAGAAATGAGTCTAAATAGTTACTGTGTCTACTTTTGCTACTATTTGCACTACAACTACCCAGACGCCTTAGGGCATTGTTCAAGTGTTTAATCGGATTCAGTGTGTCATGTAAATTCCAGTCTAACTCACAGAAAATAAAATTACATCATCTAGTTTTATAGTGAGACAGTTTTCGGTTCAAATAGCCGTTTACATCGGCAGTTTTCAGAGCATCCCGTGCGGACAAGATGTACTTAAGGGGAAACATAACTTCTAACTTTTGTTTTGTTCATATTTTTTATTTCACAGAGGTGAGGAGCCACTGTAACACTATTGTGGCTGTCTGGTGGAAGGACAATGTGCTCAGTGTGGTTACCTTTGTATTTCTCAGGGCCCTCTGGTGGGGTGGGGATGGGGATCGGGTCAAACACGCTACAGTCCTTCCCAGTGTAGTCCGGATCGCAGATACACTTCACCTCATTACTGCAAGTCTGCGGGAAGGAGAGAGGAGAAACCTGAGTGGGCATATTCAACATTTTATCTCGTTCATTACCCCCAAACCTTTGTTTTCACCAGCGAAACTGTAATATTGTACTGCCTTAAAGCTCCACAAAACAAACAAATAATAAAGTCTTGAGGCAAGACAGCAGTGGCGGACTCACCCCGTGGTGGGAGCAGATGCGTGAGGACGAGGAGCCCGGGCAGGTGCTGAGGTTGAAGGTGGTGACAGGGAGGCAGCGACGCTCCAAACACATCATGTTTGGCCCACATGGCGTCCCGTCCTCCACGTAGCCCAGATCCAAGCCGTCATCCAGCACTGCATGGCCGCCCCTGCAGGTCACATGGTCACATTAAGACATGGTTATTTTACTTCTCCCAGAGTTACCTGAATTGGGATTATCTCAACAACTGTAATTCCTATAAAAAAAGCAATTAGAACACATTAACTATTAATTTCCACTTATGCAGACAGATGCTTAAAAGAGATCAATTCCTCTGTTTATTAATAAATGCCATATATATATATATATATATATATATCTTTTTCTCTCACACACTCTTGTATACATCTAAATGCGCTTATGGTACCAAAAAAGTCAAGACATACTGCTTCGGTCCGGTACAGTGAAAGTCTTTATTATAGTGGTTACATGATTAAAAATAAAACAAATAAAAGCACATTACGTTGACCCAGAGAAGACCAGACAATGTGCCCCACTATAATAAAGACGTTTTCACTTTTGTACCTTAAAAGTTGCCCTGTGGAGTTGTCTTGCAAATAAAAGTTATGTTTACATTCAGTGTTACTCACCAAACATATCTAGTGCATTTCCTTCCTCATAAAACATTTGCAAAACCAATTTCTGCGTGCGTCCTCGTGCACGTGATACGGGATGAACAAAACAAGGACCCACTCATAGAAAAACAGTTCCATGGCACTTCTAGGTCAAAAAGCCTTTAACAAGGCAGTGTGACTTTACTTTTTGTGGAATTAATCCCCTTTCCTGAGGACATTGTGCATCGTGAGCGCCTACTTTGTGTGACATCGCTGTCAGATACGAGTAGTGCTACCTCATTTGTTTTTATAGATTGATTTGATCAGTATCAAAAAGGTGTCAGGTTCGGTTCAAGGACTGATTATCCTTCCTGGATCAGTGCTTTCTCTAAGCACCTTTTTTCTCCCATCCTGCTTTCACTTGGATGATACTTTTTACCCACATTTGTTTATTTTTACTGTCTGTCACTCTCTGTGTGATGACCAAAACAAAAGATGCACAAATTCAAATTCTGCCATCTTTTCAGCATGTAGTGAATCCAAATTTTGGAAAGGCTGCCTCACCTGCAGTCCATGTATCTGTTCTGATGGTGGATGGTCAGACTGGTGAGCTTCCCCTGCAGTTCACCAAACCTCGGCTTAGCTGTCAGATTGGTGCACAGCAGCAAACCACACAGAACGTCTCTGATGGAGACGAGACAGGAAAGTGAAATGAAATAATCAGAAAAAAAACCTTAAAATTCAAAGACGCATATGAGAGTTCAAATTGTTTTTTTGAAATTAAAATTGTGTGTATATGTGCTGTCAAAATGTATTTAATGAGGCCACGCTGTTCACTCACTGCTTGTTGCACTGCACCCATCCCTGACCACTGGAGTCCGGGCCACAGTTTCCTTTCTCTGTGCCCTCAGAGTTCAGCTTTTCATAGCAGAACCTGTCAGCTGAGTCTGAGAAGAGAGAACACACACACAAGTCTTTCACTTACTGCACCACAACCCAATGCCTTGCTTTAATTGTTACGAAGCTCTTTTCAGAAAATATAAAAGATTCAATGAATGACTTTAGCTTTCACAGATCAAGCTCTCACGGCCATAACCAAATAGCATACCAAACATTCCTGTTCTGGCCATGCACCATGGAGAAATAAAGCTCAATATCCAATCCAAACCTACTGTAGCCCCACAGAGTCCTGCACTGGCCATCTCTGGTCTTACAGCGACCTCCATAACAACGGCCCTGAGGAGAAGAAGGAGGAAGAGGAGGGTGGAAATGATGATGAAGAGAGGACAAATATGCGTTATTAAATGTAACACAAGAAGCAGTAAAGATTTAAGAAATAGCATGATTTTACCTGTCCAGCATCACACATATAGCCATCCAGTTTGTGGACATTATGAGGACACTGAGAGAGAGCGAGAGAGAGAGAGAATTATCTGTCTGTTGGGTTTTAGGTGTCTGAATTTGTTTAAACTTCTTGATAAAAAAGGGAAACAGGTGTGTTGGGGCTTCTTTTACCTGGCTGGAGTCTCCTGTGCATGTCTCAGGAATGTCACAGTCGTTGACAGCATCACGGCACGTCTCCCCTCTCAGCTCGTACTGTCAAAAAACAACCACAGAAGAAGACGGAAAAACAGAGAGACGAAGAAAGCAGGAGGCGAAAGAGAAAGACGTGTGGGGGAGTAAGTGAGAGTAAAAGAGTCAATCAGGGCTTTAATAAACAACAACAAACCATCCAGTTGAAGCAGTGCAATGTATTATAACAGCTCACCTTGCAGTCCCTGCAGCAGAGCCCGTTGCTGCACATGGCATTGTGGGTAAGGGTGCACTTCTTACAGCAGTTGGCTCCACTCCGAGCACATTCCTGTGGGACAGAGAGGGTTTATAGCACATCTGTAGCTCATGAGTGTCAGGGGGTTTTGCCTTCAAGGCTTTCCTGAACACACATAACTGACTACACTTACAATCCTACTACAGTCCTGACACAGTGCAAAGACAGAGGGGTTATGGGCTAAATGTATAGTCCCCAGCAAGGTTCTCAGTTTAGCCGTTTAGCCAAAGTGTTTCCTATAAATACAAAATGTATTTTTAATACAAAGTGTAGACTCTCCATGATACAGGGAAGGATAAAGATAATATTTGCAGTTCCATTTGAACTGAAATGTTCTGGACAGACAAGAGGAGAAGATGTGACCGTTCATTTTCATGTGTGTGACCACCTTTCGCACTTTGCATACTGTGCGCAGCCTGCTGACGGGATGACAAACTTGTATGCAAAACCAGTCGTTACTGTAAGTCTCAACTTTTCCAACCAGGCTAACGGCTGAATGGGTGGTTCTGTAAAAATCAGTCCTTATACTCATTGTGTTTAAGACAAGCTAAAAGAAATGAGTTAATTTAAATGTACTCACCACTAGTGATCCACAGTCGCATTCCTCTCCCTGCTCCACATATCCATTACCACACTCTGGTGGGTCTAATAACTACAGGAAGAAATAAATACATAAAAAAGGTAACTTTAAAGTCTCTCCATTTTTGATTTTGAAATATTTGTTGGTGTGTGTTCAAAACTGAAAATGTTCTACCAATGTGAAACAGGTCTTTAAAGTAAGCAGATTTGCTTTGAATGTTTATCATATGATAAAAAAAAACCAACCACCTGATGACCGACCACCTCTCACCTTGCTGGGCTTGTTGAAAAGACAGCTGCCTCCTCCCTGCTGGAGGAAGCGCAGGTACTCGTCTATACTGCAGCGAGAGAACTTCCTGGGCAGGTAGTAACTAATTGATCCAAAGAAAAACACAACACCGAAATTGCTCACCGGTACATTTGCAATATTGCTTCAAAAGTCAGTATTAAAATATGATACCCTGTCAACCACAATTTAGTTAATATTTCACCCAAATAAAGGTGAGGTTGGGTACTTTAACAAGCTGCATTTACAAGACACATTTGATACTCTTTCATTTTGTCATTACTTTGTAGATCACTGGCTGGATAGGAATATGTCTGTCTTTGTTTTAGTTGAGAATGTCTTAGTCTTAATGTACTACAGGTCACTGATTCATTTCTTGTCAATTAAGTGCATACCCTGTATCCTCCATGATACAGCCCAGCCATGGGTCTGGACACCTGCAGTCTCCTGGACACACACACAAAACATTTCTGTGGTCAAGACAGGCCATGATGTTACTGCTCACAACAAAACCTTTTAACATTCTGCTCTGCACTGCTGTGATCTCACCACTTGAGGGAGCCGTTAGTACAGCAGAGGTGGAGTGTTTTCATTTCTCAGCAATACATTTTAAATCAACAATCAGCACGTTCTCAGTGAAAAATCAAAAGAGTGCTGCATAATCATTTTACACTACTTCAGTTTTTTAATGCCAGATTTTAGATACAAAAGGACAATAAAATTTAGAATTTAATCTGAGATTACTTTGCCAAAATAACCAAATATTGCAGGAAGGAATATTTAAAATTTGCCGTTTTTGGCTACGCCTCTGTGTTTCTGAATCATGACATGAGAGACCTTAGATCTTAACCAATGTCTGCAATGTACGTTAGTCTAACCTGCAGCCAGTCGCTCTTTGTTTCTCAGCATGCCGATGTTCTGGCCAAGACTCTGACACAACGTGATGGCCATGGGGCCCACACTGCCAAACTGAAGACACACACATAAATCAAGTTAACGACAACAACAACTGGCCTGAATTATAGACTTATGAGAACGATTCACTACTTTTATAAATACACAATTTTTATGAAGTTCATTGGACAAATACTATGATTTGTAGCCGTTCTCTGATCTTTACAATGCGAGCGACACAAGTCTCACCTCATTGATGCCTCCACCTCTGGTGAGCGAGCAGATGCCCCCGATGTAGGCCGCCTCGCTGCGACTGCTCATGAACGTCCTCCCGCTGTCAAATCTCAGATCCGGCGGCATTCGGACATTGCGGCGCATCAGCGAATCAATCCAGATCCGGAAACGCCGCCAAAAGAGATCTCGGCTGAACATCGGAGGTAAAGGATGAGGAAGAGGAGGAGAAGAAGAAAAAGAAGGAAGAATAAAATGGGGAAGGAGGAGGAGAAGAAGAATATAGAAGAGGAGGAAGAGGAGGACAATGATAACAGGTAAAATCAGGAGATTGAACCCACGAGAAGAGGTGAACAGCGTCGCAGCGTTCCTTGATGCTCTCCTTCCTGTACTTCATGAGGTCGCGCAGGGTGAGCAAGGCGTCATCGCCCACAGATACCCTGTTTTCAGAGGACCAGGTTTCCATGGCCACCAGGACGATGCGAGTGTTGAGCTGCTCCTTGTAGATCTGGACTCAAAGGGGAAAATCACTAGCAAGAATTATAAACAGAAGATTCATCTTTTGTCCTGTTGTCAGTCATTCGCCATCATTCCTCAAAACAAGATCCAGGACTGCAGCTTAAACAGGCATGTGTGAAAGTGAATATAGTGATCAGAAATGCCAGATCAATTAAAATCAGAAAAGTCTGAATGTCTGCTTGGAGGATAACAGCACTGTGAATGGCCTCAGAACAGCTGTAAATTAAATTCAAATTCACAGACAAAATTGCTAAAAGGACTTATCTAACAAAAAAAAAAAGAGAAAAACAACAAATAAGGAGGCTTACCCATATGTATAGTTAACACGTTAACACGTAAAGAAATATAATAAAGTGATGAGATTACATATTTTTTTTATTTAGCTCCATTTGGGAAAAGGGTAAGAATAAACTGCAAAAAAACGTTTCCTGTTAGTGGAAAAACTTCAGATCTAAAGTGGTTAAGTGACTAAGCTCTGCGGATGGTTGAAATAGTTTTCTTCTAAAAAAAAAGGAAGGAGTGGCTGTAAGGAGAGGGCTCTTCTCTTCTCTCGTCTGTTTAACTTTTATGATTAATGTGGAATAACGACAAAGAAAAGTGTGTCCTTTTAGAAGAACGCAACAGCTGAATCCCCAGATGGTTTTAAAGGAGCGGAAGAGAGAGCTGGAACTACAGACATGTTACCATCAAGGATCATTTGAATAAAAATGTTCTCATACAAATGTTTGAAACAGTATGAATTCAGTTAAATATTGCAGATAATGGAGACTGTTGCATCCGTCTACTTTAGCCCGACATGGAGTGGGAGGCTGCATTTGGTTGCCCTGGAAACCAACATCATTGTGTTTGTCCCCAGTCAGTGAAGGGTTTCCCATGCTGATGTTACAACAGAGGACACGGAGAGAATTTTCTGCACTTCATTTGGCTGTTTTGGAAGGTAATCCCATCCGCTGCACCATACATACACAAAAAAATCGTAATATATATATGATGAGCCCCAACTCATCACTGTGCTGTTACTGTATTCCAGATTGTCCATCTTTTTCCAAGCGTAGGCTGAGACATTGGAAACACTTATTTATAAAGCTAAATCCTGGTCAAACCTCTATCCAATCTTTATATATTATATACTGTATATAGAGAGTTAATTTTTTTAACAACTGTCGCAGATCAAAAGACGTACATTTGTTATCTGTCCCTAATGCTCTGATCAAATTTGATGTTCTCCACTGCAATAATGTGCAAATTAAATGAGCTGAAACACGTGCAAGAATTTGAAATACAAGATCAGTGTTGAACTACTTACCTCTGTTAGTGAAAAGGTTTTCAGAATCGTTTCTCCTACTAAAGTCCTTCTCTATTTTGTACCATACTAGTCGGTTTAACAAAGGAGTGGGGAGTTTAGTCATCATAACCTGGAAGTCATGTATTTATGTATATTGTGTTTCTTCTTTATAGCATTTGTTTGGTCTTTGATTATATTGGACTGAAATTGATGTAACTCATGTTGAACAAGTGAAAGATTTGTGACAGTAAATAGACCTAAAACAACTTCTGAGACCAAACCTGAGATGGTTAAAAATATTATTGGACAGTATATCTTTGGAAATAATGTTAGTTTCATCTGCAGGGAAAAGCTCTGAAATGTGGCAACTGTCCTGAGACTCCAGTCCCTACAACAGATCCACTATGAAGGGGGGCCTTGGCTAAATAGAATAGATGACAGGAAGAGGAAGCTCATGGTCAACTCCTCAACAGTACTTCCACTCACCGCGTCGGCCATGTTCACCACCGCTTTGGCAAAGTTCTTCGTCTGAGTGGACGACCGACGGAGCTGCACAAACTAACAAGAAGAGAAAAACACTGTTACTGCCTTTCATCTTTATTCTGCGCTGATTATAAAGTCTTATCAACAGAGAACCAACTGATTAAATCCTCATTTTAATGAGAGTCACACTCACTTCTTCTTATTGCCTTCATGCAGCAATTACAGAGATAAGATGAAAGATAACGCCTCGGAGCTTTGAGCCTTACACCTACCAGTTCGTGGTCGTTCACCACCATCAGCTCGATGTACTTGGTCTCAGTCTGGACGGTGCGCTGGCTTCGCCGCACCTGGAGGGGGCAAAAGAAATCCACACAGCCAGACGTTTGAGTCCGCTGTCATAATCACCTTCACACAGGACAAAGACACACACAAACCCAGCAGGTGAAAGCATTACTCACACTGAGCTCATGCTGATGCTGGTGTAACTCTAGTCTTTGTCCTTGAGAGGGCAACAATCTTTCATTCATTAAGCAGAATATTTGCTCGGCATCTGAACAGATAAATTGCAGTTGCAGTTATTGAAATTCATCCTGAGGGGGACGCGAATGTCTGTACCAAATGTCATGGGAATCCATTGTTGATATTTCAGTCTGGACCAAAGTGGTGGACTGACCGACACTGACATCCATAGAGCCACGTAGCACGCATGGCTAAAAATGTCAAAACTGATGCAGCAGAGGTCAAGCATCTTTAGCGTCTAAAGGCGTCTTTCATTAGACTGACCATGCCTGATAAAACCCACATCTTTCAAACTTCACACCCTCTGTTTGTGATGCAGGCCTTCCGTTAGAAACTTCTAGTCCAAGCTCAATCCAAAATGAAATCAAGTGGCATCACTCGAGTAATCTTTACTTATCTTGGGATTCTATCTTCATTAGCATGAAAGCTGAGACAAGCTATCAGCGTCTGTGTGGAAATTTGGCATCATCTGACAGACTTCTCTGTAAAATATTAATTGTGTTTGCATATCTCTGATGTTCCCCTCATGGCGACACTTGCTGCAGTGTGTGCGACATGTTCCTGGCGGGCCATCTGTGTGCGTACATGGAGGTGTGTGTTGGGAGAAAGAGACTCAGAGGTCGTCTGAAAACTGACTTGTCTTTTCGAGCGTCTCAGGCCTTCTGGAAAGACGGGCTTCTCCTCGTCAGACCAGTCGTCTCCACCTGTCAGCTCGCTGTCTCCTTCTCTGAGGACGTCTGTCTGCCCCTCAGGCTCTGTGCTGTTCACGGAGCATCCTGGGAAACACATGCACAGAGTAAGTGAGAGTGAGAGGGGAAAAAGTGGCTGGTCATCAGTCCAGGATGTAACCATGTATTTTAGTCCACTGATCTGCAGGAGAAATCAATATCACACAGCTGAGAGGAGAGGAGGAAAGGGGAAGCGTATGACTGGCCAAATGGGAAGGGAGAGAGGGGTGAGGAGGCAGGGAGGGAGGGAGGAACGGCAAGGGGCTAGATAACAGGAAGGAGGGAGGAGATGAATCCAAAGAGGCAGATGAGTGTCAGGGACAAAGAGGAGAGTCAAAGAAGAGGCAGCCAAATGAGACGTTTAACAAGGGCGAGGAGGGCAGCTGGACAACCTGAGGAGGACACTGTACACTGCAGTGTGTGTGTGTGCGCGCGCATATATGTTTGTGTGTGAGAGAGACAGAGAGAAGCAGCCAAAAAGCAGACTTCCATTACAGAACATTTGACTGTTTCAGATCCTCCAATGTTAAGGACGAGGCTGAACATGTCGTCTCCAAACAAGTAACGGCAAGCAGCCTTTGAGTTTATGAGTAACAAGCTGCATCCTGACAGGTTTCATCAATATCTAAGTCTGATATCTGACTTTTAACTACAGCACCCACAAACAGGCTAATGAACGTATCTTTTAACAGCAAAACACCGACTAAATATGTATCGCATCACAAAGTTTAATCAAAATCAAGTCTGAGATGTCATAACAGTATATAATTTGTATTATAGCTGGATTTGTGCAGCAGGTGTCGTGTCACTAAGGCTTAGGATTTAGAAATTAGAGGGTGAACAGGTGAGACAGGGATTTTATATCCATCAAACTTTTATTATCGCATCAGGAGGGACTGATATACTTTCAGATGCAGAGTTAAGTAACCATGAGGAGTTTCTCTGTAAGCCTGAGGGTGGTCCTACCTGGACAGGGAGGTGGGAAGAGGTTGATGTCCGGCATACGACGCACAATGTGGTCATTCTGCTCCTGAGAGGCGTCAGGAAAAAACATAACAGAGTGACGGACAGGAGAGAGAGGAGGGAGGAATTAGTCTTTTTTTCTGCAGCTGAAAAGGTCTAAAAGTGATGTTGTCAATGTCACTGAGTTTAGAGCCAAAAAAAGTTGCTTTATGTTAGAACTGAGCTGCTTGTTGACAATGCAATACAATGATGATTCAGAGCAACTCGAGGCAACTTTAATTGCCTGAATCTTCTTTGCGTTTTTATCGTTCTGATTTCTGATGATTTTAACTATTACGGGTCCACAGAAGAGCCAGTTTTGGGCTCAACATTCATGTCTGCCGGAATAGGAATGAGAATTCCCGATATGAAAATGTTAAATTTAAGTAAAACTTCACTTCAAGCAGAAAAGGAAACCCAACTCAGACCACAGCAGACAGGGAATCTAAAATCTCTTTGCATTCTCTTTTTTTCTGCAGTAATTTCTAATGAAGGAAAAATAACTACAGAGGATACACAGAAGAGCCAGATTAGGTTGTTCACTATTCCAGGAATGTGAAAACAGCAATGAGAAGTGAAAAGGTTACTGATACTAAAGTAAAACTTCCGACTGCAGCAAACGCTCCCATCACAGTGTTTTAAACAGAAAAAAAAAAGGTTTTTCTTTCAAAACTTGTAGTCAGACAATCAACAGCATATTACACCATTTTGATAAAATGGTTTTAGTTTTAAGGATTAAAGCAGCAAAATGACCTCTTGAAAAGTGTCATCAAGGATGGAGAATTGCCTAAATCCTGTTTGTGGTCATTTCAAATTGAAGAAAAATTACTTTTAAGGCTCCACAGAAGATTCAGTTGTGCTTGTTAACCATTCCAGGAATAAAACATGAGAAGTGAAAAAAGTTATACCAAAGTAAAACTTCACTTAAACAACCTTAGACAGCAGCAAGATAGGGAATTAGGTCAGACAGAAATCTGAAATTGCCCTTTAAAAAGGTGTGTCAGGCTTTGACCAACAGAAGTGAATCTGCAGAACTCGAGCATGAATATGTATCTGAACAAATCATGGTTGTAACCTTATATTTATTAACACCAAATGCAGCTCTATATGAGTGACGGCCCTCAAACAAAAGAAATAACGTGCCTTTCTAATCATTCAGGCCTTCAAATGACTTCTTCTCATCCTGAACTTTAGTCCACAGCTTTTCTGTGAGAAAGCGCTGCCGTGTCCTCTGAGGAAGAGATGGATCAACGGGAAGGAAAGTGCTCTGATGCATAATTAATCAATCTCTGGGCCGTCATAATGGCAATAACACTAGTGGACATTGTGGTACACTTGAGCTGGGGATAAATACTTTATGAAAATGAACCATCTAAGATAGAGAGCCCGAGGAGAGGGAAGGAGAGTGAGGGAGTTTGAAGATGAGCTGGGAGGCCATTGATCCATCTCTCCAGTCTATGTAATTGAGCTGTACTTCGATTACTGTGAGCCTTAATGGAAAAAAAGCTCAGCCTCTTTCCACTCTAAACCCTTTCGTCCCACTCCCTTCTGCCACTCTGTTATACGTCTACTTCTTTTTAATATTAGATCTATTCTAAAATTATATCAGAGTATTTTTGAAAGATCTAAAAAGCCTCTTAAACTTTTTGTTTTCGGTAGATTATTTTAAATTTCTCCTGTCTCTGTGAGATGCTGTCTCGCTCCGACATGAGACAGGAGATGTGTTTCACTGGTGCTGGATTGTGTATCAACTCAATACTTTCCATACAGCAACTCAGAGATAGAGTAACACTGTCTGGACTGACTGTAAGTCATGGAGAGCTCTGGAGCCGGGGAGAGAAAGTTAGACTGTGGGCGGCTTCACTGTAAAGTTTTCAACCATATTTTGATGAGGATTATTGCCAGTTTTTGCAGACCTTCTTCCCACGACCTTGTTGCTGCCTTGGTTTGATGCCAAGAAACTACATACGCGTGTGTTTGCTAATAATCCAACTAGTTGATCCACCCCGCTACATTTCTCCTCCTAAAGTCCTGACTCACCTCGCCACTGCCAACAGGTTCAATCTCGTACGAGAAGTTCCCGTCAGAAAACATGCCCCTGAAACAAACAAAAGATAGCGGTATATTACAGTATTTGTGTTAGTCTGTGTTGTTGGAGGTGGATGATTGGATGGTAGCCAGGATAGGTAGGAATTGGGAGAAGTTGGGCTTATTGTACTGACAGTCCTGGACTTTGGAAGGGAGACAGAGTTTTTAGGAGAAATGTTATCAAGAAATCCTTGGTTGCCAACTTCTAGCAGTATCCCGTTTTGTATTTTTCTTTCTTAATAATAATAATAATAATAATAATGAAAATAAAATAGAAATAATAATAAAAAGGCACAATTTATAAAAAAAGATCAGGAAAATAGCAAAACCTTAAATTCTCTCTATATACCATTTATATGCACAATAGCATGATGGATCTTTATATTTATTAGATAGATAGATAGATGATAGATAGATGATAGATAGATAGATGATAGATAGATAATAGATAGATAGATAATAGATAGATAGATAGATAGATTATATCTTTCAAGGGAAAACAAATCTTTTTTTTTCTCCTCTCTTTTTTAATTTGGCCTCTACCAACACGTTTTGTAAACGTAGTAAGAATGTTTTTAAATTTTGAAACAATGCTGTAGTATATGTATTTATTGTGTTTTAAAGGAATAGTTTGTGATTTTGGGAAATATGCTTATTTGCTTTCTGCCGTGAGTTAGATGAGAAGATCGATACCACTCTCACGTTTGTGTATCGTAAACATGAAGCTACAACCAGCAGCTGGTAAGCTTAGCTTAACACAAAGACTGGAAACAGGGGGAAACAGCTAGCATGGACCATCTTATTTGTTTAATCTGTACAAAAACCAAAGTATAAAAACAACAATTCGCCATTTTACAAAGGGATATGATGTGCCAGACAATTTCTTGGCTTTTTGTACGGTTTAAACAAACCAGATATAACTTGTTAATTAGTGAGCTTTAGATGTGCTGGTATTTTGTTACCTTTGGACACCGAGTCTAGATTTCAGGTGAAGCGACAACAATTACTCACCGTAGGCCGTGGCAGGTGGACAGAGCAGCCCAGGAGCCCGGAAGCCCCCGCACGCGCCCATGGTAGTAACAGTGCTCTCCTCCCTGGAAACAAATCATAGATTATAGTGAGACACTGAACGCTCCGTCATCCAGTGACATGTTCACGTCAAATTTCAGAAAATGAAACCAGCGCTGACCGAGAACCCCTCGCTGTTGCTGATCTCCTGGCCCCTAAACACACATGGGGCAGGTATTTACTGTCAGCCTGGGCCCTACAGCCGACCTGGTGGGTCGACTGAAGGATATCAGTGACTACTGTATGACTCAGCGTCCGGGAAAACCTACACCTACAGAGGCTGCAGCTGAGTTGAGTTTCACCAAGTCAAAGCTGTGTGCATACACTGTATGTGTGTGTTTGAGTGATGGAGAGAGCAATTAAAGTGCCAAAGGGCCAGTGTCAAATGGAAGAAACTTAGCAATGGACTCTGGTTTCAGTGTACAGTAAAGTAAGTGTAGTGAATTCAATTCAGATATTTCCTTCAAACGACACTGTTTTTAGTAAGAAAGTCAGTTTTGTGCATGCACTGACTTTGACATTGTGAGTATGAAAACTCCTGATGGCAACAATTTTCGTTTTCTGCAGGACAAAATCAAAGAATATCACGGTCGGAAAATAACCCATCTCAAGGTTACAGTGTGTGTAACCAAGAGATCATTCAGGTACACCAACTTGGCAGGACACTGGATCTCACTTGATTAATTTTTTCTGAGTTTAGAAAGCTCCTCCAAAAGCTACAGAAGACATTATCCAACTTTGACATGTAAAATTGGTGACGTGCCCCTTTAATATAGGATAAAATAACTGTCAGTGTGTGTGCCAGTTTCAGCTGATACTTTCAGTTTGGCAGAGCTGCTGTAAGGTGTTAGCTGTACACCCGGCTTCCAGATACCTTCACCTGATTATTCATAATCCCCTGAAAAGCTCCAACTGGACGATCATGTTTTGAATATAGTGTTTCCACGCTGCCTCTCACAGTACAGGAAAGATCAGATTACGACAATCGGAGAGGAGACTTGCCACTGTCAAGCAGCACGTGCATGTGTTTAAATGTGTGAGCAAACAAAAGTTGTTAAGAAAATAAACTGCGCACGGCAGACAGAATTACACTCTTTATTTTAATAATAAATCCGGCTAAGTGGATGGAGATTACAGTCACGTGTCTGTTTGTAGCTACTTGGATCTACGGAGTGTGTGTATGCATGTGTGTGTGAAAGAGAGGGTCAGTTTCAGGTGTTTGTAATGAACCCCAATAAGTCATGTCTGCCACCTGAGCCTACGGTTGTCTGGCACGGCTGATGGACCAAAAAGAAAAGAGGCAACGTGGAGCTGCTGTTCTTTATGCTGGGTCAACCTTTACTCTGAGCTGCAACTCACACTTGAAAAATCTCTACGACATCCATCAAGTCAAGTACGAAATTATTAAAAATGATTTCTCATTTCCCATCGCTAATTCAATAACAAACTGCTTCTGTGCATCAAGTGGCTTGATCACTGGATCTGAACTGGGCTACTGTACCTCCCTAAATCACACATAGCCAGCCAGGTTCCTGTTGATGAGAAATCAATATCTGACCCGGTTGCCTGTCAACTACGGCATCCTCATCCCGTCTGTGTCCGCTTCATTCTTCAAAACAGATATAAGCTTCCAAATGTTCCTGCAGCAACTTCACTACAACTAACTCCTCTTATGTAATTGTAGTTTGTCAGAAATGCATCATAATTCCTGACCTTTGGGATGTAGAAAACAAAAGCAATGTCTCCACGAAAATATTCATTACAAGTACAGAATCATTAAATACAAATGAACAAACAAATGATTTAAGCTGCAATAAAAACAAGACTAGGAGTTCACTGCCATGCCAGCAGCTCTGTGGGGCTGTACTTAGGCACAGCGATGCTTTGAGCTAAATGCTAACGTCAGCATGCTAAAGTGCTCACAATGACAATACTAACATGCTGATGTTTAGGAGGAATCATTTTTTCCATAATCACCATTTCAGTGTTATGTGTTAGCATGCTAACATTTGCTAATTGGCAAAAAATGACATTCCATCAGCCTCAGCTCATAAACCAAAGTACTGGGGAAGTAAAAATTTTGACCCGATGATGGTGCTAAATGAAAAATGAAGGGATCACCAAAGTCAGTAGGATTCATCCTCTGGGGACCATGAATGACTGTACAAAATGCCATGGCAATCCATCTGACAGTTGTTGAGATATTTCAGTCTGGACCAAAGTGATGGACCGGCGGGCACTGGCGTCACTAGAGTAGTAGTCACTACAATTAGTAGTAACTTAACGTGTAGATACAGTCTAGCACTGTTAAAAGGTTTTACATAACATTTTTAACATTACTTCATCATTTCAGGGATCAGTTCAAAGTCTGACAATTAACTAAGAACAACCACCACTTTATTATACATTATATTTATAATTTAGTCCCAGTATTTTTTATAGAGCTTATTTAGATTCAGTGTCAGTTCATCTGTTGAGGAAGAAAAGGCCTTTAATCATTCATAGTGAATAGTGAGACAGCCCACAGCATTTAGTCCGGGGCAAGATAATAAATAAATAAAAGGTAAGATTACAAGGCTAAATGGAGGAAATCAAATCGCCTAACAAAGCAGACACACTGACTTTCAGGGACTGAGTGCGCTTTTCAGAGAAGACGTACGCGCTTCAAATATAGGCCACTCACACGTGCAAATGAACCATGTTGTATAAGAAATCGTGGATTAATCGTGAAATGTCATCAGTGTTGGGAGGACAGGGACAGGTAAGCAGGAAACTACATTAGAAGTGAGTGACTATAGGAATGAAATAAAAACTGCTTGCACACACAAAGGCTAATATATAAACAGTTACATCCCGCAGAGACAAGAGGATTAAATTTGACATTATAAACTAACTGAATTAGAAAAACTGGAGTTTACTTGATGTCTGGACTTTGACTCAGCATTGTTGAGCTGAGAGGAGCAGAGGACAATTAATCAAACAATAGGAGCTAATGTAAACTGAAAGGAAGACAAACATAGAACAAAAGCATCAGTTAGGAATATTAGACTTCTCAATGAGTAAGAAGCATGTTTATTCCCAAATGAGTTTTTCAGATACAATAAAGCCTGAATAATTTAACAGTGAAACTATTTAGGGAAAAACATTATGATGATTAAATTAATGAGAACAGTGAGTACAAAACACTTTCTCCCGTCTCCCTCTGATTGTATTTGATTGAAGCCAATTCATTATCAATGCCCAGGTACTTACATTATTATTTAATATGCAATGCTGCAAGCTGAAAGAGGGTGATTAACATCGTCTATCAATGCATTAGTCTGTAAATGATAAGATCAGTACGGAGACAAAGTCAGAAATAAAAAATAAAAAAACTTGATGTTTTTCCCCCATCGACATCTCACAATATACGATTTGATACGTTTGTTGGTGCTCAAGTTCAAAGAGCACTCAAAACAGATTCTGAAATTTCAGAAAAAAAAAGACTGATTGTCAGAAATCAAAACAGCAAGTATTCAGCAGGACACTGACAATATATAAAACAGCTCCTATCAATTCCATCCTCATCCCTAATTCATTTCCTCTTTTGTGTCATTGAGATTCAATCTGAACGAGCCAGTCACCAGCTCAATGCAATTCCATAGATCCACAGGGACCAATACAAAAAGTGCAAAGGCAGAAGCAATTTATTGGTACTTCAATAAAACTAAATAAATCAAGAGGAGGATGGTGGTGGGGGAGGGGGCTGCATACACCGGGTTCTTAGTCCTGCATGCAGAAAAGGAAATGTCGATATAAGCAATTTGTGCAGTCTGTTGTGTAATTTCTCCATAGATGCTAGGTAGGTAGGTGTTGCATGTGTATCAGAGAATGTGCAGGTATTTACATACAGTATGTTTAGTTCATGTAGAAGTTCAGACGTACAAATATAGTATATAAATGTTGACTGACGTCGGTAAACCAGTTCATGGTCATGGTTTAAATGGTTTTAAATGTGCAACATCCAAGTCAATCACAAACAACTATCATCCTGACCCTTGGACTCTGATAAATCCCCATTCAGACATAACAACTACTTAAATTCAAGATTTAAAAAGAAAAACGAACTGGAAAAAAAAAATGTTTGTTTTCCCCATTAACATTTCCCTTCTACCGATTCTTACTATAGACATATTCATCCTACCATATTTATTTAAATTCCATCTCTATTCTTTATAGACATCTGTATGGTTTCTGTAAAGTCTGTTCCACATATGTGGCTTTGCTTCACATGGACAAAATATCAGCATACAGCATTTGACATTAATGAACTGATCTGTAGCATATTCCTAATTCTTTCAAAAGCTTTTGATACAGAGAATAATGACACTTTATTGAACAAATAAACTACATTAAAATCGCTTTTATGACAAAGTGTATTTATGGTTAAAATGTATACTTCCAACACAGACCTATCCGTTAGATTAATGGGCTCCCATTCTCACAACATGCGATTACCCCATGGTGTGCCCCAAGGATCCATTCTTGATCTACTATTATTTCTAACTTGCATAAATGATTTGCCAAACGTGCCCAATAGTATCTTCCACGTTCCGCCCAACATCGGCTCCTACCTTATTATTTTCAGTGGCAAAAGGACATTATTGCAAACATGTAAAGCCCAACAGAGTGGATTATTTAGGCCAACACCATTATCAACGTTTGTGACTTAAAAAAAACAAAAAAAAAACAGTTTTGATACATTGGTTGCTAATCTTTTTTACATTAACAACTTTTCTGAGGCGGATCCTTTAAATTTGGTTATTAAAGAATTTTGAACCAATATATAAAACTTAGTGGGCCATTTTACAGTTGAAAAATAAACTTGGACAAGCTATCTAATACAGACACCGTTTCTAAATTACTGTACCCTATCTGGCAGATATATTGGGCTCTAAAATATTTATCAATGATCTCTCTTGAGGATAATAAAATGCCTCAGGTCTTAGCGTCCCAAAAATCGTATTAACTTATGGAGCTCTTTTTCCCAAAATTACATCTTCCTTTAAGTCTTACAGAACTTGTACAAACATATGTTTCATATTTGAGTTTTTATGTTTTTTTGTTACATAATCTGCACATATCTTTGTTATTGTGATTATTGTTTTATATTATATTATATTATATTGGTAGAGAGATAATGAATAAATCCATCTGGGACTTTTTCCTCTCCCGGGACACAAAATCCCCTCTCTTTTTTGTTATTTGTTCAATTTTAACCTGTGCAAAGAAACTTCTAACTCAATGACTGTGCCAACGTTACATATCTGGTTTCAAAGGTCAGGTCAAAGGGTGGTTGTAAGATTTGGTTTAGTTGGTTCTGGAAATGGACATAATTTGAATTCCCCTCACGACACGACAAAATAGACCTGCGCTGCTGCTGCTGGTACCCATGGCAACCATCTACTGATTGGTCAGGTGGTCTTTGGTAGAGAAAACGAGAGTGAAAGAGAGGGAGAGAAATAGCGAGAAAGGGACAGAAAGAGGGAGGGACAGAGACTAAAATAAAGCAGAGGATACAGACAGAAAGAGACCATCTTTCCAGATGGCTTTGAGAGTCAAGCTGTCTGCATTAATGGCCTGTCTGAGACTGTAAACAAACTAGACTTAGTATAGGGCGGTTTGCTCAAATTTATAATGCATGACAGAGAGGACACCATCAACAATTCAATCACCAGTCCATGTGCATCTGCAGCTGGAAAGCTGTTGCACACATTTCCAAAGATTCAACATGATGTCTGGAAGTAACCAAAGCATGCAGCAAAACACATGAGCCAATACACACCTGAAGCAAATCCTCATATAGACATTTACACCAGCCTCTACACATTTGCAATTTCTATGAATTTCTGAAGGGTTAGATAAACAAGCGCTGCTGCAAATGGTTATTGATTCTGTTCAATTTCACTCGGGGGGAATACAAGCATTGGAAACATGTTCTAATGCACACTGGACATAAAAGCTACACTGTAGTAGGCATTGGAACAAAATCAATTTCTATCAAATTGGCTGTCAGCTCACAGACTTCTAGCAAATTCTGATAGAAATGAGGATGCCAACATTCGTCAAGAGTTTATCAAAACAATAGTTCGACATTTTTGGCAATACACTTTATCATTTTCCTGCCATGGGTTGATGATGAGAAAATTGATACCAGTCTCATTCCAGTACGGTAAATATGAAGCTACAGCCAGCAGCTGGTTAGCTTAACTTAGCATAAAGACAGGGGGAAAAACAACTAGCCTGGCTCTGTCCAAAAGGTACAAAATGCATTTACTAGCACCTCCAAAGCTCACTAATTAACTCGTTATACCTTATTTGTTGAATCCTTACAAAAACCAAAGTGTAAACCAGTAAAGATAGTATATTTCCAAAAACCCTCTCTATAAGATAGTCTTACCATATTCTGTGACATCTGCCCATGCTCGTCATAGTGACGCTCCACATAGTCTGTAGACAGGAGGTTGCTGGAGAGAAGAGGAAGGAAAACGTGAGAACAATTAATCATTCCAACATTTAGTTTCAACCTTAATTCAATGCTTCTGTGATCGTTCGAAAAAGCAAGCTTGTAGCACTGTGTGACTATTACAGGCCATTAAGGGTCATTATTCTGGACTGCCATCTAATATAATAATATTAATCAGAATCAAACATTAGGACTTGCGCAAATCTAGATCAAGAAATTCATAATGATTCATAAGTCAAACCCAAAATGTGTGAAGATGAATTTATCCTAAGTGCTTAGAAAACCAGTGAAAGGTATGACAAATGTAGTCCATTAGAGCAAAATGTGTGTCGAGTGAGAAGAGGGGGAGGGGAGGTATACATTTAGAGTGTCGTTTAGCCCGCAGCCAGTCCGTATAATGCCAACACACAGGACTTACAGTACAATACTGCAGGTTGGCGGGAGAGACAGATGAAGAAAGATAGGCGGTAAGAGTGTGCATGTCAGTGACTGCTGTAAACAAAGCATTAAACGTTGTTTTGCGCGTCTGTGGTGTGGATGTGCGAACGCTTTTCAGGCATGCGTTGACTTACTGGTTGAGTTCCAGGTCAAGGATGAAGGACGCGCCGAAGGCCTCCACCAAGAAGCTGCTCTGGGCCAGATGGACGGGCTGAGGGAGGGATGGAGGGAGGAGAAGTTGGGAGAAGGAGGTGTAAGACAGAGGAGAAAATAAAGGGACTGAGATTTACATTTAATTAATTTACTGAGATGCTGATTTAAGTAGCAAGAAAAACTCAGAGAAATTGAATCTGATTGATCATGTCTGTCCGTTGACGGTAGTTCACAGGAACTGAGTATACTTTGTCACTTTTCTAGTGACAAACGCACTACATACTCAAAACCTGATGGATTAGTATGAACATATGGAGTTGGGACACAGCTTTAGTGTTGCATTTGCATTTATTCTTCTTAAAAGGGTTTCATGTCAGAGTTTTGTACTGCAAACATGGCACTCCAATGCCTAATCAAGTCAATTTTACGTTACTTTATTTATAAAGCCCAAAATCACAAATTTGTCTCAGAAGGCTTTGCAAATCAGTACACACCCTCAGTCCTTAGACCTTCAATTTGGATTTTAAAAAATATATATAAATAAAAACTTTAACTGGACAAAAAAAATACAGGAAGAGCAACAGAGGAAGGATCCCTCTTCCAAGACAAACACATGCAGGTGCCGCATGTACAGAGTAGATAGAAGTAGCAGTAGTCAAATTACAATATGGAAAATATGGTCTACATCTCTCAAAGTCAAGGTCATACATTAATTATTGTGCTACAGTTCCTAGTTTATGTCTTACGGCTCTGTCTGCAAAGAGGGCAAGAATACTGGTGGATAAACATACATGAACAGAAATAGAAACCAAGCATAAATAAGTACTTAGACATCTAAAGCTTACTTTTAGATTAATAAACCATGCGTCTCTAATTCATATCCCTGCATGATGTTGGTCCCAGACACTGACTCAAAACAAATGACTCACTAATTTGTCAAGAAACTCTGAATAAGATCTTGAGAACAAAATGTGACAGAATATGATAAAGAGAGAGCAGAGGAGGGAGGAAGATTGATGGATGTTCAATATGAAATCATTTGACAGTGTGCAGAGAGACAAAAGCAACAAAGACTCAGATTATAAAGGGACGTCCTCCTCCAGTAACCTCTCCCTGAAGGCAGGACAGCCTCATTCATCCCCGAGGCTTTTTGAATAAAACTGGGTGTTGGGGCTCATCAGCTCCATCCAACCTTGCTCCAAGGTGAGTCCCATCAGTACTTACTGGCCAGCTGCAAGGCAGGTCTCATTAGTATTACCATGCACTCTCTGCAAACCACTTAGTATCAATCTAAACCTCCACTGGGTCCACATACTGTACAGTAAAAAGCCCACAATGGTGCCTGTGAGCAGAGACAAGAAAGCTGCATCAGAGCTCTGATGGAAAAGATTTTTTGTTGCATTGTATTTTAACATCAAATCCCAAATATTCAATTTTGACACACCATACAATATCTCAGCTCAAGACACTCAACCGTATAGCTGATAGACACAAATAAGATGACAATTTTTTTAATTATTAGTTATTAAATTCTATTTTAAAGTATAAATACAAAATAGTTCCTAGTTGGAAGTTCTCAAGGATGAGCATAAGCTAATTGCTGTTGGAAAGATGCAAACATTATGTAGGCTCTGGTAATTTATGATGGGCAGTTGTCATTTTTTTTTTTACATTTTAAAGACATTGATAGATTAATAAAAACAAACTAGGCTAAAGAAGACACTGACCTTAATATTAGTTTATGCTAACATCATCTTCATTTCTGCTCTGCTTCTGACCAGAAAGAGGTCACAAGAAAGAAATTCAACTTCAGCTCATTGTATCTCTAAGTTGATTTTGCCCCTATTTTTATTTTTTTTATTTTTTATAAATGGCCTTTCAAAGTTGAGATGGTGAGCTTGTTAACAACTAGTTTTATTTACACGTAAAAAGGAGACACGAAACAACATTAGCATTTAATTTGGAGTCATATTTCCGGAAACCTGACAAACGTACATCCAACATTCACTCTACTTTTAGCTCTGGTTTGGTTTCCACCAACTCCTGAGGGAAATATCTGGCTCTTTAGCGGCTAATGTTCACCAGCTGGGACTTAACTTTGTCCGTCTGTGATTTATCAGAGACTTTTAAATGAAAACAGCTTCCTGCTGCGAGAGACGAGGTTGATGAGAGCGGTGAGAGTGAGTCAAAACAGTAAAGTTGTGGGACGTAAAACCAAAACAATAAGCTGAAAGATGCTGAAATGCTCTGTTGAGTAGAGTCGGGTGAAGATTAGCTTTGGGTTTGTCAGTACCAGCGATGCCATTCACTTTACACAGTCATTTGAGCTATATAGCAGCTTTGAGTCCATAGAAAAGTACTGTCTAACCACTGACACTTTGATGAACATTTTAAAAAAGGATCATGAACATAACACAACCCTGAAAGTGATTCTAAGGTGGTTCCAAAGAAAAATACTACCTTTACTTTTTAAATACTTTCTATGTTAAATTCACACAAAAGCTCATCATGGCTGTTAGGATACATTTTCTTTTAAATGTGTAGTTTACAGCTAGTAGAGGGACTATGGAGGGAGGAAGAAAGGACTGTTGATTCTACCTCACATTTAAATTCACATTCTGTAGCGCAGCAGCACTCAAAACAGAACAGCACACGTCTTCCCGAGGGCTCCTACAGTCTCAGAAAAAAAGAGATCATGAGACGCTGACCACAGAGGGTAGGTCAAGGTCAGACCTGTGTCATATCCACTGACCGGCCAGTGTTTATAGTGAAGGTAACGAGAGAGCACAGGTATAGGTGTGAAATATTATCTAATGGACTGGAAAGGAGGGGGCAGCTAGGGGAGGGGGGGCTGAGTTTTTTTTCCTGCCCTTTTGTGGCCCGAGCAGGCTGTGTATCGTGTGTGTGTGTGGAGGGGGGATGGGGGGTGTCACAGGGTGGGGTAGGACTGACAGACACATGATCTCATAAGAGAGGACAAACAGGGGTGAATCAGGTCCTGACAGAGAGCAGGTGAAGGTTAGAGTTTTAGAAAGACAAACTATCTAGCAAAACTATAACTAAAACATGACCATTTTAAATGGAAATGTTTCCTGTCCAGCATGAATAGAAGGGTGTAAAAAAAGAGGAATATATCTTAATAACAACATCCTCAAATCATTCATCATTAAAATACATAAACTGACACTTTTTCTATAATCTATCCATTTCAACTCCGTCTTTGCTTAATAGTAAAGTTTCACTTCTGGAAGAGTTCCTACAGAGGGTGGAGGCTTAGTTAGAGGTTGGACAGTTAAATGTGATCTCTTTTGTTTGGAGGATTCTTCACAGGATGAATGAACCTGCTCCCTGAGGAGCCTAATGAAGGTCTACTCTTTCGGTCAGTGTTGCACATTCAAAAAAGCAAAAGAATGACTGCCATTTACTGGGGAGACCTTGGTCACAACTTGATCTCAGCTACTGTAATGAATATATAAAAACTGAGATTAAATGAATGGGGATAATAATACATATGTGCTCCGCTCTGGTGGTTAGGGGGATGGATGTGAAATCACACATGCAGACTAAACTCACCTGCACTCTGGCTGTGTGGTTCTTGACCCGGGTGTCCAGGCGGCTGTGGAGCAGCTCCTCCTGGGAGTGGATCTGTTGCAGGAGCCGCTTGGGCTGAACCACCTCTTCTGCAGGCGGCAGCCTTCCCTCCAGACTCGCCCATTCCCTCAGACCTGCAGAGGACACAAGAGGCGGTTCAGTGCACAGGCAGGATGAGAGATAAGGTGTATGGAGCTCTGAATGTAAAGGTTGTGATGTTAAATGTCTTATTTCTGCAGTGGGATTAAACAGCTGATGGTGAGCTGCTTGTTGACACCGATGAAACAATTACATAGTCCTTGTTATTTAAGAGCGCAGGTTAAGTGGATGCAATAACGGACAAAAACTCTTTTCACTGAGTATAGGTTGCCTGTAATAAACTAAATCACTAGGTTAAAGCAAAGCCTCTTACCTGTCACGGCGCACCGTGCACACACTGCAGCGAACAGCAGGCATCTCACAGCGATCATGATGCTCACATAGTCCTGGTGATTTCCTCGGTGCAGCGCCGTTAAATGAAGTGAAAAGAGGCGTGAGCGGAGCTGCAGCAGGACTGTTGTTGACAGTGAAGACAAACACAACAGCGGGGTTCCTTTAAACGCGGCGCCCGCATCTCTCGCCTCCTTCTCCGCCTCTGGCGAGCTAAAAGCACCCCGACTCGGCTCCTCTGCTGGGCTCCAGCAGCATGGTGACCATGTGTCGGTGTCACCGAGCTCCGCAGCGCGATCACACACTCGTCTTTCGGCCTCCACGTTACTGGGCTTGCTTGAAGCAATGAGACTGCGCGAGGAGCCTGGAAACAAGGAGCACGTGGGGCTTGACAAGCCCACCCACGCTCTTTGATGAGACTTGATGGGCAACAGCTGATAGTAGGCTGCACCAGATAAACAACTCTAAACTACAAATCATCAAATATTGTATTTCTTTCAGCATGAGGATACATGTTCATTCTTTAATGGAATATAAGTTTCTAATTCATAATTCATGTTTTAAATGCATTTGATTTGGCGCTTTAATCTGATTTTTTCTTTTTAATAATGGTGTAATGTGTAAATGGGCTTTTAAGCATATTTTGCTGTATCCGTTTATTAGATTAATATAAGTAAACCTGATCAAAAATATATTAAACATGAATTTTGCCCTAATGGTATTATTTTTTTGAAACTCAGACCTGCAGCCTCATCAGCCAGAGAACCTGATGACTTTTGGTAAATGCCTAACTAAAGATCAGTGGTCTGGATCCCAAAAATGGGTTCCTATAAGGGTCACAAGAAGATTGGGATACAAAAATAATATAAACATCAAATAATATTTGTTACACTATACTACTACTATACCCCAAAACGAACCCTGTTTTTGACTTAACTCTGGTTTTTGTTTTTCTTTTGAAATACAAGGTACTTTCATGTCTTCAGGCCCCTTAAAATTCTTAAAAGGAAAAATCACTCTTTTGCTTTACTGCTCATGTCCACCTGTGATGAGAGGAACCTTTTGGTCCAGTGAAGTTCACCCTATTGTTTATTAGAAATCACAGATGTAAAACCTGTGGTCTTCTTAAGATCTCACTCTGCACTGAATGTCTGATATTTTATGATCTTGATCTTTTATACATTACATTTAAATATATAACTAACCGATGATCACACATGACTACGGACTACAATCCATCAACACACTGTCTCAGACATCAACCCCCAACACAAAATCTTGTGAAATGGGAGTCTGTGGACAGATGTGCCAAGTACTTTGACCAGAACTTGAACCCTCAGCTCCCTGTTGGGAATTACACCCTCACAAGACACAATACATTCCTTTCCAACAAAGTCTACACAGTACACTACAACCAAAAAGTCTCCCAAGTTAAAAGGTAGGGTTGTTCTCCCTTCTTTGGGGACAACCTGCTGCGGTTTGGACCAAGGCTGCCTATACAAAGGATCCCTTCATTCCAACAAATCTGGATAGTTAAGGGTTACGTAACAAGGCTTTGAGATTAGATATCAAATATTGTTTGTGTCAGCTGGAAGCTGGGTTGATGAGCCAAACAGGACACATCGACCCACTGTTGCCCTTGCCTCATCCTTCCCTCCCCATTTAGCTATCCTTTAGCCCACAAGCAGAGTCAGCATTTATTAAGACAACAGGAAGAATTATCTTCTGCACGCTGCAACAGTTCTTAACTTTGCTTTACCTGAGCAGCAACTTTTTCTAAACTATGCAGCAGGAAATGTTTATGGTTAAATGCATTTATTTAAAAACACTGTACAAGAATTGACTTCACATTTTCCTAAGAGAACTCGTCTTCCACATAGTGAAATAAATTGGCGTTTCTCTTTGCTTGTTACATTCTGCATGTGTTTTAAACGTCCATGTAAGATATTCAGTGCAATTTTTGGACAACACAGGGTTTTGACTTTTGTCTGTTATGATGAGCAATGACCAGTCTTTAATGGTAGGTGACTTTGATAATAAACCTGCCTGTGGCTGCAGCACATGGTGAAGCAGTCGTTTCTCCTTGAAAAAGCCAGTTCTTTGGCTCACTTTCAAAAGGCAGGAAAAAGCCATTTGACATCCATCAGAGTTTTCTGTCTCGCAGGTTGTGTGAGTCCTCTACTCTACTAACGTCTCATCAACGCCTGCGCAAGTGGGATATGATCCAGGCACAGCACTTACAGTAATTGAGTAATGCCCCCTTCAGAAATGCCTCATTAAATTCTCAATACCACCATGTGTTCCCAGACATAGCTGCTGAAAGACTGCAGTCAGCAAGACATACAGAATATTGCTTAGGGTTCTGTGCACAAGGAGGATTATGGGTTGAGAGGAAAAATGATAATGGATGCTCTTCAAATTTAGAATGCAGCATCCACTAAGATGCTGCATCTTAGTCACATCTACTACAACTAAAAATAAAAGTAAAAATGAAAATCTGCATCTCTAAAGAGCTTAATATTACATTTTAGTTTGTACTAAGTTATAAATATTTATTCAGCGTACACTTCATTGACTTATTTTGATGAGCTTAAGTGCTGCCTGTTGTTTCTTGCAGTGGGATATGCAGCTGCAAAGTCAAAGACTTACTACTCCAGGTGCCTTACACAGCTTCCAAGCAGTGGTTCTTCCAGTTCTTTAAATTGGTCAAGAAAACAACCATCAGTGCTGAACTTCAACAATCTGTACCACAGTCCTGGAAAACGCTGAGGGGTCCATTTCTTCCCCACACAGTGAGGTCGCCGGGGTTGACGGCTGAAGGACAGTGTGCAGACGCGATTCGTAGCTGGTGTCGTGCATCCAGGTGCACGGCCTGTGGAGGAGTTCCTTGTCGAGCTCGCAGCTCTGCTCGGTGGGCGACGGGGGAGCAGCCGAGGTCGGTCCCAGCCGCGACAGCAGGTCACAGTCCCAGTCAGAGTCTGATGATGATGGAGAAAGCATGGCTAAGTCGGGGATGAGGGATGACTCGATGCACACTGAGGTGGAGTGGGAGAGTGAACGTTGAGAGTCTTGACTGGAAAGTGCACTATGAGATTTATCATTGGGGAGCTGAAGTGGAGGATCAAAAATCTTTGCTTTTGAGGAGAGTGGCCATGATGGCTTATCGGCAACAGAAGTGCTACCATGACCTAAAATGTCCATTTGATTTGGTGCCTGAGTGTGATTCTGTACAGTAGGAACACAAAACATGGTAAAAGTCTGTTTTAAACCAAGCGTTTCCACAGTGCATGTTGAAGAGACCTTTGGGTTAGGACAAGAGACCATGTCAAATAATAAACAGCCCCCAGGTTTTGCCTTAATGTCACTTTCTGGTTTTGCCGATGTATGCCCTTGTTCAGTCCAGCTACCACTGTAGCCACATTTTGCTGTAATCCTCCTCCTTTTGCTCCAGCTGTGTTGGGGGCTGGCTGATCTACAGCGCTTTTTGGGGTTTGGTGCCGTCTCTGACTGCCGAGGGAGGGAACGAGATCTACATGAAAACAGCGTAGCACACTCCAAACCATTGGTGGAACATGTGATCCCACTAAATCCTAAAAAACTATCTTGGTTTGATCCTTTTACTCTTTCTGCATTTGACAAAACCACAGAGGGAAGAAGTGAGGTGGAGATAGGAACTGTGACAGCTGGGACAGACTGAGACACACTTTCTGCAGTGTCCATTTCACAAGTGTGTCCTTCCACAGTCTCTTCTGAAGTGTACCATTGAGGACTGAGGACAGGAGGCTCCGAGTACAGACAGTACTGCTCCATAACGTAGGAGGGATGAGAGAGTTGTGGGCTTAGGACCGGAGGCAGGAAGTAAAGGTCAGGGTCTGGACAAGGCATGTCAGGGCAGGGGGAGAGATGTTGAGTATCAGGCTGCTGGCTGGCTGGGTCGTGGGCTTGTGGTTCAATATCCAATACAGGCATGGCTGGACTTGAATGATGGCTGTCAGGGAGCTGGCAGTCTGTGTTAGTAGTGACAGGCTGAATGTCAGCAGGTGGAGTGGCTGGACTTGGGATGGGAAACTGAAGTTCTGGTGATGGGCTGGCTGGTCCAGAGGAAAGAGGACCCCCAGTAGGGCTGGAGATGTGAGCAATGAATGATGAACCTTGTCTCTGCAGGGCCTGAACAGCATGCTCCGTCTCAACATCAGTGAGAGGTTCCAGTTCACAGACATCTTGGATGGGCAAAGGAGTTGGTGGTCTAGGAGGAGGACAGAGACAATACTAAAAACCCTCCATTTAAAGACAGAAAACCAATTGTGGTCCAGTGAAAAAGCAAATTACAGGAATTTCACAACATCAGGACATTGCTAGATAATAATAAAAACACACCGGTTCAGCGTTTCGTCTGATTGTTGAGGTGAATTGGGGTTGAATCCTGGAAGCATCTCAGCCACGAGTTGGTCCACCACACTGTAGTTCGAGAGATCCAGAACAAACGCACGGTGCTGATCAGACTGCAAGTGCTGCAAGGGCCAACACAGACCACAAGACCACAGATGTAAATACAAGCCAAACAATGAAAGAAATAAAATATCATATCAAATATGTGCCAACAAAAGTAATTCATAATGATTTCCACCTCCTCCAGACTAGTGAATGGTTGATGACAGCATTCGCAGTAAGACAGGTCCTTTTTGCGTGGCTGCCAAAGTGAAGGGTTACAGCTGAGTGGGGTTTGAGATTTGTCCTGAATGCTGCTTTCAACTTTTTTCTTCTCCCTAATTAACAATGAATGAACCACAATTATGATAAATCCTTCATAATAGACTTTTTTTTCACAGAATTAAACAAACTTTCTAAATGGATTGCAGTTTATTTCCTATTGCATGCTTCTTACATCAATGCAAGGTGGGAAATAAACTTGAATCCAAACTGTTAGCAAAACAATGGTCTATAGCCTTCAAATAATGGCAGTTAAACAAACCTTGTTTTATTTTCTCCTTGCTCAGTGTGTTTTTCAAACCGAGGAGGAGGAGATTCAAAGGGACTAAATCGGCCCGAGTAACACAGAGTGGGGAAGGTCAAAGACTGCATATGTAAGGGCTTGTATTTCCTGGTTAGATAACAAACAAAAAAAACAGAATTTAATAGACAAAATGTTAAACAAAAATGTTTTAGCATCAAAAAAGTTAGACGTAAAGAAACAAAATACAATGCAATAAAACTGGACATCTAAAAGCAGAAAGAACAATATTATGATAATTATTATTATCATCATTATATTTTGAAATTGAAAATGTTTCAGACAATTTGCTAAACTGAATGTGAGATTACACATCCAAGATCAACCCCAGCTAGGCTAATATTCAAATGTTTCAGATGTCATGGGTTCAATTTCTCACAGCAATGGTCTATGCATTAGCCAGAGCACTTCAATTAACTGAAATGAGATGGCAAATGAAAAGACCTGTTAGCACACACAGATCCCCTGCAGGAACAGGCAGTGGAGCTTGCAAAGCCCCATCGAATAGAAATCGTATCCGCTTGAGCTCTGGGCTCCTGGGGAGCGGCATCGCTGGGGGGGGGGGGGTGCTTGTCACATTACACGATGGGACTTAACAGGTTCAATTAAGAAAATCATCTGGGCTGAAATGCAAACCTCCAGAACCAGCGCCCAGTGGGGTGGGAAGCGCAGAAACACTGGGACAGGTCACTGCCACCCACTGTTGTTTCACTGACATTATGCTTGAACTGCAAAAAAGGATCTAATCTGATACTAAACCACCATTACATGAACCCGGCCAGGAATAAAAACTTAATTTCCCTTTGCCTTGCTGAATTCTACCTCGTCTTTCTTGATTAAATAGAATCAAATCAGACGATTGGTGGCTGTAACTGATATTTTTCACTAACGTATCAAATGACAACGTGAAAACAATGGTACAATGTGAAAGAGTGAAAGAATTATCACCCGAATCTGCAGTTCTCCTTGGTTTCAGCTCATTGTTTAGCTGCCAGGCACGTAAATGTACCGTTTTTGGTTCATTCAGCAAAGAGGCTCTAAAATCCCACTGTACACTACCTGCTCAGGACCAAACAGCAGACAGACACAGTTAGAGACTAGCTGGTGAACAAAATGGAGCATTTAGCAGCTAAAGAGCAAGATATTTCCCTCAGGGGTTGGTAGAGACCAAAAACAGAGCTAAAACAGAGTGAATATTGGATTTATGTTTGCCAAGTGGCCAAAACATGACTCCAAATGAATTCTCCGTAACTACTGGATGTGTAAATACGCAACTGTTTGCTAACAAGTTTGCCATACAAACTTAAAAGGTGATGATATGTAAATGCTGTGTTTACAACTTGTTTCCGCTGTGCCCAAGAAAAATCAGTTATTGCAGGTTTAAGGAAGAGGATTGTACGGTCAAATCCGCCTCCCTTACTGGAGAGGAAAAAAAAAAAAAAAACACACTGCACTGAATGAGGGATGAAACTCACCTGCTCAAGTCTTCAATTTTAAGATAGGGAGACCTCAAAGCTGCAGCTGTAGACCAGAAGAAGTGAAGAGAAACAGAAAAACAATTAAATTAGCTGAAACACTTATACCCACAGAAATACAGTATTGTTGGGAAATAAATAAACTAACCTTTGACAACATGAGCACCTTGTTGTTTGCTGCAAGTCCTCTGTATTAAAAAAGAAAGTTTAAAATAAGAATCATTAATATTAAAGAGCAACGGCAATGTATTAAAGTTCGTTACATTTTAATGGGAGCTAATTTAATTGAACTCCTACATGTCCTGCCTCTCAAAATGCCTTTCTAGAACGTATTTGCTTTTTACCAATTCATTCATAAATGATATACTTGCTTGACTTTTAATGTAAAACTGCTACATTTGGATATCTTGTGAAGTGAAAAGACATTCGGCGCAAACATCTTACCTCTGGCCTCTTGTGTATCGCGCTGAAGCTCTCTCGAGTCAACCGTTTCAAATATAACAGGACATCTGATACCACATTAAGAAACAATACAAGACTTTCACGCACTGTTCTGTGATTAAGAACGTGACATTTCTATGCTGGTTAACAGCAGTCTTCGTCAGCGTGTAGCAGTAAGACACAGCAGCACAGAACAAAATATAAGCACTCACATGGTGCCATCTGCTGTTAGCAGAGGTTCACTACACTACAGATCATGTTGATGTGGAATTCCTCCTTCATCACCACTCAAGTTAGTCGAAAGGATACCATCCACATACAGAATTTTCACTCCCCAGGATCGGGCATTGGCCAAAACACTGCTCCTGTGCAGTCGTTCCTACGAGACAGGTCCATCAGAATCAAGTCAAGATGACAAACCACGTCAGTCTTCAGTATATCACCAATACCCACAGACTAGAAAATAAAGCCCACAGATCTGCAAGATAAACCATATTTTGGCTGCACTGACTTACATTGTTGCGAATGGCTTTTTCAAGCAAGGCCTTCCCTCGGCTGCCACAAGCCTGCAGAGAAAAACAGATATTTTTCATTCTACCTTATGCTTTACAGTAACATCCACTGAGATATTGTACAAATGAGTTGGTAATGAAAGCAAGATCAATAAAATGGAATGGTTATATGTAGCATTTTCATAATTTCTCTTACATAACAATGCACACTACTCACAATAACATTTCATGAATAACATTCATTTGTATCAGGGCACTAAATAGTAAGTATCATTGTTTGAATTCTACAGCAAGAAATGTCAACAATAAACCAAATAAATATATATTTTTATAGGTATTTTCTCACTAATGCAAAGAGTTCAAGCTGATTTCTATGTCAAAATACATTAATCAGGAAAGAAATTACAGATCATATAAATTTATTCAAAAGAATCAGCTGTTTGGTAAAACTAACTTGACTTCAGTAATATTTAACGCCCATCCTTTTGTGATTTTATTTTGCCACTTATCAGGTTAAATCATATTTAATAATATTTCTTTAGTACCAATCCTCTTGTAAGCTGTAAAAGGTTTTAAAACATGCGTGGGTGATGCTCAGTACCATTGGTCTAGGAGTTCCAGGTCGCTGTTTGTCATTCCTGAGGGCACTCTCTCGCGTCATTATAGGATGTTGGGCTTCTTCACTCGTCCCCTTTGCCCCTGCTTTGGTATCTGTGCACCCCTGCTCCTTCAGGCACTCTTGGCTTCCAGTCACAACAAAGCTCACATCCTTGTGCAGGAAACTCTCTACCCCCTTCAGAGTAAGGAAAGAACAAAAAAACATCTGCTCATCAGTTTCTGCTGAGACATATCTGTCATAGTCAGACCTTTATGTTTCCTTGTACAAAATCTTGAACTTCAGTACGTATACAATTGACCAAGATAACAGTATTAGCTGGAATGCTGTCAGTTTGGCTACTCCTTCAATACGTTGTCTGCTGAAATGATCAGAAACAATCTACAGACTTCTTCATCAAAGATTTTCTGTGCTGTACAAAAGTGAATTATATAATTTAGTATGGCAGGCAAAATGCAGTGGAGGAAATCAGCTCAGTCAACAGCTAATTTTCAGTCAGTGCTTTATTTCATATGCCTTTTGGTTCAAGAGTTTTGATAACTTAAGGAGACAAAGCAATGTTATTGTAGTGCCTTATTCTAGCACACAATCAATACCACATTTTTGCTGGCACTGATCAGGCAAACAGGTTTGATTTTTCTCTGACTTTAAAAGAAGCAAGCCATACAAACTGATGCAAATTCATGGTGTAGCCAAATTCTTGCATGGTATGTTATATCTAAAATGTCACTTCCTAGATCAAAATCGTGTAGTTCTTGTATGTAAACAACAACCAACTGCATAGGATTCACGGACATGCTGCCTTCATACACAAGCTTACCCCTCCTAGAAGAGCTATGGCCTCTAAAAGCAGGGCTGTTGAGCGTTTCTTCACACTGTCCAGGTAGAAGGTCTTCCCCTCCAGCTTCTTCTGCCCAGGACACAGTGAGCCCAGAAGGCCTCGCTCCTCTGCATACTGCTGGTGCTGCATGATCCTGGTGCAGTAAAGGAGCTTACAACTTCACAGAAATACACCAGGATCCTAATTAAATGAGAGAACAAAGCAGAGTTGTTCAATAAATGCTATAAGTCTGCATAAATATTTGGCAGAGCAAATTAAAAACAAGATCTCCCATCAAGAGCCAATAGTCCTTATATAGACGGCTGTTGGACTAATAATGTTTAATAACTTGTTTTGACAATGTTGTGTCCAAAAGTCTCCAAGGCCTTAAGTGAAACAGTATAGCAGTCCATAATCGACTTTTTAATAAATTACGTTAGTGTTTCTACAATTGTTAACAGGTTAAATGTCATATGGTTTCTTCTCAATGGTCAGATTGCGGTAGATTTTGCAAAGCTAATTTACTCTAAACAATGTTTTTATGACATGACATCAAAAAGAAAAGGCATGTAACGTTAGTTTACTACGAAACTACAACAGCGCAGTACACGCATTATTAACCTAGCCACCTTCCCCTGGTTAGCCTTAGCTAGCTTAGCTTTCCTCGAAACAGACAACGCCTGGACCAAAAAAAAGGTTTCGCTAGTTTGTAATGAGGATTAATCGTCTGTTAAACCGTTTCCCACATCGCCGGGGCAAAAAGACAGAAAGACTACTCACCTACGTCTTGATATTGTGCTGGAGAACTATAATAAAGAAAGAGTCACTATTGAATCACCAAACAGCGGTCGAGGAACAACCGCCGCTCTTTTTAAAAACACTGGCGGAGACGTGAACGTAAAGTCGACGTTACATCCGGTAAAACGCTGCCTTCACATGCTTTTTACATAGCCCGCCTTCGGCCTTCTGAATGGCAGCCCGCATCTAAGCGATTCCAATAGTAATGTTTTGTAATTAAGCAATGAAGTGAAGCGAAATTGAAATTCTGCCTGATTATCGGGCAGCCCTTTACAAGTCATCCTCTCAAGCATCAACGTACTTTCTCAAAGTCGATGACACGCGCTCTGCTTTTATGTTTTACGTAAGGTTCTGACAGTACCCTAAACGCAGCACGAAGGATGTATTAGTTGTATGATCTCGGGTTACTAAACAACTTTGCTACTTTGTTACATTTTTCCTATTTTCTAGAAATTATTGCTAGAATAATAAATGTAGCCCATTTGGAACAAGTGTATAACTACATACATTCATAGACTTTTACAGTTTGGAAAGGGAAGGGAGACCAAACACCAAATGAGAAAAAGTAATATCAGCTAAACCTTCTCATTTGTAAATACAACAGGTGGAACTGGTGCAATATACCAAAAAAGTAAATATGACTCGCTTCTAATCATTAGCCTGTGTTGGTGTACATTTTATCCCCTCCTGTCCAGCAGGGGGCAATGTGCCTTAAAATACAGTAATCTCATTGGCAATTTGAATCGTCATACTTGCCTTCATGGAGTAAACTGTAACCCACATGTTTAAATGGATTAAATATATTCATTATTGGGTGAAAATTCAACATTCCACCTGTATGATGATTTAAAGGTATATATACTATGTTTTATACTGTCACGACACTAAAATTGTTAAATGTAAGACAAAGACCACAAGACATATAATACAAATTCTTTATTCAAAACATGCACTTTTGGTTTATAAAAATATTTTTCACAAAAACACTGGCACAGTGCAAAGGACTAGCCTTAATGACATTTCAATTTGAAAATCTGAAAATAAAAGTATGTATTAATGACAAGAATTCTTTATACCGTGGGGGAAAAAACACAACAGGCCAGAGAAAACCTCCATAGAATAAACTTAAAACAAGCAAAAATATGTCAAACATTGAACAGCTTGACAATAAGACACAACAGGGTTAGGTCATTAAGCTTTGCCAAACACTTTCATTGACCGATACATTTCAAAATCTGACAAAACATTAATGATAACTTCTTTTCTTTCTCCAAAAAATGACACAAACACTGTAAAATTACCAACTGAAAACATACTCTCTCATTTTTTCTTTATGGCTAGGCGGAAAAAATCAATCCACATCAAACCTGGTTTAGTGAAAACAAAAATTCAATTTTGCATATTCAGAAACAACAACATTGTTCAGCCCTGGATGGTAATGAAACTAGTTACATAGACAGTAGGACTTAGCTTTAAGAAAACAATTACTTTTTCAACAGTTGCAGTTAAAGTGATGAAGCAGCACTTTGACTGTTTAAGTAAGGCACCGTAGGTTACAGCGTGGAAGCCTCTGCATATTCACCAGGAATCAAAGACAGCACCAACATCTTCCTGCAAAAGCTATCTAACAAAATATACAAAGTTATTTTGATACTTAGTTACTCCAATGTAACTTAATGTTGAATATTGCTGCAATAAACATTTATACAGCTTTGTCACAGACTTGAAGGGTTACACTCTTTCCCATCCCCTTTACATTATCTTCTTACAAGTTAACATTTACATATTAGTAGCAGAATCTATCAAGTACTGTTGAGTTTTAAGGCTACTTAAACCTGAAAACAAATTAATGTTGTCCAACCAACAGTCCCAAACCAAAAGATATTCAGTTTACATTGATATAAAACAGAAAACAAGCAAATCCTCACATTTTGACAACAGGAAACACTGAATGTTTTGCCATTTTTCCTTGAAAAAATGACAAACAATAAATTGATTATCAAAATTCTTTACAATTATTAGTCTGTGGATGGACTAATCGATTAAACAACTAATTGTTTCAGCCCTGAATCAAAATTGCATTAGAATCACTATCTATAATATATCTGCATGAACATGCACCATTTATTATCCCTGGGGTTGTTTAGGTTTATAGATTTTGTGGCAAATTATTTAATAAAAAGAGCTATATTAATGGTATGAATATTATTGAAAATAATGTAAACTGGGGGCCATGTCCATTTGTTTATACATAGTATGGACACACAAACGTAAATACTGTGTCTGTCTGAGAAGGATTTGCATTGTTTTAATATAACAAAACCAGAAGTCAGTCTGTATTTCAGATCCACTCAGAACCCTTCATGACTCCATATTTGCTGCTACTACTGCTGCTGCCTCTGTCTGCGTCTGCCTTGCTTGAGGGGTGTTTGGAGACCTGCCTGTGTTTACGTTCACGATGAAGCTTGCTGTGGTTATTACTGTGGCTCTGTAGCTTGCTGTAGGCCTGACTGTCAGCCTCCAGCCTGTTTTGAGGCTGACGGATGTCCTTATTAACAACTCTGGGGGCATCTCCTATCCCTGCTCTGCACAGGTTTTCCTCATTATTGGTGTACTGCTGACGCTCCTCTTGGGCAATGTTCACATGGTTCTGACGACATGCCATCTTGGTATTAGTGAGATCAGTGATGGGTAGTGGTTGGTCATGGTGCCCTGTGGATACCAGAGGAGGCTTGATGGCGATGTTGTACCCAGGTGGAGCTGATGGAGCATTCCAAGAAAAAGGGTAGCTGCTGTAATCCTCTTCGCTCAATCCTGCATCATTAAGAGCTCCTTGTCCCTGTGTCAGCCCGTACAGGTCATCGTCATGGAGCTGCACCTGGCGGGAGCGTACGATCTCACATATGGTACCTATGCCCAGGTGAAGCATCTCCCATATATTGAGTGCCAGACAGAGCAAGGAGACTGTGTACATGATGAGGAGGAAGATGGTTTTCTCAGTGGGCCGAGACACAAAGCAGTCCACGCTGTGAGGGCAGGGCAGGTCTGAGCACACGTAGGAGGCGGGCACAGCAAATCCATACAGGGCATACTGTCCACACAAGAAAGCCACCTCCAGGAAGGAGCGGGCCAAGAGCTGAAGGACATAAATTCGCATCAGTCCATCTTCTTTGATACGCTGGCGCCCATCATGGCGCACCTTGACCTTCACTTGTCCATCACTACTGTTTCCTTTTGCTGCTCCACCACCATCACTCTCCATCTCTGCCATTTCATAGATCATTGGGTCTTCCTCTTGGTCATCCTCAGCCTCTTCAATGCCCCTGTGCTGCTTTCTGCCTGCAAGATAGTGCTTCTTGGGTTTCCTCCGTGAAAATCCACTCCCCCCCCCACTGTCTGCCTGCTCCTCTGCATGAGCAATTTTGTTGACAGCGTAGCCCAGGTACATGAGTGAAGGTGCGGCCACCAGAATGATTTGGAAAACCCAGAAGCGGACGTGTGACAGTGGAGCGAAGGCGTCGTAGCAGACGTTCTCACAGCCCGGCTGGCCCGAGTTGCAGACGAACTTGCTCTGCTCATCGTAGTAGATGGACTCACCTCCTACAGCCGTCAGCACGATGCGGAAAACAATGACGACAGTGAGCCAGATCTTGCCCACAAATGTAGAATGGTTGTGGATTTCTTCCAGCAGACGAGTCAGGAAACTCCAACTCATGGTAGTGGCAGGGAAACTACAGTGAGATTCAACATACACCTCCTGTTACTTCCCTGTGGAGAGAGCAGAAATGATTAACCTCTGTACCATGCATACAACACTATGAGTAATTCTAATAGTTCATTTAGATTTTGCCATTTAAAGACAAGTTAAAATCTGCCCAGAATTCAGTAGAAGAAATCAATTTACAAGCACTGCTTCCTTCTTAACAGTGTCCGATATGTGGAGAGAAAAACGAGAGTATTTATTAACCTGTCTTTTTGTGTGTGCCTCTCAATTTGTCTCTTTCCCACACACAGAATAAACAGTTTTAATCCTACAAATAACGACACCCCACACTCCTCTGCTGTATTCACAAAGCATTTCAGCTCCAAGCACCTTGTCTTTCCTACTGTATACATGGTTATGAAATCAAACACGTTTATCCTTGATTCTTTTAATAGCGGTGCCCTAAAGCTCATGTCTAAACATACCCTCGGCATTAGTACACAAAGGGAAGAGTAATGACAACGCTGGAATGTTTAACCATAATTGCTATTATTAACTGAACGTCCCTGATGGGCATTTTACATTAGGTCATTACTATGTCTGACCATCTAGATGTTCCGTAAACTAAAAACGTTCTCATCTGGTTTAAGTTTGTGCTGAAAAACGACAAATGAAATACTAAAACCCTGAAGAGGAATCAGCAAAATGACTTCACTTCACTGCCACTTAAAGTATTATTAATATCAAGTACTGACTGCATCAATTATGCTTTTTTTTTTTTATAAATATCACTAAGTTACCATAGTAATGTATTTTATTTACAATAAAAGCAATCCACATAAGGAGTAGTGTTGCTAGTGATGCTCAAGGTATGAGAGGGATAATACATTACAGGAAGTGTATTATTATTTCAAACCCTTTCTCAAAACTCTTTTGCGGTTTGTTTAAAACTATAAAAACTATACTATTAGGTTTCTATCAGCTGTGGAATGTGAATTAACCTTTATCCATTTACCTCTAATGAATTTGACATGACAAGACAAAAACTGTACAATTATCCATAATGGCACTAGTGCATTCTTATCAGACATTATTAGCATACTAATATATGACATTAACAGCTTCATAACATCACCCTCCTATGATAGGAGGTAAGTAGTGTGTAAGCTCTCATAAACACACACATACCTTTAATAATCATTTGTGGATATTGAGCTGTTTTTGTTTTAAATGTGTTTTTGCTTTCACATTCATTGGTTTTCACATATAATGCAGACAAAGAACAGCATGTTTATAATTAATGGATGGAACAACACAACAACAATATGGACTACCATTAGCTTTAAATACAACTCACCATGCTAACACATTTCTTTGTGCTGTAATTAGCTAGACAAGGCTGGGGTAAAGAGATGCTCTGAGGCAGTAGCACACTAGATGGCTAGCTAACAGGCTACACAGAGGTGAAGCAGCAGGAGGAGCACACACAAATCTCTGAAAAGATGAAGCAAGGAATGAAATCACTCTGTATGATTGAAATTAGTATAGAAAGTATAATTTCCTCTCTTGGTTGAATTTAGATCAAAATCCCTTTTTTCCTCTAGTGAAGTAGACCACCTCATACTGTACCTAACCTTGAAAAAACAAACTCTGTTTAACCTGCAGACATCCATTTGCCCAAAACCTACGCTGCAAACGAGTCACTCGTGACTAAAACTAAAAGGTTCAGACTGTTTCTCTCTCTGTGTGTGTGTGTGTGTGTGTGTGTGTGTATGAGTTCAGAGGGTTTCTTAGGATAGTGTATATTCCAACAATCGAGGCTCCTACACGACTGCTTGTAATAACATGCACTTGACATCCATCTACCAACAGGAGACAGAGACTGAGGCAAACAAGGTTGGGTGATAAAGGACCAGCCTTGAAGTTGTTCTGGGACTGTCACTGTATGAAGTCAATCATGTTATCACAATCATGTTTTGATCTTAGTGTGACCACACTATTTGGCCAAATTAGGCCCTCTGTGTGTGCCTGACCACATGAAAACATAACATGGGCTTTACTGTTATTTGTTTTATGACTGAAACAATTAATCAGTTAGTCAATGGGAAGAAAATTAGCCAGTAACAATTTTAATAATTGACTCTTTTCATGAAAATCGTTCAAGAAAAAAAAGAAACATTTGCTGGTTCCAGCTTTTCAAATGTCAGGATTTACTGATTTTCTCTGTTATATATCTGTAAATTGAATAAATGTTTGTTCTGGACTGTTGTTTGACTGTTGACAAAACAAGACATCTGAATATGTTCCAGTGTGACACCTTTCACTATTTTATGACATTTTATAAACTGAACAAGAGTTCAAGACTAATCAAAACAAAACTCGATAATAAAAATAATTGTTATTTGCTGTCCAAATTTGTTTTGATTAGTTATTACAAATTGAGAATTAATTAATGCCAATTTACTGTTCTGCCCTCAATGCAAATTTACATACACACTGTGGATATTATTGCAATAGAGTTGCTAAGTGGGAGGTGCTGCTAGATCCAGAAGTGTTTTCACCCCCATTCTGCATTCCCATTTCAATTTCTTCTTTCAGCGTCATCTTCAATGCTGTTTAACACACGAATCTCCCCGATAACGTAACAACAGGTTTTTGTTTTCAAATGTTCTTTTTCAGGTGACTTCATTTTTCAGTATGAAAAACTCTGGCAACCCCAGATCAGATTAAAATGTATTTAGACAAGTGCAAATGAAATGTTATAAGTGCATATACAGGGCTCCCCACACTTTAACTGATGCCATGCCACTGAACATTTCTATCACTGACACTGTTTATAAAAGGCATATTGACACACTGTTGCATTGAGCTGGTGTGACACTTTACCCAACAAAAAATAAATAAATAAATAATACTTATATGAAACCCGGTCTAGCTGCTGTTAACATACTTCCTCATGTCTCACTCTGTAAATTAAAAAAAAAGTCCTGACTGTCTCATTAAGAGTCACATGCCCTCTAAAACTGCACATCTGGCCATGTTGTGTAATGTGGAAGCCCAGTAGCACAGCTATCACCACCCAAACACAAGTCTCGCAAGAAATTGGGAACACTCCTTCACATTGCTCATTTTCAGCTCAGCTCATCAGCGAAGAAAATCATGCTGCTGCACAGCAATATGGAGTGAAGCAAAATTAATTGCAAGCCATAAAATCATGCATTTTAGTTCATAACTAGAGCTACAACGATCAGTCGATTAATTGATTGACAGAGAACTAATCGGCAATTATTTTGATAATCAATTAATCATTTAAGTTATTTTTCAAGCAAAAAGTCAAAAAATGTGATTGTTCCAGGTCCTCAAATGTGAAAATGTGCCACTTTCCTTGGTCTTCCCTGATAATAAATTGAATATTTTGGGGTTTTGGACTATTGGTCGGACAAACCAAGACATTTGATGTGGTCATCACATATTGTGATGGGCATTTTTCACTGTTTTCTAATGTTTTATAGACCAAACGATTAATCGATTAATTGAGAAAATAATTGGCAGATTAATCAATAACAAAAATAATCGTAGTCATAAAAATCCTAAGTAACACACAACTTCTGAATAACAACAAAACACATTTAGGTCTAATTGATCCCCTTGTATGAAAGCAATTTCTCAAAAATAAAAACTTTATCCATGTTCTTACTAACTTTGAATATGCCCTGTGGAGTTTTAGTTGTAGTTAAATATTGAGAGGCATGTGAACAAGGACGAACATGCATGCCACAAGCATAGAAGTTATTTGATTTCTGCCAACTGCATTTTATTTTAAAAATTTTGTGGATCATTTCTATTGGTCACGATAGCATTTTACTCACCAACCTAGTTGTTACAGATTTGGCACTACTGGGAGGGATCCAGTTGGGCAAGCAACACAAGTAGTCAGACAACAATCCCCCAAGTTTACTATTCTTACTTTGAAGGGAAAACAGAGCCTCACCCTCCCAACACAAACACAACCCAATGGAATAATAAGATGAACACGTTTAGATGATTATCTTTGAATTTTTGTTGCCAGATGTTTGTGATAAACATAGGACCCTCTCTTGTTAAACATGTATGCATCAAACCAGAGACTGCCGTCAACACCTTTTCTGTATCTATGTGAAACCACTGAATGCAGTGGTAAGTGGACCAGGAAATAAACCCCACAGATATGTCTTTACGTAAAAGTGTGAATTTAGTCCATTCATTCTTTGCAAAAAAACCTGCCTAGGCTCAAAATGTAGCAACAGCTCCATAGCCCAAGTTGCTATGTAGCAACATCGAATGCCCGAAGGTGATACTGTGCATTTTCCCCAGATGTCTCCCAGCCCCAGACCGACAGCCTCCAGTTTCCTACAGTGCCAGTAAAAAAACTATTTGTGGAGTTTAACTTTAAAGAGCAGGCAGCCTCGTACATGCCTGTCTAAGAAGGCTTCAAGCTGTGAACGGGAAGGTTTGTGGTTTCCTTCAAAGCCGTTAAAGTGATGCTCCACCCAAAATCTATCTTTTGAGTATGAAACATTCACCCACTATTAACTTGAATGGCAACTGTAAAAAGTTTGTAGTTTGCTGACACTGCACTTCCTTTTTTTAAGTATATTTTAGGGGGGATTCTTTCCTTGATTAGAGACATACTATTCACTAGAAAGCTGACGGGGAAAAAAGGGAAATGAGAGGAGGGAATGACATGTAACAAAGGTCCCTGGATGGACTCAAACCAGGTGCGCTGCAGTCCACATGGTCAGCATCTTTGTGCATCATATAATGTGTATGCGTTTTAAGTCTAAGTTTGCTACATCTACCGTTGTGAAGAGAAAGCAATAAAAATGAAATCAGGTGGTAATAACAGATCTGAGTCTTCTGTTTAGCCTCTTGAGGAAGTAGCTGATTCCATGTTGTGCCCGGGAACCCATCAGTCGAGTACAACAGGACTTCAGACCAACAAACAAGCTGGAGGCAGGATTGTCAGGCTAGCCAATGAGCATTAATAAAGACTGAATCAGATATAAAGAGCAATGACAAAAACGGGCAGATCAAATTTCTTTCACTACGATGCCCTTATTACCACTACGTCGTGGCAAACTTACTTAACAAAATAACGATCTGTCGTGAGGAAATGCTACAACGAAGGATTGCAAGTGTAATTACCCAAACTTTAGATATAGCATCTCCTATCACTGTACATCCAGAGTGGAGCCCACAGGGGTACAGGGGCCAGATCTACTCAAAGATGTCACACATGACGTGATGTAGACACAAGCCTCTAGCATGGAGTGCTAATTTGTCATGGCGAAGAAGCCAATACAAGTACACTATGTTTGCATAAGACATCCATCATCCAGCTAAATAGAGCTAGGAACTACCCAGTATTACTATATGAACTGGAGAATTACTGCCTTGTACAAGGGCGTCTCAGTTGTAGTAATTATTTTGCTCTTCTGCCCATAAATGTAAAGTCTTTTCAGTGAGAAGCCTACTTTGTCTTACCTTCACATTTCACCATATGTGGTTTTACTATGAAAGTAAACACAATCCACTGATTACATTCTGCCTCTTCTGCAAAATGTGCCCTTAATATTAGTGTATCTTTGATTTGATTATCATTACAAGGAGAGTTCTGGAAAAAAAGACAGATTCCAGGTTTCTAGTGTTTATCTTCAACAAGTGATAGTAATAACAAATTGCAAAATCTTTTTGCTATTTGTTATTTTGGACTACAAACAAGCATTTTTTGGACATACTACTTGTAAGACTTATTTTACATGAACCAGCACAGGTCCTACTACTACTCCTCCTTCTACTACTGCTACTACAACTAATAATTAAAAAGTAGTAATACATCTTAGTGTCTTTACAGCACAGGGTCTAATGAATTTAAATCATCATTCTGTGTATTTTTGCATATTGAAGTAAGTCGTATTACCTCTTTTTGCTTTATCCTTCGTATCCTACTTGTTTTCCCAGCCAGAATTCAGAGATATTTCAAACCCCATGTGCCTGCAAAGCCAACAGAGATAACACCATAAAACATCTGTTTAATCAAATTTCTCACAGTTGTTATACTTGACAGAATTCTTAATTGACAGTTTCATGGTGATTTTAAATAGCACATGTATGTAAATGTTTTTCTTCATGTTTTAACTCATAAAGCTTTCACTTTATAACTCTGCTTTTCCTGTAGTTTGAAATCTAAAATGCATTTCATTGTAGCAGAAAAACTGAATATTACAATTAAAGCTGTCAAAGTTAGCCTATATGTTCTTCCAATGACTAATCATTTCATTCTCATTTATTTTCTGCTGAAAAAATACCATAATATAAAGGGTGCACAGCTTTTTTTCAGATCAACTACACAAAAAAGAAAAGCTTGCAAAACCACAGACCCATTATAATATATATCTATATATCTATCTATATATATACTACATATATCAGTGTGAGCCCAACATCTATGGACTGACAGGATAAATAATTAAAATTAATTTATGTACTTCTTATTATCTTAGGAATCACATAGGTACTGCAATGAATAGTCAATTAATTATGGAAGCCCATTACGCCAGTAAAAAATTAAAAATAAAAAAAGTTGAAATTATGAGATAAAAAGTCATAATTATGAGATATTTTCAAACAACAATGAGAGTAGCAGCTCTTTGAGTTCTCCTGGTTAATTTGTCAGAAATGGATCGTGAGCACATTGAGGACTTTAAACGTGGCTTTACAACAAATGAAATACTTCAGGTGCTGATTCACATGGGACTGAAGAAGCAGTTCTGGCGTAGAAAGAATAAAACCAATGTGACAGAGGTGGAAACCTTCATTGAACAGCAACTTAACTTAATCCAACATCAAACATTTACAAAAGTCAGCTGTTACAGTTGCCTTATTTAGGATTGCATATCGTTTGCATGGGGTTACTAATTTCGACTTTTTATCTCATAATTTCGACTTTTTTATCTCATAATTATGACTTTTTTCATCTTTTTTTTTTACCGGCGGAAATGGGCTTCCATAATTAATCAATTGGACAGAAAATGAACAAACATGATGGATAATGATAGTTAGTTTCACCCCCTTGACCTTCAACCCACAACTGGAGATATCATTTTGGATGCTAGCAACGTTAAGCTAACGTCAAGTCAACTAACGTTAAGGAAAGACTGTCAAAAAGTTTGACAAGAGGGTTGTTTTTTCGTTTTAACCTCGACGAGAATATGTCGTATTAATGCTTATTAATGCCCATCAATTACTATCAAAGAATATTTGTCAAGTTATGCTAACTTAAAACCCCTGTAAAATATAATAGACAATATTAACGTTGACCTGCATGTGAGTAGTAACACACATTAGTAGCATACATAGCTACATCAGCTATCCTAGCATGATTCTTTGATTAGTCAAAATTCATCCCAATGGTATTTCCAGTACCTTACCTTTTCATTATAAACTTCTAGTAATTTTTCCTCAAACATACTTTCACAAGTAACAGTAGACCAACATACATTTGCCCACCTCGTGTGTGAATCCACAATGGCATCCTCACCTCTTCAGACGCACATTTGGCGCCGCTCCACTCCGTCAGAAAGCTGGATCAACATTGACCCTTCACAAATCCACCGGCAAGATACGGTACTTCTGTGCATGGGAAATAAAATCTTCATCGCCGAATTACAGGAAAAAGTACAGTATTGACGTTCTCTCATAAAAATGTAGTAAAAGCTTTAAGTGAGTTAAGTTCTTACTAATTTGAGTGTTAAATTGACTTTGTGTCCCCGGAGACTGGTCTGGAGAGGTAGAGATGAGCAGAGGAAGACAAACGGGCTGGTGAACGGCAAGGAGGGGCTTGTGTGTGTGTGTGTGTGTGTGTAAGAGAAAGAGAGAGAGCAGACAGAAAGAGTAAGTCAAGCATCATAAGGCAGATCCTTATTGACATTGTTGTAAAAGGCAAAAAAAATATATAGCTCTCCATTCTCCATTGTGCAAATGCACAACTTTCTGTACATACTTGTATCCAATAAATATAAATTATTGGAACATAATATGGTCTTTTTAAGATTTTTTTAAATGAAAATACTGTCATGGTCAAATACAGTCAATGGCACACCTGCATTTGTTTCTCACTGCATCCCTGATTACATAAGTCTTAATCTTGTGTGGTAAATACCAGTTCTACTACTATGTAAAAACATTGCACTGCCACAGTCCATTATTCTGTAGCCGCATATTTTCTAAGGTTATGACGTATTTCCTTCATCTTTGTCTATCTGTCATCGTGGACTGGAAGATAATCTAGAGACAAATGAGGATTTTGTCTTTAAAAGGCATGTTTATCCACTCCAGACAGGGCAGATACACAGGTGTTGCTTCATTAACAATGCACAGAGATGGTTTACGATTAGGTTAGTGCAGCAGAGCATGTCAAAAATGTGTTGTTATGATACTACTACACCTTTTTGAGTAGAATGCTAAGGTTCATTGCAAAGTTTCTGGGTTCCTCCAGTTCTTCTCGTTCTGGCTGCAACAAACGGTAGAAAGAGTTGGTCATGAGTTAGGGCTTTATGAGAAGGGCAAAGACCAGAGTTGTCAGACAACACATATATTTACCACGCTGTTGTCTTTAGACAGAGTCTGAAACTGAACAGACACCAAAAGTTTGTTTCATCTTCTTCCATCAGGCTTTGGATACAAATCGTGGATCCGTAAAGTTTGTTTCGTCAGGAGCTTTTTGTCTTTTGCTATCAGGTCCTCAACAAGCTGCCTTAAAGGTGCACTCCATGAATTTTACACATAGAGGTCAGTTTATCCGTCCTGGAGAAACTCAGCCTGTAAAAACAGCTGTGTAATGTCATCTGTAGTTCTGGTGGGAGCTTTCTAAAGTCCCTGAAGATATGAACAGCCTGTGTACAGACTGGGTGTGTGAAATTTAAGGGCAGTTAACAGGCACTGGGGCTCTGATGAAAGATGCTATCTAGTTGCATTGTGGGAATTATAGGATCCAGGGTTTTTTGACACGTACATTTCAGCAACAAGGAAGTGCTCCTACTCCTGTCTACACCGGATGTGGAAATGTGTTGCGTTGTGTAGACTGACATGTGCTGCTTGTGATTTTAGCAAATATCTGATCTGATATCTGTCTTATACTATAACGCAGAGCATGAATGACTGACAGAGCTGGAAGAAAATACAGCAGTCTGACAAACATCAACTGCTATTTACATAGAGGTGCTAATTAGATATGATTCTGATATAATAGTCATGGTGACTGGTCAGAATATGTTGGTATTTGTGTTTTTGTATTATGTGTTTATGATAAATAATATGATATCATAACAGGAGTTGTCTGAGTGGCTGTGCAAAACCTGTTAATACAATATTTCCTCATCCAGAACAGAGTCACAGGAGAGAATCATTTGGTTGGTTACACTATTACACACAGTCCAGTTTTACACTACTTGGGCTTAGTATTGTGTAACAAGCTGATTATTCCAATTTATATTATCAGTAAAATATAAAATATACTGTGTTGATAAATCTGATTTAAGACCAACAAAGTAAAAATCATTGGGGTTTAGTGATCATTTGTGAAGAATGTAAATATTGTTAATAAGTTAGCATCAGAGATCTTGAACAAAGTACTGTAAGCTAGTTAAGGCTGAACGTAACTTTGTGCCAAAGAACATTCTTTTAATCTGATATCTGCGGCCGGTGTTGTCAGGCCTTACACCCTCGTAAATGTGGACGTGTGTTCCCAACTTTGAGAAATGAATGGTAGACTGTGTGAACTGTTCAGGACTGTGACTTTTTACATGTATTTATAGCCCAAAATAGCAACCGGAAATTAAAAGACAACACGGGAAATGGAGCAATGTCAGTAGATTAAATGTCAGGATATCTCGGCGTCTGCTGCTTCAATTTTGACCATTCTCTTTTGAATCTGTCTCTCGCAAGTCCCTTAACTTCATGTAAGCGCGATACTAAATTGCTGGAGTACCCCTTTAATAACACCATGGACTACTTTTGACAAAAACATTTGGTTCTGATCATTTTCAACTACGTATTTTACTTTGTATGCCCCATAAGACTCAGTATTCTATTATATCAAACACTGCATGGCCTCTGTTCAGTTTTCCTCAACTGCTACAGCTTCTGCAGATAACTCATGAATAGAATCAAAGCTTCTCACAATGCAGTGATGCATATTTTGTGATACTGAACATCCTCAAGGATATGCAGATACAATTCAAGCATTGTTTTTTTTTTTTCTGTGGCCGATGAGATACAAGCGAAGCAATCTTATATCTCCACCGTTTATCTCAAGGACACAAACGTAGGCTCAGGCAGCCCACACTTCACTCTCCTTTCCATTTGTTGCTAACTGACTGTTTCTGCCGCTGCTCAAAGCTATTAGCTTGACTTTTGGCTGGCATTGTATTCTTAAACTATCAGCAGAAGAATCAAACACAGAGGAGTGGAAACACTTACAACCCTAATCAACCTGATAGCGTTTTGGCATAGGAAATCCCCATCCTAATTCAGAGCGACCTCTTACAAGGCCCAAGTCCCTTAACTGAGTTATCTTTCACCTCGGAAGGAGTAATTGAATGGAGAAAAATCAATGAGGGTATCCATAAAAGCAATCATCGGATAATCCTGCCAATTTAAAACATTTTAACAGTTGAGTGTCTTCTGTTATTGGTGGGGGGAAGGGCTGTATCAGCTGGTATGTGGATATTGACAGGGAGGTACAACAGGAGGCGGCGAGGCTGTCATTGACGAGTTCGAGATCCTCAAATACAATTTGTCATCATTCTCCACAGATTGATGTTAATTGGGTTTTCTATTACCTGTGAAGGTCATTGAAAATTGGGTTGGACAGCAAGTTATCTTTTGCCTATTTAATCATAATGGACACAGCATGTACTTCTCCGCTAACAATGTCAACCTCAAAATGACCTAAATTGAAGGATCAATTCTGGAAGGATCAATTGAGCTGAGAGTTGCAAAAGTCCAGAGCTAACAGAGAGGATTTCCAAAGAGTGATGGCTAAATCATATTGGAAGAAGAAGGCAACACATAAGTAAGAAAAACAAAGTGTGACTGTACAGTCAGCTTTTTGCTGGTGACGTTGTCATTAGGGGTCCTGGACTGACAACAGAAAATATAATGGTAGACAACAACAATGACATGGAATCACCCGAGGGACGGAGTGACAGAATAAATCAGAGAGAGGGAATCAGATGTGTAGAGGGAACAATGTTGGATAAATTGGATGCAAAGATAGACACATGGAATGTCTTTATCTGATCTGACAGAAGTCAAACCAGAAAGGAAGACGTCAGTGTAGGGGAAGAGATAAAATAGGGGTTAAATGCAGAAACAAGGTTATGGCAGGTGAAATGGACACAAAAACGACTGAACTGCACACAAGCTGAATCAACAAATTACTTGGCTGACTTCAGCAGCATCTCACTCTCACATGGTGCTGGTGACATGGAGCACGCACAAACACCACATGTCATCTCCGTCACCACAGCCTTGAGCCTTTGCTGTCATATTCTCTGAGAGATGTTTCATGAATTCACATCAGCGCTACTGTTTACGCCGAAGGAAGCCTCATTCTGTTGTTGTCACATTGGTTTTCTCATTAATCAAGTGCAACACAACTCCCCTGTTAGCTCGAATGCTTGGTAATACTGTAAGATCTGACTGAAGAAATGTCTGTTACTGTGCAGGAGACTCCTAAGTAGTTTTGACGGGGATACGTTGACTTGGCGCCATCTTCTGGTCAAGAGATGTATGCAGTAGTTAAATTCTGCAGGTACTTCAAACCAGTGGTTCCCAACCTTTTTGGCTTGTCAAACAAAGCTCTTAAAACAAAACTCACGGGTTATGACCTTAGCGTGGACATGAGTTAGAGGAAGTTCATTAAAATAATTTTTAAAAGCCTAGGAGCTGAAAGTATTAAATTTTACTTATATTTGCTTGATTTTAATTAACTGTAATGCTGAATTGTTTTAATTTAGATTTTCCCATGTAAAGTACCTTGTAACTTAGTTTTGACAGGGACAACACACATTCAATAACATCAATATGATTTAGCCAAAGGCTAATTTTCATCTGCAGTCCCAGGTTGATGTAATACATTAAAATAAACAAACAAGACATATAAAAGCTTGGTGAATAGGTCAAACTGTTGTCTGTCTATCCCTCAACTTTCTCTTGTTTTGATGAAAATTGTTTGTAAGAGGCATGTTGTTAATAGGACTCAATGATGTAAATAAAATGCAAAAGCAAATGGAAAAATGCCAGATAATAAATATCATGCTACTGTTTAACACCACCTTAAAAATGTTGTGTGAACAGAGTCACACAGAGGCACATGCTAGACTTCATTAGGCATACAGAATCCAGTCAAGACTGAGGTGGATATTCTTGGATCTTGTCTTCTCCACTTCTCCATTTGCAGGCCAAATGGGCTTGCTGAAATCACAAATCAGTCACAAACATTTTACATTTTCTTGCTATAGCTCACACTCCTACTATAAAAGGTTATGTTCATTTTTTTATTCCCGTGCCATTTCTGTTAAAATAGTTAGCAAATAGTTAGCAAAAAAGGATTAAAATCAATGCAGTGGAACCAGAGATATTGTCTTATTTATTCAACGCATTCTTCATCCTTGTCAAAACCTGGCGCCTACATTACCCACAATGCAAGTCTACCGCTGTCAGTTCTGTCAGAGATTCTGGCGTGTTATGCTAGTGGTGGCTAATGTGGCCTCAAGCAGAGATGAGGAGCGGGCTACAGAGGTCTGGTAAACTCACCTCTTTCTAACTCCACACCCCCAGACTGTTTTCATTTTCAAACTTGTAGTTTTCAACCACAACCAACGCTGACTTAAGTGACATCACTTGAGGCGTTTACACTTGTGTAAAATTGGTGGAGTTGCCCTTTAATATAGCCATATTGCTCCTTTCTACACCCAACCCCCTGCATCCACTGAAGGTCACTATCCTGGCCATGGTGGTGGCATCTCTAATGTCTTTTCACATCACCACAGCTCAGTGCTGCTGTCCATCTTTCCTCTCCATCCTCCATACTCTCTCCACTGACCCTGCCACCGCCACCCTTCTGTCTGCACTCTCATCCACTGTCCTCTAATCCTGCCCTTCTTTCTTCGCTGTCTGGAGTCCTGCAAGTTGAGAAAGTGGTCTGGATGACTCCTCTCACTCCGGGTCTCTTGTGTCCCCCTTTCTCTTCTTTTGCCTCTGCTGCTAAATCAACATGTCACCTACTTTGAGAGGATGAATTGCGTCATGTGAGGCTTCTTCTCCTTGTCCCTTCCTCTATATCACTCCCCCATTCTCTTCTAATTTCTTCGACACCAGCATCCACATTAACAAATACATACCAGTATGACTCCATTTGTTTCCTTCCAAAATTCTTGGCCCAGACTGGTTTAGGAATAGTCCTTTCTATTGGACTGTCTGTTAAAAACCCTGCTTTTCTTATGATGTCATTATACTGAGTTTCCACTGACATATCCAACACTATTTTCAAGATTACTTGAACCCTTTCTCACAACTTTCTTGACCTTGGAAACTGACAAAACAATCTCAACTAAAGGTCTAATAGCTGCATTGGATCTTTTCATGATATCACATAATCTGCTCGATTCAAAACGATTAATCGATTAAGTGTTTAGGCTATAAAATGTCAAAACAAATAGTGAAAATGTCCATCCCAGTTACCCGGAGTCTAAGGTGACATCTTCAAATGTCTTGTTTTTTTCGGACCAACAATCCAAAACCCAAATAAGTTTAGCTTACAATAAAATAAAAAGTAGCAAATATTAACAAGTGGGACAAGCAAATAGGGATTTTTTTCCACATTTTTCCTTAAAAAAATGACTTCAGCTATTAATCGATGATCAAAATAATGTGCCGATTATTTTTCTATTGATCAACTAATGTACTCATAATATAGTAATATAACCAAGAGAACCATCTTGTCATAAATAATGACCACAATAATATACAATTCATCAAATAATCCAGAGTTGGATTAATATATAATAGATAGTTAATACATATTGTAAGCTCTAATATATATGGTTTATATTAAATATATGTAATAATTAATATATTAAGAAATACATATTTAAAATGTTTGTTTAATATGACCAGTTGTCATGGAAATGTGATAATATTTTATCATATATACAGTATATATATAAAAAATGTATACACATCCTTAAAGAAATTGCCATTTCTGTGAAAACTGGGCAAAAATCATGTGATATGATCAAAAGTTCCAGAAGAGATTATTTTGTCAATATGATTTTACGAAACCAGCTGATAAGTTATGATGAGCCTAACTGATCCTTCAGAGGAAACTAGATTGTGCAGTTTATAGTCACGGCTGTCCAACACACAACAGAAACAGATTAATTAGATAATGGCTTTATATTCCTGTTACACTGAAGCACTACACACATAATTTGATTTTTGGTTAAAAACACACACACACCCAAGATACAGCAAACCACAAAAAATGAAGAAAGAAAGTAGCATATTAGTCGAGCAGAGTCCTAACAACACATATTTTTATTTGGTTGTGAAGCCATAATGCCATTTTAAAGTTTCACTAAAAACACTGGTGATCTGGGGTCAATTCAAGTCCCTGAAAATGTAACATTTTTCTTTCTGTTTAACCTTAAACGTAATGTCTTTTACACCATATCAAGTATTCAGCATTTAATTATTGCACACAACTCTGTGGAAGTTTTACAGGTACACAGACAGTTAAAAGTAAATTAAAATACCCCACTAAAAAGGAGTAAAACTCACAGAATAGCTTCCTAATCCGAAAGCATTAATGGATTAGGTTTTAGAATTTCATTCTATACTTTTCTAATCACAAATGAACCTTTTGTTCTTAGAGCAGCTGAAAGTGCACATTTTTATCAACATATATTATTATGTTTGCTTGTTAACACTTTCTTCTGTACTCCCTGAGAAACTAAAACACTGGTTAAAGCACTTCTACAGCATAATGTTGTTTTTTAAGGCTAGAAGTATTTCATCAATTAACAAATTCCTTACTTATCTGTTTTACTGCTTTTCATCAGCATCCAAACTTTTTTTGTGTTAACTGTAATGGCTTGAACAAGATGCACAGTATATGGATATGAATTGTTTGATACAGTACAATACAAAATGAATGCAAATATACACTCAAGTATTCATACTACCTCTTGCCAAGTTACAAGACAGGACAAATATCAGTGTTTACTTGTGTGTATACTAACATGGAAACCTTAAAAAGACTGCAAAAATCAGAAAATGTACCATATACATGCCCCATTAGTATCAGAATTTAGACAGCTTGTTGTAAACAGGATGGAGAAACAAAAAGTTTTCACTGACAAGATTGAACAAGACATAATATTTCACAATTTCCTGAATTTAAACAGAATATGAATGTCCCTTTTAAATATATTTTTCAATCCCTGTCATGAATTTAGTGAGGCAAAACGAGGTTACATGTTGATTTAATTATGCAAAGAGGCTGAAACCCTCATCATCATTCATTCACAACACCGTAGTTTACTGGGATTACATTCGAACATAAAGAAGGTATTGGATTTTTCATCTAACATAAATCCTCCCCGAAACCTAAACAGATAGCCTTTTATTAGTACTAATGTTCACTGGGAGTTTTACTAGGGTACAAGTACAGTGAGTGCTAGCTAATGACTACACAAATAAAATTTAAAATCTTAAATTGATACTTTGCATTGCACTTTCTTTCATTATTTCAGAGTCACAGGGTATAATGTGCAGGCATATGGCTACAGCGTTCCCTTTGGATCTCATGCTGGTGTAGATTACCCTTGTATAATCAAGCCCTAGATTAGGTATCAGTAATGAGTGGTGGAGATAGCACAGGTACTGTGCAAGAGTCTCTGTCACCTTATCCCTGTTCTACGTCGTCCTTGTCCCTGCCTGACACGACGTGTGGTCTTTTGTTCCAGGTAGTGCTATAACACTTTATCCTACTTATGTGTCCATCGTCAAGGCCTCAAGTGCAGTGTTAAGTGTTTTAAAAAGAAGCCTGTCAACACAGAGACCCCCGAGGGTGGAACAGTAAGCTGTTGCTCTTGGTCACTAAAATCTCTACATTCTTACAGTACATGTGACACAACATTTCACAGCCAAGGTTGCTCAAAAATGTCAGTAAAGTAAATTCATTGGTGAGAACGGTGTGCTAAATGAGCTGACTGCATTGGATTTAGTTCACTCCAGAGCACACTAGACACAACTTTGGTTAAGATCTTCAGCATTTTGATCAGACTCGAAAACCATCAATACTGCATATCTCCGTTATTGATCATGATAATCTTGACCAGTGAGCTTATTTTTTTACATTCCAATGGGAGTCAAGTTATAATACTGCATACACACTTAAAACCTATAGATCTCAATAGGCTTTTATACCAGGCTAGCATTAAAGGAATAGTGCAACATTTTGGGAAATTTGCTTATTCACTTTCTTGCCGTGAGTTAGATGAGACTAATACCACTCTCTCGCCTGTACAGTAATTATGTTGACGGTTATCTTAATTTAGCATTAAGACTGGAAACAAGGGGAAACGGCTAGCCTGGCTTTGTCCAAAGGTAAAAACATCTTATATCTCACTTGTTTAATCCTCACAAAAAACAAAGTGTTAAAACAATAATTCACCATTTTATGGTGGGTTATGTACCAGACTATTTCTTGGCCGGGTGCAGTGACTTCTCCACTGGTTGCCTGGCAACTACTCCAGGCCAAGAAATAGTCCAGCACATAACCTCCCTATAAAACCACAAATTGGCGTTTTTACTAAAACTAAACAAAGGAGAGATAACGTGTTAATTAGTGAGCTTCAAAAGTGCTTGCAAGCAGATTTTGTTACCTTTGGACAGAGCCAGGCTAGCTGTTTCCCCCTGTTTTCAGTCTTTATGCTAAGCTAAGCTAACTGGCTGCTGGCTTCAGTTACATGTTTAATGTACAGACAACACAGTGGTGTTGATTTTCTTATCTAACTCTCCACAAGAATGCAAATAAGCGTACTTCCAAAAATGTCAAACAATTTTTACCCTTTAAAAACAGATGATCTTTATAGGTTGTACCAAGTGTGGCTGGGGTAAAATCATGCATATCCTGCTGCTCACCAGGACTGGGGTTGGTGCACTTCTTCTATATTTCCCCCCCTCCTTCATTCTCTTTCTCACACACACACACACACACACACACACACACACACACACACACACTGATCTCATCTCTCCTCCATTATTTTCTTCAGGCCGTCCACTATGTCCTCGCCACTCATCCAAGGAACTATGTTTGCCTTGAACTTGGCTGCCTGGGACTCTTGCATCTCCAGCAGCAGCCTGTGCATGGGGAAGTCGCTCCTGGGGAAGGCTGTGTCCCGGGGCCCCAGGGCCAGAGAGGGACAGATATCATTGGCCCCATCTCCGATATAGAATATCTTTTGGAAGGGAGCACCGCCGCGCTCCTTTCGCCGGGCCACCAAATACTCACGAAGGATCACCTGCTTGCACATGTTGTCAGGACAACGGGAGCACGAGTGGGAGTGGAAAGGGAGCAGCACGAGCCGACCAGTCGCATCAAAACTGGCCGGGTTTGTGAAAATCTTCCGAAAAAGGTGACGCACCCCAGCATGCTGCAGCCACATCTCGATGAAGTACATGTTGGCGTCGGAGACCACCGCCAGCTCAAAGTCCTGCTGGTGGCTCTGCAGATACTGGAGGAGATCCAGGAGGCCAGGTGTGGGTGGGATCTTCTCCACCGCTGAATGGATGGACTCCTCAGACACGCCCTGCTCCGCCATATAAGCCAAGACCTTCTGCATGTGCTCGTTGTAGTGCCCCTCCCTGTAGCTGTTTTTCAGCCAGTCGGGAAGCTGTTGGCCTGGTAGAGCCCGCACCACAGCATCATCACTGTTCTCATTGATGATGGTCTCATCAAAGTCGAACAACACCAAAAAGCGCTGCTGCTGTGGCGCTGAATGGGTTAGGTTTGATGGAGCTGTCATCATTGGTGCGTGGAGGAAATGGTGAGTGGTCCCTCTCTAAGAAAAGGAGATGGGGGGAATGAAAAATTGTCATTCCTTTTTTTTTCTTTGTCAAGGACAACAGATTCTGAGGAGCACTGTTTTATTGCAGCCTACTCTAAAAATGTCACATTAATGGCAGCATGCCAGTTTGACATCACACTGTGTCCAGGATTCAATTAAACTGCACAGAGGAAACATCAAAATGTATAAATACTCTTAATTAGGCCATAAGCTGTAGGGGAAACATGTGTTTACAACAGAAAAGGAAGGGAGCAGAGTTTAAATTAAACGAAAAGGAACACATAAACAGGATGTTCATTACACTTAGCAAAAGAAAACGACCTCGAAGTAACCCATGTTCAATTTTGGGAAACTGTTTTTGTTTAAATCACTGCAGTAGTCTCTGATGTGCAACACATAGTCAGACACTTCCTAATCTCATCGCAGATCTTCACACAGACATTCCTTCAGGACCGAGGGAAAGAAACTCACTCAGACATTTTTCTTTTACATGCCAGATCTCGCTCTATTTACATAGCTGATGTATTTACAGCACAAGACTTTCACTGTTGCAGTCATGTGGTTACTTGAGTGAAGAGAGAGCTGTTGCAGCACCTTTACCATAAGTGGAACAAATATGAGTGGTAATGACAAACCCGCAGTGGTAAGACGTAAAAAAGTAAATCTACTGTACAATTACAATTAGGCCTACTTTTGATGTATAGATTTTGTGCTATTTTATACTTCTACTTCACCACACTACAAAGGAAATATGGCTCTTTTTTACTCCACTACATTGATTTGACAACTATTCTGCCCTACAAAGCCAAAACGCAGTAACTACATATTGGGTCAAAATGGGGTTAAGACCAGAATCTTTGATTTTTTTTAATCTGTTTTGCCATTTAAAAGTTATTATACCATAATAAATATGTAATTTTGGGGTAAACAAATTTGCAAAAACTAGAAAACAGAGGAAAAACCAAACTGAAACTGCACTTATTGCTCTCCCAGACAGGGCTAGCTGGCGAGATAGCCTTAGCTAAAGCTAATTTACCCACTTTTTTATTTTTATTTTTATTTTACAGTTTCCTGTGATTGGAAAATCTATTTTGAGGGTCCAACATTTTAGTAATTTAGTTTGTTATGCCACATAAATAAGGCAGTGGCAAAATCTAACTAACTAACTAATCACTAACTAGCTCATTAGTTCAAATGGAAAAAGAAAACTGAAGCAGAAACAAGAACATGTTTGTAGCTAGATACTGTTTTTTCCCTGTGCAGTATCTGCATGTTTCTTTTAAAATATTTTATGTAAAGCCTGTGACAATGGTTATAATCAGCCTAAAAAGGCACAAAATTAATGTTTTACACCTTATATCTGTTACACAGTCTCGCTAAGAGCCTTCAATGTTCAAACTTCACTTTCTGTAGTTACTGCTCTCTCTACTCTGTAAGGCAGTAGCCTATATATACTTATACAAAACGTATGAACATCCAGTAAAATAAGATGCATTGTTATACATTACACTACCCAACAGTATAAAAAGTAGTTTAAATTAACTCCACATCGACCAGCCATTTAAATGCTATTTGCAGATCAGTAATCAGCATTAGTAATAATATAACAATGGTATAACAACATAGGCCTATGAGTACTTTGCTGTTGATGCTTAAATATTTTGGTGATTATATGCACTTTTACTTGTAAGGATTATTATTATTTTTTTTTTTTGCAAAATGGCATTCAGAGTAATACATTGCAATGTAATAATAACTGAGAAAGAACACGCATTGACAAAATTTCATATCGTTATGTGCCAGAACAGCTATGTCCGGTTTTTCCACATATCATGTAGCTGAGGGCATTGGGTTTAAGGCTTACCCTAATGATAGCCTAATAGAGAGTGAAACTTGGTGCAAAATGATTAAATTGACCAAAACCACTTTGGGCCAAAATTGTACACCTAAATATATAAATGACACCTAAGTATATGTATTTTAATATAATATTCTGGGTTTTCGGGGATGCTTGGCTTGAAGGGACACGATGCAGTGCATGCATAGCATTTTTTGTTTTTTTTTTACAATACCAGCTCATTGACAGTGTAATCAGACCAGCTGGTTTGGTGCTCAGTCCCGCAGCTTGCAGGTTGGCTGCACCGACAGCATAGTGCCAAGTGAGCGTACGCCTGTTGTCCCACGGCAGCGACATTATTAATAGGGCATATTTACACACTTAGCCATCTAATTTTAACCCCGGAGTGCTATTTCTGCACAAGAGGTTACCACTGAAAGTCATTACCGCGGCTCTGTCAGGAGTCAGCTGACCGGGTGTAGCTATTGTAGACCCGAGCGGCAAAGATTCAAAGGCAAATTCAAACAGTGAAATCATACAAAGAGAAACACGACAGACAGATAAACAAAGCCTGTGCGGATTAAGACAGAAAATCAGGCCTACCGGCGGTGGGCATATAATCGGGGATGGTAGGCGAGGTGCCCGGCTCCGGCGACCGCATCCCAGTGACGGTGCAGGATTTTTTAAAGGAGACTCCCACAGCAACACAGAGGGTATTCCCTTTTAAAGCCACTGTATCAAGTCAGCCAGCGTAAACACAGAACTTCCGCCGTAACCTGTCAAATTAAAAGCCCCAGAGAGTAATGTTCCTTTGACGTTTTAGAAATATCCATTGGTGGAAGAAGTAGGCTACTCATATCTTTCACTTAAGTAAAAGTACAAAAGTAAACCCTAACCCTAAAGTATTAAAATTAAGGTACTTGTTGGACAGAATGGTGGCTCTCAGAGAGTTATCATATTATGGAATATTATTACTGATGCTTTAACATAAATAATACAAAAAATACATATTAAAGTGTATTTGCCTCTGAAATGTAGTAGCATTAAATACCTGAAAACTGTAGTACAGTACAGTACAGTACCTGAGTAAATGCACTTAGTTACATTCCACCACTGGAAATAGCCTAATTAAGTAGTCAAAGACAAAATAAACAAACACAGCACATTGCACATTCATAGCTATACTTCACTTGCATTTAATTTGTAGCAGTAATGGACCCTGCTGCCTCAGCATGCACAATTTGAAACCCTGTCACTGTTCTATGTGTGTTTAAAGATTTACACTCCCAGGCCACTTTAGTGGCTACGCCTATACAATCTAATGAAATCCAGTATAACAGCTCTGCACATTAAAATATGAAGCTTAGAGTATATTCAGGGTGTACCTCAAACACAACACCAAAGGTTATTTTAAAAGGTTAAATTTGCTAAACATTATTTCATTTTAACAGAACTAAATACATAAAATATAGTGTGATTAGCTTTAAGTTGTGTTTAGTATTTAGTATGTACTTAATATAATATAATGAAAATGTGACTTGCACATTGAGAAAAAGCACAACTTAAATATATTTGTTTTGAACCTATAATTTGTACAAATGGAAACTACTTTATCTTTCATTTAAATGTGAGTAATTTTAGTTTAAGTCCAGTTTTGTTAAACATGCTTTTCCATAGTGAACAGATTAAATATTTATATTACAGTTTGGTCAACATTCAATACAACACAAATACAGTTGGAACCACCTTGGCTGAAAAACTTTCTAACACAAATCAGTGTTAGGAAGCAGCATTAGGGGAGCAGATATCTGCAAGTTACATTACAACCATTTAAATGTTTATTCTGCTCTATACTGTATGTGCTTGCTCACTTGTGCACCCCAAAAGCTTCAATAAATATTTGAATCTGTTTGCAAACAAGATGCTTCCTGTCTTCATGTTGTTTCTAACTGGACACTTTTGGAGCTAGGCCTCCCCCTCTGTATCTGGACACTATAATTCAGTACCAGTCATGCAACTATGCCATAATGTACAGTGCTGTATGTTGTCTGGTGAATTTGTATTCAAAGTCAAAGTACAATTCAGGCTGATACTGTAGCAACAATATTAATACTAACTTAATTGACAAACAGCTGTTACACTGCGGTGGAGACACGTGTTGCAGCTGAAAAGTTGTCACTTTGCTGTGCTGAAAACGTCTGTCTAAAATTAAATGGAGGCATTTCTGTCGGCCTGAGTCAGCTGCAGCTACATGTCAAACTGTCATCCGCTGCAGACAGTTGAGGGTTAAACAAAGGACATCCTCTAATTTCCCAAGATTGTGTAAAGTCTCTGATGTTCAAAGGGCTGGATAAGCTCTCAGATATACGTTCAGTTACATCTTGTGCTGATAGAGAAAGGGGATAATAAGCATTATGTTATCACTGTATCAGGACATCTCAGCCTCTTCTTTCTAAACACACTGTAGTCCAGGTGTTGTGTTCAGTACCCCTCGTTGTTTATGGATTTTGATTGGACTGCAGAGGACTTGTATGTGAGTCCTTCTTATAATATCTAACTTTTTGTCTGACTGCTTCTTAGTTTTAGTGGTGGGGGGCTTACATCATGTTTATCAGACTCTGAGCCCCCAATAATGTCTAAGGAGCAGTGATCCTAGCACCACCCCTGTTGAGATGTAGGCCTAAACTGATGTTTGAGTCACCTGTACTTCACACGTGTACTTCTGTAAAAAGTACCGTGTTTACATTTTATGGCACATGCACTTTTGACCTTTGTCAAAAGATGTACATACATGTACATGTGCTATGTTTCACTTCAGTAAAATCATGTATCCGACCCTTTCATTTTTGGAAGAATATTGTTTCTGCCCTACTGTAAAAGCTGACTTTTACTAAAGTACATTTTGTTGCTGGCTTTGGTAAAAAGCTAAGTTTCCCTATTTTACATTAGCCAATAAATCTCAGTCTGCAGATCTGCAGACTTCAAATAAGTATATTCATATCTTTTGTGATAATCTTTCCAAATGAAAGAAAATTGAGTTACATGTATGCTAATTCTTTCCTGCACTATGTCAATGTGATTCAGTGCAGAAAAGTGAGCTGAAATAGCACCTGAAACAACAAAAAAGGGGTTTTCTGTTCTGAAAAATGGTAAGAATAAAACTTGGGGATGAACACTGAATATCTGGATTTCTGAGGCGTTTTCTGGCATTTAATTGTCCAACTTAAAGACAGTTACAAACAGGCCCTGTTCTTTGAATGTGAACTTTGAATGTGATGTTAAAATGGGATTTTGACATTTGAACACTAAAACTGATTAAATGATTAACTGCAGAACTCACTTTTGCTGAAAATTGTTCATGCAAGCTGCTTTTATTGATTATTATTATTTAATAAGGTTTCATTTTCTTAGCAGGCTAATGATTATCAGTGAAAAGCCACTTGTATATCCATCGAGGAGAACCTCACCAAACTTGCACCCAACATCACTCATAGTCTGACTGCATTTACCAGTGAAATCTAATTGTTTAACAGTGATGGAAACAGTGTATTAATGTAGAACACCAATACAAATGCAGGAACATATGTAAAATAAGATTTACAGTATGTCTGTGAATATTTTGCCCCAGTGCATGCTGGGAGGTTTCTCAACACCCCTTCCTCATGTTACTGCAATCATATTGACTGAGTGCTGATTATGGTTTCAACTCTCTACTCATTTTGCCTTTATTTCAAGATAACTTTCAAGATAACCTCATCCAAGATTAACAAATCAATCCTCAAACTGTGTTCCAAGAACCAAATTAGCTGTATGAGAATTCACAAGAATGTTAGCCTAGATTAGCTAAAACACATGAAGAACAGGGTTACCAAAATCCCACGAGTCATCCATGATCACGAGATGGTCATGGGAACTTCCTCACAAGCTTTGGCTTCTTGGACGGAACAGGAAGCTGAATCAGAGATGCTTGAGCTGTTGAAAAACAGACATGGTTGGAATGAGATGTGAAGCCAAAGACCAGACAGGCCTGGTTCTTCTGTACTGACAGTAGCAACACAAACACTGTGTTTTATATATAGGTGAAAAGCCAAAATTACTATTGCTATTTGTTCTTTTAAAGCTAAAACAGAACTCCAATTATCTGCATTATCTGGCACATTCCTTTAAGCTTTAGTCTGTTGAGCAGCTGTCAGTGCCTGTGCAAACATTACCAGATGAGGACCCCTGCTGGTTGCCATGTGCAGTATGTCTAAGAATATTAGTCAGCCAAACAGAAATTGATAAAACACACTTGTAAATTTAAATGCCACTCTAACTACGCTGTGATCACACCTGTGGTTTGTTTTCTTGGTTCATTTAGGTTGATTAAACCCAGTCATATGGTTTTAATCAACTTAACGCCCCTTTTACCATCAATTTAGTAACTCACAAGCTTAGAGGAACATATGTGATAACACTTTAATAATACAGACAGGTTAGTGCCATATGAACACAGAAGGCAAGTGTGCATAAAGTGTGTATAAAAATGAAAAAAAAAAAAATCACCATCACGAATGCAATAACACATCAAATCTTTCAGTAACAGCACACAGAATAGTCATCATACTTATTATGTTGCTATTTAAATGCAGTGCTTGATGTATATATGTTTAGCATGAATGAGTGATAAAGCGTGCTTGAATCAGCACAGGTCATTATTATAATAGGTCACTATGAATGTACTTTAACAGCTATAGTAATGTTTCAGAATTGTATAACTGTTAGAACACAATATGTCGTTTGCGATTGTTTTTAATGGCATCAACATGCATTATTTTCTTTTACTTGAAGGATTCTAACTCCACTGAACAAATGTGATGTGTTATTTCTGATGTAATAAACATTTGTCGAACTGAGGAGGATCATTTGTAATTAGGATGGTATTCCATTCAGCTTTTTGTGAATAGAAACCAGCTTATTACATTTGACAAGGCAGGCTACAGTACATTTTGTTCATAGGCAACACTGTGGAGAGTATTTGAATTACTTATTTAAAGGCACAATTCTTCACTGACCACTAGATGTCTCTTGCTGCATGAGTGAATACCGTATCAGTATATTGTTGTCAAATTCTTATGGGAAACATGACACTTTGCTCACATTTTGGCTCATAAGCAGAATGTAGTTTTGCTACATTCCCTGGCAATCAGACATGTTAAACATGTCAAATCTTTTAGCATTACAGAAACATTTGCAAAAAGGAATTAGCCAGCTCCATTGTGCTTTTATATGTTTAATCTTCAGCAATTGCTCTTTAAAATCTGGAGAACAATCTGCTCACTTGTCAACATGCTCATTAGTTTAAACTCCTCTACTGTTTGGTTCAGTAGTCCAATTGTAACTCTAGGTTGGTAACATTTCCATCAGGCAAACATCAGGCTTGTGGGTTCACGAATAAGTAGAGCAATACCGCAAAAGAATGTTTGAAAGAATAGAAACTACATAAACTCACAGTGGGAGTTTTGTAACAAGATGAACTTCACATAATCACAATAAGACGACTCCAGTTCCCACTCACAATCCGCACCAGATCTTACTTCATACTAGGAGATGGAAACCTGGCCAAACTTAACAATGCTTGCCCAAGTGGCCAGAAGAAAAGAAAAAAGTCACAAATGTAAATACCATAAAGCATTATCTGTGAAACCTGTGTTTCTGTGCTTTTTAGAGATCAAAACAATGTACGCTGGAGACGGAGAGAGTTCTGAGAGAGTTCCGCTCCAGAGAGAGACAGAAAGCAGGACTGAGAGGGTGGGGAGAGGAATGTGCTCTGGTGTGGATGGAGGGAAAACTCTCTCTCTTGTGCTTCGGTAGCGTCTTCTGCGTCACAGCATTGAATTACACCCACAGCTGGGCAAACCATCTGAATTACTGAGCCCAAACTCCACTATTTAAGGCCATCCAGTCAAAAATACAGATATGCAGGCAATAAAAAAAACAACCTTAAAATGATTATTGTGAAGAAAATGGAAGCTTAATAATACATCACTATACTGTAAGATATTTTAAATGTATATGTATTGAGCACAGACATACAAAGTGCATAACAACAGAAGCATAATTAGGACAAGTTGGGCTTAAAAGCAAAGAATCATCCCAGTTTTTCTTCATAACTTTTTAAGCTACTCCCTGTATATATGAGGAATCACTAAGTAAGACATACTGTACTGTCGTCCTGTAAACTTGGCACTAATCATTTTGATTTTGAAGAGGCAATGTAGGAATTAAGAAAGCAGCTAAATCACAGGTCAAAAATCGAGGCGAGAAAACCTGCCTTCACGTGGCTTGCCAAACAGTTTCAGCTCAAGTTTAGCATGACATTGTTTGGAAGAAAACCCACGAGTGATTGCCAAGGCAGGGAAGTCCCACTAATTGTTATTCACAGTTGGCTTGACGGCAGTGGTGAAAGTTGGCTTTATATTTGGCACAAGTATGCGAGAAAAATACAACAATTAAACAAGAATACGATACTGATCTGGGCTTTCCAAAGACAACATTCATCAAAGAGGAGAGGATGTGAAAACACACTTTCGTCTCATAACTACACTGAAATTTGAGTAGTGCATCACAATGCATGAAACTAGACTAGTGATCAATACACTTATATTTACTGATAAAACAGGCGTGGGTAGGTACATCAGATTACAATCACTTTATCAAATGAATCATCTGTAACAGGATCCGTTAACAAAACCCAGTAATGTATTCTGATTAAATTCAAATGACTTTGCCAGATTTGGGGTATGATGCTGATTAAAGAGAAACTGAAAAAACACAAAAGTCTGGGAAATGTTTTTCAGGTTAGTATGTAGACAAATCTTCACGAAGACAGAACCAGGGCCGGTTTGTATGAAGCCGCAGTACATTTTTGATGAAACTTCTACGAATTATGCTCCGATTCTTACAGTTAAGAAAACTTTGCTTAGAAAGACAATAAATAACAAAGCAAAGAAAGTACAAATCAAAATGATTCTTCATATGTAAACTTGCCGATTATCTTTTTATGGAAATGCTTCATTTTTAGGTCAACCTTTGACACAAGACACAATTAAGTGTATCATTGAATAACATAAAAACATTTTCTAGCACCTCCACAGATGGTTCTCACTTAAAATAGTTACTTTATCATTTTTTAAATGTCTTACATAAGCTTTCCTCTTGCATGCTGCAATATAATGAAGTATATATAATGTTTTCTATAAGGCATGATGGGTAATCTTAATCATGACAAGGTGTGATGCATTACTTTTAGCTTCTTCATACAAAGCTTCTCAGTCTTACTTTTTTTCACTAGATGTTTTTTACTCATAAGTCAAAGTATAGGACCATTTCTTAGAAGTTTTATACATACCGGCCCTGGTTTGTTATTACAAATATTATGTTAGCGATTGCCATGGGGACCCTAGAAGTTTGAAGCCACACCCCTTTGCTTTGTCATTTTTAACAACCATCTGTAATCAGAATACATTATTCCTCCCATAATGTGACAGAATACAGTTACGTATCCCCAACATTGACACTACACTATAGACATATTGCACAACAAAATCTTCATAAACATTTGAAAACACCGACAAAGTCAAAGAATTCATGGCATCTTGCTTTTCTTCTCTTTTCTTTCTTTTTTTGACAATTTAACAATAGGGAACTCATTGAGGAAGTGCTTGAAAATATCATTCAAACAAAACACTCTTATTCAATTTTTCTCTGCTTGAACTTCCTCTGTGGCTTCTTCTTTCTTCTCCTGGACGGCAGCTTCAGTTTTTTCCACATTTTCTACCGGCTCGGGGTCGGACTTTGGCTTCTCTTCCTCCTTCTTAGTTTCAGGAAGAAGGATGACTTTCCCAATGTTTTGGCGTTCGTGCATGCGCCTCATGGCATCCGCCACCTGAGAAAAGACAGAGGAGCAGAACGGATGTGCACAATAGGTTTTTTTCTCTGTGATTCTCTAAAGTGAGTCACTAAAACCCTGAAAATAAATCTGTAGCTGCAGAAAAGTTTCTCAGTGAGCAACAACAGAAAATTCTTATTTTATTGGACAGGTCGAAGGTGTTAGACTGAACACTTAAACCTGCATTAATTCATTTTTTGGCCATTTGTGGGCAGCACAAAGTAAGCGGTAAACACAACATCAACATATATTCACCTTATAATGTATATTATAATATTCACTCTCCTTTTAGCTCTGTTTTGGTCTCCACTAATTCCTGAGGGAAATATCTGGCTCTTTAGCTGCTAAATACTCGACTATGTTCACCAGCTAGTCACCAACTTTGTCTGTCTGCCGTTTGTCTCTGGGCAGGTAGCGCACAGTGGGTTTATCAGAGCTTTTCCGACTGAAACAGCTGCCTGATCCATCTGGAAATTATGCTGATGAGAGTGAATGAAAACAGTAAAGCTGTAAAACCAAAACAATGAGCTGTAGAGGTGAGGGGAACTGCAGAGTCGGGTGATAATTCTCCCTGGGTTCACCCCAACATGTGACATCTTTGACACATTGTTACCCATTGTTAATATAGAAGTATCGACTGGAGCAGCTTTAATGAAAGTGTGAACAAAAACAGGCTCCTTGAGTCATCAATCAGGTCGCTTGTTATTGTTATACGGATGTGTATTTTTGCCTTGATGCAATTTGTGCTTTAAAAATTGTTACTGCTTAATTAACATTTTTTTCCGTCTTGCTTTTTAACATTTTAGGATTATGTTGGAAATATGTGTAATCCCTTGGATTTAATACCTCTTGTGGATCCATAAATAAATCCAATCCATCAAAAACAACAGATTATGTTTCCTTGACAAATTAAAGATAATCTTCTAAAGACTATATTAATTGGGCCAGTTGTGTGTCAACATGAGCACACGCTAATGACTGATTAGTCAAAGTGAGGAGTTAGATTAATGAAAACAATGGCTATCTATGCCATGTATCTCTGCCATAAGTCATCTGCACTTCCTATCATTTCCTGCCTCAGCTATCCGTTTCCTGCTTGCAAACACACAGCCAGGATTGGCTTGTATCACACTCCTGTCTATCCTTGAAGCCAGATAACTGAGAAACTCAAAACAAAGATATCCCCGTAAGTAGTGGATGCCACGGCAACAATTTAGACTGTCACCTAGCAACGGCCCTTAAGCAGCAACTCATCTGATGGGGGGGGGGGGGGGGGGTTGCTCATCTACCACACATGAGTGATGGAAAAGAGGAAAACACCAGGGTTTTTTCTTAGGTTGTGACGCACAGAAGCTTCAGTGGAGCTCCCGTTTTACTCCCACAGTGGATCTACATTCATCCCATGTCTGTGAATACTTGCAGAGGAGAAAACATTTTTGCATTCAAACCATTAACACATTTTTCGACATGTTGGGAAATACGCTTATCTGCTTTCTTGCCCAGGGTTAGATGAGAAGATCAACACCACTCTCATGTCTGTATGATAAATATGTAGCTGGAGCCAGCAGGTGGTTAGCTTAGCTTAGCATAAAGACTGAAAACAAGGGGAAACAGCTAGCCTGGCTCTGTCCAAAAGGTAACAAAATCCGCCTGCAAGCATGTTTAAAGCTCACTAATTAACACGTTATATCTCCTTTGTTTAATCCGTACAAAAACCAAAGTATAAAACGTTGCAGAGGTTATGTGCTGGACTATTTCTTGGACGGGAGCAGTTGCCAGGCAACCAGTGGAGACTCCAGAAGTCACTGCACCCGGCCAAGAAATTGTCCGATACATAACCCACCATAAGACTGTGAATTTGTTATGTTAACATGTTAATTACTGAGTTTTAGAGGAGTGGAAAAGTGGATTGTTGTTCGTTGATGTGTTTCCAGCCTTATTGCTAAGCTAAGATAACTGTCTCCTGGCAGTAGCTTCATATTTACCATATAGAGAAGAGAGTGGGATCAATCTTCTTGGCAAGAAAGAGAATAACCGTATTTTCCAAAATGCCAAACTTGCAAATCAGCGAGATATCCACTATCATTTTATTTCTTTTAATTTTTAAAGCCATCTTAACAGTCTTGCCTTTAATTGACAAGAACAGTAAAGAAAAGTAAAGGTAGATCCTGTTTCACCTCCGCCCAAACAGTGCTATCATGCATGGCTTAAAAAGTAGTACCTCTTTCACATTGTATATTTAAAACATGATCAAACTAACCTCCTCAAAGTGATGGCATGAGTCAATGCGGGGCTTGATCTTTCCCTGCCCATAGAGCTCCAGCAGCTTGAACATAGTCCTGCTAATGAGCTGGTCATCAGTGATGTAGCCCAGGTGGAAGCCGCAGATGGCCTTGTTGGCCTGCATCAGTTTCAGCGTGTTGAGAGAGAGCTGGTTGTACCAGGTCTTTGCCATGGCCAACAGGTTCTTCTTCTGGCCTGTCACACAGTTGGCCGCACCTAGAATGACAGACAATAGAATAGATTAATAACCATGCAGCGAAGAATTTTTAAATTAGATGGTGAAAGCGTCTTTAATTAAGCTGTGTCCCAATACAATTTTAGCACTGCAACAGGGACCTGGGCTGAAGCTGGCCTTTGGATTTCTTTTTTTTTTTGAGTATACTTACAGTATACAGTATGTACTATATGCTTATTTTCACAATATTTTTAGTAAGTATACAAGAAATCAATGTACAAGATGTGCATCGACAGACGTCAATCAAATTGCAACCATGGAAATCCAATTCAACTTTACAAAGAGAAAACAATCATTCACACTTAATGTTATGTGTTTTTTCCAGTGGAATACGGAAATATTGTTCTCTTTTTATTTTGAGTGAGATTTCTTTGGGAGATGTGAGCGTGAGAGTCGTATCTGATTGTTATCTATGATGATAGTAAAAGTAGCAATACTGCATTACAAGTAAAAGTCCTCTAATGAAAATGTCACTTAAAAGTACATAAGTATTATTGGCAAAATGTACTTAGAGTATAAAAGAAAGATACTCATAATGCATAAAAATGGCCCCTGTAAGTGTAATATTACAGTATATTATTGGATTATTTTTACTGATGCATTAATGTACAAGTAGCATTTTACTGTTGTGTCTTTATTTCCCTCTGAATTGTAGTGGAGTAGAAGTATACAGTAGCATGAAATGGAAATACTCAAGTAAAGTACGAGTACCTCAAATTTGTACTTATGTACAGTACTTGAATACATATACTTAGTTACTTCCCACCTCTGTTAGATACTATTCAAGTCCATTTATTTTTGATAAAATGATGCAAAACAGCATCATTACAATTAGTTAAAATGTAAGTCAATCAAGTAAAATAAAGCTAAAATGCAAATACATTAAGGCAGACTCAACAAATGCATTAAAACATGTTTTTCTGTTAAATGTCTTACCAAAGACTATAAGCGTGCCCAAAGGTTTCAACAAACTAAAGCCTTTTTGGGTGTCTGAACCACCAAGTGGGTCGAGGACGATGTCCACTCCTGCAGAGAGACAAAATTTAAAAAAGGGAACGATGAGGAGCTTTTTATGTCTCTACATCAACTTGATATTCAAGAAACAAAAGACACTGAAATATTGTTAACATGAAATATTCAGACAAGAAAGATAAGGATTTGTGTTGTTTGTGCTAAAACACTACAATGTTGTGGGTGTTGTCTCACCCTTCGGGCTGATTTTGCGGATTTCTTCCACGTAGTCTTTGGTGCGGTAGTCGATGGGGTGAGTAACCCCGCCTTGGGCAATGGTCTCATGTTTGGAGGCTGATGCCGTGCCAAAAACAGTCACATCCTGCACAGTCTGACACAGCTGGGTAACAGCGATACCAACACCACCTATGGATGTTCAGACCAGCACCACGAAGAGAAATGAGAAAGGTGGCAACTGCAGGTGTTTCACTTTTCACAGCAGAGCTTTTCAACCTCTGTGATCCCTCTCTGAGACACTCAGCGATTTAATCATCAAACAGTGAAAGGCTTTAAGTGCTCTGTTAGCCCAGTGTTGATCTAATAGAAAGAACAGCTGAATACAGCTACTTCCTGGGTGACTCATACCTGCTTTACTAAGAACCTAATAAAGACCAGAGTTGACTGAACACACTGTTCCACTCATAATACCTTCACCAAGGATGTGTTGTATGTTTTCTAAATGGAACCATATTATTTAACTATTATTATTTATTATAATCATTTCTGTTTTGGTGGATTTTTATTTTAATATTATGAATCATGATACAAAATTTAGACCTAAGCTATGAACAGGTGATTTGCTACAACTAAACAAATAACAGAAGATTTTATTCAAATCTGGATGCATCTTTTGGTATCTTATTAATGATTTTTTTTGTCATTTCCTTTTGTAGAAAACTGAGCATAGTTATGCACATATCACTATTCGTGCAAGGCTATTAACAGTCAGTATCAACCAAATCCACAGGTTAGATTTTATTGAGACAGAGTGTTCTGATCCATTTTTACCAGATTATTTGGGATTAAAACATCTCATTATAGTGGTCTTTGCAATTAAACAACAACCTCTTCAACCCCACTGATCCACCAGCGGCTCAGTCATTCGAAACTCATGCTGTGCAGCCAAACATTGTTCAAAACGCCCAGAACTTTCTTTTAACTTCTAGTGGAGATACCAAACTTTCTAAAAGATATCAATTATGTCCAGCTGAATTTGGGGGAAAATGTGAATGAAATGATGCACCAAAAAAAAGAATATTTCCATTTGATGGAATGATGCAGATGTAAAATAAATGGGTATATTTCACTCTGTGTAAGCATAAGTGAGTGTTGGAACAAGTGGATACAGAATATTCAGTATATGTGTTGCTGTAAGACATGGAAAACTGGATTTTAAGGGGTTAAAATCTCATACATGTCCGGTAGATTAAACAGTGGTGGGATTACAGTCAGATTCATTCCTAATAACTCCAGTGGCAGTAGTGGCATTACATTCAGCTCTACAGTGGTTGGTGATGTGATTTCAGGATGGCAGAGACCTTGGAAGACAGAGGAACAAACAGCTGAAAAGCAGTCTCTATGGCCTTGCACAGTTTAACAGTGAATGTTTTATGGCTGCCTGGGTGTGCGGGCTCACCAGTAATCCTCCCTGCCCTCTTCTTCACCCTGGTGCTCGAGTGGCTGATTCATACAGGTCAGCTGACAGCCCCCCGCCCACTCAACACTGTAACATGGCCTTTGAGAGGGGGGATGCAGGAGAGAACTAGACCGTGATGGTGGATGCTGACAGTAACTGACCACTTAGACTCGAGAGTGGTTGACAAATACTGAGCTATCTGAGTTACTGCGGCGTTAACATCTTTTAAACATTTAATCTTGAATACAGCCTTTAATAAATAACTTCAAACAAACAAAAGCTAAAGATGACAAAAATGGCATGAAGAATTGTGACTATTTAAAAAGGCAAAGAAGCCATTTGAGTTGGCATGCAAAGCTGTAGTATATTGAATACATAGTAAATTGTTGCAACATAGATGCTGCAAATAATTGCTTAAAAGAACCAATGTATAACAAATCATCTACCCACTACCATCTGAATTTTAAGTGCTGGGAAATTACGCTTTTCTGTCGTAACTAGTGACCACAAAGCAAGCTTTTAATTTGAAAAAAAAAAATCTCTAATTTATCTATGCTCACAATTTTGAACATAAACTGTCAAAATTCACAGCACCACGATGTTTCACCTGTTTCAGGAACATGTGTGGTTGTGTCTCTACTGCTCAGGTTAAAATATTGCTATACAGTCCATATTAATAAATCCCATAATATATATATATAAAATTTAATTTTTTTAAAATTTATTCTGGTTCTAGCTAAAATAAGATTGTGGCTAACCAATAACCACTGGGATTTTGGAAAGTGAATGAAACGTCTTCACCTTTTTCTAACCGAGTCCCGCCCACCTCATCCCAAAAAAACACAAATACAGAAATCTCTAATGTGAAATAACCCAAACAGTTCTAATGTTAGAAGATGGGAGTTCCTGTTGGATCCCATCACTCAGAGTAAGAAACTGATTGAGAAAATGTGTTTTCAGGGCCTTTAAATATGCATATCAATGCTGTGATTAATGTAATACTACTAGGACCTTGGTTATTTCAACACCTGGACACACAATCCTCTACAGTAAATGTGACATAATTGCTTGTTACGGTGTTGGAGCCCCTTATTGAAATGTCAGGTGTTGCCAAAGCAACCATCATGATAATGATCCTGTTTGCCATTTTATGAACAACACACACACACACACACACACACACACTCTTCACCTATGACCCACTGGTCTCTCGGCGGATGATTTTTCAGCACAGAAATGCGACTGCATTCAGAGAAGTGATTAGTGACCTGGAGCGAACGAGCTGTGTGACTCTCCACAGGTTACCCTGGGGGAGATGTTTGTCATACTTCACAATGAAATCATGGGGGAGACGGTCTGTCCAACTGTACAACATGGTGGAGACATGGACCACTGATCTAGGAGATTCACATTCACAGATTTGATTAATTTCTTCAAATATATTTTAATCATAAATAGAATAGGGCTGCGACTAACAATTATTTTCACTATCGATTAATGTTTATTTTCTTTTATTATCCATTAATCGGTTCATATATGAAATGTCAGAAATATAGAAAAATGGCCATCACAATTTTCATTTGTCCAAGCTGACATCTTCACATTGTTTGTTTTGCCCAACTAAGTCCAAAATTAAAAGATATTACATTTAAGAAGGTGTAACTAGCTGTAATGTTTGCTTGATAAATGACTTAAACTGATTAAATGATCACAAATGTTGCCAATTTATTTTCTGTGGATCATCTATTCAATTCATTGGTTAATGGCTTCAGCACTAAATGGCACTGATTCTGCAGCATATGGATTCAAACACCTATGGGAAGTGCCACCTTATTTGTTTTACCACATTTAAAGAAACAGTATTTAGCAGCCAGTAATAGAGAAGAGAAGCAAAACTTAAAGTTTTTAACTTGTTGGATTTCACTGTGACTTCCAGGAATGATGAATCTCATTATTATATCGTCATGTTTTCAAGTGACACTGATTAACCCAGGTAAAGGGCATTTGTTTGTGTGTCAGACTCCACTGATTTTATTTGGACAAAACTGGGGGGAATGATGCAGTATTCAAAATAACACTCACTGCATTGGGTTTTCAGTATGTGTCTTACCTGCTGCCATGTGGATAAGAACACTCTTGCCCGGCCTCACATTGGCCATCTCAAACAGCATCATGTAGGCGGTCAAATAGTTCACGGGAAGAGCAGCACCTTCCTCAAAGCTCATCTGCTCGGGCATGGGGAAGGTGAGGTTAGCGGACACAACAACCACTTCCTGCCACATGCCACTGCGGCTCAGCATGATGACACGATCCCCCACCTAAGGGAGGACAGAGGAAGCGGGATGGGGGACCAAGTTACTGAGGGGATCTTGGTGGTGGTGATGTGGGAGTCTAACTGAAACACTTCATAGCAGCAGAAATGTTTATTTCCTTATGTTTATCAAGCTCTTGACATCAGCTTAACATCAGAAATTTAAAGGGTTGGTTCACCCAAGTTACTGAAAAACATATTTTCTTACTTACCTCTATGGTATCTAGCCATACAGATAATTTAAAAGGAATGGTATGGTAAAAATGGAATTTCATTTGTGGTGTTCACAATATTGATAAATTATATTTAAACAGTCTACAGCCATGATTTCATGTACTTTAGGTGAGCTGACTCTTTAAGGCTGTGAAGGGAAGAGAATAAGACAAGAAGTAAGTAGCAACCGCCTCGTCCATGAGTTTCTCGTGTCATCCGCCACAAGGCTTTTGTCTTGTGCATCCAGTGCTGTAAAATGGGAAATTGAGGTCAAGCGGGCAGGAAGTCATCTGATGTATATTTGACATGATATGACATAAGGGCCAGTTGTTACACTGCTGCTCTCTGCTCTGTCAACACACACATTCATCCTTACAAAAGGAATGATTTTACAGTAGTCACCTTCTGAAAGTTGGCCAGTAACTAAACACAAACTCCTTCAAATGTTTAATGGGTTCATAAGGACGACATTTGAACTACTGAAATTATGATTATTTTCATTATCGATTAATATTTTCTTGACTGATTTATTGGTATATGCCTATAAAACGTCAAAACAAAAAAGTGAAAAATTACAATCACAGTTTCCCAAGATGGTGTCTTCAAATTGTTTGATTTGTCCGACCAACATTTTAAAACCCAAATATATTTGATTTTCATATAGCAGCAAATCCTCACATTTGAGAAGCTGGAACCAGTAAACATTTTGTATTTTTTCTTTAAAAAGTGACTGAAACGATACATTTTCCTGAGACTGACTGAAGGTTTCAGCTCTAACTAAAATACATCGCTTTGGTTGCATTTTGAGAATGAAATATTATTTGTACAGACAGGCCTATTGTGAAATTTCTCCAGTTTATGTTTGGCTTTTCTTTCTCTCTACATCATTCTTTTTTTAGAAATCACGAGTCCAGAAATCTTGCTCACATCCAACTCAGACATGTTACATGTATTTTAAACAAGATTACATAAAACCTGCTGCGTGTGCCTGAACTGTTTCTGTTCACTGGAGCTCACACAAGGGGTCTTATGGGAAATGTGGTTCCCATATTTGTGTGCTGCTTTCTTCCAGAGACGCGCTGGTGTAAAAGTGAAGGGCACAGGAAAGAAGTCTGATCTGATTGTGAATGCAGCCCTGCTTCCTGTTAAAAACAGCCTCAAGAGCTCCAAGCCACACCCACTTCCTGATGCATACAAACCCATGACAATAAACAGACGATACACACACACAAATATTTACACACACATGCACAGACAGTAAATACAGAAACACACAAACACGTTTTGCATACGCCTGTTGCAGTGAGATAACTCCAACAGCTCCAGTCTGTATGTTTTAACTTCCACCTCAGATGACATGCTCCTTCTTGGGTTGGTTAAATTTCTCAACCCTTGGTCTTGTGAAACACTTTCAAACCCCCCCCCCCTGGATGAACTCAAAAACGCATGATAGCCAATTTAAAAAAAGGCTGAGCTCAGTTCCTGGAGAGCCGACATGAAGTGAGGTAACTGAAATGATGTTTGAAGTAGGACAGTGAAGTTTGTGTGGAAACGAACTGAATCAGTCACTACAAAACGTATGCCAGCAAAGTGAGGGTGACAGTGACAGTACAGTTGTCCTGTCGTTTATATCAACACATACAAATATAAACACGGTGTGAGACATGTGACTTAGTGCTGCCTCTTTTATGCACAGATGTAATTATCGCTGTCAAACTAAACAAACACGTATAGCAGACAAGAGAAAGAATACTACAATGTAACTCCACTACAAGTAAAAGTACCAACTAATCATCAGCAAAATGTACTTAAAGTATCAAAAGTAAAAGTACTGTCCCGTTTGTTCTTTGGTCACAAGCCAAAAAAGGTTGGGACCCACTGGTTTAATCTTATAATATTTTGTTTTATATTATATGTAATATTTTGTAAAATCGCCATCTGCAAAGTAACTACAGCTGTCATATAAAGGTAGTGAAGTAAAAAGTACAATATTGCCCTCTGAACTGTAGCGGAGTACAAGTATAAAGTAGCAGAAGATGGAAATACTCATGTAATGTACTCGGTTACTTTCCACCACTGCAGATGGATTATTCATAATACATTCATTCTAAAACATTAAAGTTGACCAGATAGCGTGCAATGTACTGAGCTGAGTACAGAACACACTGCTACAGATCCTCTCGCCACACAACATTAAGTTGATTAAAGAGTTTATTCGCAGAACAGATGGTGTATTTCTTTCAAAGCGGCCGGTTGGAACAGTGTAACACAGAGATTACTGCTCATTCCTCCAAAATATCAAATCAAGCTGTGAGGCATAATCATCGACCGTCAGTGAATTTTATCTGGAAACGTCTGTGACAAGGTGGTGCTGGATCTGGAAGCTCCTACATTGCAACACAACACAACACATCGTCTGCTTCCCAAGCGTCGCATGAAAACAGCCACACCCTCCTGTGCTCATCTGGAGAAGCCTCGCTGCTCCAGCCCGGCTCGATCCAAACCGGATCAGCCTCCCTCTGAAAACACTTTGGCTTCCCTTTATGATATTATCTGCTGCTCTGTGAGCCCTGTGTATCCCACTGCAGCCCCACCCAGATTCTTACACTAACCTCACCAACCATCTTGAATCTGAGCGTGACCATTTTCCACCTTAACTTCATCATTTCAGTGCTTATACTTTTTAAATTCTTCACCTTAACCCTGTCGGGATCCTTAATCTCACACTTCTTCCTGCACTGCTGCATCTGGGGTTTTGTGGTGTCTCGTGTTTTGTGGCTTCCTTCCAAAAAAGACGTGTTGGAGCGCACCACTCCCCATATAGAATTCCTGCTCTCCGAAAATGGAGAGAAGGATGGAGAGGAGGGTGGGATAGGATTGTAGTGAGTGGAGGAGGAAAGGGAGGAGGAGGGAAATTCCATACCGACACTGAGGGATGGAGAGGAGCTTCAGTACACACATGTAAATCTTAATGATAGCCTATAATGCAATATATTGTACAAATATGGAAGAAAAGAGGTGTCAGACTGAAGGAAGACTGATAAGGAAGCTTTTGAGTACTTCAAAGCCTTCTTCACACTCCAGCTCAATATGGTTATTATGTCTCATGTTAGTGCTCAGAAGACGTGACGCTGTTGTGAAGGTATTTCCTTTAAGACTCTTCCAACAAGCTGGATGAAAAAACATTCCAACTGTTGCACAATAAATAAGATTTTAGTAGTAAATAGTTGTAACTGCATTTCCCATCCAGGTAGCCAGAAATGACAAACCTATGCCCTTGCTCTTCTTGTGAAACACAAGCGCAAAACAAAATCTACACAGTAACATCAATATAAACCAATATAACGGTTGATAACATTGTCATTTTGGTTAAAAAGGTGAAAAAATTGAGCAAGGAGATATGTCATCTCCGGCTGCCATCTTTGTTTGGAGTAGGAAAAAGCGGCGCAACTTGGGAAACGGGTTTCCAGATGGTCAGAAGAGTTTTTGAGGATTCTGGAAAGTGTTTTTAAGTGATCTTCTTGACATATGTTTTTCAGAAAATCAGACGCACAGCTCTGTAACGGAAATCTAACATTACACGAGAGGCACAAAGTGGGGCTAGGATGCACCGAATGTTTCATTTCTCTTGGAAACACTGGCGAGAATAGCAGATCCTAGTTAAACTTATTGAGATCTTAAACCAAAATGCTTCTTCAGTTTATGGATGGATGAAATGATTTATGAAAAATTAGAAGAAAGTGAGAGGAAAACGTCAGCGTTCTGCCTGGAAGTCATCAGTTGCTGAGATTTACATACAAAACAATGAATGCATCTCTTATGAAGCCCAACGACACGGCTGAAAAGTCCTGTTACTTATTCGCATGCGAGTGTTCTCCGTCTTCCATATGCATGAGTGTACGCACGCAGAACACAAGCGACTCCACCAACAATGACGGCGTAAAGAATTCTGCTGCTTTGATTCTTTGCACCAGTGCAAGTAAACACATCTGAACCTCAAAGAGTGAAAACTGGAGTTTTTGCAAAAGCTGTGACAAGGAGTCATGGAGGTTTTGCTTGCAGTGAGTCACTATGATTTTATCCTTGATATGTTGTTGTATAAATAAACGCAGTACACGTAACCAGAGGAGCCTTTGGCCTCTGGATCAGCTCTGCAGTTTCTCGGGAAAATGTGCTTAAACCGCAGAGAAAAGGTACCTGTAGGCTTCAAATAGATCTGCAGCTGACTGTATTTAAAGATCACAAGCACTCACAACTAGCAGTGTTACTACCTGTCCGTTTCCACTCTGTTAGACCCCCATAAAAGCAGAAATGGCATTAAAAAACAAACAAACTTGAATCTCTCAAATCTGTGTTTTATGAATTTAAAGGAAGCACAGACACAAGGCATCAAAATATTCTGTAGCTTTTCAGCAGACTTGATAAATTAAAAAGTCCATAAAACTCGACCTCTGGAAAGCTCTTATCAAGGAGAGGGTAAATGTACTCTTGTGCCGAAGGAGAAGAAGGTAAAAACACGACAAGGACACACTGTAAATCAAACGCTGTAACTATTCATAATGCCAGAATGTTACATTTTGCAGCAAGAAAGCCTCTTTCCACAAGAGACCACATTACATGAACACATTAGACTGATGGAGGTTATTGATCAAAGGGTTCTGCCTTTTCGTCCTGCATATACAACATATTGCACAGAGACGTTTTAAAACATAGAAAAAAGACCAAAATACCTACAAACAGATGGCATTGTTAGATATAGAGCTGAAACAACGGATTCAATGATTAGTCGATGGACAGAAAATTATTGATAAACTATTTTGATAATCAGTCAATTGTTTACAGTATTTATTGCCATACATGTATTTGGCTCCAGCCTCTTAACTGAGGATTTCCTGCTTTTCTGTTTTATAGCATTGAAACCTTGAATATTTTGGGGTTTTGGGCTCTTGGTCTGACAAAACAAACAATCTGAAGACATCATCTTGGGTTTTTCACTATTTTCTGACAATCGATTAATCGAGAACATAATCTGCAGATTAATCGATAGTAAGAATAATCATTATCATGCAGCCCTAATTAGATTATATTTAAAGACAGACATTGGTTGTCAGAGGCTCATAAAGGAAAGAAAATGTCACCTGAATAATTTGAGCATTTTTTGTCTTAAAAGCATATATCTAAATCAGTCTTAATAAGAGGAACCTATTAATTGACTTTACGTCAAATAAACAGTGAAGTAATGGCTGCCGTTGTCACTTTTCTGCCAACAGTTTACAGGTTTTCTTGATTTTTTTTCTACAACGTTCACAAAAGAACTGGGGGAACTAATCTGGTTTAGTGGTTGGAAAAGATTACTAGCATGCCTTGGCCAGGAAGGAGAACCCATGTGCCGCTGAGGAACAATAGGATGCAGGTTTCCAGCCCAAAAACACTTTGAACTCAGCTGGTGTCGGTTTAAATCAAAACTGCATCATTAGCAGCTCCACAGCACATGACTTGGACACCGTTTATGGGCATCGTGGCATTTCGAGGGTGCGAGTGCACTCAGCAGGCCTTTTACTCACTTTCCGGTCCTTCACATCCTCCCCGACTGCTTCAATGACCCCGGAGCCCTCCATTCCCATCGTGACAGGCGGGGCGGGCAGCAGCTCGTACAGCCCCTGTCTGCCCAGCAGCTCGGCGAAGTTCAGCCCGCACGCCTTGACCCGCACCAGGACCTCTCCCGCCTTCAGCTGCGGCTCGCTCTGCGCCTTCACCTGCAGCTTGACTTTGTCGTAGCCCCCGTACCCCGTCAGGACCAGAGCGCGGCAGGAGAGAGGCTTCTCCTCGGCCGCAGCAGGGCTGCTCCCGGACTCCTGCGGTGCATCTGAAGCAGCCGCCGGGGGGTCGTCGGGCTGCTTCTCCTGCTCAGGTTGTTGCTGCTGAGTTGGAGCCTCTTCTTCGCCAGACATGATGAGCGCTCTTCTAGATTTCCAGATCGACAGTTCAGCTTGCTTGGGCGTTAATTTAAAAAGAAAGGTAAAATGAGATTATTGCTGCGTGGTTTCCTGTCTGTGCGCTCCGCTCAACAAGTGACCAATGTAAAGGCAGACACATTTAAAACATTAGTTCCGGTTTGGATTTTCACAATAAAACACTTCAATTAGATTAGTCAATAATAGTTTTAAAAATATTATTAAAACACGCATAATGGACCTACAAACAATTAGTATAGTTAGTTTCACATTGATTAGTTAGGTAACAAAAAACACAATATTAATAGAATTTCTTAAAATGATTGTGCTGGTGACATAAAAAAGAAAATAAAATGAGCTTAAAAAGAAATCTCACCAATAACCCCCCCCTAGAAAACAACCCAATGACAACTAAAATAAGATTTGACTAATGAAACCACACTCTATTCATTTTTTAATCCGTCAAAATCAATCCTAGCAATGCCATGAGGTCATCCTGACCCAAGAAATCTAGGCTAGGCTTTGAACAATAATAATAAGTAAAAATCAGATTTATATTGCACTTTTCAGTGTACTCGAAGGTGTGTTAAAACAGAAAATGTGAAGAAAATGCCAGATAAGGTTTAATACTTACATACATTTAGTCTCGTATGTTTTTGTTTCAGTGCTAACCTAGAGATATTTTTATGAATGTAACTGAATATGTTCTTTTTAATCTGAAATTGACATAAAGCAGACCTCACACTCTTGTGATGTGATTTTACAACTTGAAAAAGCTTTTATTTAAATGCAAAATCTTGTAACTTCCGGTGTATTTCTACCTGTTTTCCGGGCGGCTTGACGCAGCTGAAAAAGTGACCGATCCTGTTTGTTGTATAAATGTGAGTCAGGGAGCTGCGGAGGGCTTCAAACCCCGGACACTGGAGTACTGGGGGGAGAAATGGGATTATTTGCGTTCACAGCTGGAGGAAATGCATGCAGATCAGCTCCCACCTGCCACTCACAGGTTATATAAAATCTATGATAATCTTATACAGATGTGATGAATTGTGTTCTCCAGTTGTTTACCATTATAGTAAAACAATCTTAAGAAGTCACCACTTTCTTTTCAATAAAAACCTCTATTAAAAATGTGTATTTAGTGTATTTTGCAAATATGGGAACCAATCCAAGGTGAGTTTACTCCCTTTATATCATCATGTAAGTTTGTGGAATTTGTTAGTTATTTATGAGAAATCAAGCTCACTCCTGAAAGAGAAGAAATACAAGACTTTTATTGTAGAATGAGACTCACAAACTTCTATAAACACTCGAATCCATTATTCTAATAGAAAGTGAAAGACAATCCTGATGTACCGATATTTAAGGTCTTTACAGACTTGTTTTTAAAACACCTGACACAGCTGGACAATTGATATTCAGCCACACTCAAGTGGAATATTTATAGCTAAGGTCCTTGCCTTCATAATGGCAGTTGCTTGTTTCAGTCACCCAACATGTGCCCACACACAGTCTGTGCACACTCAGATTCTTGCACCCTGCAACTGGAGCTGCTCTCTCATCTTGTTATGTGGTTGAGTCTGTCAGACAGGAAGTGGAAGGATGGTGAGAAACAGAGATGACTTTTTAAAAAGGGCAGGAAATTCCTTTTTTTAAACATAAAGACACAAGTAAGGTCAGAAGTTGTTAGTTTTACACTTCCTTTCCTCCCCATTCAAGTTCAGAGGAAGCTGTCACTGAGACTCAAAGAGAGAAGACACACACACACACACACACACACACACACACACACACACACACACACACAATACACTTGTGTAACACACTCTTCACACAGCTGCTACAAACATGGTGTTGGTTGGGAAAACAAACGGCTGTGATAAATAGTTCTAGTCTGAGGGAAATGTGGTAAATGTTGTCAGATGCTCTATATTTTCTACACACACACACACACACACACATACACACACACACACACACACACACACACACACACACACACACACACACAGGGTAATCACAGTTTTTCCGTCACACTCAGGATGCTTTTGAATGCACAATGTGGCCACTTGTTGGTGAACAAAGGTTTTGCATAAAGTGCAAAAAGTTCAGTTCAGATCTGTTTCTAAACTCCCTGTGAGTGTGAACTAACTTAAAATGGAAGTTCACCCTAAAGAAAAAAAGGAGAATTTGACATTATCTGCATTTCTGCTATTGTTGGAGTTGCAGTTTTGAATTCATTAACATGCCTTACTAACTAACAACTGTAACCTACACTTAAAAGAAATGTTTCCAGAAATGTATAAAATGGATCTACAATAAAAGAGGCAGTGGTGGAATCCACTGAAATAAACACATTCAAATAAGTACTGTACTTAAGCACAAAGTTGAGGTACTATTTCCATTTTCTGTTTATGCTACTCCACTACATTTATATAACTATAGTCACTATAGTTAGCAGGTTAAGAGTTTACACACAAAACCTGGGATGACCTAAATATGATGCATTGTTATGGATTAAACTAACCAAATGTATATTAAGTAGTTCAAACTTGCCTCGACCTACCACAAAATTAAAATTCTGCTTAAATTCAAAAATAATGTGTCGTAATATCATGACATGGACAGGAGCCATTCTGCTGCACAATGAGTACTTTTACTTCTGGTACTTTAAGTACACCTTGTTCATTATACTTCTGTGCCTCTCATTTGTAAGATTCTGAACACAGGACTATATGTAATTGAGTATTTCTAAGATAGAAAAATGGGCTAGGAATTTGACCATTTTGCTTTGTGACTATGATATATCTCATGTAAAATAAACAACTGATTGACAGACACAGTGCACTTCTTACAATGTTGCTTGTGAAAAATAATTGGCCTACTTCAGTTTGACCAGAAGATGGAGCTAAAAGACTTGTAAGAAGTTAGTTCTACTGTGCAGAGCCCGCTCTCCATGTACACAGTCTATGACAAATAGCCTACAATGAAGTGAATAATGTAGTAAATGAGTAGCAATTATTCAAAGGCTACCAGATGACCAGGAAACAAGTTTCTATGAAGGGCCATCTGAGATTTAAAGCTCCACTGTACATGGACTATGACAGCTTGAAAAACAAAGTCATTGTATGTATGAAGTATTCATGATTAGCTGATTAGCCTATTATACTGTGTGACACTTGGGTCATTGTGATAATGATAAACCACTACAAGATATACACTTTACTAGAATAATTTCATAAAGGTTTCACTATACTGAAAACATGTTAGATTTTCTCTGCTACGTTCATTTCTAATGTATTAGCCTATAATTTAGGATGACTTACAAAAGGTGGGTAGTGAGTTTACACAGAGCGTTGAAGTGAATAAGCTGAAAAACGTTCACGTTTCACCAACACAGCCAGAGGAAGACCGGAAGAACGAGGATTTTTGGCTTCAAAGTAATAGCAAAAAAAGTAGATGTTACATTATTTATCCTTGTATGGAATGTATCTACCTAATCTACCTAGCTAGAGTGTTATTGAAGCCATATTAGGCTCTTTCTTAAGGACACTTTAGAGAGCTTGAACCCTGGCTGTGTGGTTATTATGGCCACAAGACCTCCCCTATTGATTAGTTTTGGCGCAGGCAACCACAATATGTGTTAAAAAGTTGTTTTTTTTAAATATACATATCAAGCAACGGGGGTAACCTCTAATCAACCAGCAGCCCACGAATATGTTGTATCCATCTAGATAGATACGGTTATGTAGACTTATTTTGAAAGATTGTACAGGAAACCAGTTTTTAGAGACGCTCCTTGACAGGTGTTGTCAGTGTGCCTCACTTCACTTGGAGCAGAGGAGCTCAGCGTTGCGCGGAGCATGTAGCCGAAACTACACCAGACTGCGGTGCTGAAGTTTTTGTCCGTTTTGGATCTGAAGTGATTTCTTCTTTTACATTTTCAACATTTTCAACATTTAGAGCTGCTCTTCGACACTCAACTTGATCGGAGCTAAATGACAAGTAGGCAGCGAAACAGAAGCACTCAGTGATACTCGGGGCACGATGGAGAGCAAGGGATTACTTCGCTGTAAGATTGTGGTGGTCGGCGATGCGCAGTGTGGCAAGACGGCTCTCCTTCACGTTTTTGCCAAAGACTCGTACCCGGAGGTAAGAGACAGCATTTCATACAGATAAACACACGAGTGATGAGTTCAGGACAGGTGCGTAAAGTCCCTGAAACCGTACGGCACGACAAAGTCTCCATCAGGCCTATCATCAACTTCAAAACCTGCTTATATCATCTAAATTAAGGGAACTGACTGATGATACACACGTTTTAATTATATTTATTTATTTATTTTAATGTGGTTTTGCTTCTCTCTTATTGACGTACTGTAAATTAGACCGGACTGCTGGCCAAAGGTGATTTCTTCAGACAGGTTGTCTTTTTTTTAAATCATAAAATTTAGCTTGTTCTTTGCGGTTTATTATAATGTAAAAACTAGATTAAATCAAGACCCTTTCACGCTTCAGACTCGTGCACATTCAGTGCCCAGCAGCCACAGAAAAATCTGGACTCTCTGCGCTTTTGCGCATCGCGCGCGTCAGCGGCTGTTACCGCCAGTCGGTGTCGGTGCAGTCGGGTCTGTAAATACTGAAACATCACTAGTTTGACCACAGCAACTATAGTTTCACCACGGCCTGTGAGCAACACACTGAATCACCTCCTATCTTTCTACATTGTGAGACATGCGAAGAATTAAATGTGCAATTATAATGTTTTCATTTGGGACTAAAAACTCTAAATGTCTAATGATATTAATCAAGAGAAAACTATTCACAAAAGATCACAAAATTCACAAAAGAATCTGCTGGACTAGTTAATCTTAAAGATTTAGAGTATAAAAATAACACAACACATTAGCTAATCAATCTGAAGTTATCAGGTAGGTACAATAAAGGACTCTACACTTAAAGCTTAAATATTTGGCAGCTAACATACACTGTTCAATGAGCATTGGACATTTTGGACAGATTAATACAATTTCATTAAATCTGTGTTGTGGTTTTGCCTTTGCTTACAGTATGTTGATGACAATACAGTTTCAAGACATTAACAACAGGAAAATTGGTATGGATGTTGTATTAAAGGTAACAGAAATACAGTAAACTGTCTGTTACCTAAAAGAAGAAACACAGATGTGATGGACTGAAATATCTTCTGTACTTGTTTACTTTTCAATTGAAACTCTTGAACTTTTTAAGGGTAATGAAATCAAAGCTTGTTGACCTAAATTTCTGAATTTGGAAATAGGTCAAAGCTCAGAACTGGCCTCATCTACTTTCCACACACGCACACACACACTATCTCATGCCTCTGATGTTCATGAGTGCGCTATCATCTGCACTACGGCTGACTGAAATAATTATTACCTTACATTATCTTGATTTAAATTAAATCTTATAACGTACACAACACCCCTGTGAGCTTTGATCTAATTTTAGCCGCATGTGTCTCATTTCAGAATTATGTTCCCACGGTGTTTGAGAATTACACAGCCAGCTTCGAGATCGACAAACAGAGGATCGAGCTCAACATGTGGGACACTTCAGGTAAGACGAGCTTGGGTTTGGTGTTATCCTTTGTGTGGCAAGAAGATTATGATGCCAATGTGATGACAGGTGAGCCGCAATCATCAGCCCATGAAGAAGTTACTGTAACTGGCGCTCCAGATTGGCAAGCAGCTGACTCCTTTGAGTGTTCATCAACATCCGGGCTGTGGGCCAAAAACATTAGCAACCACAGATTGAGTGTGTCAGGATAATCTCAGTAGCCTACTGAGTGACATTTCTGAGATGTTTTTAACAAATTTAATTCAGTTTTAGATGATTTAGAGTCACCATTAGCAGACACAGATATTGTTTGTGTTCATGCAGAGTTTATATAACTTCAGTCTTGTCATCACCTTTAGAGTTTTGAACAGCCGCTTCAGCTCTGTGAGAGGATAAACAACTTGTCATTCAACACTTGCCTGCTCCAAGTACCTGTCACAGCATAATCATCACTTCTGAACACTGTAAAATTGGCTGCATTCATTTCTTTATGACAATTTGGCACCATGACCAAATCCATAGCTGGGTTTCCAGTGTTAAAACAAGTTGATTTTGTTATTTTGACTTAACAAATGTTGATCCGTCCACTCGTAGTGCTCATACGGCTTTGAGGCAGCTGTTCAAAACTGTAGAGTTAACTCTAATATGAGAGGACTGATGTTCCAATGTGGATTTTTAGGCTGACAAAGTTAGGATTTTGCAGCTCAGAGTCATTTTGCATTTTCCAGACTGAACAGCTGATTTTTGGAATAGTCAGATTCTTTCAGTCTCTGGATGTAAGCTAACTTTCTCCCTTTGTCAGCCTTAAGGCCCTTTCGCATTTCATTTCCACTTACGTAAAAACACCCAAAAGCTTGTTCTCACACAACCACAGAGAGCAGCTTTAATGCGCAGCGTTCCATTAACCTCCATCCATGCATATGTACAGAAAGACCAGCTAGACAAGCTGGAGATTAAGAGCTGCAGCTGCTGAGGCTGGTGTTGCCTGTTGGTTTGCAGTGGGTGAGGCCACTCCACTGTGTTTGAACAACACCCTCCAAAATTGCTGGTTGCTTCGCACACACACACACACACACACACACCTTTCTCCCACTGAGCTGCGTGGTGGATAACAATTACACTGAAGGAATGCTTAAACAGTAATTTACTCCACCACACAAAAAAATTCAGTTAATCTTGTTGTGTGAAGCATGTGCCTTTCAGGACTTTATATCTCCTTGTATACAATAGAGGCTGAACATAGTGGACATAGCGATTCAAGGTGTGAATGTGTGTACCTTCATGAGTAAGATGTAAGGTGTTTTCTCAGCAAAGCTTCACTAAACCTTCTCCATAAATAAATTTAACAAAAATCTATTTCTATCTGAGCGTGTGCTACTGTGAAAGAAAAATAGGTTTTACTTTTTAATAAGGAATACTTTTAAAGTGGTTTATGGGAGGATACACACCAGCCAAAGGGATGTTTTACAATCTGGCAGCCCAAATACTGAATTTATGAATGTCTTTTTACTGATTTATAAAGCAATAATAACTGATTTATTGCTGTTTATATAACAAATTGCTATATCGTAGAAAGTATGCTGAATTGTACTGAAAGTTGTAGAGAAAACAGTAAAGAAAGGACCTTCATGCCAGGGCTTAAAGGAATAGTTTGACGTTTTGGGAAATATGCTTATTTGGTTTCTTGCCAAGAGTTAGATGATGATTGATACCACTCATGTCTGTACAGTAGATAAGAAGCCAGCAGCCGCTTAGCTTAGCTTAGCATAACGACTGGAAACAAGGGGAAACAGCTAGCCCGGCTCTGTCCAAAAGTAAGCATATCTGCCTACCAGCACCTTTAAAACCGAAGATTTGTGGAAGTCACTGCTCTTGGCGAAGAAATAGTTTGGCATATATCCGCTCATAAATCCACAACTTCTTGTTTTTACATTTCGGTTTTTGTACCGACTAAACAAACGAGATATAACATGTTTATTAGTATGCTTTACTCTGTGTTCAGACACAGCACGAAGCGAATTTTAGAGGTGGCACACAAAGACAATGGAAAGACGCAATCTCTAATACCAAATCTTTAAACTGTACTGACTATACTGAATCACCATAGACTGGTTGAATATTTTAGCTTTTAGAGAATAAACACAAACCATCTAGCGGTCAAATTCGCGCAAATTGCGCTTTCTGTCTGAACACACCTTTAGAGGAGTTGGTAGCCAGATATTATTTAACCTTTAGACAGAGCCAAGCTAGCTGCTTCCCCGGTTTCCAGTCTTTATGCTCTGCTAAACTAACAGCTTCATATTTACTGTACAGACACGCAAGTGGTCATCAAACTTACTTATTTATCTCTGGGCAAGAAAAGCAAATCAGCGTATTTCCCAAAACAACAGAATTAATTGTATTTCTGTCAAAACCCCAGACTTTGAATTATCTCGATTATGGCAGGTGATCCATGTCTGACCTGAACTGTCTTCCTCCAGCTCTCCATAAGCCGCTGAGAGGAGACGTATGCGTTGCCTTGTGGCGTCCCTGCGAGCTATTCTGGGTCTGTCTCAGGAGACAGGTGCATCAGCACCTACATCAGTATTACCACAATTCCCCCTGGTACCTGCCTCTTCTTACTAATGATTGAACAGTGGGATTACAGTCACTTGAAGTGCTTACAAGGATGGTTTTGTGTGTGTGTGTGTGTGATGCTGTAACAGAGGCTGTAATACCCGTGGGTTTTCAACTTCTGTTCTTACTAGCTATTTCTTATGCAATCACAATTTTGTCTGTGTATGTACATATTCCTGCTGTTATGTGTATACTCCCAGGCATGTGCAGAGATGTGTAAGAGACAGCAAGGCAAATGTTTGTTAGCATTCAGTTTGTCCATGTATGTGCCGGTGTGTGGCATGCCAGCGTGTGCAGTTTGCATGACAGCAGTAAGCGGTGGGAGTGAGGCCGTGACTGAAACTCAGACATCGAACAAGCATTATAGAAAAATATGTAGTGTTTTCATCACCAAGTAGTCATAACAGTTTAATTTTAAGTGTTTGAAAGGACAGCAGCTGGGGAGAAGACAGGGTATAAAGCCACAATAACAGGCTTCATTCAGCGTAAAGTTTCAGACATATATAATTAAATGACTGTAACTGAGAATGTTTGATTCATACTGCCGACAAATTGCTACCAATTGAATGTCAAATTCATTAAGGAAGTGCCTTCTAACAAAACAGATTTGTTGTGAGTGGCTTCCGAGCACCAAAGGACGCAAATACAGATGATAAAAGAGCACAAACCCATCACAGATTTTCAGATATAAGGCCACATCTCCTGTGTGGATAAGAGATAAGGAGAGAAGGAGCATGCTGAGTGTTGTTAAGTCTTGCAGAGAGGAGAGAGTGATAGGTGAGGTGCCAGAACGAGCCTCCGAGCTGCCCTCTCATTGTGCAGAAACAAACAGTGGATTTAATTAATCAGGCACTTGCCGTGTGACCAAACACTTGCCCCCTGTCTCCTTCATTCTTCATCTTGCTACACCACCTACTTGTCTCTTCAACCTCCTTCCTCTTTCCTCTACATCCTTCCATGCTTGTTTTCAGACTCCCTGCCTCGTAGGTTAAACTCTATTTCTCTTTCTTTCTTCCTGCCTCGGTCTGTTCTGTGTACATCTCCGCTGTGTTGTATGTGACACTGAGTCGAGATTAAGATCAGAACAATGCGAGTCAAGTCAAGATTCAAAGCGCGGTCTTGGCCTTGGAGACAAACCAGCCTCCCCTCAAGGCCCATTTAGAAGCTGTTCTGGTGCTTTTGATCGTATCACATGATCTTCCTCAGCTGAGATAGAGTTTGCACAGCTGTCAATGAATTATAGAGGCTCAAATATCCATTTCTCTGAGCACTTTAAGGACTTTTCATCTGTGTCGGCTTAAAATTTGGGACTCAAGAGAGTCAAGTCCAAGACAAATACTGTGCTAGCCATTAGTAATTCAGCAGTAATTGTGGTAATTTGATTAAATTCCCCTCTACAAGACGAAGCCTCAAGATTAGGTAATAATGCTTGTGTCAATATTTCAGTTTATATTGTGCTTTAGTGGTGCATACAGTATTAGCAAACAGATTTTGCAAATAATAAAATGACCAAAGTTGCCACATGGTGAATCTGGAGCATTCCTGCCCCCTGAGGGCCTGGGGTCCTGGGGCAGCTGCTTACTTTCCTCATGGGCAGTGGCACGTGTTTTTTCTCCCTGTGCCTGTCTGCGTGTTCCCACTCGGCCCATAGACTTTACACTGGGACGATGTCACACAAATTAAACTTGCTTTTCTTGACTCTGGGAAAGTTTTGCAAATATAAAACCTTTATGGTTTAAAAATTCATAATAGAAAGAGTCATAATTGACCTTGTTTGCTGTTCAAGATGTCCTATCGAAGGTTTTACAAACATCTTTATAATGGCAGTCAATGGCAAAAATGCTTTATTTTTTTGGTCTGCAGGGGGATTTTTAATTGTAGTACTGTGAGTGGCCACTGGGACAAATTGGCAGCAAGGCTGAGTGGCGGCACCGTGTCCAGCTCATGTGAGCCAATTTTTGTTTGGGAGGTTTTCCCCTAAGCAATCAGCAGCGAGTGGCACATCCATCCTGCCTACGTCATTTTCAGAAGCTGTAGTAGCAAGCAGCAGGTAACGATTTTGTGGCTCTGGCACAAGAAGATAGTATCCTCGATCTTAATCCCACCTACAAACCTCTTGAGGTCTTGAACCAGGCTAGTTCTTACCAAAATCCATCAATCGAACCCTCAACCACTTTACTTTATTTTGTATTTGCATATAAGTTTCCCTTTTGTACTGCTCTGTGCTGTATAGTGCTGATGTTGAGAAACAAATGTGTATTTGAGATCAAAAGCCTGTTGGGAAACACTTAAAAATTTCTGCTTATAACAAATTACTAAAGTAATAAGCTTCTGCAATATTTTAATGTGCAATGGACCTTGTGGAGTTATCACAAGGCATAGCCACCATAAAACAAAACAAAAAAAATTAGTCTCAAATTGCAAGCATTGTTGATTATGATGACACAGCAGTTGTGTGGTGAGGGATCTTTAGTTTCCGAATGATGAAAAATAACAAGACGGGGAACTTAAAACCTGATCCCAGCCGACCTCATGTGCTATAACAGTTTCCATGTCTCGATTTGCCCTTCTCTGCACTTTTTCCTTCCTCTCTTTAATTTCATTCATTCTTTCTAATATCCACTTTGGCTGTCAACCCCTCGCCGGTCTCCTCTCTCCAACAAGTCAAGGTCAGGAGTCCCACTGCATTGGGGCACTGCCCTCTCAGCACTCTTGCACTTGATTAGCTTACCTTGCGTTTTCCTTGTCTGTCTCTCTATCTGTCTTTATGTCTCTCCTCCAATTTTCACTCAATCTTTTTCTCATTTCCTCTGTGACAAAAAAAGAAAAGACTTGCAGCTGAGTATAATTTCGCCGTTGATTGATCTGTCTCTAGCAGACCATCCTGCAGCGTAGCAACAAATGATCTTTATCCAGCACGCACATATGAGGTGATTTGCGGTTGACTGTGTGCCACTGGTTCTGTTAGGTCTCCCAGTGTGATCTTCTTATTTATTTCTTTTTTGCACCAGATGCTTTCCTCCTGCATCGTTTGCCCTCTCTGACTGTGTGTTAGAATCAGAGCCATTCTAAACTTGAGCTTTTTGCAAGCATCGGCTCAATTATCAACTAATTTTCCAATGTAAGGCTTAAAAAGGTCATAAATTAAATTAATATATAGACTCCAGGGGTGACCTTTACATTCTTAATTAATCGTCTGGTGCTAATTATGAATATGCCCTAAAATCAATTTTTTTTTTCTATAATCCAAGTAATAATGTAATAATATTAAACTTGGCGTTAAAACAGACTTTGTCCTGGTTCACCTTCTATTTTATGAGTGCGCATGTGAATGACTTGTCAAGCATGAAAGTACAGAGGTAGTAAAACAAGTTTTTTTTGGGCAAAGCACATTGCACAATAAAAGGATTGAGTAAAATGTGGGGAAAGGGAGCCATAGAGTGAGGTTATTTCTAAATGGATGGTATACTGTAGCTTATATTCCACTCAGAAGTGGAGTTACGAGAAACTGTAGATTTTAACTGTAGATTTGAACATAGTGGAGCATTTAGCAGCTAAAGAGCCAGATATTGTCCCCAGGGGAGCAAAACAGAGCTAAAAGAGAGTGAATACTGGACTTACAATCATCAGAAACACGACTCCAAACAAATGCTAATGTGGCTCTGTCTGCCTGATTTGTAATCAGGCAGCTGTTTGCCATTTAATATGTTTGCCATATCAACTTAAGGTGATAATATGTCAGTGTTGTGTTTATAGCTTGTTTCCGCTGCCCCCAAGCAGCCAAAGAAATCTGTAATTGCAGGTTTAAAGAACTTTTTTTAAATTAAGCTGGTTTTAGCAACATAATTCACTTAGTGACTAATTATGCTGAATAATTAGCAACTCCACAACATAACTGTTTTGTCCATGATGCGGTAACACACATAACAGGGTTTTTGAAAATTAGGGTTTGAAGTTTAGTTGTCAGTTTTCTTGACTGGAGTCATAAAGAACCAGTGACTGTTGCTGCAAAGAAATTACATTTTGGTTGAGTTTATTTTCCTCTGTGGCTGGCAGTTGTTGTTGTTGTTGCCGGCTGCAAGCATACTCCTGCCACCAAAACACAAGCCTCCAAAACATTGAGGTTTCACAGCCGAGCATGTGAGAGTGTGAGGTAAGAGTCGATAAAACAACCGGCTCAACCTGCAGTGTCACACCTTAAAACAGTGAGCAACGGAGGAATGCATTGAGGTTTGCCGCCTTGAACTCTGTCCTCCAGGCAGCTTCCTGTTCAGAAGCATGTAACCTGAATTGTGTGATACTTCCTTGAGGGCCCGACAAGTCAATAAGAACATCTCCGTTTTTAAACACACACACGGATGCTCGCTTGCGCACACACTCACTATACACATGCTGCTCTTTCTGTCACGAACCGTGCAAACATCGCTGGCGCTGGAAGCCCTTTAAAGACCCCTGTTGCATCCATCCTTCCATCCCAGGTCGACGGAGTCTGTGGCTGAGATTGCCTTAACAATCCATCATTCATTCGTGAGCAGCTTTTATGACCCCAATTACATGTCGGCTCCTTGAAAGCACTACCCAGATGTGCTCTGAGCGAAGGGGGGGGGGGCGGGGTTTTTAGTCCAAGTGCTGTTTTTTCTACTAAACATGCGCAGGGGTGTGCATGTTTGTATGTATGAGTGTCACTAAGCGTATGAGTAAGTGCTCTGAGAGATTAGAGCAGTGGGAAAATATTTAAATAGAGACAACGGGATATAGAGTCAAAGTGTTGAGAGTGCTGAGTTGTAAGTGCTCAGAGTCATGTACAGGAGAGTGTGGACTAAATGAGTGTCAGTAGGTTTTCGTGGTGCGAGCCTGGACCCGAGTCATCCAGGTCTGAGTCTCCTCTGCTCATGCAGCCCATTAGAAGATCAAGGGTACAGTGAAAATCAATGGCCTAGATGCGTCTCCACTCTCGTTCCCAGGGGACACTCGGTCTGTCTCTCAGCTACTGGTGCATGCGTAACTGCGCAAGAGAGACAGCAAGTCTGGATGAACATGCACACAGTAACGCTAACTTTTAGATATCGGGTTTGCACTTTTAAAGACTCTTTAGCATCAACAAAATAAAGACTTGTGTATTTATTACTTATTCAGAACTTGTTTTAAACGTATTCAGTTATTTACTCAAACTCTACAACGTAGTCTAAGCCTCTTCATCTTCCATGTTCTAAAAATGTGATTTACATTTTCATGTAGATACAGAGGTGCTGTTTTGTGTCCACCATTCACCATCTATGTGTTTTCTTCAGCAGACAATAAGCAACCAAACCTGACATGTACCACAGGAATTAGCTGGAGAGTATAATCTGCTTGCTCCATTGACAGAAAGTCTATATACTCTTAGAGACAGTTATCCATACAGAAACAGTCGTTTTTCTGTGTTTTCTGTCCATTTTACTGTCAGAAATGTAGAGTTGATAAGGCATTGTGTTTGCTTTTACTTTACCTCCTCAAATTATCCAAATTATCTTTGAAATATGTCTACTTTACATAAAACTCGACAGAAACGTGTTCTAAAAGGAACAGAAAGAGTTAGTCCATGATAAAAGACAGACATAACAAACTCAAAACAAAAACAACAACTCATAAAACCCTAACGAAACGCTTCACATTTGCCAAAAACGTAGCAATAGCTCCCTCGCCGACACTAACACTTGCGAGGAAAAAGAGGGCAAAATGAAACAGGCCGTCATTCGTCATGTTTTAGACAGTGGTTTAAAGCCATAATGGCTCAGTTGTTACATTATGTGACTGGAAAAAAGTAATTAGATTTTGTAGTGCACTTTGTTTAGACACAAAGACACACACAGAGGGCACGCAAGGGGTCTATCCATCCACTTAAGACCCTCTCTATCCCTTATCTATAATGCAAGACGTAGCTATGACCACTCAATTCAACCCGCAACACCTCAGCCATTACTGAGCTGGATGCTGGTGACCCTATTTCTACTGCATTGCGATCTACTGTAATTTCTACTGTGCAGCACTAGCGAGTCCTGGTTTTTATGTTTCTATATTTTTGTTTTAGTTAAATGGCTTCAATTCATCACAGTGGTGAGAATGGATTCAGTGATCACAAACAAACCCATGTCACAGCCAGGGACTGGACGTGGATCGGATCATGGAAACACTGAACGGAAAAAATAAATTGTAAATTGATCCGGTATCAGTTCAGTGGCTCCAACCTTTTTTGTCTGCGGCCCCACAACCCTATCACGTTAGCTCAAGTACCCCTTCATCGCCACCTCTCTTCATGTTCCAAACATTGAACATGTTTGGAACATGAAGAGAGGTGGCGAGTGATTTTAAACTGGGTGTTAGTTAACACTGTTAATTATATAAAGGTGGATATTTAGTCTTGGTCTCTTTTTTTTTTTTTCCTTTTTGCATTCGTACTACGTGAAGTGGCAGAAGCTGGAGGTTTCAACAGTTTTTATTACTTTTAGCTTTTTTAACTCCTTTTGCTTTCTGTTCTCACACGCTAACTAGTTTTCACAAATTCTCAATTGTAATTCGTGATGTTTGGTCTATTGGTACTCCTGAGTCCTGGTTGGGAATCACTGCTTTAGTTTATAAACAGCTTTGTGGTAAAACTGTGTTTGCAGTGACTTGTAGTGTGACACATTTTCATACATTTTCACAAGTATAAAATGGGTGGCACGTTCCACGTTTAGTATGCACTTACAAAACTGCCATTCATTGAAAGTGATGACTCAAACGGATTATACAATTTTTATAAAACCTTTAGAATTTTCCTAGCTAATGTTTTTTACAAAGATACTGGATCATAAATGTAAATTTGTATGTACATGCAGTTTGTTTTAACTCTCAATGTCAGTTTTTTTTTTAGTAGATTTCGCTTTTGTTTTTCTTTTTTCTTTTCTATTGGCTGTGTGGCCTTGGAAGCTCTTATCTAGCAGGTGAGGTGAAAGAGCAGCTGAAATTAAATGTTTGCTCCCGCTAAAAAAGATATATGGATCAGAGGTTCATGCATTCTCTGGGTTTAAAGCTCAGAATCAGTGCTGCACTCAGGAACATAAGGCTGCTCAAACAGCATATAAAATCACAACAGGCAGCTGGGAGGTTTAATGTGAAGGGGAGATGCCCAGATGTCAGTCGGTTCCCTCTGTCATTAATTTTAAGGAATCCTGCAGGATTACTGCTGATTTCAGGCAAAACTCAGCTCACTGGCAGCACTCTCCCTCTGTGCCCACTGAATTAGAAACATCACGTTGAATTTTTCACTGTAATCCAGCCTGGTGTTCTGTTACAAGTCCCACTCTAAATTTAACAAACACACTTAAGTCAGACTTGAGTAACCTCATTAGACAGAGCCAGAGTGAACTTTAGCCTGATGGCTCTGGCTGAGGACATTCAACACTTCCAGTAAACAACACAATTCACTACCAGTTAAACAACAACGTCATAACCTGAAGATTCCCAGAACAGACCTGTCCAGCTGTCTTCATCAGAGATTTCAGTCAACCATATGGAAAACACACATATGCAAGTGTGTGTGTGTGGTATGGAAAATCAAAACCTGTTGTCACATTGTTGACAAGCACTTTGTGCAAAGTCTGTTTGCCTCTTGATATGACTGCCAGCACCAGCGTCGCTCATTCCTCCACGCTGCTTTTCACACTGTTGTTTGGTATTCAAGCAGAGGAGTATGCATGACAACCCGCACGGTGTACTCCAGTTACATGGATCTTAACATAGAAGAGAGCAGCTTACATTGTTTAATTTCACCATGACGTTCAACAACACTTATCCTCTTGAGTTTTGTGAGCACGCTTTTGTTTAATTGACTTTGGTGACATTTTATATTAAGTGCTACAGTTTAACATATCATAATCACATTGTGAAAAATACTACTAGTTTAATGGAATGGATAATGACTAATGAACAAGAACAACACCTGTAACATCATGTAATTTTGATTCTGATGAGATTTTCACATTAAAATACTGCATTCATCTATACAGTATAATGCCCCTTATGTTAATGATTTAAAATAAAATACAGTGAAACCAGGCAGTCACACTCACATGTGGTTCCAACTATAGATCAGATGCAAAATGTGACGGAAAAGCATCTTAACTAAATAAAGCTTTTTCTGGAGCTTTCAACCACATCTCACAGTCTTCATATACGACCAACTGTTGCCACGAGTTCCATACTTAGGTCACGTGATTACAACTGTGCCGTCTCCATGGCAACTAAGCAGACTGAGGCCATGAGATGAGGTTGGAAGCTCCAGAAAAACCTAATAAGTGGACTTGAGTTTGTCTAACTGCTATTTCCAAGGTCAAGAATGAACTTTTACACCCACCAGATGCAGAGTGTTTTATCAGTATGTTAAAGGGGTATTGCAATGATTTAGTATTATTGCACACGTTTGAGAGAGAGAGACAAAAAACAAAACAAAAAATCAAGTCAGGTCAAAATCAAAGCAGAGGAGGTCGAGACTTTCAGACATAGTCAAGCTCCAAAAACACTGGACCCCACATTTCCCACAATGCAACTGAGCAGCATATATTGTGGTACCCTCCCTGTCTTTAACTTCACGCAGCCAGTTTGTCACGCAGGTGTTCTGTTTCTGTAAATGTGTACTCTCCATGCCCGAGCCGAGATAACCTTGATGACTTTTAGGGATTGTTTTTTTTCTACAAAGCTCCTCCAGAACCACAGAAGACATTACACAACTGTTCATTCACAGGCTGAGCAGTACTCCACATAACTAGTAAACTGATGATCCCCCTTTAACTTAAGGTTTTAGTTCCCCTGAGACATCACTCCTGAGAAGAAACACCAAGACACGTACTCATTACCTCAAATAAGCTTAACAGTCCCATTGTATAAAACAAAATCCATTATGTAATCTGATCTCTCATGGTCAATAGGTGGCTTGTTTTAATCACATGGCAAACAAAATGAGAGAATGCAGAAAATCTATCAGGCACAACACCTGCATTTTGAAATTATGTGAAATTTGAATGCAATTCTGTACAGGGAGAGAGAGACAGAGCAGCACAGTGTCTGCTCTGCAGGGTGCCTCAAAGTGTTTATGCATATATGCTGAGCGATTATGCATGCTGAGTGTGTGTGTGTGTCTAGTGTACTCTATTACTGTATGATAATCATCTGAACGTACAGGCTGATTTCTCTTCTGCTATTTACCAGACAGTTGTATTGTCCCCACTTTTCACACAGCATGAGTGTGTAGCAATCTCTGTGGGTGGAATTACTGATGTGTTCAGGTGGTGGAAGAAAAATACACTAATCAATAGCATTCAATTTTACTGCCGTTCCCTCTCTGGATGTATTTCAGGGATTCAGACCTGGATGGAAACCCGAATAAGGCGCTATTTCTTCAGAAGGGCATGACTGGGACAAACAGGATTTTAAAATTAATGAACATTACTGCGCCATGATGGAAGCTGGCAGACAAAAATGTCATGAGAGAGGATTAATACTGATTTTCTGTGCAAACATCTCAAGGTGTGTTTGTGTTCCTTCTGAATCATGCAGAGCCTTGAATACTGAAAGATACGACATGCAGTCTTATCAGTCACTTTACAGCTCTGAGCTTGACTAACCAAAGAAGTTTCCCAAAATACAACAGTGGATGTTTAATAATGACTTTAACAAGTTCAGACAAAATGAAAAAAAAAGAAGATATCTCCGGAGCATTAAAAATAAAAAACAGTGAACAGATTTACCATATTTAACATAGAACATAATTAAGAAACCTGCCCAGTGGGGCTCGTTAAAGGTCGCTCATCAAGAAACTTTACTTCATAAAAAGCTTTTGTTCCTCGAAGCTGAACTTGCAGTACGGTCTGGAATATACAGACGGGTGACAAATGAAAGTCCTGAATAAATGAGTGGAGAAACGTAACAAATGCAGACGCTTCCACACAAGCCATGAAGTGTCACGCAAAGGTGTGAAGAGTGTGATAATGATGTGGCCTTCAAACTCACCAGATCTGAACCAAATTGAACACCTATGAATAGTTATGTAGGGATATGCTGTTCATCTTTATCCTGGTTATTTGTGCCTCGAGTTTAGAATGAATACGTGCCTGCATCCACTTAGCACTGGATAATTATTTTCTTTTGTATTGTACTCCAATGATTTAAGAGTGTTTATTTGCCAACAAAACCTTGAAATATATTAGTGTACAGACAAAAAGAAGGGAAGATGGCTATTTAACTAGTATTTATTCTGATTTCTCCATTATTATAAATATACAGTACAGGAATTGTTAGTGTTTTATGAATTTAAATTAATAATTTAAATGATTTAAATTGCATGCATTTAGATTCTGGCTTGTATTTATTTCTGGGGTCTTGTAGGCCCATGCAGGCTGGGCATAGTTGTATGCATGACTTAATAATAAAGACATCAATGCATCCATATGTAATCTTATATATACAGTATAGTCACCTCACATTTTTCTCTATAATGATAAATGTATTTTTTTTAAACATCAGGACTTGACATTTTGTTTCTCGTTCTTTTTGTATGTCTGTTACTTAAACTAGTCAAAAATTGACTGTTTTCAATGAACGCCCGGTTAGATGTCGCTGGTTGTTGTAGCTATTTTCAGCGTAATTATTTGGGATTATCTTATTTATTTATTAAAAACTGTGATAAGACTATTTTTGGGTTGGTAAGGGATTCAAAATGTTGATAATTTGGTTGATCGTCCAATCGTAAAGAGCAACACACACCGGCAACATATGACACCCATTGTTTTCTATGTGCTGCCCACATCGACCCAAGATGATGTGCGACAATTCGTCAGAACGCACCACTGTCCTATTTCCCAGCATCGACATGCATCAGCTCTCCGGTAGAGCTGAAACGATTAGTCAATTAATCAATTAGTCAATCGTCAGAAAATTAATCGGCAACTATTTTGATAATTGATTGAGTAAAGTCATTTTCCAGGCAAAAATGCCAAATATTCTCTAGTTCCAGCTTCTCAAATGTGAGGATCCGCTGCTTTTCTTTGTCTTTTATGATGGTAAACTGAATCTTTGTGTTTTGGACTGTTGGTCAAACAAAATAAGCAATTTGAATATGTGACTTTCAGCTCTAGAAAATTGTGATAATGAAAATAAGTGTTAGTTGCAGAACTACTCTCCCAGAAAAGCAGCAATTCTCTGAATTGGCACATCCTGCCTACTGTGCCTTTTTTCTTTTGTCTTTATGAACGTGTTCAGTGAACGCAACGCTTTGAGATGCACCCAGTGTGTGCTGCACTTAAGCCCACTTATGTTTTTAAATGCATGATGCAAAATTAAAGGATCTCACTGAAGGGATCATATGTTAGTAACAGGGACAGGATATACAAACCTAGCCACTCCTGTAAGGCAGCCCAGTGCCGTGTCATTGAGGTGGACTATATATACCAGCTTCTGTGCATTTACGTTTTCAAAGCATGTGGTTGGATGTGGCGTCATGTGTCACATTACTGTAAGAAACTCGGTGTGGCAGACAAAATTGCATGAGTCTTTTTGGGAGGATAAACATCTCTAAGCAGCCACTGAATCTAAGAGATGTATCCGTCAAAAGCAGCACACAGGTGGAATACATAGAATGGGTGTGGACGGTGCATGCTTACCAGTGTGTTGTTGTGAGCAACCAAACAGACAAGAGGAAAAAGGAAATACAGCTTTTTGTAAGCCTCAAAACATCAAAAGCATGACAACCTCATGTGGAGTCACAGTGTGGTGTTGCTGCTTCCCGGAGTGATGTGCGTCACTGTGCCAAACGTACAGCAGCCACACATCTAACACTCATTTGACGTCTCATTGGCTCATTTTAAGTAAAAAATATATATATATCTGTATGTGAGCTCTTATATCCTGTAGTTTTCATTTGTAGAAACTTTAGGCAGGATATTTTAATTTCAGGCTAGTTTTGTTTTTCTGGTAAATACTTAAAAAACTGAAATAAATGATCTGTTAAACGCTTTAAATGACACTCATATTTACCTTTGAGATAGCTAAATACATGCAGTACTCCAGTGGCTGAGTGTCTTTTTCGAGTTTGCTCTTGATCAGAGGGTTGTAGACAGCGACAGATGGGCTGAAGTTTGTTTGTGCTGCTGCTACAACAGCAGGAATCTTCCCCCGAGGGCATCATACTACAGGTCCCAGAGAGGGTCAAAAAAGCTCACAGATCAATACACATTAGCTGCTGCTCGAGTGCTGAACATGGATTAGTTGACATCATTGAGGCTTGCAGTCTGTATGTGTGTCAAGAGAGTCAAGTAAGCACTACCATTATCCAACCATTATGCTAATACCAGTTTTATGAAGACTATTGCAGCTGAATTCATTTATAAGCATGAATGATTTCTTCATTACATTTGAAGCACTTAATATATAAAACATATATAATGATAATAATGAATATGAAATTATGCTGTAACCTTAGTGGCGTCACTGGTTGCATTCTGCACAGAATACACCTTTAGTAAATAATTTGACACTTGGAGCATTAAAGGAATAGTTCTACATTTTGGGAAATATACTTTCTTTCAAAAAGATAGAATATTGATACCACTCTCATGTTGGTGGAGCAAGAGCAAAGAGGCGATCAGCTTAGTTTAGAACAAAGACTGGAAGCATGGGTAAACAGCTAGCCTGGCTCTCTCTGAAGTTCAAAAATATGCACGCTAAAAAATCGTTACAGTGAACAAACAAGATAAAATCTGTTAATACTGAGGACAGAGCAAGGCTAGCTGTTTCCCCCTGTTTCCAGTCTTTATGCTAAGCTATGCTAATCACCCCCGGCTCCAACTCTAGACTTAAACCTGCAATAACTGTCTTTTTGGCCACTTGGGGAAAGCTGTAAACACAATACTGACATATTGTCACCTTATAAAGTTGTTTGGTGAACTTGTTAGCAAACAGTTGCCACCCTAAAAACACAGAAAAATACAGAATATGGGTCTGTTAAGAGGATGAATTAACAGTGAAGTCTTAAACCTGCATTCATTGATATCTTGGACACTTGGAGGCAGTGGATCAAGTTGTAAACACAACATTGACAAATTATGATCTTATACATGTAGCAAACGTTAGCAATCACTGCCTGTTTACACATCCAGCAGATATGGAGTAACACTGATATTCATTTAGAGTGGTGTTTCTGGCCACCTGATGAATGTAAGACCAATATTCACTGTTGTTTTAGCTTTATTTTGGTCTCCACTAACTCCTCAGGGAAATATAAGGCTCTTTAGCTGCTAAATTCTCCACTATGTTCACCAGCTAGTCGCCAGCTTTGTATATCTGCTGTTAGGTGCTGAGCAGATAGTGTATAGTGGGTTTATTAGAACCTTTTCAGTGTAAACAGCTGCCTGCTGCGGCCGAGATACTAAACACTAAAGTTGCGGGTCAGAAAACCAAAGCGCCAAAAGACACTAAAACACTTTGCAGAGCTGAGTAAACCAAGTCGGGTGGTAATTCTCTGTGGGTTCCCCACTTTGAGCAACGTCTTTCACATACAAGTAGACATGTGATCCATTTTTAATATGAAAATATTGATTATAGCAGCTTTAACCGCAGACACTAGAGTGGTATCGACCTTTTCATCTAACTTGCGGAAAGAAAGCAAATAAGCGAAATTCCCAGAATGAACTATTACACGTGTTTTGTAACATCTGTACAACCTCCTGTATGTTGTCGGGATGGTTGATGATGCAAACCAAAAGCCTTTGACAGCTAAATTTAATGAGTCTTTTATTCAAAGCTGGTTTTGGAAGATATCTGTTTTTGGAACCGCTGATGAGAAGAGGAGAAGGAAGTGCAGAGACTTGAATCTCAGGGGAGTCTTGATGCTTGTTTATTCTGGCAGGGGTAGGTAGACTGAATAGAGGAGGACTTGGCAGACCAACAAACAACTATATCACTGCTAAAGGAGTACCAACAAACTGAATACGCCAGAGAAAAGCAATCAGCTAAACTCGATAGACAGGCTGCTAAATAAGCAGCCCACGTTGTCGGCCGGTCCTAAGACGAAGCAAACTGAAGGGCAGGTACCACACAGCTGCGTTAGGTAACACTTGGAGATGCTTGTGTTCATTAGACTGATCCCTGGTTTGCCGCCTGCAGGAGATTATGTTACTTTGATGCAGTGACAGTTGCAGAGTGCGTCACCCTGGACAGTTCTTGCAAATCAAAACATTCGTGATCTAATTTACCAGTCGCGTTGTTGTCTAACTCTGTTATGTGACCTAACTTTTATAGTGGAGAATACATTTCCACCTCCATTATATCTGCCTGAAAAATTGTAGAAGAGTAGAATGTGGTTGTGTAAAATGCCTTTTTAAAATTACATTAAAGCATAATGGAGTTTCATTATGTTATCATTCAGCATTCTGTCGTACCATCTTTTTTATTTTATTTTACTCCTTCTCGCCTCGGGAAAGTTTGGGAGAAACTTAATTGTCTGGATCTGAGGTTTTATACTGAGAACACTGGAAACTATTGACTCACATTTTATCTTCATTTAATGAAGTTATTTTTCAGCTTTTTCTCTCGACAAAATGTATGAAAAATGCTTGAGCTGTAATTTCACAACAAGGAGTGAAAATATTTCTTCCTTGCTTTAACTTTAAGTATGTGGCAAGAAATACAGCAATGTGCCAGCAAAGGCAGAGAAGAAGAAGACTGCTAGCTAGTGAGGATGTAAACAATGTTGGTTTTAAAATAACAAAAAAAATCAGCTCTGAAAATGTTTTATGAGGAAGGAAATATTGATATTTGAGAGTTAAAGAAATCTGGTAATGATATATCGGCCAATAGTTTTTATTTTTTTACATAAACACATAACATAAACATTTTTGATAATGTTTTTTTGAGAACTGTAAGAAGAATTGATAACCAAGATCTGTGGTCTGTGGGGATACTTTACAGTGTAATGGCAACGCTGTTTCTAAATTATGTCAAACACATCTTTGGTATTTCTGGACTGCAATTTTTTGTTACTTATCAGCTGACATGTACACTGACACTGACATATCTGCGATAAGCTAATGTTTTCCGATATAATGACACAGACGATTGATTTATTGGTCGGGCTCTAACTGTTATGGGATTCTTTTTTCTTCCTTTTTGTGATGGCTGACAAAAGTTTCAGTTGTCCGTCTTTGATAATCACCCAATTAGAGACATTGACATATGCCGGTCAGTCATATGTTTAAATGTGGAAATTGTAAACAGCTAACTGCTATCTTATGTTGGTTGTCTCTGGACGTGTAATAGCTTTAGGTGTGTGGGCGAATGCATCATTTGTTAAAGTATTTTGCCACAGTAGGCACGAGTTCTAATGATAGCAGCTGACCAAAAGACATTACTCTGCATAGCTCTAGCCTATATAGGCCTGGTGTACTTGCAAAAGTGCTAAATAAGCAGCTCTGCAAATGACTTCTTTTACAGTGTCCCATACTATTGCCCAGATTAGGCCAGCAGTATTTCATTAATATAGTTTTCATGGCTTCAGGTGGGCTGAGACTAAGACCTCTTGTTGTTTCACTCAAAGGCTCAGACTTAAAGGATGAGCTTTTACTGTAGGAGCCCTAACTAATTTAGACATGAATTATGATTTCACTCCAGGTATCTTTTCCCATAATTTGTGGCATTGGCACAACAAACTAAAGAAAAAACACATTTGTAACATTTAAAAAAAAAATGAAATGTCTGAAAATGGCTGCTCTTTCTGAACTTTCTCGACTCCTAGAGGAGCAACTCGTGTGGATTGTTACGGAGACAAAGACTCAAACGTTTTAACACTACGGTTGATCACAGCTGCGGTCTGATGCAGAGGTGGAGCTGACAGTGTGAAGCTGAGCTGCAGCTGTCGGTTCACTGATGGAGACCTACGGGTGGTTTATGGGGACTGTCGGATACACTTCCCCTCTCCCCTGCTCCCTTCGCCTTTTATTGAATTAATCATCCTCATTTTCTGTTGGATGTTAAGACTCGTTCTGCACCTAGAAAATGCTAAAGCACAAAAGTGAAAGTGTGTGTGTATGTGTGTGTGAATACAGCATGTGTGAAACCCAGGAGCAGGAATTAGTCAGAGAGACAGGGGAAAAATGGTTGTGGCCTTTAGTTTGACATTTTTGACCACAGCAACACTCATGCACAAACATGTGTTTTGCTTTGGGGCCAGATTTTGACAGCTCGACACAAATTAGGGTGAATATGGCTGCTTTTTTGGGCACACATACTGTACCTGTGCATTGCCCTCCAGGTGTGTTGATGCTGTGTTATCCAAATTCATAACAACATGGTAGCTTAAAGACAAATCCTTTTTTTCTCCATAGTTTTGGCCATCCATATTATCGGTTATGATTTTACTCCCTGATTTATCTGCTAAAATGTGGAGACAATGCCAAACAGGCTGTTAACAAATCCCCATTTTCACCAGGTTATCTTCTTGTTAATCACTTATTGGAAAATGAAAACATACAGTATGTAAGTGTAAGAATTATTACCCAAACTGTATATTGTAAACTGTATATTTACAATGCCATGGACAATTGTGCTGCATTCATCTTTATCTTAACTTTCAAATCATTTTATACAGTTTAATTGGGGATTTGTTTACAACTTGGATCTCTTCTGTAAAGTTGTGCCAGAAAGCAGTAAAGTAAATAGTCACAACAGATAAAAGGTGGTCAAAAATACAAAAATAAGGTTGGAACAAACAGTGAAACGGCAGTTAGAGCATCTTTAGCTTCTGTAATGAGATATATTTATTTACAAGCATGGAGTGTCTGCAAAACCACAGTAATTTGGAGCTGTAGATCTGTTCACCTCCCTCATATATGAATAAATACATTTGTCTACAACTACACACGACTGGACTTTATAGGACACATTTGATTGGATGGATTTATATATACATATAAATATATATACATATATATATATCTTATCATACATACATATTAGTATGAATGATAAACATTTATACTAACATTTTACAGGAAAAGAGAGGTATTTTGATATAAAAATAATACTTGTTTTGACATATTTATGGCATATAACAAATTAACTGAACAATTAAACCAGGCACACAAGATAAGAAATAAGAATCTCCTTCAGTATTTTTTTTAATTTAGTTAAGTTTGAAATTAACTTCTATGTGTGAGACATGTAAACATTATGAATGTTGTGCTATGTGTGTGTGGCAGTAACTCAGATTCATTCGGGTCCTATGGGAATTTTCTGCTGAACACATTTTTGTGAAGTTGCCAAAGCCCTGTGCATGGTGACAAAAGCACGTAGTGTTGGAGACAATGATGGAAATGGAGAGGGAATGTTGTCCCCTCTGGATAGGAATGTGTCCCCTTGCCCAGGTCACAATGCTCAATTCAGCCTGGGCCCCCAGCAAAAAAACATGCCATTCTGAAATACCAGGTGACGCTTTGTCCGAGCCATTCATTATATCATTGTCACACGTCTGTCTGTTGGCTTATTCAAGACTGTCAGACGCATAGACCAGGGGTTGTGGACGAGGCCCCTCCGTTCGTTTCGAAAGCAATGAAACACACCCACTCATTGTCATCTGCAGAGTGGCTGAGTTCATGGTAATTACATTTAATCATAGTTATTACTGCCGTAGGTGCTCTGTAATGGTTCACTTTGTGATAATAAAAAGTTAACTCTTCAGCAAAGTAACTAAATTACATACAATCCACCTGGAAACGTTGGTCATGTCTGTGTGTATTTTTTCCCCGCAGGTTCAGCCTACTACGACAATGTGCGGCCGTTAGCTTATCCTGACTCAGACGCTGTACTCATCTGCTTTGACATCAGCCGTCCGGAGACACTGGACAGCGTGCTGAAAAAGGTCAGTGTCACATTAAAAGAAGTGTGAATGTGTCCTAACACCGCTGAGGTGGTACATTTAGTCTCTTATCAGGACGGCAGGCAACAGAGCAGCCTTAAAGGATAGGTTCTGATATTTTCAAGTCTTTCTTTATACAATACTCGCATGCCATGTGCACACTGAGAGAGTTATGCGTCGCTGAAATCATTTCTCCTCTCTATCCTAACCATGAAGTGATTCCTTCATAGCACAACTAGAATAAGAAATGGGGTATAAAATGTGAACGAATGCTGTTTTAAACCTGCAATGGGGGGATAAGCTTGCATGAGGCTGTAGCAGTCTGAGTTAGCCAAATCAAGTTGGTATCTTCATCTTGCAAGGAAACACTGTCCATGGAAACACAAATAGGGAATTTACTCAACTAAACAGACTGTAACTTTGGAAAATGTCCACTCAATTTGGCTAACTCAGACTGCTGAAGCCTTTGGCTAAACTCAAGAAGGCATTTTTGCACAAACAAGGGCTGTGGATTTTGTCCTCAATTTCTTACAATGTAGTCACGCTTCGAAGGAATCGCTTCATGGCCAGTATGGAGAGGAGGAATGATTACAGCGACCATTATCTTCTTCAACATACACATGGCATGCAAATATACTGTTAAGATAGACTTGGAAAAATACGAACTTATCTTTTGAGGCTGTAATTTTCTTAGAACAAGAGAAAAATCCTTCCAAGTAATTTAATCTGCATGTAACACAAACCTTTTTTTCAAACTAGTAGCATTTTAAATATTGATAAATCTGCATTTCCACCGCTAACGAACATATGTGAGTCGTGGACATCAAGCGCGTTGGAGCGTTTGACCTTTCAGTCCGCTGACATTCCTGCAGCCGGCGCCATCACTCATCAATGACATCATCAATACAAGACAAAACACTTATCTTTCATGGTGGACAAATTCTCACATCTACAGGGGGTCCACTTGAGAACTAACTTGAACTTTGACCTCATTAGACGACCTAAGTTTCCCTTAGTAATAGCGGTGAATGAACTGATCTCACAATGCATGCACAGGATGCCAAAGTGACATGTTGAGGGGTCACTCTATTCAAAGTTTAGAGACAAAATGAAGGCACTTATCCTTATCCTATCTACTTTAACAGCATAAGTATGGCCATCATGTCTTCTTTCCATTTATTCTGTTTTTTTAATCTTATTTCTTATCTGCAAGCTTCTATTCTTAAATAACGCCCTTGCAGTACGTAGCACTTTTTCTTCTGCCATTTCTGACAGCCTTCCTCCTAACCAATTCTTGTGCCCTCCAATTTTCCTTTTAGAGGGACTATTCTTTCTCAGCATCGCTAAGCTACAAAAATACCCCTTGACTCCTTATCACTTCCCTATTTCCTTTTTGTATCCTTTGTTCTCTTCAGACCAGTCTCTCTTCAAAAGCTCATTCAAATCTCCCATGTGAGGTTGTCTGTATATCATCCAGCATTACCCAACCAAAGATGTTATCCCAGTCTCTAACCGGCAATCACCTTTTTTTTTTAACACTTCACCCCACATTTTCTGACCTTTTCTTTTTTTTTCATAACTTTCTGACCAGCAGCCTGCCAGCAGTCCTGCATCTCCTGCTTTCTATGCCTTGTTTGGACTGAAGGATCAGGTTACTTTGTGAAGGAAATGTTGGACATTATGAAAGCTGTCCGTACTGTACATCCAGCCTTCGAGGCTGCAACCTACAGCATCCTCAACAAAAATCTGTGTAATCATATAACGTAAACTCCTCCTCAGGTCATTAAACCCCCCTAAATTCCCAGAAGTATTACTGAGGACATGACCTCAATGTTGTCAATGGTAGCTACAGCGTTTCCTGGTGGTTTTAATATGTGTGTTTTGAAAATGCAGTTACCTGGGTTGCACATATATTTTCAAACTGAATTGTCAGCTGAAGTTATCAAAAATCCCCTGCCTCCATTTGCTTCCTTTGATATACCAGACTCCGCTCCAACAGCTCGCATTCTGCTCTTTATCCGGGACAAAACTCTCACCAATTCTTAACATTAACACAAACAATAAGCCGCTCTTCCCATGGGTCCTTTGTGACTCATCTAAATTGCTGCTATTCACCAGTTGCACACTGTTCGGCGGAGGGGCCTGTTGAAAGGCAACAGCACACTCTGCACAGCAGCACAACACGCTGGAGCCCGTAACAGCAGCGACACAGGCATCCAGGAGAAAAGATCTCTTTGTAAGGGAGAACAAATGGAGCAACTGTGCAAAGTGGTCGCCTGTGCCATGGTGTGAGGAGATAATGACGGGAGTCACAGACAGAAAGAGAACGATAGAGAGAAAGGGTTTAATAGTTTGAGTCATGTCAGTGGTCTGTAATGAGTATTGTCTGTCTCTGTCTCTCTGTCTTCTTCCAGCATTTATGACCACGATCGTCTTGTAGCAGCTTTACCGTTTCAGTATTTGTTTTTCATCTGTCCTGTTGTGGTCAAATAACACCAGTTTTCATGTCTGAAGATTGTTATGTCAAATGACCATTTTAGGATGTAATGTGCTACAAGTCCAGAGCTCAAGGCTTAAAGGACCCTGCCAGTGTTTTACATATATTAGGTTGTGTTCACACAGGCAATAGCACAGCACAAGGGCTGTGGAGGTGTGTTTGTGTTGCTACAGGTTATAGGTGAGAAGATGAAATACGAATCAGGAAGTTCAGCTGATCAGACACAGCGATTTGTACTCCTTTGAGACAGGATTTTATAGCATCAAAAAGCTATCAAGGCAAGAAAAATATGCAAAAACATTGGCATGGTACTTTAAGGTTTACATAGTGTTGTGTGTACATGTATAGAATTTGATTAACGGGGTTTTCTTGTAACAGCAACATCTCACTAACAAAGCATTTTCTTTCAAATCTAAATCAGAATGATGGTTTGAATAGAAAGGTTGAGTTTTTGAGCCGTTAAATAATTGCTGTTAATGGTTGTAGGTGCAAGAACTTTGTGAAACTACATATTCTAAGATTGTAACCAGGGCTGTGTATCATTATACTGGTGCCAAATATGATACAACACTTTTTTTGTGATACATCACGCCGAGGATTCTAAACGTAAAAAAACCCTATTTTTTCTGATTAAACGAAATAAGCCAAAGTTCTATTCTCTCCTTCTTTTGACACAAAGCAGCTGTAATAAAATACTGAAATGACCAAAGATGAAAGTATAATTAAAGAGAAGAAGAATCTGACCAAGCATTTAATGACAGCTTTCGGTCATTATTAAAAAAGTATTTTTTCCGGATTTGTTCCAACTAAGGGAACATACAATGAAGGGTGGAGGCTGTTATAATACTCATGGTTTTGACATATGAATGTAATGTCCACATACTTCTGACCACATATCTTCAGTTTTGAACGGCCCTGTGCACTCACATGTATTTGTCTGTTGGTACACAGTGGCAGGGTGAGACGCAGGAGTTCTGTCCCAATGCCAAAGTGGTGCTGGTCGGCTGCAAGTTGGACATGAGGACGGACCTCAACGTCATGAGAGAGCTTTCCAAACACAGACTCATTCCTGTCACCCACGAACAGGTGAGGAGCGCAGAGAGAACGCCGCTCATCTATTAAATTTGTTTATATTCTTTTCCATGAAAGCCCGGCCAGTATCTGCGAGCATCAACAGCGTCAAACCTAGCTTGAAATTAACTGCTGTTACTGTCACCGTAACCTAACAACGCAACAGTCATTTTGCACGTGTGAATAATTGAGCATTTATTATTTATTTGATTTATTTAACATTATAATATTTGGAACATGCATGACCTATGGTTTTAAATGCACAGTCCTTTGCAATTTTCCGCTGCAGCAATTTTCATTTGCATTTAACAGTATCATCCCAGATGAATGACACCCATTACTTTGTTCCCTTGTGCACACAAACAAAACTTCTGAAAATGAATTCGGAGGATGACATTTGCTTCAGATCATAACTTCCACAAATATGGAAACACAAGGAGTATAAAAGAGATGGGACTGAACAAAGACAAACAGAGACAAACAGCGATAATACAATTGTTTTGTTTGTGTCTTGGAGCGATGAACAGTGGCATGCATGAATTTTAATAGCTTATTTTCATGTAAATTTGAATTCCCACTTCTTGGCAGCCTTTTGTCAACATATTAATATTTTCTCATACCTCCGACAAAGCAAAGGTAACCACTCTCATTTTCCTGTCAGTAATGGCCTCAAAATTGGTCCATCAAGATCTCAGATTAGTTTCTCTGCATAAAGTGATTTATCTCCAAATCAACAGGAACCTTTGATCACACCAAATGTTTTCCTGAAACTGTAACAGCAGCAATGTTCAACTCTTTCTTTCTGACCCCTCCGCTCTGACTGAAAATCCTCACTGAGAGGCCACTTTTACCTTGTTTGGCTGGATGTATACTGTAGCTTTCCCGTGCAGTCCTAACTGAGGAACACTTAAAATAATTATAAGAGTAATGCACCCAAAGCATTTCTCTTATAATTGTCCAATTTAACTGCATCAAAACTCTGTGAAACCCATCGCTTTACATCATTTTAATTGCCTGTTTTTGCAAAAATGTGTGAACAATCAAACAGGGTGCATCTGAGGCTAAATTATATGTCTATTGGCTTTATAGTATTGTACAAGAGAGCCCTTAAGTACTTCTGTGGTCAAACAATTGACGACGCTGTGGACAGGCTTGATCAATATAATAGAAAATGATGGAAAATAGAGCAAAGGCTGAAAATGGCTGGAGTTGTACTTCAAAGTGTAGCCATAGAGCTTTTCTTAATGGCCCCATTCAAAGGGCTGCACTGCAAATAGCCACAAACTGGGACCTTTACATTTCAGCCACATGATGTGATCCCCAGGGGGAAGTGCATTCACCAGAATGAACCGCACATAATAATCGGCTTAGCGGCGTCAAAATAGAGACTTGAAGTGTTGGAACGTTTCCATTAATGCAAAAATAATGCAGCCTCCCTGGTAGCGCAGCTCAAGCCTTTAATATTTTTCATAGAGGAGGAACGTCCCGCTGCTAGATACTCCCTCAATATGGAATATCTCTAACACTGATGCCTGAACACCTACGCTGTCACACAGCGTGGATGTTTCGTTGCCAAAGAAGTTGATTAATCCAATTGATGACACACTCCAAAAAGAAAGAATAAAATAAAGCGACAAACTCAAGAGATAGTCAGAAGGCAACGGAGCAGAAGAACTAAAGAAGGATTGGATGAAGCAATACGAAGTCTAGGTTCCCCCTTTCTTATTACAAGATACACCCAAGCACACAGTCAGTGTTGTTGGAGAACAGGTAAGCAAAATAAAAGCACCATATACATATCAATTCAACCAGTCCAGATTTAAGATGGTGCCAAGCACTACTGGGAATAGGCTGAGCTTTTACGCTCGAGTTTTACAGTTACACAGATAGGCCTTGAGTATTTCATAGCTGTGTGGAGGATCTTAGTCTTCTGTATGCCTCTGAGAGTCTTGACTTTTATTAAGTAGGGAGTCTTTACTGTACATGACTAAGAACAGTGGTCTGATACCCACAAAAGGATGAGGTACTGTAAGGACAATCTAACAGCATGTAACAAATGGTGATAATAATAAACTTCCGGAGAATGTTTTAAGAGTGTTGCAAAGTTGACTGTGTGCATTTATCCACTCATAGTACTGAGTGTAATGTTGTGTAAATGCTTCATTTTGACTGTATTGAATTACATGAGGCTTCCAACAGTACTCCAGAGGTTCAACATGGTTTAAGGACGTTTAAGAATGCAAAAAGCATCATTTTCCACCGCATGACCCCTCTGTCTCTCTCACACACGTCCACACAATTTGTTTGCCATAGCTCTAAGTACTAGCTCTCAGCAGCTCTCCAGGTGAGTCACCGGCTTTTGGACTACAAACAAATACAAACTGAAGCATATGGCTGGATAAATGTTTGAATTTTAAAGCTGCTTTAATCTTTTTTATAGTAACAATGGATCAAAATGACTACATAAGGAGCTGTTCATGGTGATGGACCCACTAAGAATTACTTCCTGACTGCGGTTCCCCTCCACTCTGTTGAGCATTTTAGGGTCATTAAGCTAATTGTTTTGGTTTAATAACCCTGCAAATTTTCTATTTTGGTTCAGTCTCAGTATTCTCATCAACCTTTTTTCCAGCAGCAGCAGCAGCAGCAGGCAGCTGTTTTCTGCCAAAAAATCTGAGTGTACGCTGGTGCCGACCTGCACCAAATGGCAAACAGACAAAGTTAGCAACTAGCTGGTGAACATAGTGGAGAATTTAGCAGCTAAAGAACCAACTATTTCTCTCATGATTTGTTGGAGACCAAAAACACCTAAAAAAAGGAAAGTGAATATTGAACTTATATATATTTGTCAGGTGGCCAGAAACGCGGCTCCAAATGAACGTTAATTTAGACAACTGTCTGCTGGATGTGTAAACAGGCAGTGTTTGCTGACGTTTGCTACCTGTATAAGATCATAATTTGTAAATGTTGTGTTTACAACTTGATCCACTGCCTCCAAGTGGGCAACAAATTTCATGAATGCACTGTTTATTCATCTTCTTAACAGACCCATATTCTGTATTTTTTAGGGCACTAATTTGGCGAAGCAGATCGGTGCCGTGGCCTACGCAGAGTGCACGTCAAAGTACTCAGAGAACAGCGTCCGTGATGTTTTCCACGTCACCACCCTGTCATCTGTGTCCCGCATCCATCGGCCTCAGCTCAAACGTGCTGGCTCACGTCGCGGCCTCAAGCGGGTCTCCCAGCAGCCGCCCCGGACTGAGATTCATGAGCACCCACCTGCCATTAGAAAGGACCGGGCCAAAAGCTGCGTGCTCATGTAGGACCAGAGTCTACCAGCAACCTGACCCATGTGTGCTGATGGACGTGAGACCATGCTGCACATGAACTTAATTTATTGATGAATTCTTGTCAGACCTTTGCACTGCATAAAGGACAATATGATGAAAACAAGAACAAATGCTATCCTGTGGAGTTCTTTGAGGAAATAGTTTGTCCATCTTTAGCAAAACTCTCCTTGTTATTTTTCTCTGTGGCCATGTTCTCATCAGGGGAGGTCATTGTTGTGGCTATTGTAGCTATTTTTCTTTAACGCTTTTACTCGAAGAAGCGGACAAAAATGGTCATGGACATAAACAGGCTGGTTAGCAGATGAAACACATGGACAGAAAAAAAGTGAGTATGAATATTAAAGGGGAAAATAATAAATTGAAAGATCACCTTGCAGGAACCAACAGTAACAGTGCTGGTCTTGCCCTCTATTATGTTGTTTCCTGTTTTGAAATGCTATTCTCTCTTTAAGTGTTTAAGTAAATGAAGCACAATGCGATGCACGCTGTTCCGAGTCATTCGTAAATGCCAGGGAATGACCTCTGCTGTTCCACTTCATAGTTGAAAAGAAAATCTGGACAGACAAAAAAAACAACTCGTGGGCTGAGATGACACTAATTTTCTTAAACCACAAGTGCTTTTAATATTGAAAACTGTATAATCACTCACCACATAATACTGATGTGTTGTGATATTAATATTGTTCTAATAATCCACACTGGGAAGCAAAGTCACGGAGGGAGTAAAGAGGGTGACTGTTATGTTGTACATGTGATAATGAAATAAACAAAAAACTTGCTCTGCTGAGTGTTGGAACATCTTTAATTGAAACTTATTAACTTGACTGTGATTTGGCCTTGATCCTGAATTATTATGCTTAGAAAAGTTAAGTGTATAAATGTGAAATCTTTGATTCATTATATTTCTGTCTTTGCCAGAATCTTTCTCACTGCATCTCAGCTCATTGGTGCAGATACCATAGTAGTTTCCAGCTCTGAACATTTTGTCTTAGGAAGACAAGAACAGTTCTTTTTGAAAAAGGCTTATTCTGTTGGGGAAGATATAACTTTTCACTTGAAAAAGATTTCCACACTGAATTGACAGCACAGAAGTAGTAACAGCAAATAACTTGAAACTGAAATAACAATACATAAAGCCATGCATCTACATTCTGCACAAGGCAGCCCATCTGCAACAACTTAAGATAAAATTATATATTATCATAAATGAACTAAATAGCATGGCAAATAGCACACCTAATGGTAAACAGCAACACACACCCTTAAAACTTGTAAATCATACAAGTCTACAGCCCAGCTAATGGCTTTGTGAGGCTGTACTTAGGCACAGTGGTGCTTTGAGCTAAATGCTAATGTCAGCATGCCAACATGCTGTTTAGCAGGCATAATGTTTATTGTGTTCACCATCTTAGTTTAGCGTTTTAGTATTGTGAAATTTTCACTAAACACAAAGTACAGCTAAGGGTTTTCCAGGTATTTGGTCATAAACCACAGTGTTGGACAAATTAAAATTTTGAACCTGATGATGGTGTCAGATGAAACGTTAAGTTATCACCAAAGGTATTACAGTTCATCCTCTGGGGACAATGAATGTCTGTACCAAATTTCATGGCAACCCATCCAATAGTTCTGGACAAAGTGTTGGACCGACCAGCCAACATAGAGCGACATTGCCATCTCTTAGTGTGGCTAAAAAATGCTAACATAATAATTCACATCTGGAATTGCTAAACTGCAGATTTTTAAATTGTGTCAAAGCAAAGTGAAACTGTCTGGCTTCAGTCTATGAAGGTGACAACTGGCTTGTCACAGTGAAATAAAGAAAAGAAAATTAATAAACACAACCAGTTGTAAACACAAAGTTATGAATTTCAAGCAGGAAGAGGAAGCAACCCATTCACTGCTTACTGCTCTGTCTGAATGCAAAGCAATGCTTTGCAAGGTAATGATTTCTATTTTATATCGAGAGTCCCTCGGCTCTCTGCTCAGTAAATATATGCTTATCGTTTCTCACATTCCCGAGGCACCGACTGCATCATAGTGGCCTGGGATGTAAGCTGGGAGGTCATCTTATGTCTCTGTTTCAACTCATTGCCACATAAGCGTATTTAAACCTGTATGATTTGTGACTTAAAGGAAGTTGATGTGGAAGGTATACGGATGGCCATTAAGGTTATCATTTCTGATGAAACTGCCTATGTACTTTAGCATTATCAGGTACAATGTAGATAGATGTATATTTATCAATAGCCAAATCCAAATCACCTATTTATAAGCTGCAGTAAAATATTCAAGCAATAATTTACATGGGTCCTCTGAAGTCTTCTTTCTCTATGAGCTTATAATAAAATGCAGCGCTGCAGCTGGCAGTGTACTCCATCTCTATGAGTGATCTGTCCTGACCTATTCTCTTTTACAGCTCAGAGGATCATCTAAGTGATTGCTTTTGAAAGGGGGCCAGCTGTAATAGATTGTATATGTTGTGTTGGAACTTACAAAATTCACATATTTTTGTTATTAAATTGGGAGAATGCATTGTCACCAGGCTTTTTCAAAAGAGTTAAGCTATTGTAGTTCACTTGTGCCTTTGATGTCGACATAACCAACCCACATTTGTCAGTACTGGAATCAAAATGATCATTTTCATACTGCAACTATTTTCGCGCTTACAGAAATACTTAATTATTACTTAACTATTCAGCAACATCATATATAATATTAATACTTTCCCCTCATATTAAAAATGAATGAAGCTGTTCCGGACTGTATTCATGAGCCTTGTAGTCTGACCTTTAACTGTGACTCCATTTGTTTCCCACCACCATGGATAAGAGCCCGCAGCAACTCGCTGCTTCTGTGAGCAATGGCAAAGTGACATTTCACTGCATTGCTGCCACGTTGCCACGCAGGGAGCGCAAGGTCGCACCACATGCCCGAGGCGAGACCAGGGCAGACCTCTAGTCAGGGGGGAGAGGACGTCCACAGGGATGGAGTAGCAACAATCCCGCATATATACAGTATATGACAATGTCTGCGTAGTAATTTAATCACAAGTGCTAATGGCAGTTAATAGCTAGTCAGACTCATGGATAATGATCCTCAGTAGTGTGGTGTAATTTAGAATATAGTGCATGAAATACTAGTTTATTATCCACATACAAAGTCATGTTCTCTATTATCGTTATCATATAAAGAATAAGCCTGCTGGCTAGCTGTGGTGACAAAATAGGACCTGATTAGACTTGAATTTCCAACATACAACTATGATACTCTACAGTTTAGTTCTGCATACCAGCTGCAGCCCTGTGAAGGACCAGTAAAATCAAGTTAGGGGAGAAACTTGCAGGCTAGAGAGACTTCAGCCTCAGGCACTGGGTCAGCCTCTGCTTTGGTGGAGGAAATGTTTGTTGATGCTACAGAGAATGTGAAAGATGTGACTTTGCGGTCTCTTTGTCCTCCGGCTGTAGTGAGCAAACATATTTGGCAAACACTCATCCCTCTTGTCCTTGCAGCCTCACCTGGCTCAGTGACATTCCACTCAACAGCTAAGTAATACTGTGGAGCGGCCGCAGAGCATACTGTAGCTAAAGCATTCCAGTGTGTATTAATGGCAACAATTTTTCAGCTACTGTCAAATGCTTCCCATTTAGTCGAGGGGATTTGTGTGAGAAAAGCAGATGAAATAAGTAGGTATGTGGAAAAAATTAGCTCCAAATGGCCCAGAGAGTCTAAGACCACAGAGAGAAAAAGACCATTAGACTCCCACATGGACAATGTTCTGATTTTTTTTTTTTCATTTTCCATCCACAAAGGACCTCCAGCTTTACATTTTGTCTTTATGTGTACAGGTAATGTGTCGGCGTATAGGTATTATAACCAGAGCACGACCAAGTGTGTTCAAAGTTAAAGTGGTCAGTTTAAATAAGATGGAACAGGCTATAGTGTTTTTTTTTTTTTACATTTATCTAACTAGCCAGAGGCACTTTCAATGAGTAGAATATAATGCAGTTCCTGGCATAAAAGCAACCAGGGATGAGTCCTTGGTGGAGTGGAGAAGCAGAGTGGATTCAATACAAGAGTAACTGGAGGAGAAAGATGAAAGAGAGAACAAGTTGCAACTCACAAGAAGTTGATGTGACGTAGTTCTTGAAGAGTTTTCAGTCAACAAAGGAGGATGGGTGGGTAAAAAAAAAACTGAGGAACCTGTAGGTACAGTATATGAAATGATTTTTGATGGAGAGATGAAGTTGTTGTAGTGAAGATAAAGCTACTGTAAGCAGCTGGCAATGGACCATGACCTGCAGATATTGGGTTGTAGTTGACAATGTCGGTCGGTCGGTCCACCACTTTGGTCCAGAGTGAAATATCTCAACAACTACTGGATGGATTGCCATGAAAGTTACATATATTCGTGGTTCCCAGAGGATGAATCCTACTGACTTTGGTGATCCCGTGACTTTTCCTCTAGCACCACCATGAGGTTAATATTTTTGGTTGTTAATATCTCGACCAGTGTCAGATGAATTGCCATGAACTTTGGTACAGACATTCATGTTCCCCCCAGGATGAACTGTAATAACTTTGGTGATGCCTTCACTTTTCATCTAACGCCATCATCAGGTCAAAATCTTAATTTGTCCAAAGCTTTGGTTTATAACCAAATACCTGCAAAACAAATGACATTGCCATCAGTCTCAGCTGTACTTTGTTGAGACATTTCTGTAAAAAACAAAAATGTCAACCTTGCGGTGCTGCTGGAGGAAAAGGCAGGGGATCACTAAAGCCAGTCTACTTCATCCTCTGGGAAACATGAATGTCTGTATGATCGACATTGCCATTTCTAGAGCCAGCATGGATAAAAACTCTGCCTGCCTCAGGTGAGTTTGAGGCAGTGTGCAGAAATTTGACGGAAAATATCAGCTAGGCAAGTAGAGATGCACGCCTTAAATCTGAATGTAAAAGGTTGAGTTGAGTCACATCATGTATTGCAATACTAATATCAGTTGGTGTTGATTAATCAAAGTAATCAAAGAACAAGAAGCTGAACATGAGACCTAAAGATACCCCATTGGAGACATGGCTTTTTAGAAAATAGAATACACAGAGTGGAATCAAGAGGTTGGTATACTGTTTATCACAGAGGGAGAAATTAGATAAGTAAAGAGTATTGAAGAACTGAAGATTCTGTTTCAATTGATTTAACAGCACACCCAACAAAATGGTGTCCCAGCCTAAAACAAAAGTCCTAACGGTCTGTATACCTGCAGCAAATGCCCTGTAACCTTGTAACTCATGCATGAAATTTGCAGAAACATCTTTAAAATGAAGTTACTTAATTTATGTCTTATCCCCTTAGGGGCAAATTCTACTTCTTGCCTGTGGTTCAGAGGGACTGAATCCCTGCTCTCAGGTAGGAGGACGACGCCACCACCAACAACTAGACAAGTGGTCCTCACTCATGTCCCTCAGGATGCAGAGCCCAGCTGCTTTGCAATCTCACCATCTAATCACAGAGCATTTACTTGGAATGTGAAGTAAATGTGCTACAGAGAAGCAACAATCAACTCTAACAACAACTTTCAGGTTTCAAATCCAGTCTACGACCTGCATTATAAGTCTCTTGTGAGATGAGCCAGCCACATGCAAAATAAAGTGAAGTCACGCGTTTATGTGAAAAGTTCACATGTAATTATGGTAATTTGGACAAGTAAAATGTATTATGTTTTTTCTGCAAAGGAAGGAAGTCTGTTTATGCACTTTTGAGCGAAACAGGAATCTGTCTAGATGTATTGCTTTTCCTGCATTATTATTATATGCACCATTATCTTGATACAAACACACTTTGCAGGAGGTCCATTTTTCATTTTAATTCCACTATAAAGTAGCACTGATCAGTGACCACTGAGGCTCAACCCTTCTGCATCTTTAATGCCCTTCCTGCTTGCACAGTGTCAGTAGCCATAAAACTACATCCTAATGCTCGGAGGGTGGAGGGTGGCTGACAGTTCTGCTCTATTATCAGTTCAGTTTTACTCAAATCCCCGCTTTTAACATTACGAGGAAAGGGAATTAGGTGAAAGCACCAACCACCCCAATACAAGCAACACAATAGCAATGCCAGGATAATGGTTGCTGTGTCAGTGGGAGAGAGTGAGTCATTAAAAATGCAGGACCCATTTAAACAGTATGTAAAATTGAGCAGATTAAAAATATATGTGCCCTGCGTCCACGAGGGCTAAGGCTTCTCATTCTGTTCTCTCTGCGCAACAATGAAGGCAGCAAATTTGTGGAGTCAAGACGAGGGAACGCACATACACAAAAAACAAAATGCAGCTGCATATACAAGCATGCATATGGCACGCACACACACAAAATAAAAAAGGGTGTTCCTGAAATTGGATTTTTACTATGGTGGAACTCTTGTAAATTTAACCAGGAGGAAACAAAGCTCATACTGGAGGGCCTGACTTGTTAAAAAACAGTTTGTTCCAACTATGTATATTCAGTCTTCTTTCTACAAGGGTGAAAGTTTTGGAGGCAATATGGACTTGCTTGCAAGGAAACCAAACCGGCTGGTTTTCTTGATAGTTTCCCTGTTCATGACCCGGCTTTAAGGACTTTGTTGAAGAGACACTTGTAGACGGTGTTTGGGTTGCAGACAAGGAGTGTGACCAAAATACTATTAAAATACTGTGGGAGGCTTCAGGCCAGCAGCTAATGAGGATCACAGTGGCAAAGTGTGAGAGCAGTCAGGGTCATCATGGACAAGTGCACTAATTAGTCACAGCAGCTTGACTACAGAGAGCTGTAGTCTGACATGGACGTGTATATAACATGCACAAGGACATCTAAAATATCAAAAATAGCTGAATTATAGTCATTAACCAACATGGAAGCATGGCAGTGGGGATTTCTCTCGTTAGGGCTCACTGTGTTTTACTTGGGCAAAAAAATCTGTGTCAGAGGTAAATTTTAATCTACTGGCTCATCTGAAGTTTTGAACAAAAGCTTGAGTCAATCTTCTGACCAAACGTGTCCAACACAGCCAGCACCTGCAGTACTTATCTTTTAGTTTTTCCAGGTGTAACAATATTTTTTTTGCTCTGGTAAGAAATACACATAATTCTGGATTTAGAATAACGACTGTCATGGGGTCAGTTTTGACATTTCCACCATGCCATGCAACACTGACCCGGGATGACCCTAACATATAAATAAATTGTTGGCAAATTGTATCACCAACAAGAACATATTATGCTCTAAGAGTTGGAATGTGGGGCTGCTACTAACAATTATTTCCATTATCAATAAATCTGATGATTTGTTTTTCAAATACTTGATTAGTCGTTTGGCCCATAAAAGTCAGGAAATAGTGAAAAGTGCACATAAAACCCAGAGCCCAAGTTTACATCTTTGATTGTTTGCTTGACTGTCTGAAAAACAGTCCAAAGATAGTCAGTTTCCTGCCATAGAAGATAAAACCTGGGTGCTTTGAGCTAAATATCAACGTAAGCAAGCTAACATGCTCACAATGACAATTCTAACATGCTGATGATTAGCGAGTGTAATCTTTACGACCGTCACCATCTTATTTTAGCGTGTTAGCATGCTAACATTTGCTAATTAGCGCTGAACAAAAAGTACAGCTGAGGCTGATGGGGATGTCATTAGTTTTGCAGGTATTTGGTTATAAAGTACTGGTCAGTTTCAAAATTTGACAGACGATGGCGGATGATGACAAAATTTCATGCCAATCCATCCAATAGTTGTTGAGATATTCCTGTTGATTGGCGACTCGAATAATGGACTTATTATTTCAGTTCTATTGGAATGATTATGCTAAGAGGAGAAATGTGTTGTGGTTCTGCTCTTGTAGTTTCCCTCATCACACTGTGACTGTTGTTTTAGCTCTTGTAGGAGCTGCAGAACAATCCCAAGCAAACACAGGAACGATCACTCTCTGCTTTATGCCAAATTTAGCTGGGGGGCAAATTACTGCCCTCAGGTGTTTGAAGCAAATCTGCGTGTGTATATTTGCATACGCGTACACAGATGTGCAGCTTCACAAACAAACAAGCACACTGAAACATTCCAGATGGCTAAGCAGATTGTTTTGTGCTAATTTCCCCAGTGAAACGTTTGAACAGAAATATCTTCCACGGCGGGATATCACCAAGCCAGTTGTTGAGGCTTTAAGACTCAACAACTGCAGACGTCTAACAAGCAACCTACTTTTTACACACAGACCTCTACACACATGCAGCCATAACTCAGTTACGGTTGAAGAGGCTCCAACACAGATCTGTCTTTACACAGAGAAACACTCTGTGACCAATAAATTATATTTAAACTGGGGGTTTTTTTGGACCGTCCAGTTCTGATACTAATCTTCTGACTTCTATCAAGTGACTATAATGTGTCACTAAAAAGTTTTTGTTTTTGTTTTCAGCCATGCTGGTGGTATGGCTCTAGGGATGGCAGCGTCAGTCTGTCGGTCAGTCGGTCCACCACTTTGGTCCAGACTGAAATATCTCAACAACCTTTGGATGGATTGCCATGAAATCTTGTACAGACAGACATTTTCCGCAGACGATGAAGCCTACTGACTCTGATGAGCTTTTCTCTAGCTCCACCATGAGGTTTGACATTTTTGTTTTTTAGTGAAGTGTCTTGGTAACTATGGGATGGATTGCTATGAATTTTGGTACATTCATGGAGCCCATAGGATGCAACTAGAAGGTCAAAGTTAATGTCTCGACAACTATCGGTACACACATTTGGTACACACAATTATGTCCTGCGCAGGATGAATTTCAATAACTTTGGAAGCTAAGATCCCTTAACTTTGGAGTGCCATCATCATCATCAGGTCAAATTTTGAATTTGTCCAATACTTTGGTTAATGACCAGATACCTGCAAAACTAATGACATTCCCATCAGCCTGAACATGGTGAACATGGTAAACATTATACCGGCTTAACATCAGCATGTTTGCATTGTCATTGTGAGCGTGTTAGCATGCTGACATTAGCATTTAGCTCAAAGCACTGCTGTGCAGCCTTACTTGCTCTTATATGGACCACAGGCCTGGAATACCCCTTGTGTCTTTATTAAACTAACAAAACATTCAGGCTGAAACCATTCAGTAAATTGTACAGTAAAAGAAAGCAGACAGTGGTGCATTGTGAGCCTCTGTTCCGTATCATGCTGTAACCCCAGCTCCCAAACAGAGTTAACTGAGCTGAATGTACGCTCCGCTGCAGCTCGACACTGAAAAATCAGCTGACTGGAGGAAAGCAGCGTCCTGGCACTCTGGCGTCTGGCACCGCACATCTGGCATTCAAAAGGCCTCGGAGCAAACGTGCTGACATTACTGTTTTGTGCGGGCTCTTTCTCTATTTTCAGCCACCTGCTTTTTGATATCTGTTGTTGTCATAGCAATGAATGCCACTGGATGCAGCATTTGTGTTTATGCAACGAAATGCCACTGAAATTGCAAAACACTTATTGATTTTAATTTGTAGAAAAATTAAAAATGTTCTTTTTGTGTTCTTTTAATATGCTGTGGGAGTGCAAATGAATAAAATCAGCATTTAAAGAAGTCTTGCCAATAATGTGTGTTAATGTGTCTGGAGGCACATTTTTGCCATCTAAAGCACCCTTTCTTCAGCACTAAAAACACTAGGAAGTTATAATCACAACATCTATATGGGGTTGATATAGGGTGAGTCATTCAAGTTGACTCATGTCCTTGAGGCATAATTGTTCCAAGCTCATTCTGGTAGAAAAGTTGAGAGTGGCTGCAGGAGCATTATGTTTTTCTGCAATATCTCTGCCCTTCAAATGCTCACTCACTCATTTCCACATTGTTTCAATGGGTTATGGTTCTGCAGATATGATTTCCCCACATTAGTTCTGTTTATTGCATAAATTACCTACCCCACTGTGCAGACCCCCAACACATCCTGAGGGATTGTGCTATAAGTAAAAACATAAATTATTAAGGTGGTATGTTTTCCACATGCAAAGTGACATAGTCTGTATATTGTACCTGGTCTCATATTTCATGAATGTGAGAGAGAAGACCTGAATTTATGAATAAAACACTGACATTTGCAGAATTTTGAAACTTAGAGGAATAGTTTGAGCTTTTGGGAAACAACGCTTATTCACTTTCTTTCCGAGAATTTGATGAGAAGGTCGATACCACTATGTCTGTACGTTAAATTTGAAGCTACCACCAGCAGGCGGTTAGCTTAGCTTGGCACAAAGACAGATTAAACAAACGTGATATAAGGTGTTAATTAATTAGTGACATTTAGAGGTGCTGCGAAATTTTTATTTAATTTGAAGCTTGCAGCCGGTTAGCTTAGCTGAGCACAAAGACTAGAAAGAAGGGGGAAACTCACTTGCTTTGTCCAAAAGTAACACAATCTGCCTAGCAGCACCTCTGAAGCTCAATCAGTTTCAGCTTTGAGGATTTGCTGCTTTTCTTTTTTGTATGTGATAGAAAACTGAAGGCTGTTGGTAGAATAAAACAAGCACATTGAAGACATCACGTTGGGCTTTAGGGAGATTTTTGTCACCACACTTTTTGACGTTTCATTAACGATTAATCAAGAAAACAATCAGCAGATTAATGAATGAATCTCATGAATATAATTGTGATTTGCTGCCCAACATACACATTTTATTCAAGGATTTCAATCTATTTTACCAAAGAGAAAAAAAAATAAGATTGTACCTTGGTCACAAACCACTGCACACAAACAAGTGTTACAGCTGTATGATCTTCTACAGCAATATTTTTATGTGGCCTAATCTTACATGCACAATTTATCTTCTCAAGGTTACCTGAGAGCTTGTAGACTGCAAACACAGCGAGGTCAGTTTTGGCACGTTCCCTTAAATCTCCCTCGTTTTTTATTCCAACACAACGGCTGTTCAATAATTTAATAAAACTCTGCGCAGAACATGTTGCTACATAAAGGCCATGTTCAGGAAAGCTTAGAGGCTTTCCGCTCTGACCAGAAAGCTGGCATACACCGGGGATTTGCAGACAACAGTCGCAGCACTATGAAACAGCAGTGGGAACACTGGAGAACAGGGATGACAACAGCTTATTACAATACATTAGATCTGATACGAGTACTAGTACAAGCACTAATACTGTAAATGGTTCTTCCTGAAATCCCCAAGGATGATATTGAGCATAGTGAGAGGGTCTACTGTACTTTAAGTTAATTTCCTTAACTTTGTCTTAAAGGCAGCTTACCTCAGATAAACCCTCAACCCCCAAAAAACAGTTAAAAATCCTCTTAAAGACTCTTATAGATATTATGTCCATGATTAAGTACCCAATGAGTTGACAAGTTATCTCACCATTTTGCATCATGTCTGTAGCATTTAGATGATTACAGGCTTACATACTGTATTTCTGTACTTTATTGAGATTTGCTACTATGGGCACATTATGTTTTATATATAGATAGTTATGGTGGGTAGCGGTGATAGATGCATGTGTGTACTAATTCCTGTGCTATAAAACAAACAAAAAGAAGAAAAGACTCAATTCAAGCATCCTCTGTTGATTAAACTTTATATACATCACGTCATGCACACACAATACAAAGAGCTTTAAGCTCATCAACAAAACAGTTTAATTACAGTATTGGATATTTTAAAAAAAAAGAAGAAGTTGTAAAATGGGTGATGAGACGACAATGTACGGCTGTGGGTTTAACGCACGGTTCCTCATGTTGTGTACTTGTTGTAGTTTTGGAGGGTGTAGGTTGCCACGGTATCTAACAGCCAACCACGTGTGACAACTGTAGCTTGTCTTGAGAGACCTGTTGAGCAGATAGTAAGGTTTTTTAAAGTAACTTTACAAATGACAAAATCATATGTATGTTCAGTATATCCATCATATTTGGAAGTCATCCTAATTTAAAGCACCTTAATTAACAACAACAACAAATGCCGTCTTTGTTTACTATTTTCAACCTCCTCAGTCTGCCAACTTAACATTCTGTCAGTATCAGTAATGGTCAAACATCACCGCGGGAAGTAGGGGTGCTGTTGGAGCTGCAGCACCCAAACATTTATTTAGCCAAAAATAAATATATTTAATAAAATGAATGACAATTCATTAAGATTAATTGGAAACACTAATGACTAAACAGTAAGCTGTCTGAAGATGATGGTTACGCACAACAACGACACACAAAAGGCTGACACACCTTGCGCTTGCATGTTCATGGCGATATTTTGGACAGTTTGGACAATGATGCCCTAATGAGGACCTTCATCGGCGCCAACACGGAGAGAAAGGCCACATTTGGAGCTCTATGATGTAGACGGTAAGAAAATGCCCTCTTTATTTTTTTATTTTTTTTAACGCTGCCACCGCGCAGCATACATTTGTCTTTGGAGAATGGGCTTTGGCTATGTGTTATGTTCTTGTTCTTCGAGTCTGGTCTGTATTGGCTACCTTTTTCATAAGCCTATCTAGGTTGGCAATGAGCAAGTTGCCAACATAGAAAGTTGCATGTATGTGTAATCTTTTCGGCCCCTCTCTGTAAAGCACTCCGCCTGAGAAAGTGCATATTTATTTATACATACTTTATGAATAAGTCTTTACAGTGAGGGGAGTTTAAAGGTTAAACGTGCATCTTCCGGTTTATACAAAAACAAAAACAATTTTGGGTTGAGTTTTATTTGCTTACTGCCAACCTAGAAAGGAAAAACAAATATCCAAAAGGTATACGGCCGCTGTGACACATTGTTTACTGTTGCAATTGGTGTTCAGCACCACGGACAGCGAATAAGCACTCCGCATAGTCAAGCCACACCGGTATATTTCATCAGTGTTAGTTAAGCGTCTACATGCGCACTCATAAAGTCATTCCTGGCAGTTAAGTCGTGTATTACCTTGTTTTGTGTCTCGTGTTTTTCTTTATTTTGTTTGTATTTGTGAGTATTTTATTTTGCAAATCCATGCTTTTTTTTATATTATTATTATTATATCTAACCTGAACTGATATGTCCAGAATATGTGTTGTAACACAATATCGAGAGTGTGCGCTTATGCTCACGTTTCCGTTACATCAGAGGATGATTTGAGAGAAAGAGAGAGATGTGTGTGATTTCAATCAATGGTGCAGAAGAAGAGGATAAAGGGGGATAGAGAAGGAGGTGGTGGTGGGCTACTCGATTACTTGGGCTATGAGTGCCAGAGGACGTGGAGGAGGAAAAGCTGCATTAAATATGCAGTAGTGCAAATTAGGATGCCAGCAGAAGGGAGAAGGGAGGACTCAGAGCCACTTGCTCCCTTTCTGTTTCTAACTGTCAGCGCTCCTCGTGCGATGGCAGCCTCTCTCTTCTGTGGCCAGCTTGTTTTGACATTTCCCCCCGCGCTCCAATCTGACATTTTCTCTTGGCCATTTCTCCGCTGCCTAGCTTCCTTCACACTCGTTTGCCTGGCAAGTCACTCCCCTCACTCTTGTTGGGAACCTGTCTCATTCTGGCTGGCAGCATCTGCCATTTCACCGTCCTGTCACCCTCCAACTGGTGCACTCTAGCTAGGTCGAGCAGGCCGTATTCAATAAATCTTCTTAATTGCCTCAATTATTTGCTTTAAATTTATTAATAGCCTCCCCATGGTTTTTTTGGTAAGTGCTGATGCCTTTTCAAGTGTCCTAATACAGAAGAATAATAGACTTGGTGGCAGGAACTCTCATTTTGTATCATGGAAATCTTTTTGGTCTATTATTCTTCTACAAAACGATACTTCATCATGTGTTATCACTTATTTTTAAAGAAAACTGCCTTTGCACTGACAACATGTATTCTCAATATTGACTATATTTCTCTGTAAACTTGCTTAACTTATGCAAGCAGCATTCTGGCTAATGAAGCCTCACAGATGATTGAAAATGTTAAGACTGTGAGGAGAAAACAATTATGTTATATCAAGATTTAACGATAACCGATGAAATGTAGTCCTATATATCATAATAATAATATCTATAGGCATGTTGTTCATCACACAATTCCTGTCTGACTCTCTACAGGTCTATGCTTGTGTGAGGCACAAGCCCCCAGGTGAAGCCAGGTATGAATTATGTAATCAGCTCCCGCTGCTGCTGTCAGTCTAATTTCTATCTTTATGACCTCTGTATGTGGGTGTGTGTGTGTGTGCGAGTGAGATAGATAGATAGATAGATAGATAGAGAGAGAGAGAGAGAGAGAGAGAGAGAGAGAGACAGTTTGAGTGAGAATAACTACAAGATTGGAAGTGTTGTAAAAGTAGCAGGTAAAAATGACATTTTATTTTCAGATAAGACTCACTGCTGTACGTGGACGACGACGACTCTGATCCAGGCTGTACAATGACCAGCTGATGGGACTTCTGTGGAGCAAAAAGATAGAAATGATGGCTAATTACAAAATTAGCAATAAGGAGAACATATATACTTATGGCCAAAATGGAAGGAAATTATATTTTCACCCCTATCTGTCAGATTATCTGTTAGCAACATAAAGTATTTTGGCTGAAACTTGCTGGCTTAAAGAGTGTTGATTAGGCTGTGGTGGTTATTGGATCTGGGGATTTTCAGCATTAGTCAGTTTCTTTCATTAATAATGTGACATTTGCTAAACAACACTGCATTCGTGTGCCATTTTCAAAAATAAAATCAAACCCAGGAGACAAATAATAGACATTAACAGTTATGGAGGCTGCAGCTTTATGAGTCAAAAAGAATTGTTCAGTGGGGGAGGCCGGCACTTTACTGACTGCCACATAGTCCCTGCAGGTAATAGTTTAGCTTAAATTGCTTGTAATATGAGTCATAGGAATCTTAAGTGAACTGGAATCATTAAAACTGAAAGATCATATACTGTAACAACAAGACTAAGGGTTTACAGCCATGCTAGCGGTTTCATGATGCTGTACTTTGAGCTAAATGCTAACGTCGGAGAGCTAACAATGTTGAGCAGGTATAATGTTCACCATCTTAGTTTAGCATGTTAGCATGCTAATTAGCACAAAACTTAAAAGTACAGCTGAGCCTGTCAGGAGTGTCATTAGTTTTGCAAGCATTCGTTCATAAACTAAAGTATTAGACACATTGTAAATTTGACCTGATGGTGGCACGAGAAATTATTTCTGAATGTGTGCACAGAATAACAGAATTTTTTTTTCTACTTTATTATTTTTTCAAGTAGGAGAGGCTGGACACTCTTACCTGTTTACTGTCGAGGAGATGTGGATCCCTGACAACTGCTGCTCCACAGAGCTCCACCATCCACTCCATTTCATCTACAGTAAACACACACACACACAAGTTGGCTGTAGATGTTGACTGTTATGGGGAGACCCTGTCTGATAAAGTATCCTTGGTCACACCTTAATGTAATTCTCTCCACTTTCACCCCTTGAACCCCACGGGGATACCGAGCAGACTCATTTCAAGCTCAGACTTCCTTTGATCGGAGCAATGGAAAACAGGTCAATACTTAAGTCTCCTCTCAAATCAATATGTGCATCTCATTCAATCAGTCAACACACATTTAACTTGGTTTAGAAAAAAAAATCTGCCCATTTCATGTGTTGGAAATGGGCAGATGTCTGACATTTCATATCAGACACCAAATACGCCTTCAAAAAAAATCTAAAACAACTAAAAACTTGTTGCCTTCAACACGAGAACACTTGTGTCAGGAAAACCTCAATCAACCTGCAGTATACGCTGTAGACAACCGCATCATTTAACATAAACAAACGCAAGCAACTAAAAAATGGATGAAATCCCATTGGTCTGAAGAAAACAGACTCCATCCTCATGTTTGTGCCACGTTAAGCAAAGTCTTTAAACTCCTCACGCTAGCCAGCAGATGTCGACCCATTAGCAAAGCTTCATCGACCCAGCAGGCAGCGTGAGGATGCTGCAGGAGCACTTTAAGAGCCTCAGGAAGAAGGAAACCAAAGAATGCTGCCTTGTGGATTTTGAAGCAAAGTGCCCCCTGAGACCTTCACCCATGATCTATCTGTCAATTCATTCATGTTGGAAGGGTAAAGCAAAAAAGTATGTTGCACGAAGGGCAACCAAACTCCTCTCTACATTGAACTTGGAGGTCATTAACAGTTTAAATCATTAGGACCAAAGTTCACAAACTGGGCTGGTGCAAAAACTGTAAGACCGGGGATATTTATACCAATTTTAGAAGATGAGAACAGCATAAGCACCTTGGCCACAACTGAAGGCTCATTTCCACTTTCTTCTCAGAAAAAAACTCCAGGCAGCTAACTGACACCATAGCAACCGCTGTGCAATATGACAACACCACACCAGAAATGTCACACAACTCCTAAGTTCATATTCAATCCACCCACACTCTGGACTCACTTGTCATTGTTCTCCAGTGGCGAAATAACAGGGGTTAAAAGACAGCACAGGTATCGAGCTGTGTCAGTGTGAGCTACTTTAACTGTCCTGTTTTTATTGTTATTTTTCCCCTCTTCTCTTTAAAGCAAGGCGGGTGTCTATCGGAGTCCTGCAGGGCACAGACATCAATAAAACTGAATAAGTGTAGTTGAGCAAAGTAATTATTGATTGAGAAAACCGAACAGTGCAAACAGCATCACGGCAGCTGGAAAAAGACTCAATTCCATGAAACAGCAGCTTAGGTGTTTTGCAGATTTTTCTTTGAAAGCACACGCAAAATCTGTCTATCAGCACCTCTCAATATCGCTATTTAACACATTAAACCTAGTTTTTTAATCCGTACAAAAACCAAAGTGTAAAAACAACACGTTGTGGTTTTACGTTATATGTGCTGGATCTATTTCTTGGCTGTGCGCAGTGACTCTCCACTGGTTGCCACGGCAACCCTAATGGCGACAACAAGACTCCACTCTGTACCAGTGTGACACGACCAGTGCATAATGACTCTTCCTATCTGACTCTCGGCAAGATAGCAAATAAGCGTTTTTCCAAAAACGGCAAACAATTTCTTTAATAACCAAATTTAATTAAGGAAACTTGCAAATATCAATAATATCAGCCTCAAAGCTTCAGTATTGGTCAGGTTCTACTAGATTGTGCTAAAGAGTGAGAATGTCAGTGTACAAGTACAGATGCTGTAATTGTTTCACTCTTTTTAACTGATCTGACAATACAGATAACTATTAGTTACATTTCTTAGTAATTTTCTGATCCACTTTGCATGTTACATTTCAGCTGTTAGTCCCGTACAGAATATATAGAAAACTATTTTTCTCAAGCTCTACTTGGACGTGTCACGTTGCTGGTGATTTACCTGTAGTCATGTCTGTAAAAGGCCCTTGAAAGAAGATCTTGTAGCCCTTCATGAGCAACTAAAGAAGAAAAAAGAAGATACAAAGTAAGGTTAAAATAATCTACTGTGAGATGTCTGCACAATTTCTACAGTCAAGCAAAAGAGGACATTTATTCAGTGAACGTAACCTTTGGACAACGTTCAATAATACTGTATGTTGGCAGCTATAAAAATACAGTGGAGTATGTTTCTGAGCTCTTCACCTGTCAGAAGGGTTACACTGGTAGGGCTGAAACACTTCACCAAGCACATCTCGCAATTTATAACTGTAATACTGTAAATTCAGGGATGAGTAGAACAGAAAAGAGCAAACAGAGCCACCTTTGCCGAGGTAATATCACGCTTTAAGCACGCAAAGAAAAACGACCTGCCCGACACCAGGGACACTTTGTTTTATTGCACTCAGGGTCAATAAGCTCGCTTGAAATGGGAATTTAAAATTGTTTCCTTGAACCATGGTAACTACAGAAAGGAAATGTGCAAGTCTCATATACAGTGTGTGGCTGGATGGAAGTGTTTGGAAGATAAATGTCCGAGCTGCTTGAGAGAGAAATACTAATTTCTCACACCTCCCTGTCCGTCCATAACGATCATTAGCCAGAGGTGCTTGGTGAGATGAAAAAGTGTTTCTGTTACAGATTTTTAATTTAGACAACACCTAATGTCCTTCAGGGAGTATTAAAGTGTGTGGTGTGATGTGATAACGTGCAAACCCTACACACGACACACACATATGCAGAGTGTCTTTGACTGATTTCCTGGGCATCAACATTCTGGTGACAGACTCCGAGTCCTGGCACTTTCATCTCATCTGTTAGTCTGTTTGTCACAGTGGTGCAGGTGACAGACAGTGAGTATGAACAGGACAATCTGTCTGGCTGCATCAAAGTGCCGCCGTCGTGTTGAAGCCTGAAATTACTAGCTAATTCAATTAGCCGAGGTTCTTCAAAGGCAGTGATACGGCCAACATGACATCTAGCCATTTCTAATTTTCCCCCTCAGTGGCAACAGAACCGGTCCCGCTGGCCTTACACCAAGAGGAAAATTACAATTAGCTTTTTACAACATGACCTTAGCTAAGAGGCTGGTGCAATAGGAAGAAACTGGTTCAAGTGCTGTTTGTTATTGGGACACTTTTATTTGATTTTCTTCATCAGAGTCAGACTATTCTTTGTAGTCAGACATTGTGCTTTCATGAACAATAGAGGTGGCAGTAACTGTCAATAATAGCAACAGCTAATGTGTTCATTTGTGTTTTTCTTTCTTTCCCTGAAAGGTTTTCGTGTCAAGATGAGTTGTTTTCAACCGGTTTTAAATTTGTCAGTTCTCGAGGAACACAGGTGACTGTTGTTGACATGCTTTAGGTGTTGAGATCGGGCTGATTCTCCACCAGATCTGTAATCAACAATATGTAGTGTGTTGATAATCTGGTAGAATGGACTGATGTTCTGATAAAGGCCTTTGTGGGCCAAAGGGTGAATGAAACGGAGAGCAAGCAGCTTAAATGCATTTATATTGTGAGAAAGAGAGGGGCCTTTTCACTAGATACTATATGTCCTGCTCTGTTTTTGACTTACAGCACTGCTTTCACTTTGCTTCACCAACTGTTATTACAAATTACTCTTTAATGGGAGCATCCTGGTAGTCCAGTGGCCTAAGAAGCAAACTATGTAACGACATTGTCCCTGGTTCGATACTGGACAGAAACCTTTGATGCATATCAATCTCTCTGCCCAAAAATATCATTAAAAAAAGTACTTTTAATGTTTGTTTCTTCTTTCATTTGGAAGAAGGTGATGTCACTTACTTGTGTGCACCACTCAGAGTTTAGCAACCTTTAAATCAAATGTGATGACAGATGACATGTCTCCAGGCTACTGTCAATCAAATCTGATCAAACCACGCCCACCATTAATTGAAATTTATCTAAAACATGTAAGGTAAAATCTTGGAGCTAAAATTGAACTTGCAAGGTGTACGGCTAGCTGCCATCCTGTTCAGTGTGTAAGGGACTCACGTTATTGTCTTCAGTGGTACGAGCTCTCATGGGGCCCTGGTGGTTGGGCCCATTCACCACGTCACCTCTCACTTCAAAGAGACTCTGTTGGAAAACAAAATGACTTCAGCATAAACCTTTTCTGTTGCTATTAGCTTATAAATAAGTGAAGCAATTATTCACCCTCTTCTGACAAAAGGACTGATTGTACGCTGACAGACAGTTAATATTATTTGGTCAAATACGCTCCTAAGAGAGCACTGAACATCCTTCAGTTTGACAGAGTTCATCTTATAATTGTATGGAGTCCAACTCTACATACACTATATGATGCATAAAAATGCTTATAAACTGGCCTGGATGGCGGAGAAATGGTTTTAAATTAATGGGGATATTAAACAAAGCCTGGCAGATGATTATACTTGCAGAGCACAGAACCAGATGAAGGGATTGCTAAAGCAAATGGATGACAAATAATTTACGAGGTATCACAGCGAACCACATGGAGAGATTCATCATGCAGCCTTAATTCAACATCGAGACATACAGAGATGTAACAGGAAATCACCGGCGAGCATACCTCATCTAAGAGTTTCTTTTGTTTGAAGCACTCTGAAATCCCTGCGGAGAGGAAATAAGAACAAAAACTTATGAGCTTATTGTCAGAAGCACATACACTGTTCTGGTGGCTACTGTATTATGTATCCCTCTTATTCCCTCCCTTTTATTCCAGCCTATCCCTCCACATCATGCCGTTTTGTATTTAGAGCAATTGTTGTAAGCTCACCAGTGATGGAGCTTGACAATAAAGTGAGTCAGGACTTACACTGGAAGCTCACCACCCACTTCCTGGCTGCAATACCAAGGAAGTACTTCAGTGTGCGCTCACATACCAGTTGTTCATCTGGCAGAGAAGAGAGAAGAATGTGTGAAAAGATGTGCAAGTAGGCATATAAACACACCTTGATTTGAAGCTTTTAATTTAAGTGTTATAAATTAGGTATAATGGTTCCTATTAGATTGTCTGTTAAGTTCAAAAAGTCAACAGTATGACCTGTGCTAGTTTGTGAGGTTGACAACCTTGAGGTCAATCCTTGTTTAGCATGTGTCTTACTTTTAGGAAATACTAAAGAGAACTAACACATACTGTAGTATGCAGATACAAACAGACAATATGTGTAGAAAAGAATACCTGTATGCTCTTAGAGACAATGCTGAAAGCTTTAATGTGATGCAAAATAAAACACAATATATAGGGCTATAACTATTGCCCACTCTTCCCAGAAATTACTTTTTTACCATGTTATCATTTATGCTACTTATATTTTGATTACTTAGGTAAATCCTGGTGTTAAGGCACTGCAAAGCACTATATGCTCTTCCACACCAACAACCTTTACAGTGAAAAAAAATAAAAAAGTGGAACAATTGCCTTAAAGTTACATGTACTTTTCAGGCATTGACAATGACCACACATACAAAACTCATGCCCATGATAGGACCAGAAAAACGAAAAGTTGCACATTGACAAATTGCCATTATTTTCAATTACCATATTACACAGTGAACGTCAAGAATGTACTCTTGCATAGGAATGGGTTTTTGAATAACAGCATTTTCACAAGCCAAATTGAATGAATAGTTCTTTTAAACGGCACCAAACCGTTTAGGAGTGAACACTAAAACAGTGAATAGCTTCACAGACACAAATCACGGTTGATCAGCAGGGTCAGGGGTTATTCTTCCGTCAGGAAATATATTAATTATGTATTGATTTGTATTCCAGGCAAGAGTCAAGTGTGCATTATTGATGAGCCTCAAACATAACTTGATTTCAAATGATTATTATTTTCTGCTAATGGTTTGAATGGGACACCTCCTGCTCCTTTCCAACCTTCAACCACAAAGATCAAGAGGCCTGGCGTTCTCGTTTTTTGGTTACCCGGGAAACAGCTGCCATTTGAAAAAAAAAAAAAAAGACTTCTTAAAACAGTGACAGTTAATGTGGTGCTTTGGAGACAGCGAGCTCTGAAATTAAAAATAATCTAGCAGAGAGGGTAATTAGCAACAAGCGGATGAATGGAGGAGAGAGTGAGTGGGTGAGACAGAGGCAGAGAGTTTATCTCTAAGGAGCGCTTTAAAAGACGCACAAAACAAGCTGTAACTACATGAAAAAAGGAAATGTACTTCTGGAAATGCAAATGTTCCTACTCAAAGAAAATATTTAAAAAAACAGGACTTTCCTCTTTTGTGTATCAACCATTAATTAAAGTCCAGAGGATCAATGCAACACTTACAACAGTTAACTTAACTAAAAAAACAATGTTGTCATGCATGAGAGCATACTCACCTGTGTGCATTATGATATGGGACACCTCTGACGTCACCTGGGAAACAACACGGGCACCAACTCGCTTGGCAAACCTTTTCACCATCATCTACAGGCGACAACATCTGATCGGTTAATGTATGCTACAATGAAAGGCGCTAAATATACACATTCATTGATTGAATGAACGGGTGAATGCGCACCTGTTCACTGGGACCTAAGCCAGATGACACTAGCACCATCTTGTCTTTACTTCTATCTCTCGGAGGAGTGTTATTTTCTTTGTCTGCGTGCCCATCTGATGGTGAACCATTGTTCTTTAATGTTTTGGCTGCTGAACTTGAACTAGGTGTCTTGGAGGCTCCGGTGCCTTTTACACTCGGCCCTGTGTGTGCAGAGCACTGCGCTGCTGAAGACAGGGAGGAAACAAATAAAAAGAAAGAGTCAACTCAGTCAAACCAAACTTGCTGGAATACTAAAAACATTTTGAGAAGCAATAAAGAGCTATTATCCCCAAGTGGCAGCTGCCATATAGACCTCCATATCTGTACTTGTCCTAGTGGAAAAGTGTGGAATCATAATTAAATTAAAAATGTCTCAAAATGTTTCTTTCTGTTCATGTGCTTCTGGGAGATTGAAATGCATTTAATCTTTCATAGAAAAACACAGTTACACTTGTTAAATGTTCCAGCATGTGTCACATTCTGTCCAACGCTACACCAGCAGCCTTACCCATCTCTGCAACGCCGCCATGCTTTGACACACTGGCCTGGGTGACCCCCTTTTCATCACATGGTCTTGTGCTGGGCTCTTGTTCTTCTCCTGGAACAGCTTTCCTGCAAAAGAGATGCGTACATTAACTTTAGTAGAACACCGTCCTGATCGCCCAGGCATTTTTATATTTATTGATTTCTGATCATTTGTGTATTTCGCATTTGCAGGTGGTTCATGCCGGAGATGAAGGAAGTCTGACCGAATCCCATACAAACATTCCTGCCACAACAGATTGGATGCTCCTCTCTTAATAGATATTACACAGAACGATATACAACACTACAAACCACTACTAGAATGCAAGAAACGAAAGGGTATAGGTTACTTGATGGTGAGCTGTCGCACATATCTGAACTGGTTTGGCTTTACTTACTTGAGTTAGGTTCACTCCAGGATACAGTGCAGCCAGAAAGTATTAGGACAGTGACACAGTCCTGTTGTGTTTGCTCCAGCCCATAACATTTGAAATAAAACCATCACTATGTGGTTAAAACACTGACTCTCAGCTTTAATTTGAAGGTGTTTGCATCCACATTAGATTGTATCCCTTTTTATACAGCCTCCCACTTTCAGTGGACAGAAGGTAACTGGTCAAGTCAACATTCACAGTCAATATTTGGTTGCAAATCCTTTGCAGTCAATGATTATCTAAAGTCTTCGATCCACAAACATTGGCAGATTCTTGGTATCTTCCCCCGTGATGCTCTGACGCAGCCACACTCACTTGTTGCTTGTTTCAGGAGCCTTGAGAACGCATGATTAGTTTAATTCAAGAGACTGTCTCAAAAAAAAAAGAAGGCTGGGTTGTCTTGTCTGTATGTTTAGGGTCATTGCCCTGCTGAATAGCAGCTATTTAAACTCAGTCATTGTTTCATTTCAAATCAAATACGCTGGAGGAGAGCCAAAATCATGAAAAGTCCTCTGTTATCAGTAGATTACAAGCTATTTTATAATATGAATACAGTTTTAGAAGTTCTCTTCCTTTATTTTTTTTGGGGTTCATTTCTTTACTAAAAGACTCCCAAAATCCTGACAACTGGCAGCGAGCCTTCATTTAAATTACCTGCACCAAAGTGATAATGGCTCATTGAAAACTCGTCATATACTCCAGTGCCAACCATTCTTTCCAATTTCACCGTGCGCTCACTGAGTATATGCTTTTTAATTCAGAACTTATATGACTAAGGCATTCTGTGTTTTCATCTGCTGTCTTTTTCCATCTCTCCCTCTCTCTCGCCTGGAGGACAGCACTTAGAACCCTGCAGGGCGAGAGGTTGGGGGGAAGCAGTCAAGCAGGAGAGATAAATTACTGTGGCAACACAAGTTTCCCTCTAAGTGCTCTAAATGACATATAAGAAGCAGTCAGTAATGACTTTTTTATTCTCCACAGCATAAGCAGATTCTGGGTTCATTAGTGAGATTATCCGCCTGTCCTCTTGAGATGCATCACCCTCTGAGAACAAGACTGGAAACACACACACACACGCGCACGCACACACACACACGCACACACACACACACACACACACACACTCGCTAACTTTCTCCTTCAGTCAAAGACCGAAAGAGACCAATTACATGCCACTTGCTCCAGTTATTGTTCTGCCTAATATGGTGGTATTGAAATATAGCTCTATTTAAAATGTATTAACAATGTATACAACCCTCTGAGGAGAGAAATACAACGCGCTGAGGCAGATATTATTTCATTAGATTTGTTACTGAAGTCAGGTTTGACTTTATGAATTGTCACAGCAGATTGGTTTACTGGTCTACTGACCAAAAAAAAAAAAAAAAAAAAAACTTTCTATTAGCCAGGCTAGCTGTTTCCCCCTGGTTCCAGTCTTCATGCTAAGCTAACCTATCTGGCTCCTGGCTGTAGCTTCATCTTTAATGACCAGATATGAGAGTGTTATCAAACCTCTCATCTAACTCTGCATGCTTTCTCTATCATTTTCAATGACCATATTATCAGACAGACGAATACAGAGAATTCCCAACGTCAAGAATGATTCTCTGTAGGAATGAAGACTGTTACCATGCAGGACTGGTTTCAAACGGTCCAAGTCCTGAGAATCATTTAGCTGAGATATTATCAGCTCCTCTAATCCTTTCCTGCTTACTGCAAACAATGGCTTCATGTTGGGAGGAATGATGTTTTCACGTTAGACAGGCAGCCTTTATTCGTAGTTTGACTGTGGTTACACGTGATGCCTGTTGTTTCAGTAAGACGCAACAGATATTAAGCAATGAAGCTAAACTAACACCTATTTGTTGTTGTTTTTTTTGTTGTTGTTAGATCAGGGTAATCATATCAGCAGAGTAAAAATGTAGAAATAGAAATAGTACTAAAAGCTTTACTTACTGGTCTGAAGCTTGGCCTGTGTCTTGGTCACACGGGAGGGGTCTGTGAGTGTCTGGGCCTGGGGACACAAAACAATCATCAGCTCTCAATACTTGCACCAAGCTAATATACGTGTTTAACTAAAAATAAAGACTTCAGTTTGGGGTTACTGAGATACAATATGTTCCTTAGAAAAGAAAATAAAGGTAGCAATCGAGTATCTTTGCTTTGATCTGCACTTCATATTAAATTTGAACACTGCATGGGTAAACTTTCATGTTCAATACAACAGTATTTCAGCCTGGTATTTAAGCATTTAAACAATTTGACCTGCAATTAATGATTATTTTTATTATCATTTCATCTGCAGATTATTATCTCAGTTCATTGTCCATTAAATGTCAGAAGATATAATATATTTTGCCCATCAGAATTTCCTAGAGCCCAAATTGACATCTTCAAATTGCTTGTTTTGTCCAACCAACAGCTCAAAGCCCAAAAGATATTCAGTTTAATATGTCAGGAAACTAATAAAATCAATAAATATTCACCTTAGAGAGGCTGGAATCAGCGAATTTTGGCGTAAACAATCTTCTACTAATCAGTTAATCAACTAATCACCTGTGGTTCTGCTGCTCTGGTTTGTTTTTGAGGGGACTTCTTTTGCAGGACTTTCTTCTTTCTCCTGAAGCACCTCTGACACCAGAGCCATCAACTTCTCCAGCCTCACCAACTCCTTCTGCATTTCTATCTTTTGCTGAAAGAGGAGAAAACAAAGTAAAGTAGACACATCTTATCATTTCAAATGAGTCATACACAAAAATACAGGCAGGGATAAGAGGGAAAAGAAAGCCACAATGCAACATTTACTACAAAAAAATAAATAAATAAAACTGCACTGCACTGACGTATGAAAACAATAACTGTCAATCAGTGAGAAGGGACCCACACTCAGTTAGAGCCAGTTAGTCATTATTGGAAGGGAATGGGTGCTTTTGCAGTCAGACAGCACTTAGTGAGGAGAATACATGGCAAAAGAAGAGAGCGAGAAAGTGATTATATAATATTTAATATAATATACAACAGCTTTTTCAACTGGTGCTAGTTTGGAAGAACAGATTCCACTGGTGTAAATGTGTGTGTTTCAATGCCTCCCTGGACTAATACTTTGATTTTCAACCTTTGAGTTTACAGCGCAAGTGCAATGATTATGTATACAGACACACAAACACACAGCGCAGTAACACCAAACTTCTGTATTCTCAGATGTGTGTAATCCCGGGCCCTTTCTAAACCCCAGGGCGTGAAACTTTAACTCCCAGTCAAATGTAGTCGACAGATAAAAGTGAGAGTGCTGGAAGATGGATGAGGTAGAAAACAAGAATCATCTCCTAGGCGGCATTTCCTCTAACGTAAATGAAATGCAATTTAGAAAGCTGCTGAGGGGGACATTTTTTACTGAGCGAGGTAGTCTGTCATCCAGGAGCTGACAGTTTGGTGTGGGAATGTGTGGTGGCTGCCCTCTCTGGGGCGTAACGTGACAGTGCATCACTGTTAGCACAAGGCAATCAGGTAATGCTGAACAAGCAAATAGACAGACTTAAAATATTTCTGTTAGAATTAAAGGCAAATGTAGTCACTTTGTCAGGAATCAAAAGGTTCTTCATACACTAAATTAGATGTTATTTTTCTAAAACAGAGGGTGTATTTATACAGCTATGTATAAAAAATGAAGTAATTGGGAACATAATCATATTTACCTGTGTAACAAGGACTTCGCTTGAAAATTGTGATGATTCCATGGAAACGCCGGTGCCATTCACTGGAACATCACCTGCAGAGAGGAAATTATCAAATTGCTTTGTGTCTAAATGCTTGAGAACTAGGTTGCCGCCGCCCCCCGCCCCCCACACATCCCACAGTCACACAAATTCTAACAGTGGAAAACAACAGAGCAAGCACATCTTTGGCAGACTAGTAACAAAAGAGGAAACTTATTGAATTGCTTAATCGCAGCTGGCTGCAAACCTAAAAATGAAGCCTTAAAATAAAAAACTATTTCAGTCACTGAGAATCAACTTACATTCATCTGGCGTGCCAAACAAGTCCACAGACGCTTGGCTGGAGCTAACACAGTCGGGGCTGGGGTATGCAGGTGGCCGGCTCAACTGTTCTGCTGCATCACCTGTAGCACCCTCACGTCTGTTAGCTTCACTGGAGTCTCCCTGATCCTGGGTCACAGCAGAGGGAGGAGCTGATGTTCCGCAAATTTCATTCAAAGTTGGTAACTCCTCTTCGCTGCAGTCTGACTCGGATGAAGACTCGAGCCTCTGGGCCCTCGTCCTCTTCCTGGGCATGCTCCTGATGGAGGAATGGGCGCTGAGCTGTCCACTGCCACTGCTGTACAACTTTGCTTCGTGGACAATTTGTACAACTGTTATTCCAAGGCCGTCAGGAGTTAAAGAGGACTCTGTGTTTAAAAAATGTTCAGCGGTGTTGCCTGAATGTTTTCCACTGGCTGCTGAATTGTGCGCCAAAATGCCGTCTCTTATCTCCTCCACTTTGCCAGCATCCCTCATAGTACAATCAAGCTGATTCTCTGCGATCTGAGAATACTTCGAGGGTTCATTCATCTCCTGATGTTCAACGGCTGTGAAGCAGAGCCCAGAATCTGCTACCTGAGGCACAACAGAAAGATGAGGACTTTCTCTTTCACACTTTGACACTTTATTAGGAGTAAGGACACTACTGACACTATTCCTGGAGATACAGTTACTACCAGAGATGTCCTGACCTGAACAACTGCTATCAGGGATCGAGGCTTCTACCATCACTTGATCTGGTTTCTCAACAACTGTTTTTCTTGTCAGGGAGGGTGAGTTAGTAGGGGAGATCAAATCACTACAAGATGAGTTTTTATTGTCTCTTAATGCCTCTTGGTTGGTGATTTGAGATCTCTTTGTATAGATGTGATTTTTGGTAAATTCAACACCAGAACAAACACGCTGATTCTCCTCTGCTTCGGCACCCTGCACATTTTCTTGGTCTAGACTACGGCTCCTTTTCATATTTGGACCACCAAGGTGGAAAGATTTCCTTTTGGTGGCTTTGAAGCTCCAGAGCAGTTGCTCTGTGTCCAGCTCGCTGTCATTCTTATCCTCCTCGTTTTCTGTTCCAGCACTTTTAGTCTCGCAAGCGGGGGTTTCCAACTGAATATTGTTTGGGAAATGATTCGTTTGATTGTCACTTTCAAGTCTTGGATCTACCACAGCTGGTTCAGTTGGACTCGTAGAGTTTGGGACCACAGAGACGCAACAAGCAGCACTAGCTTCAGACAAAGTTTCAGCGTTTGGTACTTCAGCAATGGACTCTTCAGCATCTTCTGCTGGTTTCAAATAAGATGTCCTCACATCAGACTCCATGTTTTCTATTCCTCCTAAATCTTGATCATAAATACATCCGTTTCTTTCAGCCACCTTTGTCATGTTTCCATTCTTAGGTGATGCCGTATTTTCCAATGTTCTACCTTTAGCGTCCTCAGATTGCTTTGCAACATTGCTGTCTTTTTCAGGTATACTAGCTTTCAAGTTTGCTTTCTTGTGACCTTCCTGGAATTCCTCACCGAAGAGTTGACGTCTTCTACTTCTCCTGGTGCTCCTCGTGACAAGGAGTTCTTGGTCCTCGCTGCTAGGGTAATTCTCAATATGAACTTGAACTTCTTCTGGCCTTGGTCTAGTCTTAGGACTGGTTTCTCCATTTTGAACTCCAACCAGAACAAGGGGTTTTGGCACTCTTGAGGGCTTGCCTTTTTGTGACCTTGTGTTTTTACCTTTCCTCTTGTTAGTTTTCTTTTGCTCAATACTTTCTGACTTTGCCTTAGCTTGCTCTTGCAAATCACTGTCAACCTGCTGCAGAGTGTTACGCATCCTTTTCTTTGACTTGCTTTCTAGTTGCTGTTGCGCAGGACAGGGACCCTCATCTTTGCCATTATTTTTGTCACTTTCTGGCAAGTCTATATCTATATGATTTTTCTCCATGACCTCCATCTGCTCTGCTTCTTTAAAAATGTCCCTGCTGGAGTCCTTTACTTCTTCTATCATTTGTGTGACAGTGTTTTTCTTCCTTCTTCTGGAAACTGTTTCAGGTGTTTGTGTTTCTTTAGTTGTTGGTGGTTCAACAAAGACATTAAGTGCAGAAGAGATGTTCCTGTTCCCTTTTCGCTCTCGTTTGTAGACGGCCCCAAACACCTGCTCCTCAAGGGCTTTAGCACGATCCTCTCTCCTAGGATTCACATCACTATTGTGTTGCTTGACATCTATTGTTGAAGTGGAAGAACAGCTGTCCGAGTCATCAGTGTCTTCGTTGGGTTTCTCTAACTCGAGACTTCCTTCGGTTGGAACTTTCATGAGCCACTCTGCGACTTTCTCTAGACTTTTCTTTCGTTTCTGCTCAACAATCTTGTCAGGCTCCAAATCCTTTTTCTGCTTCTTCTTTGAGGACTTTCTTAAAGGTTGGTCTTCAGTCTCATCGGGAATTAATGATGGACGAAGGGAGGCTTTCTCCAATTTGGGAAATGTCATTTTGCCTCTAGTTTCGTGTGTCAATGTTGCCTTTCCCACAACTTCTGACATTTCTGTTTCCACTGGATCCAAATTATCTATTGGGCTGTGTATTTTCTTGTCAGAGGTTGGTGGGGCTTCCCCAAGGCCACTGTCCAGGCCTTCATTTTCTGTTGTTAAAGGACTTGTGTCTTCAAGTCCCATAAGTCTTGCAAATCCATTTTGGGCTAAAAGAGAATTTGGAAAATGACAAATAATTAACCTTTTGGAAGATAACACACTTTCGAAATGAATAATGCGTAACCATCCCCTATTACCTCTAGAGCCATCTACCACTGCATATTATATAATTATATAAATCTGCCAATTAATTTGAGGTGAAAAGATGCACCACCATACAAGGCCTCAAGATTCTACCTGCTATAGTTGAGGAGTGAGACCTTGGAAGGTCATTATTGTCAGCATTTTCCATGGTGTCAGTCCCAGGTGTATCTCCAGATGACATTTCATGACGATGTTTAGTAGCTTCGGCATCTGTGACTCTGGGTAGAGGTAATATTGTGAATAAATTAGCATTTGAGTGATTTCAAATGACAGACAAGTTAAATGTTAATGTTCAGATTTCTTACCCTGATTGTCCTTTTTGCTGGGACATCCCAGTTAAGTCTGAAAACATAAAAGTACTGTTATTAGATAATGTCATGTAAGTTCATAATACAAACTAATTTTAAAAAGTCTGTGATGTGATGAAGTCTTACAGTTTGTGCCAGTGTCATGTTCATATGCCTGTATCATGTCCTGCAATCCTACTACAAGTCTCTGAAACCCAGGGCTCTCCTGCAAGCTCCTGTATAAGTAAAAAACAAGCAAAAAAACAAACAAACATGTTTATGATAATGCAAGTATTAACAAATAATGAATGTAACACTGTCATCTTACTGATTTTGTCCAACCTTTTGGTTATCTTGGCTTTACAAACTGGGCAGTTAGCCCTGTTTTGTTTGGAGTTGTCCAAAAGTTTCATCATACAAAATCTGGTGAAAAAGAAAAGCACATATATTGTTTGTGAATGCATGTAAAAAAAACATTAAAATATCAGTTTCTTTAACAAAATGAGCACAAATCAAACATTACTTACTTGCAAAATTGATGGTCACACTTAGTAGATACAGGTGCAGTCATTAAATCCAAGCTACAGGTGAAAGAAATATGAAGTAAGTAAACAAGTGACAAACTTTAATTCACCAAAATAGTATAGATGCAGTAAATTTTGCTTATTTAACTTCTTGGTCAGAATGACACTCACCATATGGGGCACTGCAGAGTCTCCCAAAGGACTGAAATCCCCTTTTTGACATCTGTGGCATTTGGTGTTTTCATGGTGATTTTTAAAAAGCTACAAATGAAAAATTAAAGAACACACCGAGACTGTAATCAATACACTGCTTTCAAGACGAACTGCCAATATTAGACAAAACTATAAAGTGAGCATGTTAATGGTAGAGTTGGTATTTGATGCTATTTAGCCATTCGTATAGAAAATACAACTTAGTTCATTGATGGGAAATGTAAGTGTGTAATAAAGTGTGTAAACATAGGAAATATTCATCAGCTTTTGTCTTCCATAGTGAGAATGTCTGACTTTATCTTGTGAAATTAATTATATTGCTGGACAATACAGAACACCCGCAATTGTTTGCTGTCTAAATTAACAAAACTAAATCTTTACTTTATTTTCAGATTTCTCCCAATTTTTCTAAAGCAGAATGACAGCTGAGAATTACAAATGTGGTGACACTTTCCATCATCACGCACAGCACTCTAATGTGACTGGCATCAACTGGGCACACCTGAACACGTACTGAAATATACACCTGCACTGGATTAAGGTGAATGGTGAACCACTCAGTCCAACAGTGTCTGTGACTATGACAAACTGCTAAAGTGGTGACAAGTGTGGACTTTGGTCACATTTGCTATACTATAGATTGTATTGTTATCCAGGTAGCCAGCTATAATGTGTGTCTAAAAAGGAAGTTACTAAGGCAACTACAGTATTTAGGGCTGGCTTTCTACACACATGCTCATAAACTGGTTATACAGCACGAAATCTTACTTGCCGTGCTGTGTACTGTGTGTGTACTCAACGCAAACACATCATTTGAAACTTAAAGAGTTTCAATAATGTCAACACCTTGTTTATAAAGTGTCTAAGATGATTCATCGACGCAAACGTCCAGTGGGAATCTTGTAAGCTTGTCTGCGGACAGTGTTATCATACCGTTAGCTGTGCCTACCCGGAATCAGGCTGGCTAGCTGCTCAGACTAGTTTTGGGAGGTTAACGTAGCACTCCTGACTTTTTGACGTGTGAGACACAGAGGACAGACAAATATATGACTCACAGAGTAGATCACAATTTTTGAAATGCCACTGGCTAATTGTAAAAAAATATATATATACATATACATATATATATATATATACATATTTCTAAATATTACCAGCTCGGAGTTATCAACATAGGGATCATCCGCTTCAGTTTTCCCGCAACTATCGTCTTCTTCTTCTGATGTCTGACGGCGGCACGTAATGTCACAGCGCCGCCTGCTGGTCCGGACAGTGACCCACACACTGCACAGCGCTGTCTCTGCCAAATACTCTTTCACACGCCCGTTTTTCTTTTTCTCCCCCCTGAATTAACTCGTTGAAGTGTAAGCCGGATAGAGATGGAGATAAATAAATAAATAATAAATACTACGGGGGCACCGTTTTTGGTAACACGTATCAAAATAAAGGATGTGACGGGCTAAAGTACCTGTATCAGGTGTAACACCATCTTACATTTTGACCTTCAATGGATGCCTGAATACTCCTACAAGTGTCATATTATTCATTCCAAACTACCTGTGTGGTAACTTATTATATTTTTCCTAATAGCCTATTCAGTTAATTTCAAAGAGGCTCTATTGGCATGACCGTACTGAAACACAGCATTGCCAAATCACAGTATACAGGGTAGTATGAACAGGGAAAAGTACAGCTTTTAAGATGCAAACAATAAAACGTCGTGTTAACACTGTAGTGCAAAAACAACAACAACCATGTCAACAATATTTTTGTAACGCAAATAGAAAAAACGGGAATCAGATGGATATCGGCAATAATATGAAAATAATAATAGCCAATATAAATATATGATATTATTAATATATAAACTGTCCACAAGCTGGTTCTTTTGGAGTGGTTTTCCCACGTGACTTCACTTAATTTGACGTCACATCCGTCGTAAACAACAATAAGGAAGTGGAAAGAGAAGTCCCGAGGAGCAGAACGCAACAGTCACGCTAAACACATTAGAAGTGATTTCTTATTTTCGACGCGTGCGAGTCAGGATTATTATGCAATAGTTTCCATTCTCCGCGAGCACGTGACGTTGCACACAAGCGAGCTGCAAAGCTAACGTCAACTAGCCAGTTCAGCCAAACGGGTAACTAGCGTTAACTTCTAGGCTTTCGTCGGGGGAACAAGGGGCCACCAGGCTGCCATTAGTAGCCTGTTTACAGTGCGCTTTAATTTCTTTGCTTGTCTGTTTGTAGCTAGCGATGGAGGGCTCCAAGTCGTCGAGCACAACCATGCAGGTGAGCTTCGTGTGTCAGCGGTGCTGTCAGCCGCTCAAGCTGGACACGTCCTTCAATGTGCTCGATCGGGTCACAATCCAGGAGCTTATTGGTATGTATACCTGTAAAGAAAACGTTCAGGAGATGTTGTGTAGCGGCGTTCAAGCTCGTGACCCCCCCTCTCTGGATCCCTCTGTCCTCCTCAGCCCCGCTGGTCACGGTGACCCCCAGCAAACGGGCGGACAGCACCGGGGGGGAGACGGCACCAGAAGTAGGTACAGCAGAAAACACGTGTGTCTACAAACTCTGATGCTCTCGTGTCCTTTAGCAGACTAGCTACTGACACCATCGAGCCATCCTTCTTGTTCAGTAAATCCACTTTCTGTGGTTTCCCTCTAGACCCAAAGTCACAGGCTGGTGAGATAAAACAGTGGCGTCAGGGAAACTGATGTTTTTGACTTTGTTTCCGTGTGGGACATTATGACAACTCCATTAGTAACTACGACCCATACTCCATAGAAACATGCATAATGAAGTATTATGACTTGGTAAATTGCCTTCCAGGAGACCTTTGTAGAAAACAAGCAAGATGGAGTGTCACGAAAATACATCCCTCCCGCACGGTGAGCACTGAAGTCTTTTCATTCAGGAAACAGGACTGAATACTGATTACAGTCTTTTTGGTTATCTCTTAGTTGATCTATCAAATGAGCTATGGATGGACAAATGCAGCATATCCTACAAAGCTGACTGAACGTCTGAATCTTGCTCCACAGGATGATGTCCACAGAGAGCGCCAACAGCTTCACGCTGATTGGAGAAGCATCTGACGGTGGCACCATGGAAAATCTTAGTCGTAGGCTGAAGGTAAAGTAAAATTTAAATTCTAACGGGTCAGTTTATTATGTTATTTTGGCAAGAATAGCAGACAAGTAGGCTGTTGACAAAACCGTTTGTTAGGATGAATGTATGTTTTGTCTCTGATCCTGTCCCACCCAGGTGACCAGCGACCTGTTTGACATCATGTCGGGCCAGACAGATGTGGACCATCCACTGTGCGAGGAATGTACTGACACCCTGCTGGACCACCTGGACACACAGCTCAACATCACAGAGAACGAATGCCAGAATTACAAGTGAGCTGGTGCACAACAAAGTTAAATTCCCCTATGTGTCAGTTTTCAATCAAAGGGTATTTTAAGAGCTGGAAGATGCTGTTGGTGTTATTCACTACAAACCTGGCTAGTACAAAGAACCACTTAAAGTTCTGAATGTCTGCTTATGAGCAATATATGTATGTAATAACGTACTGTCTGTGAATGTGTTTTCAGGCAGTGTCTGGAGCTGCTGTCACACCTGCAGGTGGAGGAAGAGGAGACCCTGCTGGCAGAGCTGCAGCACCTGAAGGAGGAGGAGGAGGCTCTGGTCCAGGAGCTGGAGGCAGTGGAGGAACAGAGGGCTGCCGTGGCCCAGGACCTGGCCCAGAGCAGGATCCACTCTCAGCAGCTGGACACAGAGGAGCTACAGTGAGTGACCCGAGGGTGGTGTAAACAGGTGGCAGTGCTATATACTAAATGGTGCAGCAGCTAACAGCTCACGTATCTTTCCCACTGCTTTGTGCCACAAGGTACCAAAAGGAGTACAGCGAGTTTAAACGGCAACAGCTGGAGCTGGATGATGAGCTAAAGAGTGTTGACAACCAGATGCGTTACTGCCAGATTCAGCTAGATCGCCTGAAAAAGACCAATGTCTTCAACGCCACATTTCACATCTGGTACACACACACACACACACACACAAAATGTTGTTATGTATCCTATTCAATAAATAATTTGTTTTTCTGTCGACCAATCAACCGTGACTCAGCAAATACTTTTTATAGGCCTCCGGGACAAAAACGAATCAATCCCCATTGACTGAGAATCTTAATTGTTTGTTCATATTCTGGACCAGGCACAGCGGGCAGTTTGGTACCATCAACAACTTCCGTCTGGGTCGACTCCCCAGCGTCCCAGTGGAGTGGAATGAGATCAATGCAGCCTGGGGGCAGACGGTGCTGCTGCTGCACGCTCTGGCCAACAAAATGGGGCTGCGCTTCCAGAGGTACACACACACCCATTTCAATTTGCTCGTATTCAGCATTGAATTAGCGGACTATTAAGTTTAAAATGTGTTTTTCAGTTGAATCTACATCTACAATGTATATTCATTTAGTCATGTGTCCGTAAAAATATTTAGTGTAATAGCCTTTAGTTTGTCTTTTGCTCTCTAACACATTTACACCCTCCCACTACTAAGGGCTAATTTAACTCATCTTCCATGTCAGTTTACTGGTCTTGTTTTTATTCCTTGGCTCTCCACCTCATTGTTTCTGTTATTTAGATTAAATTATTCAGTGCCATTGTATCTTAGTGTATGCTTTGTTGTTTCTTTGTTGTTTTATTTTACCTCAGTTGTTACAAATACTGTGCATTTTTTTTACTATTTTTCTGCAAGTCACCACAAAATGAAGCTCAAACAACACTTCTCTCCTCAGATATCGTCTTGTCCCATATGGAAACCACTCATACTTAGAGTCACTGACAGACAAGTCCAAGGTAATACACACACAGTATTCTCCATCATCATCATTTAAACACTCCTCCTCCAGGCTCCAATCCTGCCCTTTCTTTCTGTATTGTGTTTGTACAGGAACTTCCTCTGTACTGCTCAGGTGGCCTGAGGTTCTTCTGGGACAATAAATTCGACCATGCCATGGTGGCCTTCCTGGACTGTGTCCAGCAGTTCAAAGAGGAGGTGGAAAAAGGAGACACTGGCTTCTGCCTTCCGTACAGGTCAGAGACAGTCAGACCAGCGCGATGTGAACATTTGTCTTCATGCTCATTAACCAGGGCATCGTTGCAGCAATTTAAGATGAAGCTGTAAATATTCATGAAGTCTGAATGCAAATTCTAAACCATTACCTCGACTTCTAGAGGGGGCTGGAGAATTGTCTGCTTTGACATTTGGGAAAGCTTTGGCTATACAACCCTTTGAATTATTAAAGCATGGCCTCCAGTACAACATTTACAACATAGTGCCTCTGACAACCCACAAGTCCAACAAAGTTATAATTATATTATGTTCATTTAACTATGTGGATGCCACTGTACGGCCTTTGGTTAAACCCTGTAATACAGTATGTACAACACATATTACATATTATGTTATTAGTTAGAGGGATTTCTGATCTAGACAGCTGCCATCAAACCTTGGATATAGAGTGACCTACCTTCATATTAGTGCACATTTTCTGGTCTGTCCAAAGCTTTGATCCAGATGAAGATGTCAACAATTACTGATTGGATTGCAGTTATATATTATATGGATATTCACTCCAAAAGGATGCCTCTGAACCTTCCTCTTGCTCTACCCGCAGGCCCAAATGTCATCTTAGCACAAGAGCTATTTCTTAATCTAGCAAAATACATCTTTTTAATGACTGTTGTCACCCTCAGAACAAACTTTACATTTTTGTTACCTCTATTAAGGTTCCTAATGGCAAAACGTTAAGTATGCTGGGTGTGATGATCATTTCAGCCTCTAGCAGCGCTATAGACTTGTAGTCTTAAAGTGTTTGAGGTAGTAGTAGTCGTCTCTCTAGTGTCTTTCTTTCCTCCAACAAGACTATGTTTCAAACCCTCAACATATGAACAGATTGTGATTACATTTTAGTGGACACAGACCTGTGGTTAAGGAATATTTGGGCAGATGTAGATGGATCCAGATGTTTTTTTACAAAATTCGATCGCAGCAGCTACAAAACAGAAATTAAGACTTCCAAATTCTGGGGTTTTATTTGTAGGGTCAAAAAAATCTGTCAGAAATGATGTCTTCATGTCTTATCACAAGATTGAGAATTGTTTAGCATGTACACTATCTATGTAATGCCAGATTATAATATTGATACCAGTACATCCACCAAGGCCTTGTGTGATGACTGTAATCGTTTTACTCTGTGTCTCAGGATGGATGTGGAGAAGGGCAAGATCGAGGACACAGGTGGCAGTGGTGGCTCCTACTCCATCAAAACCCAATTCAACTCTGAGGAGCAGTGGACCAAGGCGCTCAAGTTTATGCTCACCAACCTGAAGTGGGGACTGGCCTGGGTCACCTCACAGTTCTACAACAGATAAACTTGCTGGACACTGCCTTGTGATATTGAGTTCTGCAAAGTCATATGCCCCTCTGATAAATGGATTTTGTGTGAATCTAATTTGGATATTTGGCCAAAGGAGAAGAAATGGTTGTGTCTGCTGCACCATTTTACTTTTTAGGATTTTCAGTAGAAAAAAAAAGCATGGAGAAATGTCCAGATTGTCTGCGTTTTTACATGCTACAAAGAGGGGATGACTTGTATCTATTTTGCTGCAAAGTGAAGATTATAAATTGTGGAAGCACTCAAGACAGGCACAGGTTGTCGTCATGTCCCTCAAAGCAAGCAGGATAAGATAACTACGTCTTTTATCGCCTGCTTCACTAATATCTGAAAAGCTGACGCTGCAATAAGAGAATTTCACACTTCCTCATACGAGAATGTAATTTAAAAGAAATCTTCAACCAAATTCAGTTATAACTACTTTATGAAGTTCAAGGTATCCTTGCTCTCTCGATGCACTGCACGCCTTTGAAATCACTGTGCAACTCTCTCCACAATGAGAGTTTTTTGTCAATGTCCAAATTACAGAAGCTGTAAGAGTATGATTTGATAATTATGGCCAAGGTAGGATTTTTAATATGTCAACACGGTTTAGTATTCAGAAGAGTGTCAGTATTTCATTAACCTTGAATGCAGTTATCACATTTGCCAGTCACATATATACTTTACAGGTAAACTTGTATTTAGAGGTACACTGATCACCATCATGATTCTGTCTGTTTTAGATATGATGCATACTTTAAAAGGTGGGATTGAGTTAATAAACATTTCATGCTGTGAAAAAAAGTGTGGACAGTTTCTTATAGATTAAATGTATTTGACACATGTATTAATGTAATCGCAAACACTGAAACGCATTCATGTAACTGTCATGGTATACTACTGACAACAGCATTAATGATTAAATCAATAAATACTCAGAATGGAACTTGGTCAAAAAACATCAGTGCACCTAGTATTTTTGTGTGATTTACAATAGCCGTGTATTATATGACCACTGATTTTCCCAAATCAATTAAGACACCACACTTAACCAAATGTTTTTTTTAATGGTTTTATAATTATTTCTGTTGAATCTTAACTCTCATCACAACACTCACTCAGCCACCTATAAGGTAAACAAAAACCTTAGAGGGGGTAAATTTCATGGCAAAATATGGACTTAATTAAAATGATAAGCTGACTTCCAGTTATCCAGTAAAATATTTAAAATAGGTCAAAACCAGTTACTCTATCCAGAATCATCCCTCTGTGTCATTTATGAACCTCGCCTGGTACCGTGTCAACAAGGCAGGCCTTGAACTTTGGTCATTCCTTATTACTTGTAGGAGCCCTTCTTAAAAGTCCCAGGTTCAAACCTCTAGGGATACATGTGTGAAACTGACCACTCTAGTTCTGAAAAATAGTTTGAGAGATGATACATTTCAAGCAGAATGCGATGAAATTTCATTAATGCTTCTAAACCTTCCACAAAGTACAGGCAGGTGATCTCCCACACATGGCATTCTTCTCAGCCTGTCAGTTGTGCAATTTTCCGGGTGCTTTTACTATTTATCATGTAACAAAGCCCCTTTTAATGAGCCAAAGTTTTTGTGTTAGTGCATGCATATGGGCAAATCTTTGGGTTCTACTGAGCCCACAGCCAGAGACTGGCCCTTCATTTGTACCACTCGGATGATGGTGGTGGGCACATTTACTACTACATCACCACGTCATCCATCATTTTGGTTCCATTCACACTTTTAGAATCCCTACATCCCATCATGCTCTCTGCTCACTCGCAATCAAGAGAGCAAAGGAGGAGTTTCATCAAGTGTGTAACGTCTCCGCGTGGCTTTGTCCTCACTGGGGTTTTATTCCACTTTCTTTCAGCTTGCTTCAGTCAGAGGCACTGCTGCCGTAGCAGCTGGAGGTGGAGGGAAGAGGAGGTGCCAGGGGTGTGCTGCTGCCCAGGGCTTTTCGAATGTGGGGCATCAGGAAGGGGTCACTGGCCAACTGCAGCACATCCACACGGTCCTCCTTGTGATAAGCCAGGCAACGTCGAATGAAGGCCTATGAAGGGAAAGATGGGGAAAAAATGGCTCATTATTATATACTACTACTTCCACTTGTTCTTTCTTGGCTACTTGCTGTTCTGCCGATACCACTTTTTTCCACATATTTTGTATAATAAACTCTACTTTCGTTTGCCCATTACAAAAGGTGAAGGAAAAGGTCCCTTCCTAAGGCTATTCATCTAAATCTGAACTACCCCTCTGCCCCTTCTATCAAATCAAACAGCCTCATGAAAGGATCCCTTACTGTTGTGTTCCACCCCAATATCCTGTTTGAGCAGAAATTATATCAGTAGTAAAAATATAATTTCATGGGGCCTTTTACACTCAGTAAGACTAGTGATTGATACTGTCTAAATGTATAAAGTCTGATGGGAACAGTGCAGTGAGTTTATAGCTGTTTAAGAGAAATGAGTAACACACCTTTGCTTCTGTGGTGACCACAGGTTTGGGGGGAAACTGCACCTCAGTGGCTTTTAATATGGTGTTTTCTTGAAGGATATCCTGCTGCGACTGGTTATGACCAAACGGCTGGAAAAAGACAAAAGGGAGACGTTTAACAGACAGCTTACTTTCATTTTTCACACTGATAAAATAAAATCCATGTTAACGAATGCAGGTTAGTGGTTACCTTGCGTCCATATAAGCACTGGTAGAAGATGACCCCTACTGACCAAACATCCACCTTGTTGGATATTTTGGGGGGCTCTTTGCCCACCACAAAGCACTCAGGAGGCAGGTACCTGTAAGCCACACAATGACAACATGAGATTGAAACAGGTTTTCCCATATAACTTCTCTCTGCACTGTACTCCTTTATACAATTTCCTGAATGAAAAGAGGATGTGAATTCAATTGGCAACATTTCCCTCAAAAGACTGCGGCTCTGCTACAAACTTGTGAAGCCATATTTGTTGCTTGGTTACTAAATGCAGTGTTAATGTGTCTCTATGTACCAGTAGGTCCCTGCTCCTTGTGAGGTCAGCTCCATGCCATCTGCAGAGTTGTAGCTGTCATCATCCATAATCTTGGAGAGGCCAAAGTCAGTGATCTTAATCTCTCCGCAAGCTGTGCCATTAACCAACAGGATGTTTCCTAAAATCAGAGCAGTAAAAGTAAAATTACAAACATATGACTGTAAACAGCCTTTTCTGAGGAATATATAAATTTTTTCTAAATACACACAAACACGGATATATTTATCTTAATTACAATCTAACCCAGATTCTTGTGGTTACCTTTCCTGAAAGATCACATGAGGAACTCAGTTTTGATAGCAACTCTAAAGAGAGTAGTGCTGTTTTTCCTCTTTTCTGTAACTGAACGGTGATCACAAAATGACAAACTTAAACCGTGAGAATACCGGGCTTGAGGTCGTAGTGGATGATGGGTGGGCGGATCTGGTTGAGGTATTTGAGGGCGTTGACAATCTGCATGACAATAGAGCGGCCCTCCTTCTCGGTCATCAGCTTATTCTGCTTCAAGTAGAAGTCCAGATCATTGCCTTCACAGTACTCCAGCACTGTGCAGAACCTGCCAGAGGAATACAACTGATCATTTGGGAAGTTTTTTCACGTTGTCATTTGATACATTGTTATTGTAAAAATATCGATTATAGCCGTTTTAAAGATTTTGCCTGATTTTTTAGCACTATATGATGTTTACCACTTCAATGTGATACAAACACTTTTATATTTGTACTGGCGCACCTTTATGAGCTTTATGTAGAATGCTTCACTTACGAGTCTGTGTCGAGTGAGAAATAGTCATAGAGTTTGACTATTCTGGGGTGGTCAAGTTCTTTGTGGATTCTGTACTCTCTACAGGCATGTCTGCAAAGACATTAACCATTTAGTAACTTTTTAAAAACATCACAAATAAGAACATTCAAAGACAGTTTTAAGCCTGAAGGTCCACTGTGTAACAGAGGTTCAGACTCACTTGTGGTAGTTTTGCTTCTTCTCCTCCCTCCAGTTCTTGCTGAGTTGATGGATTTTAATGGCCACATACCTTTGCTCTGTCAAATCAAAAGCCTGCAAAAAAAAAACAAAAAAACAAAAAAAAACAACAACACACAAACACATAGTTAATAAAAATGATTATAAACAGGTACTAATAAAGAATGGACGCCTACTAAATGGCACTGCTTACCTTGAAAACTTCACTAAAGCCACCTCTTCCAAGTAAATGTAATAGCAGATATCGGTCGTTCAGCGTGGGGTGGTCTTTAAATCTACAGAAGACGACTTTCTTAAATCATTTGGCTTTTTCAAAATGTTTTAAGCACACAACAGAAGTGAAGTAGAGATGATACGTACTGCGAGTTGTCCTCATTATGGATTCTCTTCAGCTCCCGAATGTGCAGGTTTCTTACTCGCTCCAAATGCTCCAGCTCTGCCTGGATCTCTGCTTCTTCCTGCATACAACCACAAAAATCTATAATCTAACTCAACCCTTGATGAACAAGCACAAGCAACAGAGGTACTAGGTCTATACGTAACTAGGCAGTCACAGGTCCCAGAAATAAACCCCAAAACACAAAGCTGCTTTAAGTGGTGAGCTGGTACCTTTTTTAGATGACCAATTCTAAGTTTGAAAATCTCCTCTTGCTCATGATATTCTGCCAGTGACAACCTGTGTGGAATAAAGTAGCAACAGTTTATAATTTATAACAATATAACCAGGTCAGTTTGTGAGAAAAAAAAATACTAGACTAAGCTACACACTTACTTCAGATAAAATTAAAAAGACAGAAACAAGGTAACACAAAGCCTCCTTATGAAATTCGTACTAAGGGTTATTACAGATAGGTTTTTTATTCTTATAACGTCTCAACAAAAAGAAAAAAAGGGATCTGATTGTGTCAATTTATTTATATTCTACTGTTAAAATAAAGTTTCAAGTGTCCAAATCATCACTATATTACTACTGATTACTATCATTATATATTTGAGAAAAAATGCTTATGAATCAAACAATAAAACATCTACAATACAAATACAAACAATAAAACTCAACAAACAAACAAATAAAACACCCCAATATCAAAAATGTATCAGCAGTTCAGGAATGACCTTATATACAAATTAATCCCAGGTCACCCAGCCAGGACAACCCATTAAGTTCAGAAAACTGCACCAATGCATTGCAGCCCTTAAGATCAGAAAACAATAAAATTCAAGCTTCACTACAATAATTTATTTCTGCCTTAGTGTATACTTTGGGCTGTTCTGTTCTACTGTGTGAAGTAATTCTCACGCTTCATTCTCCTGCCCGTTGCTCCTGCTCTTTCGTTTGTTTTGTTCGAGGCTGGGTGGAGGTGTCTGGGCCATGGAGGGAGGTTTCCTCTTTCCCAGCAGCTTCCTCTGCCTCTCGATGTCTTCCCGCTGCGAGTTGACTCTCTCTTGCTGCCTAGAACATGTAAGAAAAACCTAGTGTGAACATTCTTGTATGCACAATGGACAAAATGCAAACATATGTTTGTGCCTATTTTCATGCTGACTTGACGAGGTTCTGGAAGGCATATCCATCTGTCCACTGCTCAGTGAAGGAGGCTCCATGCCGTACGGTGGTGAAGTGGCCCAGACGCAGACGGTCCTGCATGCTCTTGTCCCTGCAAGCCATCTTCTCCTGCTTTGACTACAAAAAAAAATAAAAGACGAATTGAAAATTGTACATGCAGACTCAAAAACTCTAAGCTTAACTTAGAGGATGTAATGAACTAAATATTGCTGTTGAGTTCCACCATAATTACCATGAAACTCTTAACCAGTTAAAAGTTAGACGTGTCAGGTGCTCAGATGTATGAATAATAAAAAGAAAACAACTGTTTTGGTTTCCACATTGTTGAAAACAAATTACCATTAGCTTTAACAAGGTAAGACAAGCCGTCTCTCTCAAGCAAACATGTTTGTGCAAATGCACACCCACCTTCTCGATTAGGAGCTTCTTGCTCATGGTCACACACTTGTTAAGCCGTTCCTTGTAGCGCTCCAGCATCTTCTGCTGCTCATCTACCTGCCGCCTCAAGTCACAGTTAGCCTGCCAAAACATACATCATCACTCTGACATCTAATTCTTATTGCAACAAGGATTCAAGGCTGTTTTGTTCTTAAAGTGACACGATGCAACAACTATCCGTGTGTCAGCTCAGTTTGCTGACATTTACACCAAATGTCATTTAAGCAACAATGGCATTTGGAAGTTAACGAGCACATCCTTCATGACGAGCTGCAACCAGACTGGTGCAGGTTAATTATCAGGGTTGTTGTGACAAGTGGCAGCACATTTGTCTAGATTTTTTTTTTTTAGTTCTTTTTTGGGTATTTTGCCTTTATTCCATAGTGACAGTTGAAGAGAGAGACAGGGAAGGGGGGAGAGAGGGGATGACATGCAGCAAAGGGCCCGGGCTGGACTCAGCCTTAATGGTATGTGAGCTACCGGGGCGCCCCGTGAAGTGATTATTAAGGACATCTGTGAATGGACTTAATACATACATTTACATATTTAGACATTTACTTGACTGTGTGTGTGACTATAATCATTGTTAGTCAACAAAAATATCAATTTGTGTATGTGACATTTCACATACACATGGACAAGTATAAGATTTTGTGAGGAATAAATAACTCCATTGTCCATCCCTACTCTGATGCTCTTTCAGATCTTCCAAATGCCCCAAATTAAGTTCAACTTGTCAGACTTTTAACACAGATTTCAAATATTTTCTCATCTTACCCTCAGCAGGTCATCTATCCTCCCCTCTTTCTTCTCCAGGTCAGAGTTCTTGTCCCTCTCCAGTGCTGTCAGTTTCAGCAGCGTCAGTTCTGACTGAGGAAGGAGGGCAAAGACAACAACAAGCCAACAGTTAACATCTCATCCCACTCAAATGATGAAGACACCCCTTGGGCCAGTCAGTAACAAAACACACCATCACTTTAAATTTATCAAAATCAGACATTGGTGTCTTGGACATTAGATGTGAATTCAAAGTGTTGACCTTTAATTAGGACAATTAGTGTAATTTGCAAGGATAGCTGGATGTGTGTTGCAAGTAGTGTGTCAGATGAACTACAATGTGGGTGGCAGGCCCTTTCAAAGTTTGACCTTTATTCTTGCATCCACATCTTAGAAAGCTTGTCATTTTTTCAAATGGCAGCACAAGGTGTGAAGTTGCATCATCCCTACAAGTCAAACTCAACTAGTGATGTCTAAGAGGCCAATTTTTTCTAAAGAAAGTGCCGTTTTTCCACACAAAAAAACATGGAAGGACAAAATCACAGCTTCTTTTAAGAAGTAAATGTCAAAAGTGGAGCAAGATGCAAAGTGTGCTCCGAAACCAAACCAGGGTGCTTCTACAATGTCACAATATGAGAATACTTCAGTGAAAATATACTGAAGTAAAATCAGAAAAGTTGGTGTGAAGTGGAGATCCAGGTCAGTCAGTCAGTCAGTTACCTGGATGGCTTTGTGTGAGCAGGAGTGTGTGGGGGCTGTCTTAACAGAGCTGCAAGATGAAGAGTCTGTGTGGGTGGAGCCTGTGGACGAAGGACTGCCGTGCTGAAACTGCAGTTCAGAGAGACAGAAAAAGAGAAGGGTAGAGAGACACAAGGGATAAAATACAACAATTATGTAATATAGACAGCATAGGGAGATTACAAAATGGCTGAAAAATGGCTGTCTTGGCCTGGACTCAAGGGCTGCAGCTAACAAAATGTTGGGTCGTCCTTCAAAAAGTTGAACTTGAAAAGTTGAAAATGTGACGTCATTTAGTAACACACTGCGTTGGCCAATCAAATACATGCAAGCACACATTCCTGATTGTTTACTTTGTAATATGAAGTGAAATTCTGCTGTTTACCTTGTGATTGTCACAACAAAGGGTAAAGTGATTGCTGCCATGATAACTTTCCTGAGTTGTAAAATCATGTCTCATAGTATTATATGCTGTGCAGTCACGGTGTTTTGGCATCTGATGAGCCTTCAAACTCATGGATCTCCCACTCAAACCGGCCTTTCTGTCTCATCAGTACATGAAGCAACACACCCAAACCAAACCAGCCTCTTGCATCTTTTTTTTTTTTTTTTTTAAACCCAGTGCTCTTTTCGGTCTGGACGTCCAGTAACAACTGAAATGGTTACATATGTTTGGGGCAGAGAGTTTGAACCAGGTAGCGAGTTGTGAAAGCCATACATTTCAATGAATCAAGCTTTAGATTCTGGCTAATGCTGCAGTCAAAGGTATAGAACCTTGATAGGGTGCTTTGATTGGAAAGATGCCCTATCAACCTCCAACACATTTGGTATAGTCCTTTTGTGGGACACTAGAAGTCACTCATCACACCTTCAATTTAGAGACCTGCTGCTGTAAGAAACTGTTCACCTGTCATTTTATAGGTAGTGAACAAGGTTTTGTAGTTGTGATGAGGAAAGATGTTATCTTAACACATGATGAATGACAATGGTAAGTGAAGAGATTCTTAATTAGAAGTTTCAATATTTCAGTGATTAAATAAATGACACCGTCATTAACAACCACTACAAATTTAAAAGTGCAGGAACCAATTTTATGTAATGTATACACTGTACTGGTTGTGTCTTGTGTCTATGTCTTAGTACCTACAACCAAAACAACATCTGAAAACATGACAACACCAGCACTGAAAACATTAACATTAGCTACAGTTTCTCTTGTCAGTGGTAACCGTTAATCCTACACTTGATGCTTCCAGTTAATAAATAACCACACACTCAGCTATTCTATCATAAATACAACTAACCCACACTGTCAGACTCACTCCATTTTGTGCTTGTTTTCATTTTCCATTAAAGTCAAACTAAAGGAAAACATTTCATTAACTAAATCTAAAAAACTCACTAGGTAAAGGAATGTTTTGTTACTTCCACTGGCTGAACTGATCCAGACAAACCAAAGACATGTATATTATCCCCAAAATGAAGTAGACTTTGGTAAAATAAACTAAACTAAATCTTAGCGATACATGCCTCACCAGCCCTGTCAAATTAAGATGATACTGTTGCTAAGAGAAAATAGACAAAGACCCACATAACCAACAGATGAATTTAACATTGGCTAAAGTTTAAACAGCTGGTAAACCAACAGGAAAACAACTGAGGAAATGGAGCCAAAGCAGGAGAAAGCTATGGAGATGGAGCTGGTGCTCACCAGAGGATTAGACAGTGAGTGCTGTGGAGAGGAGCGCACCAGTACAGGGATGCCCCGGGCAGGACTGGTGCCAGAGCCACTGCTACCAGCAAACTGACCACAGGGCAGTTGACAGAGTGTAAACGAGACAGAAAGAAAGAAGACAGAGTTGTTAATTAGGAAGAATTTGATGAAGGACCATATTGACACAGTCGGAACGTGAGGGTGGAGACATCACACAAACGTTTGAGAGTGATTTGAAACAATGCACAGCAAAGTGGCTAGAATGCAAAATTAATTCACCAGGACTAAGGCATATGATGTCCATTTAGTTTGTACTCACCTCAAAATAATCACTTATTTTGTGTCCTCTCCCTTTTCCTACAAAAAACAGGACAGGCATAAGAAGTAAGAAAATTCAGTCATTTTATTCTCTACTTTGTTTCTAAGCATATACAAGCATAAGAATGGCTAACCGCAAAATGCCATGTATTATGATTTGCATCCCAAGGTTTTTCCAGCTTTGCACCCATGAATATTTAGAGCCAAGAGGAAAGCAGTGATGAAAGTGAAACCCAGGACAGCTGAACATTTCTGAATATAAAGCAGCAGTTTCTGTTGGAAAGTGCCTACTTTGGAGCTCTGTCAGTAAGTAGGATGGACTTACCCTGGCTGTTGCTGTCATAGATGTCTCCCTTTCTCTTCCTGCTTCTCTGGTCAGTGGTCTTCTTCTCTGGTGTCTGACATGAGCAGAGAAGCAGCACAGCTTAAGATTTAAATTGGACTCTATTAAGTTTATTACATTAATCACATTAACATAATGGCAAAGAAACTTAATTGACAACTTAAAGGCCTTGCACCTTTAAGTTATATGGGTATAATTACACTCCTTGCTAAAAAGAAACATTTGACCATAATGCAATAAGATTAATAGCAGCTTCTTTTCTGTGTTCAGTATTTAGTGAACTATGGTGCACTCACTGCACTATACCCAAGTGTTGCACCACTATATACAAAATACTTGACCACTTGTCCAAATCACAATCACTTGGGATACACTGAAAGTCAGTAAGTGCACACATGTTCAATGGATTTTTCATTTTGATTGACTCTTTCCACCAACCAACCTCCAGTTCCTTGTCACTGAGTGATCCTGCGCTGCACAGAGACTGGTTGGACGATTCACTGTTGGCTGAACTCTGGAAAACAGAACACACACTTTAGACCTGATTGATTAGTCATGTGCTACTCGAATAAGTAGATCATTGTGATTAGAACTAGAAATTAGACATATAAGATTTTTACATGACAATTTCTACTAAAACTGCCATATTGTTTTCTACACTAAAATGTGGACGATATACTCGTATACACCAAAGGAGGATGGTGGTCTCTCTTGAGGTCTGTTGACATTATCATGCAAGTAAACTCACAAGTCAAAGTGCAGATTTCCACACATCCTTCCTATCTGACAACTTTAATATAACCCACCTTTAGGCAGTGTTTACAATTGTGGTACAAGTTACTTCAGATCTTAAACACTTTTACAATGTGTGTACATTACTTTTTCCACTCCTTGTATCTTTTTGTAAGAATTTCAGAAAATGTATCTAACAATTATAGCTTTAAAATTACTGTCACTAAGCTAAAATGCTAAGCTAAGATGCTACAGTGGGAGAATAATATACATCCCCTTGTTAATCTGCAAATCTTCACTTTACATCCACTTGGTAGAATCAGTTTGTGTCATGCATAAAATTCATGGCCAGCTGCACAGCCTGATGAGACTAAGAAGAAAAAACAGGCTAATTGGAGCAGGAGGCTAATGCTTTTAAGGCCTGCCAGCTGCTGCTCAAGGTCACACATACAGCCAAGAAATTTTCTCATCTCTTAACATGTACACTACACATGTTCATCGTAATGTTTTGAATGGTACCTTCACTCCTGCCTTAAATCATTCACACTGTAATACCACAGTGAGCAGACCTGACAATTCGTTTCAGAGCACTCTGAGATAGGCCGGAGCATGAATGATAGTGATTGCTTTCTCAGGGGTTGCCATTTTCTCAAATGCGCACCCACACACAGTAATACCCAGTTCAACAGCAGGGTTGCCGCATAGCACGCAGCCTATGCTGTGAACTTCAGCTGCGGTGCCATTTCAGTGTCACTAGTCTCCACTGACACAAAGAGCTGCTGGCCAGCTCCCATGTCAGCCAAGACAGAGCTCATCTTGTTTTAGCTTTAGCTCAGGGAGACAGGATCATTCCACTGGGGGAAACTCCTGAACACAGAGCATCAGTCAATACTGGAAATAGAGAAGACTTGCTGAACTGAAGGACTAACATAAGAGAGTTGACCGATTGCTGGGATTGCTTGCAGGAAAACTGGGAGCTACTCGTTTGTATCTCCAAATTTATTTCAGCAGGGATAAAAAGGAACCCTCAGCTAGTTTTCTCAACAACAAAATACAAGTCAACTCTCATTACATTGTATCTAAAGTGCACATCTGCACTAACAATCTGTACTTACAATAACTAACTATCATGCTAAGAGATGCCAACCTTGGTCACACCAGCTCCAGTGAAGCGAGCTTCAAGAAGTTCCTGCCTGCGTGGGTCCAGGCTTATAGCCTGGCTATGAAGTCCTTCCATCATGTCTAAAAAGAGAGACACAAACAGTGAATGAAACTGTATCTCATGTGGACTAGCTGGGTTGGGTTATTGTCACACAAGACTGACGCATGTGAAAAGGCAGTGGCACACTGGCTACCAATATAATTGGTATCTGTGTTTGCTAGCTTACTGTCCCTTACTGCGAAACCAATTTCAATAAAATAAAATAAAAAAATCACAATTTCATTCTTTGGAAAAAAGCTAACAGGAATAAGTTCTTAAAAATCCTTCATAGAAAAATTCCCCTGCACTGCCTCTTAGAATAACAAGATTTTTGAAACTTTATAGTAGTAGTTTTATGGTCATCTTAACTAACTGGACCAGCAGTACAAAATTGCTGAAGATGCTGAACCCTGACAAAGAAGCAGAAAAACTAGTCTGTCAGACTCAGGTGTGTGTATAGGCCAATATGTCTCTTCTTTTGAGTGAAGTTCATAATTTCACCAGTTGCACCAGTGAATCTTCAGATGCCGGTCCTGAAACGCATGCAAAGTGGATATTCAAAATGACAAATCATAGAAGCAAATGAACAAGTAAGGAGAGCCACTGAATCTGGACATTACTGGTGTCATTACATTACTAATTCAGCAGTTAAGTCAGAGAGGCATTAGGGACCAAAAAAAACAAACAATCAATTTCAAATCCTCCCCTCCTTTTATATGATTATCATAACCGTATAAAATGGCAGGGCACGACTTCCTTTCACCATTAGGAACTCCTACCTGACAAGGGTATCCATCAACTAGCAATGGTTTCATGATGATGACAGTCACTCAAAAACAAAAAAAACAAAAATAAACCAACCACATAATAATAATAAACGTAGCAGTTTTAACAGCAGCCAACGACACCAAGTTAATTTTGCCCAACAAGCCTATCAAAACAACGCTGGCCAGCAAACGTTGCCTAGCTGGAGAGAATATGTAGCTTCATCTCAACTTTTATGACAAACCACAAGCTCAACTTTATTTAAACTGACTTCATGGCAGTTGGTGGAACAACCGTTGGGATACCGTTACTGACTGACAAGAAGACGTTGACCAATGGCAAACTCGGCTAACGCTAACTAGCTAGTTAACATTGGCAAACGCTACTATGCTCATCAAAGTCTTGCGAACGTTTTAAGAAAGAGAAGCAAAACGCTGTCGTGCACTGTCAAGTTATTATGTATCAGTTAACAGTACAAGTCTGATCTGATGTAAGCAGCAGCTAGGATATTACTCGTGACTAAATAACGGCTATGGCTACACGGTAGCTTAGGTTACCTTAAGTAGCTAGCGTTAAGTTATCTAACTTAGCAAGCTAACGTTAACATTAGCTGCAATAGAAGTCTCACCTGGAGCACCTTTCGCGGTTTTCACGGTGACGGCGAACTCCTTAACAACTCCCAGCCCCACACACCTCAAATAAAGTTATCCATCGACAGTTATTTCGAATTCATGGAAGACATTTGTTACCTTAGCTAATGCTAGCTAAGGTAAGCAGTGTGGCTGGCTCCGGCTAGTGTCATCCATCCGGACAGGAGGCCCTGATCCTCGGGGTTTCCTCGTCCGCCTTGGAGCCCCTGCACGGGCAAACCTGGAGCTGTCAATGCTCTGAAGCCTCTTTACAACTGTTGTTACATTTCTGCTTCACTCGGTCTTTCTATTTGTCATTATCGAGCGATGTAACGTTTACACCGGGAGAAGTTCAGCCACCTTGTTAGAGTCCATTCTTTAACTGTTAATGAAAGATCATTACCCCCTGCAGCAAGGCCGCACAGGGCTCCAGGGAGAGCTTTATGTGATGCTTCCTATGCGCTTGTTTAACAGATAATGTAAGCTCCTCAGGTCAGAACCACCCGAAAGAAGACAGCATACTGTAGGCAAGGCATGGTAACTGCCCCAGACCTCCAAGGGGCCCAACAAGTCCCAGGTTCATTGAGTGCCAATTTGTTTGGGAATTTTCACTACTAAAGTACAATATCAACTAGGTTCTGCATTATTACATACATTTGTGCCTTGTCTTGTAGGGCCACAAGATTACTTTAGTTTAGCAATCCCATTTGTATGAATAAAGTGCTCTGTCTTAATTTGTGCATAGATGGTGCATGTTCCTAAATTAAGTTGCTGTATGTTTCATGAAATTACCATACACTGTCACACAGAAAACCTGGGGCCAGGTAGTATATCGGGATAGAAGTTTTGGTTGGTCTCGGAGTCTTTGTGCAATATTTTAAGGAGTTGTCATATGCTTAATACAGAACTAATACAGAACTCATGATTTAATGCATGAATTTATGTATTATGTATCATGAATTCTTTTTGCTCACTATTAAGAAATGAAGCCATGCCTTATGGATCATCAATTCATTACTGTTAATTCACATTTACTTCATACATTGAATTCTATATTTATTGTTCAGTTAATTATTTTTACTCAGCCACCATGGTAAATCTCTGCTGCTCCAGATGAGGCTCAAACTCACAACCTCAGAATTACACTCTTGCTGTTATAAGTGCAACTCACTGTTTGTACCTCTGGAACCTGTTGAGTTGCCATGTTCAACACTGACAAAGTGATATAAATATTCCTGATAAATTATAGGCTGATTGCCTTCGCTGGTTAGATCTATTCTTGGGCTAAATTTGGGTGGAGCCGTGCAGGGAGTTTGCTGACTGTCAGTAAACAGAAAGGAGTGCAGAGTACATGCAAATTTCTCCCAGGATTTGAACCCAGGCCCTTCTTGCTGTGAGGCAACAGTGCTAACCACTGAGCCACCATAGTAGAACAGTAATAGCTTGAGGCAACTTGAGGACAAATCTATTAGGCATAAGTAAACTGCACCATACTTTATTTAGTAAAAGACCCCCTTGAGGGTCTGGGGCCGTGAGGCGTTGCCCAGTTGGTAGTCCAGCCTGGTGCCAACCTTAAGAAGACAGTTTGCACACAGTAAAACATTGTTTGAATTGAATCTGTGTTTATTACAATCTAATCCGGGATTTTGCATAAACGTCAAAGTTTCTGCAAACGTTCTGTTTGTTGAGCACAACTGTTTATGTGTAGTATGTTTTCCTTTGCATTTAATTACAAGTGCATGTAGCCATCACACAGCAGCAGGAATGATAAGTGCGTCTCCTAACTGAAAGAGGATCTGTGCCATTTTACACAGACGACACAGCACCGATAACTTTATTACTGCATGAGTATGAAGGGCTTTTTGTCTGCACTGTCCCATGGGCTTAATCTGCAATAATACTGCTCTGTGTACGAGGTCTAATTCACCTGAGATAATTCATCTTGTGTAGTGTCATTTGCAGATTACCACACAAGGACCAGTGAGCTATACTTGCAGTTCAAGTCCAGGAGATGGGAGCAGAGCATTGCAGACAAAAAGCCCTGCACACTCAGGTGAGAGTCATGGGGAGGCAGCACAATAATTTATTAGTCTCATATCTATCATTTTAAACAAGTGTTCATAATCTGTGTTTTCCTGTAATGTAATGTGTAATATAGAATGATTAAATTTGGTCATTAATTTCAAAATCCTTGTTGCCTTTAAACCCCAAAATGTATGCTCAAGCTTCAGTTACTTTAGTCCTCCATGTTGAGTGACGTGCATCCTGCTGAGTAAGGCGACATAAACATGGCAGAAATGAGTCACTGTTGTACCTTTAAAACACTAGTCATTTAGGATAGTGTCACATTGCTTCTTATATCAAAAACTAATAATGCACCCTAAAGTGTCATTAATTTGTAATCAAATGTCTTGAGATCGAATATCTTCAATCAGTCACTATGGAATAAAGCTCCTCATTTATGTCAAATTATGTTTTAGTCTATAGCCTTTGTCTTTCACATCTCAAAACTGGACACCTTATGTGGTTGTAAAGTTCACCTCATTAGAAAGAATTATTAAAATATGAAATCTTTGTATTTTGGGAGAAAAAAAAACATTAGTAAAAACTGTACACACATGGGAGAAAACTCTTGTCTCTCAGAGTCCACACAAGAAACTGCACCAGTTGTCAGTACATTAACAGTTTACTCCAAACCACATCATATCTCCAGCACATCACTTGACTGAATTAAAGACAGTTTATTCTTGTAACATTATCTGCCCTTTTGTTCTTCTGCTGACTTCAAGGATTAGTTTTTATCTTCCCACCCAGCCTCAGTGATATCATGAAGATAGTTTTTGTTTTGTTTTATCTGCCTCTGAAACAGATATTCAGAGTAATCTACAGCTGCCAATCGTTTTCTTTTGAAAACGTCCACAGCAAGGTCTGTGGGTCATCCAGAATATTGGCAACTGAAAAGAGATGTTACAGTTGAGTCTTGATCATCTAGGGTAGGGATAAGTATGCAAATATGTTTTTTTGTGTGATTTGGGTAAAACTGCACAACACAAGAGTTCTTTGTCCATCACACAAAATTCAAACAATATCTTATTTATCAGTGTTGTATAAGTGGGTGTTTATGACAAATCCCTGATGTGTCCTCTGAATCATTTCTACATATTTACAAACACAAATAATTATTAATTATTGTCTTGTGACAGTAGAGGCCTGCACATGATTCGGTGCCTTCCCACAAAGGACAGTAAAAATCCATTATTTCATCCTTTTCTTCATCCTCGTTCAGTAGCATCAGTCTTTTCCTCTGTATGTGATGTTTGTGAAGGTAGATGTGGCTCCTTTGTAGAGAGGATTGTGTCCCTGTTAGTCACATATAAACACATAAAGAGACATAAGTTAAGGTGAGTTTCACAGACACAAATAAATTAGAAATGCCCTGAAAAAGGAACTTTAAAGGTCCCCTAGGGAATTGTTGAAAATTAAAGTAAAGAATTAAAATAGCTACTCAGTTTCATTGCCCAATGCTTTTCTGGGATCTTACCTTGTATTTTATACACATACATTAACTTGAATGCGTGGCTTATGTTTTCACTTCCGTTACTCAGTGAGCATCTTAAAACTACATCTGATTCTTTGTGGTTTTAGGCCCATGGGATTTGGGTGTGTTTTTGAGGCCACAAAGAGGCCTATTACCAGTAAAAGGCTAATTAGCGTTAGCTAATTTAAACCCAGCCCTTCCGTTGGCTGCCTTTTGTTCTGCTGGGAGTAACAGCATGCCACAAAAATAATAAAAAACATCTTCAGAAAACGAGAGCGAAAGACTGCGTGTGTGGCCTTTTGTGGTGAGTGGTCGTTGTTTAAAGGTGCAAGCATGATTGAGTTTGTGTGTGTGTCATGTTTTAAAAAAGAGTCCAAGAAAGGGGGATTTAGTGGCACCACTGACCGTGTCCCACTTGGCACGAGCGCGTTCTTCCTCAAATTTGGCGAACTCCCGCCTGTCATGGATGGTGACCAGCAGTTTCCAGATAAGCAAAGCCGCCAAGCCAAGGAACAAGATGGCTCCTGCCACCGACAGAAGCACCACCAAAATGTCTGGACCCTTGGGGCAGTCTGGATGGAAGGAGGAAGAGATAAAGGAATGAGTAAAGTGCACACACAGGAGAAGATAAGCCAGGAGCTAGGCCAGAGGAAGACTGATTTCATAATGCCATTTCCTCGCCGTTTCCTCCTTCACTCACATGGATTTGATGTTGCTTTTGCTTCAGCTCACTCCTCTGCTAAATGCTGTGAGTTTTCAGATTCAGAAGTGTGCTTTTGAATTCCTGAGAACAGTAATATTGACACCTGTCATGCCTGTAGGCGTATGGCATAAAACCCAGCGGTGTGGTTCCTTTTGGCACAAATTACAGGTGCTTTCTTAAGGTTATTAGATCTATGAAGTGATGCAAGAGAACGAGCGCAGCATAACATTGGCGAACAGAATGCAATGGGACTTTTAAATACCAATGAGCAGAGAGGAGGATGGGCTGAAGTGGAAAATAGTAACCTCACACAGCCAGGCCACAAATCTCCCTTCCCTCATTGTGGTCTGGCAAAACTCAGTAGGAATTTATAGAAATTTGATTTGCACAGTTTCAAGAAGGCTCGATGACTGACAGTACTCTCTTTCAACGAGTCATTAACATGAAGTCTTCCTACACCAGACTGGAAGAACGCATTACTTGCTCTCTTACTTGTGCTCTCCTCTGTCATTAGTTGTTCCGGAAACTTTCTCCTAAATGAACCATCAAATATGTTTCTGAATAAACTTGAGGAGAGTACCAGGCCATGCACTGCTGAATCACTCTTCATTTTATGTCTACAGCATCTAGTTTGCAAGTTTCAGGAGTTTCAAGAGGAAACAAGTCAAGTCATCATCAACACTCTCATTAGTTTTAGTGGGCGGGACTTAGTTGGAAAAAATTGGATGTCACACATTTTTGTATACCAATCAGAATTTAGCAATACTTAGGTAAAAATGTAATGATGAGAGTTGTTTGCTAATGTTGCCATACCACTGTCAATCAAATCTGATCAAACCACACCCACACAGTCCTGATGAAGTAGATTAGCTCAGTATTAAGCTTTTAATAAATAAAAAACTCTTTTTTTCCTAAACTTAAAACTTCTAAACTGTAATAACAAATTTTCTTCTCCACTTGGGGGCAGCGGAAACAAGCTGTAAACACAAAACCGACATACTTCATCTTTAAGTTGATATCTCAAACTTGTTATCAAACAGATGATGCACATCCGGCAGACACGGAGCAACATTAGCGTTCATTTGGAGTCGTCTTTCTGATGAATGTACGTCCACTATTCACTCTTATTTTATCTCTGCTTTTGGCCACCACTAACTTGTGAGGGAAATATCTGGCTCTTTAGCTGCTAAATGCTCCATTGTGTTCACCAGCTAGTCAATTTGCCTGTCTGCCGTCTGATGCAGGGTGGCCTACAGTGGGTTTTTAGAGCCCAGCTGCCTGCTGTGGCCGAAAAAGAGAAGAGAGCGGTGAGAGTGAACCAAAACAGTAAGTAGGCCGGAAAACCGAAACGATTATCTGAAACTCTGTAGAGCTGAGAGGCGTGATAATTCTCTGTGGGTTTGTCACCACCTCTTTCAAATACAAGTCATCATAGGCGCTTTAATTTTGATTGTTGCATATTTAGTAATTGGCTCCAGCCCCCCGCGACCCTCTAAGAGGATAAGCGGTATAGAAAATGGATGGATGGATGGATATTTAGTAATGAATATTGATGTTATATTTCATGAGCTATAATGGCCTTTAATGTCATTGCTACACTTTTCTATTTGTGTCTGTGGTCACGGGGACCATGAACTGAAGTCTGGCAACAATATCCTCATTGTTGGCAAAAATGTCTTAGCTTTACACTTCTAGCCACCAATGATAATTTTGCCAGGCTGGATGTATGTCTCTATGTCTAACCATCTGTCTATGTGTGAGTGTGCGTGTGCTTGCATGCACATACGTATGTGGATAGCAGTGTTGGGTAACTTAGTGGGGCAACCAGGGTGAGCTTTTACAGCCGACATCAAAGCTTTACTCCTCTTCCTCTCCCCTCATTCCTACTTTCCTCTATTTCCTGCTCTTCCACTGACCTTTTGATCCCTATAAGTGCTACCATTATGGGTTATATACAAATCATTTCAGGTTGGTGCTACAAGCTTATTTCTGCAACATTATTTATTAACTTCTGAATGAGAAAAATGCTTATTCAACTATGAAGCGTGTCTGTTTCCCATCTTCCCCTCCTCTCCTCTCTTTCTCCTTCACACAGCTTCATGTTTCCTTTTTTAAATGTTCTCTATCCCTTTATTTTGCTTACTTAGTCTCCTCTCTCTCCCTCTCCTGCTTTCCTCTCGAGGATATGTAGAGTCAGCGGGTTCCAGGAGGACCTGGGCAGCTGTTTACGACCCTCTTTGACACGGCGGGGTGCACTGTGTTCAAGGCAAATCTTGGTGTATTTCTCTGCTACCCAGTTGTGCCTAAATTAAACGCACACATTCATTAAAGGCAGACCCAGGGACAGACTTTCTCTGCGGGCACTTGTGGTCATTAAAGGCTGTTTTACCGCCCCACACTCTTTCTATTTGGCCACTAACAAGCAGATGAAGAGCATGTAGCAGGGAAGTGACAACTTGTACTTGGGTGAAGAAAAAACACACTGATCTCACTGATTTTTGTTTTCTGTTCAGTACTTGCATTTGCTCTCTATCTGTCATTGTGGCTTCCCTCATCTCTTCCACATATAACCGTAACCATATTTATATTTATTTGGAGTTGATTGTGTAGCCACCAAACAAATGTAAGTCTAATATCCACTCCCCTGTTAGCTCTTGGTTTGGTCCTCACCAACTCCTGAGGACAAATATCTGGCTCTTTAGCTGCTAAATACGCCACTGTGTTCACCAGCTACTTGCTAACTTTGTCTGTCTGCCACTTGGCGTTGTTCAGGTAGTGTACACTGAGTTTATCAGAGCTTTTTTGCTGAAAAAAGCTGCCTGAAAACGAGGTTCATGAGAGCGGAAAGAGGCAGTAAAACCAAAACAATTAGCTGAAAGACACTAAAATGCTCCATAGAGCTGAAGAGAACTGCAGAGTTCGGTGCTAATTCTCTTCACTAAGAGTGACCCCTCTCACATTACACGTAGATATTTGATCCATTATTAAAATCTAAAATACTAATTAGCGCTGATTTTTGTTAGGTCAGGTATCCACGTAGGAGGGACCTCTCTTACCTGGCTCTTTGACGACAAACAAGATGGACTTGCCACTGGCGTCCTCATAGTACTGGAAACGCTCCACGCAATCATCTTCATCTTTGTAAGTGCAGTTCACAGCATTTGTATCATGGAGCACTGCACGAAAAAATAAGAGTTAGTCAGTTAGTCAATACATGTATCTCTTTTCTTGTTATTGGTGTGACGGTCATGTCAAAATCTTTAGAAAGCAGCGTAACACAGATGTTTTGGTCTTGTTTGTGAGATGTAAACTGAGTTTTGTAATTCTGTAAAAGCTTGTCTTGAAGTCCCAGCTTTCATGAACTTTATAAACTCACATTTTTCATTCACATTATCATTTAAAAGGCAGTTTTGGGTGATAAGCATTTACTTTTTAATAAGGCACCTTTATAAAAGGTTTAGAAGTTGTAACTAATGGCTTAATCAATGGTTAATAAATAATTTATTACTGCTTCATAGATCAGTTATAAGCCACTAATAAAGACAACTTTTGAGTTGCCAGGTTGTGAAAAACCTCTTTGGCTGGTGTTTATCCTCCTCCAGTATGATGACGTTTGCTTTGACTTTTTTTGCGAGCTTTAAAGTGAAACTGTGTGACTTTTAAAATAAGAAATCCCACATTCTTCACATATAAGCAATAAATGCACAGTTGCTCAATTCTGTACAATCAGGGGTTATTAACCATCGATTATGCCATTAGTTACTACTTACAAACCCTTTATAAACTGTGCCTTATTAGAAAGTGGTACCAACATTCAGTGTGTTGTTTTTCTGACTGGAGTTTTGGTGAGCTGGGTGTCTCACCTAATTCATCCACAAGCACAATCTCATCCTTGCAGATTCGAGAGCAGGTGTGGTCCTCAAACAGCTTGCCCCTCTTGAAGTGCTTACACTCCACACACTCCCTTAAAGGAGAAAAACATACACCCGGCCATCAGCTCATTTCAAACAGCTTTCTGGACAACGAATATAAGACTCTGTGTGCGGACTCACTTCTTCATGGTGCAGGCGTCAGGGCAGGTGGGGCACTTGTCACATGTGACTCCATAGGCACCGGGCTGGGTGCACTCACAGGCCCCGCACACACACTGGCCCCTCCCACTGCACAGCAGACCCAGGTTGGACATACAGGTGTCAGTACGTCTGGAGCAGTTACAGTTCTCACCCTGCCAGTCTGGTGCACACTGGCAGAAGCCACAGTTACAGACGCCATGACCTGAGAGAGAAGGAAGGATAGAGGAGGCGAGAAAACAACCATTAAATTCAGGTGTTGCAGCAGCACAAGGACAGAAATAAGTACAAATGAATAGAGAAAGTAAAACATAAATAATTACAAGTATTTAAATAAAAAATAATAATAGACATAAAAATAGAAACTATACAAGAGCAATGAAACTCAAAATTACAAGGCAAGAGTGACATAGTGGTGTGATTAGCAGCAGCTAAGTCAGCAAAGTATAGTATATGTAAGAGTAATATGATACCATCTACTATAACAGCGTACACCAGAATCACATGATATAATTATGTAATGATACTTAGTGTTTGTCTGTATTTATATAATCGAAATATATTATAGTATACAACATAACACAACAGTGTAACGTATTAACATAACATAGTATGTATTATGTCACACTTACATTAAGTAAATGTAAGATTGAAGGTGTCAGTGTTTATGACTGGATGGAAAATTCCAGCTGCCATGTGTGATATGACATACACACATTTTCACACAGTTCATGATAAATATTTGTTATCGTTAGAGATCTTGACTTGAATTTAAAATCAAGAACTGCAGGTTTGAACGGTGCTTTTTTTTTTCTCACAGCATGAGTATGTGGTGACTAACCCACCAAAATGTCTGTGGGGTTGAAGAGGTTTCACAAAGCCACTATAACACTGTTTACTGGTATAACTTCCATTTTCACAGACAGAAGGGTGGTTTATGGAGTAAAACTGCAAAAGAAGAAGAGAAACAATAAAGGAGAGGAGGACAATGTGACAGTGAAATTCTGTGTGAAAACGAGGGTGTGGTGGGAGTTGGGAAAGAGGAAGGAAAAAGGCTGGAGTGCTTAGCGGTTGACATGATTGTAATTTCAGTTGTTGTGCATCATTTGTTTTGAACAACCTAACTTTGATAGGCTAATATGAGTTCAGCAAGCGTGAACTGAAACATTTAATCCTAAGACTCCATGTTTTTATGGCTTCATCATACCATAAATTGGAAATATTATGCACCATTTAATACACATTTTCCCAAAATTCAGCCTGACACATGGGGTATCTTTGGGAATTTTGGGAACTCCACTAGAATTTAAAATAAGGTTCTTTGGGTTTGAACAATGTTTGGCCGGTCAGCATGAGTTTGTAATGACTAGCCACTGCTTGTTAAGGGGTTATGAGTGAATTGACCACAAGCCTGTGTCATACATTTATGTATTTTCCCGTTGCGATGACATGTTTTAACTCTGTTTGAGAAATTACATGGTTCCTCTCTATCTTGAGGAATATCTACCACCTTTGCTTCACCTTTACACCCTTACATATTCAGCAACCATGCTGGCCTTGCTAAAGTACATGGTACCAGGATTTTGCCAAATAATGACAATGTGTAGTGTGTCCAAATGTTACAAGTATAATTTTTCAATATGAAAAATCAGCTGTGTAAGTCTGGCACTCTTGACTTTTGATCCCAAATACTGGAAAGCGGAAGTGGTAAGTCATGTTTCTGTAACTGTTAGAGACCTAAAACCATTTCATTGTATGCCTGTGGTGTCTGGAGGGCTTTTATTTTTGGCTGCATGATTCAGTGTGTGTGTGAATTTATGCGCATTGGCTTGTTGTTATTCCATGTATCTATGTGTGTATATGAGTGTGCATGCCAACAAGAGAGTGACAATGCAGAAAACATTGTGGCTTATCGGCGCAAAACAATGCCCAGATAAACAAAGACACAGGAAACGGCCTGGAACAGTATGACTGGATAAAGTTGATCCATGAACAAACTGTTATTATCACTTAACCGCAGGACCGCTGGCTTTTAATTTGACCATTCTGTGGGGGAAGAACATAGACTATGGTCCTCGCACTGCATAAGGTACTTCAAGACAACAGCAGACCTTGTTTTACACACACAACATTCCCAGTTCTCTCCCACTTGGCCCTTTTCTGACCAAACAAGGGTTTATTTTTAGCCTTATTACACCACACTAGCCAATGAGTAAGCAGAAAGGTATTTTCATGTTAATCTATGGGCTTTGGGGAATACAGCAAAACATTTTTCTGTGAGAGCAGCAGATGTGATGAAGCTCGAAGCAGGAGAGCAGTCTGTGCCAAAACTTGGCATTATGCAATTAACTATGGTCAATTAAAATATCCCCTGAGCAACCTCAATACCAGTTCATGTGTTTTAACTACTAATACGTGACTAAGAGGAATTGCCTCAATGAAGTAGAGCACTTAAGATGAGGCCTGTGCATTTTGACTCCATGATCCCTATTGTTAACACATAATGGATGCAATTTTGTCCTTTCTTACTAGTCTTTCTTTGTGTCTCCTGTCTCCTGCCATATTTGCAAGAATAAGTTCAACATTCAGTGTCTTTTTGAAAGTTAGATAAGAAGAACGATACCACTCCCATGTCTGTCCCTCAAGTATGGATGGACTCTGGAGGTGATTAGCTTAGCTAGCATAAAGACTGGAAGCAGGGGGGAACAGCTAGCCTTGTTTGTGTATATTAAAGAAAGGAGATACAACGTGTTAATAAGTGAGCTTTAGAGGTATTGGCAGGTGTATTTGTGATCTTTGGACAGAGCTAGGCTAGCTGTTTCCCCCCTGCTTGCAGTCTTGCAAAGCTATGCTAAGCTAAGCTGACCTCATACTTGTGCTAAATCCACGCAGTAGTGGAGCAGAATGGGAAAAACAGAAAAACCTCCCATTATTCCGACTTGGGAACGTTCCAAGAAGGTTACCCCACTGCTAACCTTTTGGTCACACCAGCTAAATAGTCAAAATTAGCTACATTTGTTGTGTTACATATTTGTAATAGTTTATTACCAAGTAAAAGCAACAAACAGTGTATATCTCCTTGAAAATATTGGATTTTAAAGATACATTAACTGCTAGTGATGTGGCTTTGCAGCCATGTTGGCAGCAGCTTGTGGAAACTTCTGTGGTTCTTTTTGACAAGAGGGAAATATCATAGCTGTCAGAAAGACACGATATATATGAATACTTTTTCCCACTTGGCTGCTCACAATTGGGGTCTGAGTGATCTGAATGTGATAAATCATTCCCAAAAATGTCCAAATATTCCTTTTGATTTCTTTAATAAGTTTGATTCCAAAACTAATCATCAGGTATTAAGCGAGACTGGGGAGAAAAACTGACTTTTTAGAGTCAGATCTCCATCTTGTGAAAGTCTATTACATAGGATGATGAATCCAAGAAGAAGTAATCTTCCTGATGTTCGGCTTCAGTAGACTTAATCATTTTTATAAAAGTGTGCGTCCATTGTTGGAAGGACTTCTTGCAAGAATGCAATGCATGTATAACTTCTGTCAGTACTGAAAGTAAATAAACTAAGACTGAAAAGGCGCTCATAAGATCTCAATTACAAACATCCTCAGGGTAACATCATGTGTTTTGACTTGATGACATACTGTCTCTTTTAAAACACTAAGAAAGAGGAGGATCATGAGGATCTGAGTTAAAGCTCTTAACAATTACCAAACACAAACTCATTCCCACTGTTTAAAACTCTCAACCGCGACAGAGAAACTTTCAGAAAAGCGAGAGTTCCCTCTGACCGGCTCGAAATCAAACTTGAAAAAGCTTTCTTTGTGCCTGAATCCTGTTGAACTCCGTGGTACAAAAGCTTGGCCTGGCTGACATAAACATACAACCTGAGCTTACACTCACACACGGTGCACACACCACACCATATGTTTATTGTGAATGGAGCCCATGTCCTGGGCAGAAAGGAGAGTTGTTTATGTGTGTAATTCTTCCCAGATGAGGTGGGTGGCAAGTCAGTGTGGTGAAGGGGACTGCCAAGCCCGACGGCAAAGGTACATGCATTCTCTGAAACGCTACCACAGACACACACAATGTTCACGATAGTCATTGGGCCATTTTAACCTCATTCATCTCCCAATTGTACCCATATTGTGTGGTGTGTGATGTGAAAATAATGTAAAAGGAATAGTTAAACATTTTGCTTATTAGCTTTCTTGCCAAGAGTTAGATGAGAAGATCAATACCACCCTCATGTCTGTCTGTTAAATATAAATCTACAGCAAGCAGCAGGTTAGCTTAGCTTAGCTTCACTTTATTCTGCCTAGCTGGTAACGTCACAGTGATGATAAGACTCCAGGAAGTCACTGCATCCGGCCAAAAAATAGTCCGGCACATAACCTCCCCCAAACCACAACGTGGCATTTTTACACTTCAGTTTTTGTGCGGATTAAGCAAACGGGATATATGGTGTTAATTAGTGAGCTTTAAATATGTTAGGGTAAGTTTTGTTACCTTTGGACAGAGCCAGGCTAAGCTAAGCTATCTGGCTGCTGGCTCTAGCTACATGTTTAACGGTCAGATAAAAGAGTCACATCATTTTCTTGTCAAACTCTTGGCAAGAAAACGAATAAGCATATTTCCCAAAATGTTGTACCATTTCTTTAAAAAGGCAATTTAATTGCACGTTTTTCTGACAGAAATAATGAAAATGGCCATCACAATTGTCAAAATCTCAGTTATGTTTGCTTTGTCTGACAACAGTCCACAACATAAATATATTAAATGTACAATGATATAAAACAGAAAAGCAGCAAATAACCCGTGAATCCACTTTTGCTTGATAAATGACTTAAATGATTAATATATTATCAAAATGTCGATTAATCAATTAGTCGACAGAACTTTTGCTCATTGATTTTTTAGTCATTTTGTAAGAAACAATGCCCAGATTGTCTTGTTCCAGCTTCTCCAATGAGAGGATTTGGTGGTTTCTACAACTGTAAAGTCCTTGGACTCTGGATGATTGTGATGTGTATTTTCTGACATTTTATAGACAAAACAATCAATTGATTAATCGAGAAAAATTATTGGTAGATTAATCGATAACGAAAGTAATCATTGGTTGCAGCCCTAGCTCATAAGATCTCACCTGAGCACAGTTCCCCCTTGAAGCGCAGGCAGTTGAAGTCATCACACTCGCACAGCTTTCCCCAGACTTTTCCAAAATCACTGCTGTGGCACACACACTGGCCACACACGCAGTCTCCGCGGCCGCTGCAGATGGCGGACTGAGGTCCTCCAGTGCCTGCGCGTCCACTGCAGCGGTCCTGCTCTGTGGGATTATAGTCTCCCTCTGCACACTCGCAGTGTGGCCCTAAGCGACCTGGGTGGCACAGGCAGATGCCACACTCGTAGGTGCCGTTGCCATGGTTACATTTGGGGCTATTGGGCTGGGCTTTGGTCTGGCACTTGCAGTCGCACTCAAAGGTGACAGTGATGGAGAGGGAGTCCTTGAAGCCCACAGGCTTAATGATGAAGGTTTTGTTCTTCTGTTTGGGGCAACCGCGAGCTCTGGCCTCCACACTGAAAGAGACCTGGATGAGAGGAGGGAAGTGAAATTGTAACGTGTCAAAGTTTAAGAATTTGGTTCGGACATGTTTAGAGCCCTGTCTTTTTAAATGTTTTTCATGGCAAAAGTACACACACACACGCACAGACACACTTTCTAAAACGGATCATGCTTCTGTATCACCCTGGTGTAGATTATGTAACATATAACAGCACTTTAATGGTTCATTTAATGTTCTTTTAATAGACGCTCAAATTGTGAGCATTGTCTAATCACTATCAGTGGCAAAAGCACAAAAACGTGAAACGGGGAAAGCCTCCATATGTATTTAGTCAAAGTAATTGTTCATTCAGCATTACATCCAAATCTGGTAAATGTCCAAAAGTGGGCTGTTACTACATCTGGAGAGACAGCCATATATGGCAAAAATAAGAGGAGCTGAGGCAGAGAGAAAGAAATGTGTGGAGGCCAAAAAATGTCACCTGGAGTGAGGAGAGAACAGGGAAAAGAGCCAAAGACGCTGTGATAAAGAAAAAATGCACAAAAAAAAGAAAGAAAAAGGAATGAAGAGAACTCTTTAAGAAGACAATTTGCTCTCAATGGAGTTGGCAGAAGAAGGACAGAAAGACAAGAAAACTTCAACTACAAGCTCAGAGACAATGCTGATCCACTTTTTTCCATCATCTGCTCTTTGATAACACGAGGAAATGGGGAAGACCCTACTTTTAAGACACATAGATAGCAGCAAGAAGGGAAATGGAAAGAGACCAAAAAGAAGGTGAAAAATAGTATATGGAACTAACATGTTATTTTTTGCAATCAAGACATGATAATGGCCACTAGCCCCTTGGTATTTTTAATCCCCAGAGATAGGACATGTTGGCTGAGGAAAAACTTGGCATGAGAGTTGATAATATTGTTTTCTTGCAATACAAACTGTTACCATACTGCGTAAATACTTTACTTACTTACATTTAGCCTATTGTGTGCTTAAAACTCATTTTCTTAAAATGAGTCCTGCATTTGGTCAGTGGGACGCCATTACTGCAACTATTTTCTTACGCAAACTAATTTTGGGGGATTTTTTTTCTTTATACTTGTGTAGCAATCTGCCATATCCAGTCTTGTTGCAGGGTGTTGACATAATTTCTAGAAAAGAGTCTATCTCCAAGGGCTCCCAAGATAGGTCTGAGGGGTCACATCATGATTAAAAGCATAAGAATGAAATGAATCCTCAGGCCACTGAAAATCCTTCAAATGAAAAAATCCATGAGGGCAAAATCACTCTTTGTTTGAAATGCTTTCAACTCATTTCCACAGTGATCCCATAACCTGTGTTGCGGGCTCAAAAGTAGACATTACTTCATTTTAAAGGGTGAACATGGACTGACTGTGTCGCCTATCTTGAGCCCAGAGCAGGATTTGAGGCCAGGGATGAGCTCTCCATTCAGACAGGTGGCGTTGAAGGACAGGGACAGCTCCTCCGGGACGCCTTGAAGCTCCAGCTCCACCTTGGAACGGATTTTCTGGCAACACCAATGAGGGAAAACAGCAGGAAACACATACACATGGAAGGATGAGTATATAGACTTGGAAGGATGAGGATAGACTTTGCGTCATGAGGCCGGTTTCAGATTTGGTTGTGCTGAGCCAAATCAATGCAAAAGAATACAATATTTTTACAAGTCAATTCAAATAATTTCCTTCTCCAAATCTATGTTCATGAAACTTAATTTACAGCTCTAAGCCTATAAATGAATTTGGGTGTACGGACATACAAGTGCACACATTAACACACAAGCAACATCTGTACGCACATCACAAAGTTCCAGCCAGGATTAAAGCTAAAATACATTTTCTGACAGTTCACCTGCTCTCTGCATAATAAACCCGAATAAAACATAAACAATGAAACGCAGCCAGGAGTCTCCCACACTTGGTCAACTTCACACCTCGGCCACTGTGGAATTTCTACAAAGACTTTGGCTCGACTGTGTGTGTATGACTCAGACACTGTGGGTGTGCGTCAGCAAACACATCTCCTGAAACAGTGTCTAGTCAAAAGTGGGTGTGTGTGTGTTTGTGTGTGTGTAACACTTACAGCGTAGGCCTTCAGTATGAGCTGAACAACATTGCCCGAGTCGTTGGACAGTGTTCCTACTGTGGTGCCAGGAATCAGCTCACTGTAGTTCTACAAGACAGGAAGACAGACAGACTGGAAGACCATTCATAATTACTAATGTCTCATCAGTTACAGCTATATGTGAAATACACCCCTCATCTTTAAATAGGTCAAAAATATAACTTGTTCAATGTCACATAGACAGTAAATATCCAACAATTATAAAATCTTTTGTTAATAAAATCTTTTACCAAATAATACATAATTAGTTCCAGATGATTTAATAATAATAATTAAACTATACAGCAATTTAAAAGATTAATAGATTTTATGAATGAAGCCGGTTAATGACAGGAAAAGGCAGAACAATTACAGAAAAGGAAACTAATAGCAGTTACGCTGATCATAATGTCACTGATCATAAATGGCTGCATTGGTTTTAAGTTAGTTACTGTTTTGTGGTCCACAAATAAGTGTGTGAAAAACATCCTAAAAAAGCAGAAGTGTGTCACACTCTAACTCATGCCTTCACAATGTTCTTAAATACTTGACTGGTTTTCCTTTATGAACAATGACAGTTTGATATACATTTCTCTAATTCCTGTGAATGGTCCCTATAACAGTTCGTTGAAACAGTTTCCAGTTTGGGAAAAACTGAGTTTGCATCTTGCTGTGTCTGAACAGCGTATAATAGTGATTCATTTTGAGTTTCCAGTCTTCCAATGCAGGAGCCAAGAATCTCTGTTAAAACCAGTGAGGTTTGGAGGACTTAAGCCAAAACACTACAGTGTGTTCGAGATGAGATGAATACCGACGGGGATTTGTCATCTTGATTTGCTTAATTTACTGTTTTGAACAGAATGAAATGCTCGATGTGCTCAGTGTGACCTGCAGAGCTCCTGACCTGGTACAGAGGAACCACGGGGTTGGTGACAGCAAAGATGAGATTGATGTTGTTCTCCGACATCTTCTCTGTGATCAGAGCTAGAGATGGGTAATCCTGTGGGGGCAAAACCAGGCGGTGTGGTTAGCACAAGCACACATAAACACTGAAATGTTCCTCTTCATACTTTGACCTACAGATTTAAACAAAGTCTTTCATTCTCTGTTTCATTCTCTCATACAGTTTCTGTCTACTGTCTACGCACCAAACACACACTTAAAGTGCACACTAACCATGGTGGTAGACATGCTGTACATGTTGTCAGAGTTGAGGTGGCATTGTCCATCGTTGGGCTGCACGATTCCAGCCAGACGACCATCCAGAGCCACATGAGTCTTAGCATCCGAGGTAAAGATCAGAAGGTGGGATGCACCGGGGCGCCAACCTATCTGATCCTAGTTCCCATCAAACCACGTAACAGTGAAGGGAAAGAAAATCAAACACTTTAATTCAGCTGTTGAAATCTGGAAATGCTTGAGTTTGTATGTGTGTGACAGACCAGACAAATAATGCAAAACAAAATCAGAGTTATGTGTGTGAGACAGCGAGTGTGTGTGCACATGCAGTCTGTCTCCCCACCTTGCACACAGCAGCCTGGATGATGGCATCAAAGCCTCCCTCCGGGGCATCTCGGTTCCTGGACACCATCTGCTTCTTCACTTCCTCTGTGAAGCGGCTCACCTCCTCCGTCAGAGTCAGAACGTGTTTGTAGCCAAACTGGGGCAGGCAGGTGGTGTTAATGCTGTCAATGAAACAGAGACCAACTGATCAGGGTTCAGCAGAGCTGCTGTCAGCTTGTTCATTCATCTGAACATCTGTTTATAAGCCACTGTAAAAAAAAAAAGAAAAAAGTGTGACCTCCACAAATGATCAAAAGCTGTCCAATTATTGATAATATAGTTAAATTAAAGTCTTGAGGGGAGAAATAACCAGCTGTTAAATGATAAATGAAAATAATCAGGTTTATATGTTTAAAAATATATTTAAATGTAAAGATGCAAAGCCACATAAATAATTGTATGTATTTTCCAGTTCTGTTTTGTAGTTATTTTGGATTTTTTTGTGTCACATTAACTGTAATTATCAGACCTAACTGCATTCATTTTTAAGTTACATGCCAGGTGACGTCTTGACATGACAGCTCTTCATTTTAGCACATTTCACAGGGTCGTTCTTCCTACTATGACATATAAGAACAAGACTGAGAGTCTACAGCCATGCTAGCAGCTCTGGGAGGCTGTAATTTGCCACAGTGGTGCTTTGAATTAAATGTTAACTTCAGCATGCTAACATGCTCACAGTGACAACGCTAACATGCCTTTGTTTGGTATAACCACATTCACCATCTTAGTTTAGCATTTTAGCATCCTAACATTTGGTCATAAACCAAAGTACTGGACACAATCCATCCAATGGTTGTGGAGACATTTTACTTAAAACCTCAAATGTCAACCTCATGGTAGCGCTAAAATCAGTGGATCACAAAAGTTATTAGGATTCATCCTCTGGGCACAATCTATCCCATAATTGATATTTCAGTCTGGACCAAGGTGGTGGATCAACCAACAGACCAACGCTGCCATCGCTAGAGACTTTAGAGTTGTTTCTCCTGTTCATCAGTAAATGTCCCTGTTCTGAACGGCCCAGAGATTTCCGTCTGGTTAAGAAAGGCTCTCCTCCACTGCCAGTGGACCCCTCTTTATCTCTTTATTGTACACCACTAGACTGAAATTCTCCACTTGTCTTATCTTTTATCCAAACATTCCTGGATCTCGGCAGACTGTGTGTAAGCGGGAACGTAAATGATCCCAAGAGACCTTAAACCACCAAATCAGCCTCAGAGGAGCCTTTGGGTGGGGTTACAGCAGTTTGCATTGGGACACTCTTACTCTCCGGGTGGATTGCCTGCGGCTGATTCAGAGCAGCTGACCAAGCACTAGGGAGCCACTGTAAGCCTTTAACAAGTGCTGTGACTCTGAGCCTGCTTGCATTTTCACTGTGCAATGCTGTGTTTAAAGGTGTCCTCACGAAAATTACATCATCTGCGTAATGAAGCTACTTCCCACATGCAGACATAAACAACCACTAAAATCAACACCAGTGTATTAGTAATGTGAAACATTGTTAAATAAAAAAATGCAGCCACTAAAATAAATAATCCATTACAAAGAGGTCTTGATTCAGTTTAGGTACTTGCGTACAGACAAGGAAACAGGTTGAGGAGGCTAATCTTGAAGTTCTTCTTAAGTATGGCCAGTCAGCCTACAAGCACCACTTAACCTCAGAAATGAACACGTTATATCTTGTTTGTTTAATCCGTACAAAATCTGAAGAGTAAAAACAACATTTTGTGGTTTTACGCTTTCCCCTGCATCTAGTCTTTATGCTAAAATAATCTAAGCTAACCACCTCCTGTCTGTTAAGTTACAGGCAGGAAAGCGAATAAGCTATTTTCCAAAATGTCGAACTATTCCTTTTTGTATTCTTTTCAGTTTTTTTTTAATAAGTTTTGGACTTATGTCCCTAAAAAAAGGCATATATAACCGTATGGAAAATATTAATCTACATGAATAGAATTAGCAATGAATTCAGAGGAATTTCCCTTTTACAGCAGACCAAATCTAAGCAAACACGAACCTTATTAAGACTTAAGTGTAGCTTCTTCAAATGATAATTTTATGTCTTAATAAGGTTCGTGTTTGCTTAGATGGTAATTGTCATAATAAAATGTTGTTTTGTCTCTTTTGTTTGAGAAAACTTCAATCGCATCTGGATTTAACCAGGTCAGCATGAAGTGCACTAATAATGGCAGGATCATTTACATTACTGCCCACTGTATTATCCAATACAGTTGAATACTACACTGCTGATAAAAAATACTGTAAGAAGGCAGCATGACATAAATCCACAAAGGTGCAAATACTGTATGAAGCCCTTTTCAAACTCAACTGCCAATCCAACTTTTCTTGTACCTGTAGCAGGGGTTCTTCACGGCCTCTTTGGGGGAGATGTACATGTAAGGCGAGAGCGGCTTGTCCACAAAAGCCCCAAAGCCCATGCGGAGGTTGCTGGTGGTGCGGTTCATGGCCTCGGCCAGGCCTTTGCCCAGTGTCCTCAGGCGGAAGAGGTCATCATTCATGGAGTAGGAGAGATCCATGAGGTAGTAGAGGTCCACAGGGTAGTCCTCTACCTGACGCACCTTCACTGTGAAGCGCTTAGCATCATCTGGGAAACGGGATAAAGAACCTTTTTTTAAAAGTTTTACTTGATATTATTGGTATGTAACTTCTCTCTGATACACTGATGTAAAAAGCACAAACTCAGACGGTAAACCCTACCTGGCCTGAGGGTGATGTGAAGTTTCTGCGGCTTTATCTGGGTGACGTTTTGCGTGGCCCCCGCTGCCTTGTTGCTGAGGGGCCTGTCCTCGATCACCTGTAGTTTGCTGGTTGGAGACGCCAGAGCTGACGGAGCACAGCCCGCTGCCACCAGCTCACTCTTCAGATCACAGCGGGAAGAACTGGCAACCCCCTGGCCAAAATCCTGACACAAGAGGTAGGACATTTTTTATACAGAAAAACAGTCTGCTTCCAGCAAACTCCTCACTGGTTTGGAAGTCTTTCATTTGTTAAAAATGTAGTCAAATAGTTGTTTATTTACAGAAAACCCATCTGTAATAAAGCTGTGTTGAGAGAGAAGGGCATATTGCATTCATTTGAAGGCTAAACTGTAATGGGGATGACAAAGTCCAGAAATGAACTTTATGCTTTCTATTACAAAAAATACACTGGAATGAATAAGCACTCCAACAAACAAAAATGTCCATGCTTTCTGAAAACCATCTGATAGTTCAACAAGTGCTTCTGAACATGAAGTCTCAGGCTGAGGTCATCCTGAGAACATTTTGAGTAGGCTGAGTATGTTGACTCCCGGACTGAGTTTTACAATATTAAATCATCGCACTCATTAGTTTGAACCAGAAAATATGACTACATCCCCATGCAGTCACTGTGGCAGGAGTGCCAAGAATCAAATCAAACAGATTTAAAATAGTACAAGGAGTATTGGGTAGATTTGACTTTAAAAAGGCACTAAAAAATGTTTCTTTCATTTTCACCTGAATCTATTTGATTTTCCCAGTAAAAAAAAAAAAAAAGATGCATTCTTCTCAACCAGATTACTTGGCTGATGAGGGGCTCTGTACCACCCTGCACCAGTCTGCCTGGCAGAAAGCTCATTGCCTAAATGAAGTGAAGTGGAAAAGGAACCCACCTCCTGGAAGCACCACGCACAGCTGGGGTGCACAGCCAGGCATTCCTTGCATGTGCTGGCCCCTCTGGAGGTGCACACGTTTAAACCTGTAACCAAAAGGGGAGTTATTTCTCCAAAAGTACAGTTATCCCTCATTCAATATGTCTGAAAAATATAGGGATTATCTGCTGTACCCAGTTGTGAATTCTCTTATAGCTTTGTCTATTTAAAATAATAACTTTTGGATGTAACATCAGAATTTTGTTTTTGTTTTTTCTGTAAAAAGATAAAGACCAAAGAAAAGAGATTAAACATACAGAGTTTGTTTAAGACAATTAGATCATTAGACCTGCATTTGATGACATTTTGGCCAAATGAAGCCCATCTGAGAAGATTTCAAGTGTTGGATAAAACAATTTATTCTGTACACATGCAGAAGGACGCATCCCCTCACTGTCATAACTTTCTAAATTATCACTCCAATGAAAGAAAAAGCTTACCAATTACTGAAAAAAAGGCACTGGGAATGTTACCAGGAGAGACATATTCTGTCCCGGTAGAAGCAATTTGAGACGATAATTTTAAAATCTTACAGTAGAGTTGGAAACTTGCCTCACAAATGCATCATGTGTCTTCCTCTGCAACATATTCTTGACTACAAAACATGAAAACAGCAGAACACGAAATTATAACTTACCGCAAAGTCCTGTTATTCCAGTAAAGATCAAAACACACATCCATAATATCCTTTGCGCCGGGAGAGCACCCATCCTGGTGCGCGCTCTCTGCGAGGATGGAGCCTGCCAACGAGCTCTGGTTGAAGTAGGCAACAAGTAGAAAAGAACAAGAAGAAAAAAAAACTTTCCTCATCTGTAATCGACACAACTCCAAATAGAGTCAAATGTCTTAAAGCCACCCCCCTATACTCCGCATCCACAGCTCTCATTATCATACTATTACATGGAGTGGGCGGGAAGAGTGCAGCATCCAGAGCTGTATGAGGTTTTAGTTTGGTGGAGGGCAGGTCTGAGCATCAAACATGTGAAATATTGTATCAGCCCGCATGTTGTTGGTCACTCTGGTATCTGTTTAAATGTTTGTTTTTACTGAATATCGCATAGGTTATAGTGTAGTATTCAAATAGCCTAACATACAAAAACATGCATATAAGCACATTTTAATTAAGAGGGGAAAACGCAGATTAGATTTAGACAGTGAAAAAAGAAATGGAGGTAATATTGGCTTCACCACTGAATTAAAACGTGTAGGAATTAGTGTGGCCTGGCCTACAAGGCAATTAAGAAATAGCGTTGTATTCAATTCCATATGAGGTTGCATTAGTATACACTGCCCACTAGTGGATATAAGCTGTAAGGACCAAAAACCACAGCACGCCTTCTTGGTAGGTCTGAACACTTCAGCTGCATGCTACAAATGATCGAATAATGACTCAAACAGTGTGTTGAAAATGAATCTTGGCCTAATAATAGGCTAATATTTCAATATTTCAACAGAACGGTTAAGGTTGTTCTGTTGTTGTTTGTAATAAAATACAGTCTCTGTTGACCAAATTCTGACAGAATTTCTCTTATTTCTCTCTCAGTGTTCAGTGAAGGCTATAAATTACACTTAAAATAAAGATTGTTAATTGGCAAGAAGATTGCCTCAAGCCAATGCAGGCTAATCAAAGCGGTCCCCCTGAACCCTTTTCAACCAAGGTAAAACACTTTTTTTAACAGAGATATCTGATTCTACAGGTTTATTTGTGATAATGGGTGATAAATACATCCTTTTTAGAAGAATGTTATCTTAAAACAGTCCACTCGCCCTGCATGACTACATCGTCCACGGCTGTAGTACCATTTATATCCACCAGATGTCATCTTCCTACAACATGTGGCCTCTAGAGCCTTTGGCAGCGATGCATCTGCATGTGTTTGGATCACACAACCCTAAAGTTTGACTCATTTAAGATCCCCTCCCCCTTTTGGCTTTTGTTAAGGATGATTTTGAACGCTGAAGCCTATTGGTTGACTGCTGCATGAGGCTGCTGCAGGGGAAACGCATGTGAAAGTAGTTGAGATTGTTAGCAAGTAGTGAGGGAACACTATTTTTCTCATTTTATACGTGAGAAAAAAGGATGACAGTGGTCAAGTTTAAAGATTCCTGTTCATTCCAGGTTTCATTGAAATAGAAAACATCACTAGTCTTCAGTGTTGGTTACACAGTCACTCAAGGTTAAAATTCAAAGTTAAATTCTTTGACCCAGACTTCATAGATTGGTGTTTTGACTCCAAGAGTCAAGCTGAACTTGTCCTGATACGTTTTCAACGATTCAGGGACAAGGAGGATTTCTTACCTGGTTAGCTTAGGGATTTATTTGAGTTTTTTTTTTATTTTTCTTATTTTGCTCAACAATCATGTTTTATTTGCATCTTGCTGGGATTGTTTAATTGAACAGAAGGTTACAGCTGAGAGTTGTTGGCATGGCAGTGAGAACTGGCTACCGGAGCGCAGACGTAAACAATGAAGCAGAAAAAACACAATCACCAGCAGAGACAATGAAGACCGGTCCAAAGTGGTCCCACTTACTTTAGCTTGTCAGCTAGAAGGGCATTGATGGCATATGATGTGTAAATGCACAAACAGAGAGGCTAATTTTTATGGAGTGCAGCCAAGTCGGTCTTTGTCTTTGTCTCAATTTCTGTCTGTATCTCTTTCCTCCTCTTCTCCTGCTTTCTCTCCATCCTTGTCAGTTGTTATCCCTCTCTTTTCTGGACATTTCTCCTTCCTCTCGAGCCTTCTGTTGCTCAATTTTCCATCTGCATCTCCTTCTCTTGCTTCACGTTTGCCTTTCCTTCTCTCTTTTTTGAAACTTCCACAAGCAGTTGCACAACATTCTGCGAGGGAAAAGCTCCTCTTTTCTCCAGGTTTGATTGACAGCACCCCTTACACGCTCTGCAATAAGTGTGTGTGTTTGTGGGGGCATCAACCTGTGTCTTTTAAAAGTTTAATTGCAGCATTTGGTCTTTCTTCTTCTCTGGGCCATAAGAGCATGTGTGCACACACACACGTTTTCCTCTGTGTGTGTGTGTGTGTGTGTATGTATGAATGCTGCTTTAAGGAAACAGCAACAAAACCAGTCCGAAGGTTGCGAAAGAGCTCTCACACTGATTCATCAGAGGAGTGCAGGCACACGTGCATGCACGCACGCACACGCACACACACACACACACACACACACACACACACACACACACACACACACAGGGGTTGTGTGTTGACTTAAGAGTTAATGAATGGATGATTGAGGGCTGCAGGGGTTGGGGAGAGCAGTGCCGTGGAAACAACCCCTCTTTCCCAGGAAGGGAGTATAGAACAAGAGTTAGAGACAAAGAAAGGGATAGAAAATGAGTGTCTCAGAGACAGAATGAAATTCAGATTGTGTGTGCAGAGAGCCGAGGGGGCTGCGGGGCGAACTACTTGAAGCAGAAGTATTCTAAGTGCCAATAAAGCAAGTAGCATGTACTTGACAAGGACCCAAAGGGAAAGAGAGAGAGAGAGAGAGAGAGAGAGAGAGAGAGAGAGAGAAGCAGCTGTTGGAGGAGGAGAGTGAGACAAAGAAGGAGCAGGGGGCTGTCCTTACTTGCTCTTCAGTGTGAGGACTGAATGTGGGAGGAGGCACAGGGAGAGGGAGAGCAGGAGAAAGAAGAGGACAAGAAAGGAAAAGAGCAAGCAGGGAGTAAAGCAGTATGTTTGGTGTGTAAGGAGATAAACATACATCTGAAAGTGTGTGAGTGTTTTGCATAGCTGCAGGCAGTCTCTTCTCCAGCCTCCTCTCCTCTACTCCTGTGCTGCACAACTTGGGCTGAGGGACCATGCAGCAGGGGTGGACTCTTCCCTGGCCCGCTGCTCTCCTGCTGGGGCTGATGGGGATCCTGGTGTGCGGCTCAGACTTCCAGCATCACCGCTACGAAGAGATGGTGCGAGCCCTGTTTGCAGTGCAGAGCGAATGCCCCTACATCACCCGCATTTACAGCATCGGGCACAGCGTGGAGGGGCGCCACCTCTACGTGCTGGAGTTCAGTGATAACCCGGGCATCCATGAAGCATGTGAGTAACACCTGATTCAGTTTGTTTGACAGTCCAGTAAGGATGTTACAATAAGATCAAAAGTCTTTCCATTTCATTATGTCAATCTGCATGTCAGCAAGACTAATACATTTGGGAATTACTGCAGACATACAGCAAATTCCAAGTTAATATAGTATTCAATCTTAATCAATATGTGAAAAACAGTTTATATGAGTTAAGATTTCTATATGACAGCAAGCTCACACTCTTGTCAAATGCCACTAAGCAACTTTTGAAGCGGATATGTTCTGGTGGTACAGCAAATAGATTTAAAATGAATATGGATTTCAAATAAAATGCACAGGCACCGTCACTGGCTGCTCATTTGTTTTGCACTTCTTGCTGTGGGGAGTGAGAACATAGCTGGCAGTCTGTGCGGGCTCTGTTTTTTTCCCCAAAGAGATGAAACGCAAGCTTTCGATGTAGTTTTCTGAGGCTGAATTCATGTGCGGCTTAATAATGAAGGAGGAAAACAGGAGTTCTCCCAAGCTGGCAATCTGTGGAAAACTCAAAAGGCAAAAGTGAAAGAATTGAGTGAACATCTGTGATTCATTTCAATTTTTGACATCCAACCACAATGTGGGGTGTTATTCAAAGCTGAGCAGATGACACACAAGTTCACTTTGAGTCAACAAGGCTTTAACCCTGAACCCGCTCTTGCTAAAGCTTTGCTTGTTATCCCCCTCTCCTACCCACCGAATCAGCTCCCCAGGTGTTTATTTTGCAAATCGGTTGCAAATTGAAAACCATAACCTCGTCATGGCTAATGTTTGTATTGAGAACAGGCCAAAGGGTCACATTCATGTAAGTGATTTTGAAGACTTGCATTTTTAATGGCAGCCCTTTGAAAGAAAAAAAAAAAGCTTGACAACTGCAGGGAATGCTTTTTTGGCTGCGGCTGAGCTTGCATTTTTATCTGCATTTGCACACGTAGGGGTTTCCTTCAGTAGAATAGAAGGATGTGCGCCTGTTCTGTTGCAAGATGACCGAGTGGGAAAAACAGGAACCGTGCACTTCACGGAGGGGAGTGACCTGAGGTCTTGTCTGGGTCAACCCTCTTGCACCCTTTAGGAAGTTCATGCCTTTCACATGCTGCTGAGTATGTGTGTGTTTGTGTGTGTGTGTTTTAAATCTGCACACTACAGCCAACACTGTTTTCTGAACCTGAGGCCAGTTGGCCCCGTGTTAAAGAAAAGGAGGTGAATTGCAGCCCCAAGCTGCCATTTGGGTGCCTGAAGCAATTAGTGAAGGGTGTTCATAAATTTGGAAGTATCTGCTCACCCCCACAATACCCCACCCCCCCAAAAACCCACACTTCTCTTCATGAACAACAGAAGTGCACACAAATAAAATAATGCAGCGTTATGTACCATGCGTTTACTATAAAATCATATAGTTAGGGCACAAAATAGCATTATTTTAGCATTAAGCAAAAAGTTCTCGCTAGTGTTCAGCAGTAGCTCTCTCTAGCTGCAGTGTTTGGGGGTCCTTGGTTCTATCAACGCTGCAGCAGTGATTAATGAAGGGACCCCTGGGAGGAGGGAACCCTATACAGAGAGGGAGACTGTTTGGATTGGCTCACCCAATCAGTGACAGATACCCATAGGAATGTCAGATGACATTATCCAAATAATTCAATCAGTTGCGATCAGACTCACTCCCCAGAGTTCACCTTTGTCAGAACCTTGAGAAATACCTAATCAAGAAAATGCAATAATGTAAATACATTATGGTTGGTAATTAGTTTAAAGCGAGACTATGAACATTTTGAAAGAAAAAAAAATCACACAATCTTCCCCTTTCAAATGAAAAGTGGAATCCATAAGCAATAAAACCCAGCACCCTTGCTCAGTTTAATACACTGAAGGTTTTTGCTGCTACAGCCTTACTTGGTGTGGTATGTCCAGTAGCTCATGGTGGCTAATGTTAGCTAAAGGGCAACTCAACATCAAAGTCACATCAAAGTCTGTTTACGGGTCTTGCGGAGTACTACTGCATGTGTGAAAAAAGTTGTAGAAAGCCTTTTTGTGGTTCCAGAGGGAAGTTTGAAAATAAAATAAAAAATCTGGCTGTGGAGTAAAAAGAAGTGAGCTACCAGACCTCTGTAGCCCTCGTCTGATTGAGGCTAGCGGCTCGAGGCTATATTAGCTGCTGCTAGCACAACACACCTGAATCTCTGACATAACTGTTGGCGGTCGAGTTGCATTGTGGGTAATGTATTTTGACAAGGAAGGCAAATTTATAGAATAAAAAAAATATGATATCTCTAGTGATTTTGACCCTTTTTTTTAAACTGTCCATCGTAAGTCCGACAATGGTATAAGAGTGCAATGCTAAATTGGTGGGGTACTCTTTTAGTTAACGTTAACAAACTTTAGATAGATATTGCAGTCAGTTTGCTTTATGACTCTTGTGTTACTATTACACCTTGTTTCAGCATGTCACAGACAAACATTTCAATGGTTTTATCGCAAAGGTACAACAAGAAGTAAAGGGCAATTGAATCTTCCATTAGCCTTTAATGCCATTTATAGCTACAGTGGCTGCTGTTGACTAAAAGTCACATAGTCTCGCTTTAATCAGGTTATGTGGTGATAAATTCTAATTTAAATCCTGTAACATTAAGAAACTCAGGTTACTGGCACAAGGACTCGTAAAAAACTCATAGGCTAGATTGAAAATTGAAAAGGCCTACCTACTGAGTCTACTAGTTTCATGTAGTAAGATTACTCATATGTGTGTGAATGCTCAAGCAGTCATTTTAAATGTCACGCTTGCCAGCTCTGTGTGGCTTTTTGACCTCATGTCCCCCCTCCACCTCTCCACTTCCTCCCCAGTGGAGCCGGAGTTCAAGTACGTGGGCAACATGCACGGCAACGAAGTGCTCGGCCGCGAGCTGCTCATTAAGTTCTCCCAGTTTCTCTGCGAGGAGTACCGGGCCGGAAACCAGCGGATCATGAGGCTGATCCATGACACGCGCATCCACATCCTGCCCTCCATGAACCCTGATGGTTACGAGGTGGCTGCCAGACAGGTAATGTACACCCTGACATACATGTGAGCTCCGGGCTTCCACGTGCCAAAAGAAAAACAGGGAAAGTCACCCACTGGGCCACTTTTGGCTGTTTTTCTTCAGCAATCATTTGCCACTTGAGGAGAAAAAGTTTCCACATTTTTCCTTGATTGTGTTCTTGCCAGTGGAAATGTTAGAAATATTAAGGTCCCTCAGGAAAACTTGCAACACCTGCAAGTTAAATCACAGCAAACACACATCTGACTCCATCAGGTATCTAAAGGTATGTGTGTGTCTATATCCATTGAAGACAAGCAACCAAGTGCCAGAAACAGTTGTTTTAATTAAATCTTTCACTGTTTGCTAATGTCTGTAATAATCCCATCTATCAGCTCCCTGAGAGAGCCCCTAGCTTACATCAGGGGGTAATTATATGGGCCGTGAAACAACAGACACCAACCCCCTTTAACACAAACACACACACACACACACATGTGCACAATCTCTTTGAGACTAATTATATGTCCCGAGGAGGCCAGTTGCACGTGACGGACCCTCTCTTTGCCTCTCAGACGACACATGCACACCGCACTATAATTTGTTGCATCAACAGATGCAACAATGGGAAGGCTGCTTCATTTCCCAGCATCCCAGATGGCATTGTGTTGATTTTGGGTACTGATTGAGGTTTTTGAGGAAAAACAACAAAAATATAATTTCATGCCCATGGCAGCAGAAAATGTAAGGTTTAAGTGGTTCCATTTAGAGTTCAGGCAGTTCCTTCAGTTGTCTCACAGCAGGTCAGAAAGTCCTACAGAAGCATGCATGCAAATACTGTGCTAATCCCCAGTAAGAGCCTCCCTATTTTGGAACAAATCATTTTTTGGAATTGCTCCTGATGTCAAAAAAGAGATAGCTTTATAGTCAGTAAAGAAAGTAATTCCAAAAGTGACACTCAATGATGAAAGGTGCTATTGGAGTCAAATGGAGAAAGAGGCAAACAAGAAAGAATATTCCAAGGCACCGCTTTGAGCTAAATGTTAACGTCAGTATGCTAACATGCTCACAGTGACAATGCTAACAAGTTGATGTTTACCAGATTAAATTAAAATTTAGTCCTGCTGATTGTGCAAGAGGAAAGGTTAAGGGATCACCAAAGTCTTTAGGATTCATCCTATGGGGACTATGAATGTCTGTACCAAATTTCATGGCAATCCATTAGTTGTCGAGGCATTTCAATCAAAAGCACAAATGTCAGAAATGATAAAAATCCTTCAATATGGCATCTGCCATGCATTGTTATAGGCTTTTTTTTATTATACTCAGGACTCAAAGTGTCATGGAATTTTCTCTTGTTTGTGTAGTCTTAACAACCTTTAAAGGTTTTTGGAAAGGAAAAAATCTGCTGAAAAAGAGGTTTTCCTTTACTGCTTCCAAGCAATATGAATTCATAGCTTGAAAAGCTGTATCGTGCCAAAACATGATAGTTCAATCACTCTTACTGGGAAAATCCAAGGTAACCCAACAGTAGTTCCTGTTTGAAAAACTTGATATTTTGGTCTGTGGATCAACAGGGTCCAGAGTTCAACGGCTACCTGGTGGGTAGAGGGAACTCCAGAGAAATCGATCTGAACCGTAACTTTCCGGACCTGAACGCCCTCATGTACTACTACGAAAAGACCAACGGACGAAACCACCACCTGCCCCTGCCGGACAACTGGGAGCAACAGGTCAGTAGCTACTGGATAAACACACAGGAGACACAAGACCCCGTGTACCCGTGTACGAGTCTTTGCATATGTGTGCAAATATGTGCATGTGCTCGTGTGGGTGAGAGAGAAAGAGGGAGAGAGGAAGATGGATGAGTACATTTCTCATGCTTGTGTGAGTGTGTGTTCAGTGTTTGAATATGGAGCTGAATAATGAGCAACTGTAACATAGCTGAGTTATCTTGGCTTTAACTTTGTTGACATAAACGAATTCATGAGATTTGTACTGGATCAGATTCCACTGCCAGCTGAGCTTTAACTAAATAAAAAGAAACTGCCCATGAATTTAAACAGTAAGTAGACCCAGTAAATCGCTTGCTAGGCTGCCTGTTTCATGTTGTGTATGTTTGTGTGTCTGTACAGTCTGACCTGTTTTGGGTGGGTGTGTTTGCTCATCTTACTGTAAGAAACCTATATCTCCTTATATAAACTGTGCTTTTCTTGTTCCGAGTCGGAATGAGGCCGCTCTCCTTTGTCTTTGCAATATGAAACAGGCGGGCAAAATAGCAGTCTTACTCGTTCCAACTCAAGACGACAAAGTGGAACAAAAGCATCACTGAAAATATCCTTTACCCTTACAACCTTGACAAATAAGTTATAGTTTGAATATTACTATATCTGTTTGTTTTTGTGGATTTATTGGAGCATAGGAGATGAATTCCAAGCTCAGAATAATAAGCTTTGACAGTCTTAAAGGCCGTCAGTGTAAGTCGTATTGAATAAAGTTGACATACAGAAGTCCTCTAAAGCTCTCGCACTCTTGGAATCATAACGACCTGACAAGATATATGTACTATAAAGACTTCCAGCTTCAGCTAAACATTTTTGTCTTTTCGTCACCACCATGAGAATTTGAGCTGACCCACTCTGCGGTGTCAGGGTGTAACTGTTACCTGCTACCTTCAGATACTTCGTGACTTCTCCACATAGCTGACAAACCTGTGATTTCACTCAAAATCATCTGTTCATTGCCAACTCTGCATTTCACAGTGGTGGAAGAAGTACTAATACCACAACTTAAAAAATACTACATTACAAGTAAAAGTCCTGCATTTAAAATCCTACTGAAGTATTATCAGCTAAATGTACTTAAAGTAGGCTATTAAATGTAAAAGTAGTAGCATTTTACTATTATAGCAGGTCGAAGTGAAGCTAGTTTTAACCACTTTATATACAGTTAGGTAGTTTAATCCTGTGGTTACCAACATAGGGGTCGAGCCCCTCCAAAGAGTCACAAGATAAATCTGGGGGGTCATGAGATGATTAATGGGAGAGGAAAGAAGAAAAAACAACAAAATATTGGACTGTTTTACCTCTTTGGGCATAGAAAATGTATTTAAATAAAACAGTCTGAGAAGTTTAGAGGGGAAATGTCACTTTGGTGGAACTGCTAACAACACATGGACATCTGACACATGACAAAGGGCCCCAACTAGACACTGTTTTATTGTAAGAGGTCACAAGCCAAAAGAGGTTGGGAACAACTGGTTTAATCTTTAACAATGTGTTGTATTTTATAAACTGATCATATGTTTTTTTTAATGTAAAATCTTAATCTGTAAAGTAACTGGTACCTATATCTGTAAAATGAATGCAGTGGAATAGACGTATGAAGTTGCATAAAATGGAAATACTCCAGTAAAGTACAAGTACATCAAAATTCTACAGCACAAATGCTTTCTTTTAATAATAAATACTTGGACAGCCATTTTATTTTTTTAAACTTTTTTTCCTATTTACTAGTTCCTGGGCTGCAAATGTGTTGAGAAAACTAAAACACTGGTCCTCCCAGGCGCAGGCTGGCTGTCTACCCACATGACTGCCTCCTGAAAGGCAAACACAAAAGAGTAACTGTGCCACTGTTACAGATACTGCATTCATGCTGGTCAAGATTACATTCTCACAGGCTGCATGAAGCCACAAGCCCCTGTGCTCGCCTGCAGGCTCAGCCATGCTACATTTCAATTAGCCACCTGATGATGTTTCATCCAGAGGAATGAGTTTAATAAAAATATGTATATCTTTTCCTCAGCAAGAGAGACTATTCCGCAAAATAAAGCGAAGTTAGACAAGGCAAAGGTGAAAAAAATATATGTTTATGGGCCATCAGACTAATCTGTAGTCAGCTGCAATAACTGACAGCAACTCAGGAACTTCAAAGTGACCTACACATTTTGATTCCTGTATAAAAAAAAACATAACTTTAATCCTCAGATCTTGTAGTAAACTTCACAAGGGGATCTGCACTTGTTCTGGTCTCAGAGTCTCCCAGTGTAGTTGTAGTTTTTCATGGTTAATTCCACTCAGGAATCCATTTTTTTAGTTTTCCACCACCCACACAGACAGACAGCAAGGTCTGTTCTTAGAAATACAATATTTACACAGCCTCTGAAGAAGAGCGCACCTCGCACCATGAACCGCTGACAATTGATTGGCTTGCAGAGGACATCTCTCAGACAGTGTGAAATCTAACCTTGTCTGTCAATGAACCAGTGTGTGACTGAGAATGTGTGGATTTGTGTTTAAGATGGCATGGTATTCTCTATCTGTTCAGTTATTTGAGTTTTGTAACACTAAGATATGATTATCAGTGTGTGTGTGTGTGTGTGTGTCCTTCACATGTAACCCTACACCATGTAACCCTACACTCTGTAAATATAAAGAGTCGGTCTAGACTTGCTCTATTCGAAAAAGTGCCCTGAGATAACTTTGTTATGATATGGCGCTATATAAATAAAACTGAATTGAATTGAATTGAATGGTGACAGCTCTGACTTCAAAGCACGCACGAGTGTATATAAAGATCCACGGACAATAAACACCTGCCAGTCCCACTTCTTGGTTACAACTGCTGCGTTCAAGGCTGGTAGTCTCTGATCGGCCTGATTATTCCTCAGCTCAACCAGACTGTGTTTATTGTCCTGCATACCATATTCAAGGAGAGGTGTCCCTCCTTGTCTCCATGCATGATATATGGCTAGGAGCGTGTGAGGATAGGGATGGGAGATGCCATCGGGTTAGGCTGATCCAGTTCATGTAGAATGAGATGCATTAATTGACAATAAGAAAATGTTAACAGCCTCATGTAACCTTTAAAATAGTCTTGGGACTAACAGATCACTATTTTACAATAGTTTGCATATTGTAGGTTTGCAGTAGAAGTAACTGTGGTGTTTCCATGCTGGCAGCTTTTATTAAAATCTTGCATCATCTTGTAAACTCATCTTTCTCCCTGAATTCCAGACAAACAGATAAGGAGGGCATTTTAACAAATACTAAGCATGCCTCATTCATTTGGAGTCTAGATAACATGAGGTATACTGAAGCACTGGAAGACGAGGGAGATAGCGCACTGCGAGGAAAGCAGAAGAATCATTTTATGGGCTTGAGTAAGGCAGAGGTTACCTTGAATAATTAAGATTAAGCAGAGAAAACTAGGATTTGTCAAGCAGAGAAGCCAGTGGTTCTGGCTGAAAAGAAAACCAGATGTCTTCAGTCCACTGATGTTGTTTGGGAAAAGTCTGGGATGAAGTGAAGGTTATGTGTAATAATATCAGTACCAGACAATATACAGTAGGTCTGGCATCCTACAAGAGGGCATTGGATAGTTTAATTTAAGGATTGGGAAAGAATTTATGGACTAAATTTGGACTAATTATTAAACAAAAATACTGCAAGAGCAGGACAATTGATGAAGGACATTACGTAAATGCTGCACTACAATACAATGAGTAGTTACATTAATTATGTCTGTGTGTGTATATATATATATATCGTTGTATATAAGGTCCATATGGCACATTGTCTTGTAAGTACATTAGCCCTAAAAGTTGTAAGCTACTTTCTTTATAACTTTCTCATTGAATATCCTCCACAGGTTGAACCAGAGACTTTGGCAGTCATAAAATGGATGCAAAACTACAATTTTGTCCTGTCAGCCAACCTCCATGGAGGAGCCGTGGTAGCCAATTACCCCTTCGACAGGTCGAGAGATCCTCGCATTCGAGGGAGGACCACGTATGCAGCCACTGCGGATGACAAAATCTTCAGAAAGGTGTGCTGCAGATTAAAAATTCTTTCCAGATGTTACACACATCTGATCTCATCACTGTCTGTTGTGTGTGTGTGTATGTGTGTGTGTGTGTGTCTGTGAAAACATGTGAATGACTGGGCACATGTGCATTTGTGTGTGACGACAGTTGGCGAAGACCTACTCGTACGCTCACAGCTGGATGCACAAGGGTTGGAACTGTGGGGACTTCTTTGACGAGGGGATCACCAACGGGGCCAGCTGGTACTCTCTGTCCAAAGGTAAGCAAAATCTCTCCTTCTGAGCAGGGTGAAGAGAAAGCAGCAGGTTAAACGGACATTAAAAACACTAAAAACCCCACTGGAATCATGAACTATCATCATTAAAGATGCTCTCCCTGATTTTGTCAGTGTCCTCAAATCCCCAAATTTTCTCCCAGCTCACCTGTGAGGTTTAGAACTTCATCTGTGAACTGTGTCGAGTTTCAAACAGTAAACTGGGAGGAAATGTGGGGGCGCTGTTGAGTAGTATAACAAACTGCCTTTAAATTATTACTGCGAAGGGCTGAAACCGGCTTTCATGATAACTACAAACGTAACTACAAATTCCATTTTTGCTTTGTTTGTTTTGCTGTGAGTTAGAAGAGAAGATCAATACCATTGTCACATTTGTACGCTAAATATGAAGCTACAGCTAGCAGCTGGTTAGCTTAAAACCGCAATTTGTCACTTTTAGACTTCGGTTCTCGTACGGATTAAAGAAACAAGTTATAACATGTTAGTTAGGTAGTAATTAGCAGCAATAGCAGTAGATAGTAATTCAGCTTTAGAGGTGCTGGTGGGCAGATTTTGTTACCTTTGGACAGAGCCAGCCAAGCTAGCTGTTTACCTCTGTTTCCAGTCTTTGTGCTAAGCTAAGCTAACCGCCTGCTGGTGGTAGCTGCAATTTTAACGTAAAGACATGAGAGTGGTATGAATATCGTCATCTAACTCTCGGCAAGAAAGTGAATTAGCGTTATTTCCCAACATGTTAACTATCTTCTTAAAAGACACTATGTTCGTCGGTTAGACGGTTAGCCAACTGATATTCAGACCTCTTATGTGCTTCCATAGATGTATTGATTAACAATACAGTATGCACCCGCACACAAATTGACTTAGTGGAAGAAAGGGAAGCGTGTAGCGCTGTGCACTGCCATATGCCCCAGATGCAGGGATGGAATTTAACATTCACAACAGGTGAAGGCAGATCAAGACTACCTGTTGGAAAGAACAAGCCACATTATTCTACCAGCACCATAAAGCACAATACTGACTCACTCCCTCCATGTGAAAAACAGATTGTTCCCTGTTTACACGCTAAATTCCAATGCTGGAAGACGTCCATGATCGTTCCCTTTCCAAAGAAAGACAAGGCCACCTGCCTGAATGATGGCAGGCACTGGCACACACTTCAGCATGAATGACATGCCTCGAGTGGCTCGCAAAGCGCTCTTTACCCGTGTCGTCATGAACTCTCTGACTCTTTCTGACGCCTCTGTGCTCTCCTCTTGGCTTTAACCTCTTCACCCACTGTACACCGACAGCTGCACTTCCACTGACCCCCACAGTTTAGCAGCTCTAGTTTGTAAATGACACGTGCCAACAACAACCTTAAGGTTTTAAGTTTAAAATACTACATCATTTTACAATATTTTTATAGCTTTTTAGCACTGGTAGAGAAACCTTTTTTATGCACCAAGTTTTTATGATTAAAAGAGTTGTACAAAAACACATGTACATGCCTTTTTTTTTTTTTTTTATCAACCTAATTTTACTATAGAAGTGCTAAAACCAACTAAGCCAGTAGTGCTATACTGGAGCAATTCCCCAGATTTAAATATACACTTGCAATGTGTTGACTGTATTTTTAGTCTAGTGTCATCCAGTATGTCTTGTCTTTGTGCTATTAAAATGTTTTGCTCTGCATCTAGTGCCAACTGTGTAAATACATCAAAGCAGTTAACCACATCAGATTTACTGTCTTCCTATTGCTCCTAGAAAATAAAAACTGAATTTTTGAGGTTTATTTCTGCATTTGTGTGTACCATGGAAGTAGCCAGAGTGCTTAGTAAATCTGTTATTAGGGTTTGGTTTGACATAATATTACTGGCATTGGCCACCTACAGGCCATTAGGAGTTATATGAGCTTAGGCACTGGCAGGCAAGTTTGCTTTATGTGTTGGGAAACTTGTGCTTCGTTTTAAGATTTGACGAATACTTACGGTAATGTTTGGCTGTAGAATGCTTGGAGGCTCTTGGAAGTGTTTGGGCATGTATTCGATTTCAGCTCGCTTAATCTGTAACTACAACAATAACAACACCCACTTCTCTGATCTGTAAATCCTGGTCTGGGCTGGTCTGGATTATTCTTTGGAATGTGAATCTGTTGAGCTTGTCGGTTGAGTCATGCAAGCTTTTGAATTGGATGAAAACGCCCACAGTCGCATTTAGTAGGAGCATGTTATGTTTATTTTAACAACTCCTTTTGCTCCAAGTGTTATGTCATGGTCTATGAGGTTAGTTTTTAACTTTCCTTCCCAATCCTGGCATCATATGCATTAGGCATCTATGAAAAGTAGTGCTGTATCACAAAGCTGCAAAGCCAATGACTTAAAAAATAAATCTGGCTTTCAAAAGGCCATTCTGTTGTTGGGTGTCATATCAGTCCATCTAAATGATGTTTTTAAAGGTCTGTCAAAACAGAAAAATGCAGCGGTTTGGAAAAATCTGCTTGACCATATGAAAAAATGTGAAGTGAAATTAAGTAAAAGCTTTGGACTCCAGTATTTCAATGACCAAAAATGTGCAGCAGTGGTTTTTAGATGGAATGAAACGATAAATCTGAAATGATAAATCACATCAACTCCTTACAAATCTGAACAACCCCTTTAAGAGACAAACTACGGCTCCATGTAAACCACTCTATAAACCATGCTGGGAACCACTGATGTGAAAAATATGTCCCCGTTTTAAAGATCTTCCCTTGAAATCTAAAGTTAAGAGTCTATTTCTGTTTCAGGCATGCAGGACTTCAACTACCTGTACAGCAACTGCTTTGAGATCACCCTGGAGCTGAGCTGTGATAAGTTTCCTCCAGCGTCAGCACTGCCCAGAGAATGGCTGGCTAACCGAGAAGCACTGGTTTCATACCTTGAACAGGTCAGAACACACATATACACACACACTCACTATTTGGCAAATTACTATTATCATTTACAACTTCATGCACGCAAATACACAAATATACTGTTACCCACAAAAACCCCAACCACCAAGAGTCATGAGTCCAATACCCTGGCTTCTTGTAAGTATTGGCTGGGATTCCCTGGGGAAAGTGACTTAAAGTGAGCTGCGTGAAATTCAAGTAAACTGACTTTTAGCATGAAAAGCGGCCTTGGTTTGAGGACAAAATGTCTTTTATCCCAGATTGTCAAAGTGCTGAGATAAAATGTGTTGGTGCATTGCCACTAATAGTGTTTCTTAAGCCCTGAGGGAGAGCTCAGAAATGCGTACCTTCTTCTGCAGCACTGATTAAACAGACCAAACTGAAAGGGCCTGCAGATACTGTTCTGGTCTTGTTTTACTGTATGTCTTGTAGACCACAGGGCCGAGGAAAGTTAATGAGGTTTAAGGTTTTGGAAAGTTGCATATATAGTTCATGACCTGATATGCATTCAAACACCAAGCTATCTATCGTCACACATACCTGACTTGCCTATATTAACACATATTTCACATATGTTTTTGGGGTACAAGCTCAAGCACAGATCTATAAAAGAAATTACAGTGAGAAATTGGTAAAATGAAAATGGAAAATAACTTGAATATTTAAAAGCATGTGTATGTGTGTTTCTCCTTGTTCAGGTGCATCATGGGATAAAAGGCATGGTGTACGATGAAAACAACAACCCCATCGGCAACGCTGAGATCTCAGTGGCTGGCATCAACCATGACGTGACCAGCGGTGAGAAAGGCTTGGGGGGGGGGGGTCAATTAATTGTTACACAGATGTGGTTGTTTTTTTTACTCTTTAACTGCAGTGTTGAAGAGGTTTGGGAGTATGTGAGGGTTCGTGGTAAATTATCTCCTAATGTTCTGGCTAGTGACGTATTAAAATAGCGTGTTCAGACCTTGTAATAATCTTAATCACAGACAGACAGTGGAGTCAAAATGAGCAGTGACTTTGTGCCTCTTGGAAGGGAGATCCAGCTGAATTTCACTGTATTTATCAAAATGAATAAAAAAGTGCAGTCAGTCCTCACACTGGAATGGAACAAGCCACTCTCTAGTGGTCAGTGGTGGAAATTCACTTTGAAAATAATGCTAACTGTATATTTACTCAAGTAGTGTTCAACTCTGAGGTACTTGTAATTTACTTGAGTATTATAATTTGATGCTACATTATATTCCACTGTATTTAAGAGGGAAATATTGTACTTTTTTATTGCATTTTTAAAAACCTGTAATAAGCACATTAAATCTGATTATTATTGTACAGTTAATGAAACCACTGAATAGTATATAAAATAGCTAAAATCAGGTCCACCAGCATTAAATCTATGGTTTAACATGATTTAACACAATTTGCTGATAATACTTACCTACTTTTACTTGAGTACACTTTTACTTGTAATAGGGTATTTTTACAGAGTGGTATTGCTACTTTCTGAATACTTCTTTTTCCACCACTGTGTAAATTAAAATTTGAAATAGACTAGCTGGATGTTTCCGCCTCTCATCTTTTCCCATGTGTGCGCCCCTCCAGGAGTGGATGGCGACTATTTCAGACTTCTGTTACCAGGTACCTACACTGTGACAGTATCTGCCCCAGGTTACCTCGCCTCCACCAGCACTGTCACAGTGGGACCAGCTGAGGCCATACAGGTGTGTTTCTATGTGTACGGACAGGGCATGTATGGGTGCATAACAGCTGATTCACAGTGTTACCCACATATTTACCTTTTTTTTTAGTGGAAAAAGCAGGTAGCAAGTAAGTCTTATCAGCTGGATATGTGCTCTGCCTTGATCACTCACATCTTGTTCTTCATCTCTTCCCTGACAGCTTCACTTTTACTTGAAAACAGCACCAAAACAAAACCTGAAACTGAAGCCCCACCACGGCAAGAAGAACCTCTCATCTCCCAAGGCCCCCTTAAAGCTCGGCCCTAGATGAGACATGGACAATAATTTAGACAACACAAACTTATATACACATCTACTGAAAATCCCACATAAAACATACACACACGCACACACACGCACACACACACACATACACTTGTAGTCCTAGGATTGTGTATTGCAAACCTCTGTGTTTTTGTTTGTGTTTTTGTTGATGAATATAAACTGTGTCTGGTGTATTTATGTAACAGATTTGTATGAACACAGCTATCCTGCATTTGTAAAGGACTTTTTTGATTTTGATTACTATAATTTGATGAAAATCAAAAGTGAAAATATAAGTTTTTTTTTTTTTTTGCTGTCATTATTTACCATCTCTGTATATTGTGTTCCTGCTTTATTTTGCCTGGTTATTGTTCTTTCAGGCACTTGGATGAATAACAGAATTGTATCCTTGCTCACTGTAATAACAATAATGCAGATAATAAAATATCTTTATTTTCTAGCATTTCAATCCACCCTAAAACACACACACACAAAGACTAAAGGGCATCTGAAGATAGCAAGAATAACATAGCAGGAGACATAAAAGCCAATTAACAAACAAACATGAAATACAGAGAATATCATTAAAGAAAATATCATTAAATTGCTTCACGGATGCACTCTGGACGCTTGCAGCAGATTCAGTTACACAGATGTAGTTTATGTTTCAACAGAAAAGTGCTTTGATAAAGTTTTAACTGTGACTTTTACTATATTGTTTTCACATGGAATACTGAGCTAATGTCACTTTCACCTTGATGTTAAATGAGAGTATTCTGAGACTATTAAACTTACTGTGTTTAAAATCAGTGGGATGTTTCAGATCTCTTCTGGTCATCTGGAAGTAACACATGGCTCACTGGAAAATTCACTTCTTCCTGCTGACCTTTCAGGCTGGTCTACAAACGTAGAACAGTAGATGTCACTGCTGTACAAGGAAGGAAGAAAAACATGGATGTCCTATAACTGATCTTTTGAAACCTTTCCACTATTCACCAAACCCACTGTCAATTACAGCATTTGGTCTGCTTAAATGCTTGTCACCTCTGTACAATATTAAGCTTTGTACCAGAGCTGCAACGTTTAGTTGATGAATCGATTAGTCAACAGAAAATTAATAAGCAACTATTTAGTTTGATTTGATTTAAAAATGCAAAATGACAAAAATTCTCTGGTTCTAGCTTCTCCAGTGTGAGGATTTGCCGCTTGTTGTGGTTTTACATAGTAAACTAAATATTCTTAGGTTTTGGACGGTTGGTCGGACAAAACAAGACATTTGATGATTTTACCTTGGGTTCTAGGATATTGTGATGGCCCTTTTTAGTTGTTTTCGGATGTTTTATAGCTTAACCAAAGGATTAAATTAAATAAATACTTGGCAGATTAATCAATAATGAAAATAATTCTTTGCTGCAGCCTTACTTTGTACACTGTACTGCTTTTCAGTCTGAGGAAGTCCAGCTGATACTTTAGTTACCATCTATGGTTTAACATACAGACTCTACAATGATCTAGTGTACTTATTCCATACTGCCAGAATGCACATGGAGACCAACTTTTAACATTTGTAGTTATATTATACTGCTGACTTTATGTCCTGAACTAATTTGATTTTAGGCATTGTTCATGGTCTCATGTGTCACCATAGTGAAAGTTAAATTGTAATACAAAAAACATTACACAAGAAAAGTACTTTATTAAAAGTAGATTATTGCAAAAGAGGAATAATTTGATTGGGATTATGAGATTTGTCACATTGATCAATTAACAATGAGTATTTATCCATAGTGCATCATTACTTCTGTCAAATGACTTAGCTGAAAATGCAAATCATGTTTACATCTAAGACTCTTAGATGGCTTCTAATCTTTTATCCCTCCAAATCTATATTAGTGGGAATGTTAAATCTCAGCTACCAGCCTAAACCAGAGTGGCATATTATAGATTCAACAGCAGAATATTCTAGATCAGTGGCTTTTAAAGTAACCAGCAGTAAGCAGAGTAATGATCAGAAGAACCACTGGCAATATTGATAATAGTTTAGGGACCATTTCATGTGGGCAAATAAAAAAAAGTTAATTGATTGCAACAGAATGGCAAACAATAAACCACAAATCAAATATAAAATAAAAACAATTTGACACTTGTCATGTGACGTCCCTGTCATGATAAAACTGAGTCATAATAAAATCACTCAGTTACTGACATCAGCTCAATTCTTAGTCCACTAAGTACAATAAATGAGTAATTTTCCTTTTTTCTGCCTACTCCAACACTTTCACAGCTGATGTTTCTCAGAGCAGACACAATAGGATGATTGTACAACAGCCAATGTATTCTCTGCCTACAGAGCATTATACTGACGATCAACTGGCAGCAAATGTTGAAAGACAACAACAGACCCACATACTACCCCTGAATGAAAGTGGCCACTGTGAGAAAAGACAAAGCCAGCATTTCATACAGAGTCGCTGATCTGGAGTGTTCTCAGCAGTATGTATGTGTGTGTGTGTGTGTGTGTGTGTGTGTGTGTGTGTGTGAGGACTTGCACTTGTACACTTAGTTGGCCAAACGTGGCGTCAATGAAGCCCACCAGTGGTCCTATGGTGCCAGACATCTCCTACGCTGACTTACCCACATTCATTGACTCAGAAGTTCTATGACACTGATGGACCGGGCCTTATCGGAACAGAACAAGAACAAGCACTTATACATACTGTATATACTGACACTCATAAACACACACTCTCACACATGAATGCATACACAGTCATGTAGAATACATACACATGCACATGCAAACAGTCTGTTTTATTAGTTCTGTTGCTTTTATGCTGAATCTATTTTATCCATGTATTTGTTTAATGGATTTGACTTGAATTTAAGAGTGATTGCAAATTAGCCTCAGCTAGATGATGACATACATTACATCTGTATGTAGCAATATTTACCTGTATTGTCTCTTTTAAATAAACGCACAAATGAATAAAAGATAAATACTGATATTAGCAATTATTGGTAAAAGCAATATATTGCAAATTTATTAGTACATATACTCTCCAGTAAATTTCTAAAATGTATATTATAATACAGTTTCAGCAGTTGTTGATTCAGTTAACATTGTTATATATAGTTTGGTTGGTTTGTTAACTGATTGATTGACTGATGCATTTTGTTTTTGGGGCTTTACTCAAGCAAAATTGTAACTGGTTGACTAGACGACTTTCCATTAGCAAGCTGAACCCTTCTTGTTGTGAATAATATAACCACACGGTTAACACATGCAAACAATGACACCATGGTATATGTTATGATGAAGCTAATCTGTATAGTATATGTCCATGTGTATAGTAGAGTATGCAGGTATGTGTGTATGTGAGTGTTTTCATACTGTACATGTTTTTGTGTGACCTCTCTGTATCTTTTCCTTTTCCGTGCCAACACTTGAAGGCAAAAGCATCCAACTGGCTTCCTGCTATTGTTCTGCACATACAAGATCACATATGAGGAAGCTGTCATTACTGCAGACGCAGCAAAAACTAGATTCAGTGGGGTTTTTTTACACCACAACACGCAATGGCCATGGCTGAGAAAAGGGTTTACCAAACGTATAATCCCTCATGCAACAACTGTGATTTTCTGTCTCTAAAAAAAGGTTTTGTTAGAGCTGCAAGTTGAGAGGGAAGCCACGTAACAGAATACTGTTTACATCTTCCTGCTGAGTGTCAGAAAGCTTTATTACAGGGAAACTTCTTCTTTTCTACACTATATTAGCTATTGCTACGTCTTTTACTTTTACGTCTGATTGTGTAACATATGCTTCTTGCATGTTACATTAAATACATAATTTGAGGTTTAAATTGTTACTTTGTCTAATAGCTAAATCTTGTAATATAGAATTTAAATTTGTCAGTAATGTTACCTTTATTTGATAGTTGTAAGTTGTACATATTTGTGTTATTTTCGTATTTTTATGATGATTATTTTATATTTCATATTTATTACTAAGCTACACAGTATCCATGGTAACAATGCAGTTATGTCACACACAAAGTTATGTCCATCACCGGGGGAACAAGTCAGACCGGGCTTGTATCCCCCAGGTGAGTGGTTGACTGTTAAAGGAAAACCTGTAAATATTAATGTATAGCCTATCAGAGAGAGAGAGACGGTAACTAAACTGACATCCAGAGTAATTATCTATGTGTACTAACTTATCTGTATCGGTAGCATCTTTGTGTAATGTGTAATTTTTAAGAAGTCTTGGACCGTTGGCTCTATAATTTTTCAGTTAATGTTTATTTAGATTGGCTACAGAAATCATTCATTAGTATTGTAAGTTTCCTTTGTTTATGATTTTCTTTTATACTGAATAGTTTTACTGAGACCGGGCTTGTATCCCCCAGATCCCGAATGCTTGAAAGCAATAAATCATCTGTGAATCGACATCGGAGCCGTTTGTGTCTCAGCGTTGGAGTTAACTGCTGTAACTGTCAGCCATTAGTCCATCAACATCACAAAACACAACGCAGAGACTGTTGGCTGTTATCCCTATCAGCGATATAAGAAATGTATTTGCTGTTTTATAAACTGTAATCAAGAGTAGATAGACCCTGGTTACAATTGCATCAAACACAGTAGTTTGAACAAAAGCAAAACTTACATATCAAATATATAAAATTCAGAACATATGATTCAGTACAATTGAATGACTTATAGTGACACTAAACAACCCATTACAGGGAAACCATTCAGTTCCAAACTTAGATAGCGTTACTTCCTAAAACTGCCGTCACCAGTATTTGGTCTTGGTGGAGTGGACAGTAAACATGTGCCGGCCTGCACAGGAATGAGCTAAAGAATTGAGGAAATGTTCGTGTTGGTTTTTGGTTCAGTCTCTGCCACAAGAAGGGTGATTTTCTTTTCTCTGGTCACATGGATTTCACAAGCAATAGATGACATTATTATCATAGTTAATTAACGTTAGAATATTAGGCTGAGCTGGTAAACTGTAGAACACTGTAAACTTGTAAATATGGTAAATGAAAGGTAAAAGAATTGACCAAATATAGCATTTGTAATTGTATGTACTTTTTTTAGCATCAGTTGGATGTAAGTCATCAGAAGAAAAAGCTAAATGTAGCATTGCTGTACATGCTGTATACATCTGCTGACAATGTGAGTCCTAGAAGAGTGCTGACACACAAGTTAAGTAAGTATATTACATTCAATTTAAAGATTTCATAAAATCCCAGTTTCTGTAGGCTCATGCTGGTTGATCGGGGATTTAAAGGTGCATACTTTTTTTAAAAACAGGTCTTTTATCTGCTGAGAAAGTGGATTAGGTGAAAGTTAGTATATTAAAATGATTTACCTGCTGCTAACCTGATTTCCAATGAAAGTTTGCTTTCTGAGAGGATTTATTTGTTATTGGCAGCGGTGAAAGAAGTACTCAGATCCTTTACTGGATCAAAAGTAATAATACCACAATGTAAAAATGCTCAACTACACGTAAAAGTACCTAAGTACTAAAAAAAATTAATCTGCAACCATTTTAATGAGCATTCATTGTTTAAGTCATTGTCAAGTAAAAGTTAGCTAGCCTTACTGAGTTTCAGCTTCTAAATTGTGAGCTGCTTTTCTTTGTCTTATTTCTTTTACCATTTTCTGACATTTTACAGACCACACTATTAATCAATAAATCAAGAAAACAATCTGCAAATTAATTAATAATGAAAAAAAGATATTAGTTGCAGCCCTAATTAAGAGAAAAGGTACTAATTAGGGACAAAGATGGCCCCTGTGAGTGCCATAATATATATATATTTTATTACTGGATTAGTATAACGGATGCATTAATGTTTAAGTAATATTTTGATGTTGTTGCTGGTGAGGGTGCAGCATAATTTCGACTGATTTATATTCTGGTGGGTAGTTTAATAAAGATAACTGTAGTGGAGTAAAAAGTACAAGTACCTCAAATGTACATGGGCCAGTAACACACACAGTAAGTGCACAAGTATATGCTTTATTGAGAAATATCAATCAAATCAAGCTGTAGTGGAATGAGTCAGTTCCTGCTGTGCTTTTGGACCCACTTTCTTTTCTTTTCAGTCAGGCATCAGCCAGCCAGCTACGGGTCTCTTTGGGAAAAGTGGGTGGCGTTGCTGCATGCAGGCATGGAGCGGCGCAAAACGACTCGGCTGCCCCCGTTTCTGATGCTTTGACAGCTGATTTCGCCGAGACAGAGCCGGGACCGCCGCGTCGCTTTCTCCTGTCGACGCGCTTTCCTGAGTCCTCGCGCCAGAGATAAAGCAGCTCCACGCCTGTGGGAGGTGTAGCTGCTGACAAAAAAACCAAAGACAAAAAAAGTTGTGTCGCGGAGAAAAGCGACTCCGCCACCGCATCACCAGGCTGAAGAAGTTGGAGATCTTGTCTGACTGGATGTAACGGCCCGATCCCACAGCTCCCCGCTGCTCGTTCAGATACTTTACAGGTAAGAAAAGCACCCAAAGAAAACAACTTTTGACTTTTTCTCCTAATACAGTAAGCTGGAGGAACTAGAAAAACGCCTATGATGGGATGGAAGATGAGTAGATTTGTTATAACTCAGGAATACATGCTTTTACATCAGCTACTCTCTGGTAGACGTGAGAGTAATAACGCTGCATGTTCCTCTATTGAACTTATTGGAAATGCTTTATACTGTAACAGTCAGGTGCTGACGGGCGTCCTTTGAGCAGGATCTGTCCTCCACACAGACCTCGGTGTGAATACAGAGCTATTAGGCTAACTGACTAATGGCGTGAGCTGAATGAGTGATGGCAGTGAACACAAGTGCTGCAGACCCAATAATCCCCCCCGCTGTCTGTCTGTCTGTCTGCCACCTGTGGCTGCTGCTGTCAGTTGTTCCACACACACACACACACACACACACACGCTGAGGAAATATTCTGGTCACACACACACATGCACACTTGCTATGGTGGTCTGGTCACAAGCACCGTTTTCTGTTCTGTTCTGCTGTGTTCTCTTCTGTCGAATTCTGTTCTATTCTGTTCTGTTCAGTTGGTTAAGTTCTATTCTGTGGAATTCTGTTCTGTTCTGTTCTTTTCAATTCTAATCTGTTCTGTTTTATTCTGATCTGTTCTGTTCTAATCTAATCTATTTTGTTCTGTTCTGCTGCATTATATTCTGTTCTATTCTGTTTCATTCTATTCTGCTCAGTTCAGTTTAGTTCTATTCTGATCTGTTCTGGTGAATTCTGTTCTATTCTATTATCTTCTCTTCTCTTCTGTTCTATTTTAATTTAATCTATTTTGTTCTGTTCTGCTGCATTATATTCTGCTCTGTCCTTTTCTGTTCTGTTCTGTTCTATTCGATGACATGGCGTTGGATTACATACCATTACAGTTAGGGGTGCGCTCCATGACTTAAATGCTCCATCACTGTATAAGTAATTAAATATCACAATTGTGACATAATACTTTTTTCTGAAAAATCAATTTTGAAACATTGAAACGAAATGCAAAATCCGTATAAGAATCCAATATGGCCATAAAACAGTCCTGTTCATTGATTTGCATCATTTCTCACATTGGCCTTATACACCTCAAGATATTAAGGTGATAGATACCACAATATAAATGTTAGAGCAAAATATAGGTATATCCCATGCTATATATTGTTATATATTATCTCCCACCCTTACATTCAATATTATTTACTTTATTCTGCCAGGTCCTAACCTGTTTTGACATTTCCGCTCAGTTAAATTTTTGCCAGTTCTATTCTATTCTCTATTCCATTCTATAAACAGATCATTAGTTTTGTTTATGTTAGACCACATTGTAAGCATTAGCACACTGCTCCAGTTTGACATCAGTGAGTCAGGCTCAGTCACTGCAGCAGATGATCAGACCAGAGTGTAAAGACTAAATTCTACAGTTTTTGTACAGCAACTGTGTAATTCATACTGCAGGAACAGTAGGGTTTTTTTTAGTTATGAAGTTGACTCAGCCACTTGGCGCAAGGAGTCTGAAGCTGATTTATGTCCAGTTTGTCACTTGAACTGAGTCAGCTATCCAGATTTAGGGGAACAGGCTTTGAGTGTGCTGCAAATTCTATGCACACTATGGACAAACCAAAGCTCTGTCCTATAAATTGTGAAATCTGCTTGAATCTCCACTGCACGTCAGTTTACAGTATCAGTATCCTCCATGTTTGTTATCATGTTCTGTGCCACAGAACCTTTAAATGCAGTAAAAGAGATTAAATATATGTGCACACATATGTAGACTAAAATGATCAGTGATGCTGACAATGTAAAAAAATCACCAAATACAGAATGTGATGTGGAACAAAATGATACTTGTTTCTATTCCATACATTTCACCTGCATTGAATCCTTAAATGGGAAAAGGGCTTTTCTGTTTTTCTTTGCCTGCAGGGATCTAACCATCAATCTTTATGAGAAGATGAAAGGGTCAATAACTTTTCCTTTTACTGTGTAGCCGGACTGTGCATGACAGCGTATTTGAACTTTTCCTTCTTCTGAGTCGTACCTGGCAAACCACCTGAAGTTTGCTTCTGCTTCTTTAACTACTATCAGCCTTAATCAAGACTGTCTTTTTCTCTTCTGTTGTCCTGCGGTTGTGTTTAGTTCTTAGTCACATAAACATCCTACACACTGAATTATTCAACACTTGCAACAGGGTCCTATATCAGCATTTGCCAAAAAGAAACTTGAGACGTTTATGTCGGTGTACATGTCACAAACACTATGCTGTTGGGAGCTGTCCCCATAAATCCAGCGAAACGTGTAATTGTGTATATTGTAACAACAGATTATCACAGTGATATGATTATAATTGCAACCAACCAAAGGCGCTCCAAGCTACAGCGGCAGAACAGAATGTCAAGCAGAGCAAAGTAGCAATAATAAAAATAACTTGATGCCCTATTATATATACGCCATCACTATATATTAAAAATTAAAAATGTACATTCCTTGCATTCTTTGCTGGCAGCACACTATTAGTTAGCTTTGCTGAACAGGCAGGCAGCATTAATCTGATTTGAACTGGATGTGAAAAGAGGGATGATGAGCTCATGAGCAGAGCCTGCAAAGAAAAGGGTGAAGCACGCACATCACATCATCTGTTATTATAATAAGAGTGAATTAAGGAAGTTGCCTTCCTCCACTATGAAATGTCAGCATGGTAATAATGGTGATTAACATGCCTCCTTAGCTGACACGTGGACTTTGCATTTTGCCTTTAAGCCTACTGAAGTTGATCATATGGTTCAGCGTAATAGAGAGAGTGGTGGTTTTTGTGGTGATATTTCTTTAAAAAAATGAGCTGAATCCATAGCTGTGAAAGTATAACAGTACTTTATCTTGTTTCCATAGACAAAATAGTGGGATTTCTTAAGATTGGACTAGACAGACAGACTGGGACAAAAAGCCATGAAGACAGAGACTGAGAGAAGTTGTGCATGCTTGCAAGAAGACAGACTAAACAAGAAAAGCACACAATCAAGGCTCAGTAATCTGTCCAGTTAGTTAGCTGCCACTGTCAGTCAACATGGTACTGGGTAGATGACAAATTAGGTGCATCAGTAGCAAACATTTGACATTCAAGACACATAAATGCCGTCCACTTTAACTCATGACCCTTTGGCCACCATACATGTACTGTACGTCTGCAACATACATAGAGATACTTTACGGTTTACTTGTCAGTGACTTGACACTTAAAGCTGGACTTTGCTCTTGCTACCATCCTTCTACAAACCAAAGTGACTTATAGCCTTGAGTACCTTGGTATCTATGACAAATAAGATAAATAGCAGTTTTATAATCTTATAAAAATGTAATGGCGCAACATTTAGACTGTGCAGAATCTCTGTGGGCTAAGAAACTTGTTTTTATGGACCATTTATGGACCATCCATATGGAGTTTTTTGGAGCTTTCATACCCTAATAAGCTTTTTATTTAATCATGTAGAATTATTTCTGCAACTGAGAGCAATCCTATTTGTTTTCTCACATATTTTCTTGTTATTAATGCAACCTTTTCAAGATCGAGTTTTCTGAATTCGTGCAGCTGAAATTACCAACCTCTGCCTAGATTATTCCAGGCCAGTATCAGTGAGCTGTCCCAAGAGTTGTTTCACAAAACCCATCAAAGCAGGCTCAGTTTTGTCATCTTGGCAGTCTCTTGTTAGTGTCCTCAATTCACCCTGAATTGTTTAAAAAAAAAAAGTTGGAAATTATATTTTGTTTTTGGATGGATTTTCCAGAAAAGAGCAAGCATATTTCACCCACCATAAATTGATCATGTTTCTGCAGGCATGTCATGATGTGATTCCAAGGGAGAGATCAGTTATGTAACAGCTCATATGCAAACTATTAGGGCTCAGCCATGTTTTAAGGGTGCGGCATATCCTCGGGCACCTCTGGGGTCCTCCCAGGGAAAACCCTCTGCTGTCCAAACAGGTCTCTGTATCCGTGACAACGTAGCCTCTGCCCTCTGAGCTCAGACATCTGAGCTGTCCTCCTCACTGTGGAAATGTTTATGCAAAGGAGCAGTTCCACCCAGTGTGTGTGTATGTGTGTGTGTCATCAAAGCCATTAATATTCAACACGTGCATGCTTGAGAAAAGCAGTGGAGAAACAAATATGTGAGTGAAAGCAGGTATGGAAAGATAGAAAAAGGGTGAAATGGAGTCTGAAAAATAAGCACATTCCCTTGAGGAATGCCTGTGTGCTCGCCAAGCTGCAGAGATGCTGGAAAGTGAATGAAAATGTGAAGACGTAGTCGGATTCAGAGCTTTGGATGAGCCAAAAAGGTAATTTCCAGTCTTTTTTCCGAGGACCCACCCAGGGTTTTCCCCTACATTCATGTAGCAGCAGCAACACACCAGTGTTCTCTTTACTGTTAGAAAAGTTACAATCAGCATTTCTTTACATCTCATAAGAAGTATTTCAGCTAGTATAAATAAGGCAGTAAGCAGAGTAGAATCAAATATGACTCATATCTATTCAATCTGAGGCTACTACCACTAAATTCTTATCTAAACTTAACAGTCTATTAGATTTTGCTAATCCTTTGTTTGTTTGTTTGCTAATCCTTTGTTGTTATGGATGGAAAAAAGAGCTAAAAGACCCTAAAAATAACTGATCTTCCTTCACAATTAAACTAATTGAGCTCTGAGCAACATTAAATCAAATGTGTAAAGAAAATTTAATTGCAATTTTTACTGACTTTTTTTTTATGTAGCTGCAATCAGGGATAAATAAAAGAAACAGTCCTTCCTGTCTCTTGATGTAAGCAATTCAAATTGACGTTGGCCTAGTGTCAAAATGGGCTTTGTCTCTACTACAGTGATTGTTTGTATTGAAATGCAGAGCTGGCATGTTAGTGTACAGTACTGTATGTCTGCGTGCTTGTTGAGACATCTCTGTGTATGTGTTTACTGTTCGCATGTTTGAGCGGCCAAATAGTTTGGCATCTTTAGGCAATTGACTCAGCTTGCCAGATGTGTTCTTTTTATCCAGCTGGCTGAGGCCATGTAGTGCTGCCTCATCTGGCTGAAATGCACTTGAAATGCCAGACTGCTTGCTTCACTGTCCTGCCTTTTACTAGTTGTTCAGAGCACAATGTGGTACCATGATATATACATGATATATTACTTTTTAGAGTTTATGAGGAGGCCTTTACAAGATAGATACAAGATGAGATGAACTGCAAAAAGTTTGAGATGGCTGGCAATGCAAGAAAGGCCCTGGGCTGCATTTGAACCCAGAAAATAACATGGTATGTGGGTTAGAGCTGAAAAGTCACTTGACAGAAAATTCATCTGCAACTATGCCAAACATTTCCTAGTTTCAGCTTCTCAACTGTGAGGATTTGTTACTTTTTTGTGATAGTAAACTGAATATCTTTGAGTTGTGGACAGTTGGTCGGACAAAATAAGCAATTTTAAAACATTACCTTGGGCTGTAAGACATTTTATAGACCAAACATATAATCGATTAAGAGAATTATTGATAATGTAAATTCAGCTCTAGTGTGGATTAGACCACCAAGCCAGCAGAACGCTCTAAACTGAAGCATAAAGTTTTATGCTGGTTCAGATCTCAACCATTTTAGCTTTTAATGACATTTATTTATTACTGCTGTTTATTACATTTTTTATATAAAGAAAAAATAAACACAACAAAACTCATATCTAAATTGGTTCTGTCATCATGCCACAGGAGGTCTTCTGTGAGGAACTGACTCTCTAAACAGATGGTTAGAAAACCACATGAGTTGTGTTGACAACTGTCAGCCATACAGAGCCTGCTCATTCTCCCCCTCCTCGTCCCCCATTGCATGTGCTGAAAGACTAGACGGTCAAAAGAAAAGCAACAGATGTCCCACAGTTTTTAATATCCAGAACCGTCGACTGGCCGGTCACCTGTTTTGGTGATGTTGTTTCGAGGTGAATGCGTTTTTTCGTGGACTCAGCATTTTGCATGGGAGGACTACAGAACGAGTCCCCAGTAAACAATCACTATCAAAAGACATCAGCTGTCATCCAGCCCACTCTAGAGGATTCTACCAGTCTGTGTGTGTGTGTTCATGCGCAGGCACGTGCCAGTCTGCCACTTCAGTGTATCTGAATAGGATGAATGGCACGTTGGCCGTGCATCAGTGTGAGCCCCGTCCCAGCAGGCAGACAGATAATGAGGCAGAGGCTTCATTGTTGGCATCAGATGACCCTGTTCAGTAAAAGGTACAGGCAGTCAGCAGATCCCACATCCTCCACTGTGTACTCACAGTAACAACGTGTTTCAGCACTTACCCAGCTTTACCTGTAGAGACAGATATAAACTTGAGATGCCTTGCAGCAATGGCAAAGGTGGACCAGTTAGGGCAGTTATACAGTTATTATAAAGTAAAGTATGTAGGTCTGAAAGATTCAAAGAAAGTATCTAATGACAGTTTTTCTTACTGATATTGTGATTTAAATTGCAATTATTTTCTATGATCTAAACTCCAGGTGTGTATTTCTGATCTACATACGTATCAAGCATTACCTCCAACTTATCTTGTCTCTACATTAATAGTATTACATAAAATAATGAATATACTTGTTGTTGAGGTCCCACAGTCTTTTAAAAAACAGCCAGATTGAGAAAAGTCAACTTCTAAGTAAACCTTTCAAGTTTTTATAGAAACAAAAATCAATTTAGCTGATATTTATTAAGATATTACATTAGTGGTACAAAACCATTTCTGGTCAAGCTTAAATGGAACAGATACTGGTAAACAGAGAGTATGTTAACCAGACAGCAGCCAAAATGTCTTTTTTGTTGTTTCGCCAAGTCACAGAATTACGTCAATTAACAACAGCTGAGTAAAACTGTCTGCGACAGTTGTCATTATATCCTGTGAAATCAACAGTCGCTGTTTTTAGCTGTCAAATGCTACAGTCTTTTAAGACAATGTTAATCATTGTGGCTCTTGCGATTTGAAAATTGCACTCTTTTAACCCCAACGTTACAAACAACAATAACAATTATTTCCATTATTGACGAATCAGTTGATTCATCTTTTTGTCTAAAAATGTCAGAAAATAGTGAAAAATGCTCCCAGAGCCCAAGGTGACATCTTCAAATAGCTTGTTTTTTTCCAACCAATAATTCAATTATTGGAGTGAAAAGACATGTTTTCCTTTTGAAACTGAGACAACATGAAAACCTTTCCCACTATCACACATGTAAAATGCTAGCAATTTACAGCAGACTTTCCATCATATGTTCATCCTTGTTTAAATTTCATCTCATGCTGATCAGTTATGTTGGGAAACACACACCAACGCATGTGCACGGATAGTTTAGTAAAGGCTGATGATGGGTCCAGCTAGGGCCATGTCTCAGGTCAGACAGTTGGTGCTTTGTCCCACTGTCAGCTGTGAAGGGTGAGTATATATACAGGGTGTGTGTGCGCATGTGTCTGTGTGTGTGTGTGTGTGTGTGTGTGTGTGTGTGTGTGTGTGTGTGTGTGTGTGTGTGTGTATGTCAGCTGTTGACTTAGCTGTCTGCCGTAATCCTGTTACTTTCTCCAGCACGGTGCCAAGTGGCACACACTAGTCCCAGTCACACTGTGTCATTCACCCTCTCTCCCTAAAAAAAACTTCTCAGTATCCACTGTTCTTGAATTATGTCATCAGTCTTGTTGAAGCAGTAGAAGACTTTCATTTTTGTCTAAAATTCTGCATTTAGGACCCAGTATTCATGAACTAAATTGAAATTACTGAGAGATAACAACAGATAACCGGACTCTTATTCCTCCCATGTGAATCCCATTTGAAAATGCAGAATACTGACTTGTTTCTTCTTTACTAATAAAAAAGTTTTCTCTGTTGTCAGAAGTTTGTTAATCAGTCATGATCAGAGTCCCATTGCTTATCTATACCTCATAAATCATAATAGAAGAGACACACCTGTTTAAGTCTTGTTATGAAGACTCGTCAGTGTGTGAAATGCCCCTTGAACTTTTCCAAGACGTGTTCTGCAGTGGTGTGTAAGCAGTCAACACTTCACAGACCATTTGATTTATGAACTCAATAGGTCAAGAATTTGTGAAGGCGGTGTGTAGTGTTTTTTGTGTGCATTTCTAAAATGATACCTTTGATGGAAGGACGGCAATGTGGTACAATCTCGCACTCGCTGCCAACGTGGGTGAAATGTTTCCTCCAGACACGCCTGCTACTCCTGGCGTGAGATCCAGTTTTTCCCTCTCTTTTTTTCAAATCCAAACAAAATGGTCCTCAGCTGGTGCTCTGGTGAGTCAGAATGAGGCCCTAACACACTGAAACATGCACAGTGTGCTTTTACAATGAAAAGGAAGATGGAGAGAGAGGGGAAAGATCCAAGAACACCATAACTCTGCTGGCATAATCTGGGTTTTGGTTCACATTGTTTTGTATTATACATTAGCAAGAACCATAATTAATGCTTAGTGCTACTTAATTTAATTTGTGCAGTGGAAATGTGATGTTGGCCTACAAAGAGCAGAATGAATAAGAAGTAGCTGGATAGAAATTGAAACTAATTACTCTTGTCCTTAGTTAAATACGCCGATACATGTTGGAAGTAGAGCTGGGCCTTATAGTGATGTTATAGTGATATTCAGACATTAAACTAGATATAATCATGTGGAAGCTTAACATTGTGTTATGCTGATCCTAAAGGCTGCAGCTAAATGACACATTTCATGAGTTTCATGTGTGCTAAACATGTAGCATTAGTCATTCCCCAAATAATATAGCATTATGTAAACAAACAAGCCAATATTTAGTATTCGGTATGTATAGTATGCCATGGCTGAGAGTCTACAGCCATGCTAGCAGCTCTGTGAGGCTGTACAGTGGTGCTTTGAGCTAGACGCTAATTTCAGCATGCTAACATGCTGATATTTAGCAGGTGTAATGTTTACCATGTTCACCATCTTAGTCTAGTGTGTTAGCATGCTTACATTTGCTAATTAGCACTTAAAATAAAGCTGAGGCTGATGTCAATGTAATGAGTTTTGCAGATATTTGGTCATAAACCAAAGGAATGGACAAATTGAAATGTTGACCTAATAATGGCGCTAGAGGAAATGTTAAAGGATCACTGAAGTCATTAGAATTTATCCTCTGGGGACCTTGAATATCTGTAGCAAATTTCACACCAGTCCATCTTGTAGTTGTTAAGATATTTCACCCTGTGCCACAAACGTCAACGTCTTGGTGAGGAGAACTCAGGGTAGCACCAAAGTCATTAGGATTCATCTTCTGGGGACCATGAATGTCTGTACAAAAGTTCATGGCTAATCATTAAAAAGTTGTTGAGATATTTCAGTTTGGACCAAAGTGGAGGACCAACCAACCGACCGACCAAAAACTGCAAGCGTGACTAAAAAATATTACGATTTTGATTTTGTCAAATATCACTGTAGTACTGTAACATATCCAACAGACACACAGTTGTGACCACATACACACACGAATGAAGCATTAATGTAGTAGCTATTCATGTTGTTACTCATGTGACACTAAATCATTTTTAGTATCTACTATTTGCATTTCTCGTTGGAAGCAATTTGATTTATCAAGGGAACTAGATTTATTCAGCACTTTATTGCATTTACTCTGTCAAGCTTATTTTTACGTGTCAGCTGTCCTGTGTAAAATCTTAATCAAAACGTGGTTTAATCAGGCAGCTTCATCTGCCAGGGTAGGTTGTAAAAGTCACCAAGCACAGGGGCCACTGACACACTGACAGACCCAAAAATAACACTAAGGAGCTTGTCTGGCTGGATGCAGATCTGAGGATTAACTTCAGGAAAGCTGCAGCAGCCCAGTGACTCTCAGCAGGTGCTGGCGCTGTAGTCAGGTGTGGTGTTTAAGCTCAGCTCTGGTTGGCAGGCTAGAGTGGACAAGATGCATAGAGTCAAGTGGTGGAGAGTGGTACATTTAATTTATCTCTCTTCAACAGACAGCAGTTGAGTGTATGGAAATAATTTTGAGAACATTTTAAAAAGCATAGCAATACTACTGTCATCCAATAGAAGGCACTGGTTATTTAGATCATGGTTTAATTAATTTACATTTAGTATAAAAAGATCTGCACGCTGTCCATACGTGCAGCAGACATTTGCTTCTGAAACACACTGTAAATTCAAGTAAAGTGTTAGGCCTCCCTAATTTTCATTTGAATTTTTAAAAACAGCATACTGTTTTGTTGACACTTCTCCATTTTCATAGGTGTTAGCAACAAACACGTCTCGAAAGTCACTGAGCTTTTTAAAGCCCAGCTGTACGCCAGAAGTAATATCTTTAAAATGCAAATGAAAGTACAAGGCTTCTAGATAAGTAGTTTCACTTGTGGTTTGTAATGCGTTTCTGCTGCAAATGTCTCTATGTATGGTGTGACTATGGTGTGTCATGCTCTTTTTAATTCATGGCACAACATTTCTGGCAGAACCCTTCCTCAGTGTATAAGGTTAGAGAGTAAGACTTAATTTGTCTGCCCTGATATACTGAGAAGAAATCTTTTCCAAAATCACGCAAATTTGTGTTCTGTTTGTGTGAGCACCCTTCTTTTATTTGGGATTAGCTGTCAGGACAACAGTCTTGTTCGGTGTCCCGGAGAGGATTTTTAACTTTTATAACTTTAGAGAACTTTAGGGTGTCCTGTGCTCTCTAGAAAGAAATTATCTTTATTTACTTCTAACCTGCCAAACACACAACTCAGGGATTTCTGTCTCCGTCCTTCTAAAACGAGTATCTGTTTACAGGATCTTGCTTCATGAACTGAGCCAGGGGAGGCTGTGAACTACGGGGTAGATCATTATCACTCGCTGTTTCATGGAAACCATTCCTCAAAGATGGGTGATATGTGTTCACCTGTGTGCATGCCAGGGCATGTTAATTTGCCATGGCGTCTGACAGGCAGCCATTGTTTCATTTGAACTGAGGATAAGCAGAAAGATGAGTTACATTATGTTGTTCACCCTGCTCTATCCTAAAGAGAAAGGACATTAAAAAGCCATCACATTTTATTCTTTAATCAAGGCAGGATGAGATCAATTGATAATAACATAATATAAAAAAAACATGGCTTCTGTTGCATTGAATAAATTGATACATAGCCTGTTTGTGCTCATTGCCTGCTGTGTTTTGTAGCCTCTACTTGGACACCTCCCTTTGGCTTGAATTAGTTAATGCCTTGGCTTGGGTTTCACTGTGGCTTAAACACTATGTGGTGTTGAGTTCACACTACAAAACAGTACTGCTTAACCTTCACTGAGAAGCAAGCAACCACCCAGACACACTCACACTCACACAGTGTTCTTTCTTTCTTCTGTTAATCATGGTCATCTGCCCCCTCTTTCTACCTCCACAACCACATCCAGGATAACCTGAGCCGCGTCTCTCCCCAGAGACAGTGGCACTGAACTGGGCTAGAGTCCTGTTCCTCTCCCCCCTCGTCTCCATCGACCCACTTAACAGAGGCCCCATTGACTGTGGCAAAATACAGCCCTCTTCTCTCATTTCCCGTCTCTTTCAGCGTGTCCATCCCCACCTGTGGTTAGTCTGTCTGCAGATAATGATACACAAGGGCTGGTGAAACACTTACTAAATGCAATTCTTTTGTTGTTGTGTGTGTGCATGCTTGTTTTGTTGATAGTATTAGTCAGAGATTGAGCCCAAATGTAAATAATTTGTGTGTGATGAACACAGCTGCTTTCCAAAATAGGCCTTCCTCTCAAACACATAGCCTACTTACATTTTGATCGTATTCATGCACATTTTTATTGCCTGCATGCCAGTTATTGGCACTTGCAAACACACGCATGCAGTGTTAGACGTGAACACCAATAGATCCCCTAGGAGAATCCCCTAAGAATAATAACATGAGAGGCACAAAGGTCAAAGGTCAGAGATAACATTACAGTAGGTAGAAATACTTGACTTGCTAATGAGTGTGTGTCATGTAAATATCTACTGTTAAGTATTGCATGTGCCAGTCGCCCAGAATCCACAGAGCTGCAGTTACTGTACATGCCTAACCCTTGTTTCCTCATGAGAAAGCCAAGAAACAGGAGAAGGATAGAAGAGTGTTGAGGAATGTCCTTCAGCCTCCTTAAGTACAGCTCTTTCTTTTGCTTTTCTCCTCCTTTTCTCTTGCCTTTTTATTGCAGTTTTCTCACGCTCTCACTTCCCCTTTCTTTTGGTGTTGTTTCACGAAAGCTTACTCTCTCTGCGAGGCGTCTGTTGATTTGTATGGCAAGGAGTTTGAATAGCACCAGTGTGCCTTGTTTAGAAAACTGAGACGCATTCCTTCATGGGAAGTACTGCATCCTGAAATGTTGTTATTAAAGTTTTTCACCGTTAATCCTGACTTTTTTTATTGAATCTTTTCATACATTTTTGATATAAAACAATGTGGGAATGTTGTCTTAATCTCTCTGTCTCTCTGTTTTACCTCTACAGGTTATGAGTAATGGAAGCAGGATCGGTGGTGCGTGCCGTGTTCGAGTTTCTCCCCAGCGTCTCCGAGGAGCTGCCACTCTTCACCGGTGATGTCATCGAGGTGCTCAGTGTCCTGGATGAGTTCTGGTTGCTTGGTAACAAGGATGGCGTCACAGGTAAGGTGTCAGGGGTCATCATTACTGTAAATAAAACAAAATGGCTGAATGTTTCTGTTAAGAAGTTGCATTTTGTAGCACAAAGAACTTCAGAAGCTTCAGAAGCCACATGGAGAAACGTACTGTAGCTCATTGATTATAAAAACAAGCCACATGGGAAACTGTGGGTGACTTCTTGGTCTTTTTTTGGTGTTGAAATGGCAAATGATTCAGTTCAGCAATGCTTTCTAATAATTGTTTGACATCCCCCTGGTTCACTCCCTCTCTTTAGTTTTGTAATGCATTACATCAGACTTCTATGACTGGCCACTTGTAAAGTAAAGGGGATTACAAATGAAACATTCTTGCCCTTAAGCAGGTCTGATCATTTAGAATAATCAATGAAAACTACTCTGAAAAGTGAGGAATTAAGCATTGCAGATCTTACTTTCATGAATAAGTTCTAACACATTAAATAGTGTTTGTTTCACTTATCACTTGATGCTCAATTGTACATTTTGTAGAGGAAGCTTTCTTGCTTTCTCTGCCCTTGAAGGGTCGAACTCACAGAAATCCGCTTAAGTTTTCCAAGAGTCGAATGTCATTTAAGATGAGACAGGGGATTCCCTCAGAAGGGAAGTGCATAGGGGAAGTCAGTGTGGGCTCCTGGAAAACACAGGTGATATCAGTATGTGTTTGTCATGACTTCTCTGGAAAGATGAAGCCTTTGTGACGGGGTACAATGTTGACAGTTCAGAGAAATGCACATGCTGTGTACAGTAAGGGCTGTCTCTGTTTGCACTAAATACCATTCTGCTCTATTCAGATAACATTTTGTTTTATTGTATCCAACTGTTCTTAATCTGTTGGCATTCTCCAAATATTTAAATATGTTAGGGACCACTGCAAAACTCCCAAAAAGAGAGCAATGTATGGCCTCTAGACGTTTGTCTTAATGTATTTCTGATATGAGTTGAGGAATGCAGTACCTGATTATGTCCTGATATTCTTTCAGATAAGAGTTCACATATACATATTATCAGATAGATTTCAGTAGCAAACTACAGTAAAACAGTAAGCGTATTAGTCTAGTCTATAGAAACATCATCTTAAAATAATGGAATTGTATGTAGTTGTAAATCTGCATGTTTATAAGGTAATCAAAATTACACTTTCCTCTCCTTATACTGATATTATCTGCAAATTATTAAATTAGGATGAGGATACTACATCTGCACAACAATGTCTGTGAGTTAACATATCTGAATATTGGACACATCTGAAGTAACAGCAGTCATTGTTTTCATTGTCTTGAGGCAACAGAAGTATCAGGCATGTGTCATTGTGTTCGTCCTCTCTCTCCTGTCTTCAGGTCAGTTTCCCAGCACCTTTGTGGAAGAGGTTACCATTCCCAGCAGCAAGCCTGGAGACAGACTGTACGTGTGCATCAATGATTTCAGCACAGCAGAACCGGGCAACCTGTCCCTGAAGAGAGGTACGGACGTACTGCATGCACTCAGACAGACAATGATGACTTTTAAAGTAATGATGAATCACTCCCAGTCTTTATGACTCCCAGTCATAACACATGGAGACTTTTATCAGAGCACACATGGGCTTTATCTGTTATTTTTAAGAAGATGTTTTAAACAGGATACTGGATATAACAAGCCAAACACTGTGTTTTAAATGGTACTACTGTTAACTCTAATGGCTCATGTTTTCTCACCTAGCTTAACGCTACTTGTTGATGTCGTTGTGCTCAGGTAAATTGTTTGTTTTGTGTTGTAGTGTAGTTGTGCTGTGTTGGACAGTGTGACCTGTCTCCACTGCCACAAACTCCACAAACTGGGACCCACGCACTCTTCAGTTGAATGTTGCCAGAAATGAAAATCAAACAATGGTTTTTGTGCACCATTCAATTTTAGTAGTACCGGGCATTATACTAATAACTGTACAGCAAAATGAGTGAAAAACGTCATTCTTTCTACAAATCCTACTGTAACAAAGCAGGTCCTGATTGCATTGATCAGAGTGAATGGAGACAAGGCACTGGTTTTCTTGTGTATGGTGTTTACATGGTCGAAGATTGTCCAGTCATTTTAAATCAACACAATCAACTCTAACCCAGAGCTAGCCAGGGATCAAACCTGTGATGTCACTCTGGAAAACTGATTAGGAAAGAAGATAAAAGTCACTTTTTATTTGCACCTAGAGGGAATTTCTAAAGACAAGTTAGGACTGATGCCACAATGTAGGAGTACAATTTAAAGAAACCCTACATATTGAGTCTCGCATTCACAGTTCAGCTAGGTTTGCATCTGTTTTTGCATTATTTGTTTTCTAGTTTGGGAAAGAGCTCATGTTCACATGAACTGTTTTGTTTGAGGCCATTAAAGTAACATTGGTTCTTATAAGGAATGCTATTCTTCTACCCCAAAATGGAATTCAGTTAGTTTATTTCTCAATTTTTATTTCTCATTTTACTGACAGGTTCCATTAGTGGAATAATATTATTTAGATTAAAAAAGAGATGCATTTTCAAAGTCTGTTTTTTTTCTCTCAGCTCCTGAGAAGTTAACATTTTGTGGTGTTTTTAACAGTGATATAGAATCCGAATTCTAGGTTATGGCAGTTTATTGCTCCACCGTAAGTCTAATTATTAATCAGTTTTATTTTTTTTAAAAAGCATACAAATTCTTACAGTAAATGGGATGATAGACATTTCTCTGCAAATTCATATACAAATCTTTTTAAAACTTGGGGATTTTCTTCTTTAATTCCATATGCAGATTATTACTTTCTCTTGAGCAAAACACAAATGCAGATTCCCCATGAGGGAAGGTCATTGTTACAGCACCACGTAATAATGACAGTCTTTTTCCAAAACTCTCCACTAGATGTCCCCAGATGCCAAACTGAAACCTACATAGACTGTCTTCAGCTGACTTTTTGTTTTATTTTTACGTTCCTGAGTCGTCTCACATGATTATAGTAGTTGTTGTGTTGTTGTTGTTGTTTTTTTCTGATTTGTCATTCAACAACACTCTCAGGCATACAACACTGATGTTTGCAGAGATCCTTTACATCGGTAGTAGTGCTAGTGGTAGTCATAGTAGTAGTTGAGGTATTGAGAATTTAATTGTGCATTAAATGTTGATTTTAACTAAATAAATATTTTAAATTAATCTAGAAGAACAACCCATGACCAAATTTACTCAACAACAATAGTGCAGTATATTTTTGTATTTTCATAGATAAATAACACTTCCCCGGATCATAGTAAACATAGGAAGTAGTCTTTACTGGCCATCCGAGAGTTAATATGTTCATTTCCAGTATGATTTTCAATGGCCCCTATTGGCTGTGTTCCAGTGTTGGTCCCAGACACAATGGGAGGTGGAGCCGCAGGTCTTTGGAATGTGACCCCCGTGACTTCTGGCTGACCAGTCAACATTCCTATAATCCCTGGTTCTCCAGATATATTAGCAGCAGTGCTGACCCTAGTAAAGTTATTAAGAATGCAATAATAAAGGTAATCTGAAATAACTTGAAATAAATTACTCAGATGTAATGTGACCAGAGCTACCTGAAAGCAGATAGAAATTTGAACAAAAATGTCTGAAATGCCTGGTACTTCATTGCAGTTCTTCTAATTCCATTCACGTTAAGTCAAGTCAGTTCAATTTAGTTCACTTCAGTTCGGTTTAATTAAATATTTATTCTCAGCGGTGCAAAGTATGCGAAAAAAAGTAAACTATCAACTATCAAGCTCTCTTTCAGACACACCTGTCGGCCGCCCCACAAGCAGCAACTATAGGCTTGTTCTTTGTATAATTAATTGGCTAATTGGTTGAATTAGAGCATCAGAAGAATATAAACAATATACAGATACTGTAGATTGATTAGAGCAACCAGCAGGACAGCCTGTGCCTGCTGTCATTACCTTTATATCGTGACACTTTACCGCTTTATCTCTGTGCATCTCTCTCAGTGCTCACAACTCCCTCCTTATCTGTTTTGCTAAAATGGCAAATGAAATATATTTCAAATAATAATGTAACACCTGAGAACAAGAACTGGTTGAACTTAGCAATTTTAGAAAGTCTTCCTTTAATTTAGCATTTAACTATGACTTAAAACATTTTCCTTTTTTACTGATTCACATCAGTAACGTGAATATTAAATGTGATTCCCTTTATTCCCCCTATGTCTCTCTAGGTGATGTGGTAGTTGGAGAAGCAGGAGGGTCCATGGACCTTGGAGAAACCTGGCAGCGTGGTTGTAATGCCTGGGGCGTCCGTGGTCTCTTCCCCACATCATGTGTGAAGGAGCTGAACCTTTCAGGCCGCTCCAGGCAGCTGTCTGAACGCTCAGCTCAGGCCCAGGCTTCAGAGCTCCCACCTTACGCCCTGGGCCAGGCCCGCGCCCTCATGAGCCTCCATGCGCAGCTCAATGAGGAGCTGGACTTCCGCGAGGGGGACTTGATCATCATCACCGGCCTGCCCGAGCCAGGCTGGTTCCAAGGAGAGCTGGAGGGTCGCAGGGGCATCTTCCCAGAGGGGTTTGTGGAGCTCCTGGCTCCCCTCCGATCTCCTCAGGAGCCCGTGGACTGCCAGTATTTGAACAATGATTCTGAACAATTTAGCTACGAGGACCCATACGATGCAGAAGAGGGGATGGAGGAGGACGTTGCAGAAATAGGAGAGGTTTTTCTCAAAGAGGAAGAGGAGCAGAAGGACTCTGTAGTAGAAGAAGAGGAAGAGGAGGAGGGCGGTGTCTATGTTGTGGCACTATACGAGTTTCGTGCCATGGAACCAGGCGAGTTGGACTTTGATATGGGGGATCGCATACGTGTTATAAGCACTTTGGAAGATGGTTGGCTGGAGGGGGAGCTGCGAGGGCGACGTGGTATTTTTCCTCATCGTTTTGTCAAAATAGAGGACGACGGGCGGAAAACTGCGGAGGAAACAAATGTTGTTGAACCAGAAGAAGACAAGGAGAACAGTTGTACTTCTGAACACAGCTCAGGTCATTTATGTCCCAATGGGTCAGAGAATGATCCTGAATGGAGGACATATGAGGATCATACAGTGTGGGACCTGGACTACTTTGAGAGAACTGAGGAGCAGAGGTGGCAAAGTGAAAACAAACATACTGGAGTTCAAGCTAACAACAGAGGACAGAGAGATGGGGGTAGCAGGCCTGACTGTCAGCCACGTAGACCTGTCGCTCCAACACAGAGAGGACCTGAGAGACCCAAATCCACTCCTCCAGCAAGGCCCAGACTCCCATCTCGCCATAGTCGGCCGGCACGTAGCAATAGGCATCATTGCACATCTTCTGGCACAAATCGGTCCAACTATACTAATGGTAACAGTCGATCCTTACAGTCCAAACTAACCCATAGTCTAACCCTTCCTAGCACTCAGTCTGGTTGGTCTAAAGACAGCAGATACTACCAGAGGCCAACAACGGATGGTGCCACCACCAATAACAGAAGTGCCAGTCTTGGCCCGGCATTATTTAACTTTGCTCAAGGCCATAAGCAGAAGAAGCTAACTCGCCACGCTAGTGTCAGTGATGCTGATATGATGATGGGCAGTGCTGAGACACGGCCACATTCCCAGCAGACGGTGCGTGGCTCCAATGGTATAATGCCAACATCCATCACCTTAGACGCCCTAGCAACCTCAGCCGGTGACCTGGAGGCCAAGCTATCCCAGCAGCTTTTCGAATTTGAGAAAAGCTTGACTACTTCATATAGTGATACTAACATGAGTTCTGGTCCCAGGAACACGTCGTCTGTAGGTGACCTGAGCCAGCAATCCCGTATCTCGCGCCACTTTTCTATCATGGAGTACAGTGATGAAAGCGACATAATTCGAGGCTCCTCGCATTCACCACTGTCCCACCTCTTGCAGTCGAACTCTGCCACTTCCTCACTAGAGAGGCGCAGGACCCTTCGCCCTCCTCCTCCTCGTCCTAGAATCCTTCGTCCCCCAGCCCCACCTGCATACAAACCAGCCCGCCCTGCTCCACGTCCCCCTCCTCGTTGCCCGAGACAAAATACTGCTCCTCCAACCAACAGCCCCATCTTCTACACCCCTGACGAACCAGCTATAAACGTCCTCGACCAAATAACAGAAGGGCAGACTGAGTTCGGTGACCTTGCAGCTGCCCAGGAACATGAAATCCAGTGCCAGCTGGAGGCCGAGAAAGAGCTGGAGAGAGAGATGGAGCTGGAGAGTCAGAGACAGAGGGAAGAGGAGGAAAAGTACCAGCTGCTGCTACGGCTACAAGAGGTGGAGCACGACATGGAGGCATATGCACACACAGCGGAGGAGCTCAGGACCATGTTGGAGGAGGAGGAGGAGGATGAGACAGCCCGCATGCAAGCCATGGAGAATCTGGAGTTCTGCAACTACACGCTGGAGACACTGGCCCTTGAGCAACAGCAGCTACAAGGTAAGACTGTTGGGCAGTGATAAAAATAACATCACAGAACTGATGGGAACTGGAGACAAGATGGGTTTGATTCAGCACTGAATTCTGGTTGTTTTTATTCTCATTGTAAGTGCCAGAGTTTAAGCTTACAAAGACCTGAAGGATTTTCCAAAATAGAGATGTGAACAGACTAGAGACTAGACTAGATTTGCTCTTTTTCCCTGCTTTCACTGTAAATTTAACATCTTTGGGTTTTGAACTGTTGTTTGGACAAAACAAGACATTTGAAGACATCACTTTGGACTTTTTTTTGGTGATGGATATTTGACTATTTTTTGACATAAGACTTAAACTAATGAAATTTAGAAACTGAGGGAAAAAAACAGCAGAAAGTGAGCACGCTAGCAGCAACAAAGATGTCAGACCTTGTCTACATGCATTCAAGTAGATGTTTTCCTTTTCAATTTACAAGTCAGTTAGCTACTGTAGCAGAAGGGGTTAGATGGAAACAATGCAAAAGAGAAGACAAATATAGTAGAATTTAATTTTACTTGATGTCACAGTTCACTTCTGAGGCCCTCTTGCCTGCAGCTTAGTTTAAAGAGTAATACCTATTCACTGAAGACAAAATGTAATATAGCAGGAATCTAAAAATGAGCCATCCGTCCTTACCAGATTTCCTCTTTGACTTGTTATCCCGACACACACACACACGCACACGCACACACACACACACATGCACGATCACGTTATTTAAATTCCACTGTAAACTGTGGAAACAAGACATCCCTATTTACTGTCCACAATGATCAGCGGAAGGAGGATTGTGTATTTAAATTAAGGGTTATCATAACACTGTGTGTGTGTGTGTTTGTGTGTGCAGATTGAGGAATTTGCTTTGTCTCACTACACTGCTTATTTAGAAAAGTACAGCAAATGTGGCAGAATCCGCATGTTGCTGCAGGGTTTAGGTGGAGTAAAGGGAAATTAACTTGTACAGTATTGAGGTAGGTTTTGTCAGGTACTGGCTTTCACATCCCATTTGGCACGAGTGCTTTATCCTTTCAAACTGCTGTAAACTGTTACAGCAGTAATTTTGAAAGTTTGAAAGGTCACACAATACCAACACACAAGATGAACCTGAAAGTGAGGATTCAGTTACACGTGTGTTTTAACAAAGATATTGCAGACTGCAGATCATTTAATTAATCGACTAGACTGAGTCAGTAATTGTGAACAACTTTTGTCCCCAATATATTTACTTATATCAAAAACAATAGTTATGTACTAGATTTGTTTTCACCATCTCACACTGTCTGGGTGTATAGTGCTGTCTTTGGCAGCCCAACACTTTTTCACATAGGTACGAGGTGCATTCCTGCACATAGTGAGAGGGCAAGCAATGCACGTGGGCCTCTGTTCCTTTTCCCACCCTCTCTCTATCTAAATTTCCTACCTCTTTCGCCTTCCTCACAGTTTCCTTACTCTGCACCGTTCATCCTTTCCCCCCATCATCTCTTCTTCTTCAAAAGGAGTGAGGAGAGGGAATACATTGGGTGTGGTTTTGGGCATTTTTGCAGCAGTGGAGACAGACCATGTCCCACTCTAGAGCGGGATCCAAAGTGTGGTTGTGGCGAGCTGTGACATGGCCCATAGCAAACCTCTCCACGCTGTTTGGACTCGCTCAGGAGGCCAGGTCCAACAGAGCGGCAGGTAGGCTTGAAGATGGTGTTAGTTGGGTAATTTGTCAGACCGTTGTGCCGTTTGATCAGTCAGTGTTGTGTGGGCCGAGCATTGTTGTTGTTTTTCACTTTTGCTCATATAGCCGTTGTGGGTTTTAGTGCCTTGCTCAAGGGCACTGACAGTAGTTGTTGAAAGTTTCAAACTGACTTTTCCTGTGTGGATTCAAATTCTTATGAGGGAAGGAGGGTGGAAATATGAATGAGTTGTAAACTATTTAGCAGTTTTTTATGTGTTAGAAACAGGAAGGGTTGTTGTTAAATATTATAAGCTAATAAAAAAGCAAAAATTCCATGAATTTGTCATTCTTGGGCCATGTGACGATATTTACCTTAAGATGATATAAATTTGATAACCATCAGCCATACTGTTTGTACCACGGTAGCTGTAACTTTAATGTCACTGATTAGATTTATTGTGTTCCTGTATAACATTTTCAACATGGAGATATGTTTTGTCCCATATAAGGGAGTATCAGACAGTGTTATCTAGCTCTGCTCTGATTGGTCCAGTCTGAGAGTAGAGTGGCCCTCAATCATGCAGATCACAACCACCTGAGTGATGAATGTGTTTGTGGCTATATATTGCTTTGTGATGTCTATTTGATAATGCATGATGGAGATCTCTGTTCTGGACTGACTTTTGCCTCTGGGTGTATAAGGCCAACGTGGGCAATGTTGCAAATCAATGAGCAGGACTTATTTGTTTCTGGCAATGCTGGATTCCTACATTATTTTTTCATCAATGTAATGAATTAACTTGATTTTTAAGGTATTTAATTTGCTGGATTAGACAAAAACAGACACTCATGTCCGGTTATTTTATCCATTAAAAGTTTCTCAATTATTTTTCTATTTCTATGCTAATTTCCTATCTGTACATGTTGCTTGACATTGGATGTACTTACATCAACGTTCCAACAGCAGAGCTCACTATTTCTCATTGTTACACACACACACATACACACACACACACACGCGCACACACACACACACACACACACACACACGCACACACACACACACACACACACACACACACACACACACACACGTCCTCATTAATTTACACGCTTTCAGTCTAATCACTGCCAACAACCCGGTTCCTTTGTAATGTTAATGTGTCTCATTTTACACTGTAATCAAAGTTTCAGTTCTGTTTAATCCTTATTGAATTAAGGCATTTTTTTAAGTTTCTCAATGATTGGCAATGAAAAAACTGATCACACTTTCAAAAGTTGTTCTCAGTTGAGGCCATTGTTCACCTGCTCTAAGCTCATCTTGCTAAGGTAATCTGATTACTACAGGATGATTCTAGCGTATTCTAATTGAATACTGTTCCTTTAATCTTGTTTGTCTTTATACCTGTAAACTAATAATCAGTAAATGCCTGTGTTTATTGTTTCTATTTTTGTTTCATTCAAATGATTCATATCCTGATTTTATAAATGGGTCAATGGGTGAATCCCTGATCTTTATGTCTGCCAATGAAAGGAATCAACCTGAGGGCAAGAACATGTTCTACTGGCTACAGGTGCCTCTAAGGGTCATGCAACCACATAGTTTCCATTCACTCATCATCCTACAGGAATTCTCACACCCTCCATTCACAGTAATAAAATCAAATATTCAGTCTCTCTTTCCTTCTTCTCCCTCCTTCTTTCTCTCTTTCGGCTTTGATATTCGCCACACTGTTAGATGTGGAAATTGACTAAGGTAGTGACATGATTTGTAAGAGTTGAGATTCAGCATCTAGAAGGGAAAAACAGCCAAGCACACTCCCATAGCAGAATGTTTGATATGGTAATTATCAACACATTAGTCGGACACAAAAGCATTTAGTAGGATAGGTTAGTAGGATATTACGTTTTCCTTTGTTTTCCCTTTTATCCCATAGAAAGTTGTGTACATAGTCTCAGAATCTTTTTTTGTCAGCCTATTGCTATGTGTCTACACACACACACACACACACACACTCACCCAGGAATGAGTGTTTTCCATGCTTTTGCAGGGTGTGTTCCTGAGTGTGATGTTTGAAAGACAATGGCAGCTTATTGTTACAAGGCAGGGAGTAAATTCAATTTTGATTTTTGTGTCAAGTTCAAGCGTTTTTCTGTACATGCGAGAAAGAACATAAAAGTGACAGTTTTCTATCTGTGTGAGTGTTAGAGTGAGAGGGGTGACGATATGATAATTTAATCAAGATACAATTCCACTGACTTATTGCCCAGCCCTACATGGCTGTTAGAGTGTGTGTGGTGATGCTTTGGGACAAAAATGATAGAGTTTCACTGGACGAGTCTGGATGAGACAGAAAATTAAAATAATGTTTTGATCTGTGCATACAAATGTAATTACAAACATGTTATACTGTACAGTATGTGCATTACAGTAGTTAGCCAAGTATCCCTTTCCCAAGTATGCATGTAAGTGCATCACATCATGACTGATATTAATTGGGTCATATAATATAATGAAGCCTTCTATAAAGCAGTATCAAATGTGCTTGGTGTTAGTCGCTCTTTTTCTCACACACTAGTACAGGTTGTTCTCTGCCATCTCTCTGTGTTTCCTTTTTTCTTATTTAAGGTCTTTGACCTTCAGTCTCCTTTAATTCTTTAAACCCAACATTAAAACGCCTCCATCAGCTTCCATGACACCACAGCCTGATCTATTTAACACTATTTTCAGGATCTGTTTCAGCTTCAGGTTTCCCTCAGTCAGCCTTACAAACTGGAAGACTTCTAGGCTGCAGAGAGTTTGATATATGACCTTATTCCTGGACATCACACCGCTTTTTCTAGATGTGCTGAATGTCTATCAAGCTTAATTTACATAAGCTAACACAGCCACGGAGAGGAATGCTGTATTTGACATTCCTACATTTGACACACGTACACAAGCACACAGTTTCGGTTGTGTTGTGTGTTCAGCTACTGAAAGCTGAGATGTTGAAGACTGATAATTAAGTGGCCTTACGTAAGAAGAGAACAAAGTAAATAAGTATGATTTCTATGCGCAGCTTTACCTTGCAAAACTGTGTGTCTGGGTGGAATATGGGTTTTGGCCTGTTCGCTGCAAATGTGTTCATTTTAACTATGATTTACACCAATTTTATCATTTTTGTTTACAAAACAAAGAAAAAAATCCTGTCACATCTCTGAAATTTAGCTATTTAAATTGTTTTGTGGTAAATTTTACTGGAATGAAACAAAATTACTTTTCACCCTAAATAAGATACAAAAAGGATGCAAGATAAAATCATCCATTAATAGGGTATACATAGAATCTAAAGGCTTTCTTTACATGTGTCTTCCCTGTTTTCATAAATTTGATGTTTGTCAAGCATTTTATTCTGCTCTAGTTTGATTGACTAACATGTTTTTGATTTCCCTGTTGTCCCTGTTGCTGGGCTAACTTGACACCAGTTTAATCAAACCAGGAATTTGATGTTACTCAAAATATAATTTCTGGAAAAAAAACCAGTTGGTATTCAGAGTACAAGTTCCAGCTTCTAATTACATTTTAGATTGTTTGACTAAATTGACACTATCCCACATGTGTGTGCCTGTGTGTATCACGTGCACTTGAGTTTATGCGAGTCCTTTAAACCTGTCCCTTTAGTGCCTGCCTCTTTCATGGAGAGTTAAGGGGGGAGGGATATATTACACTCCAGCTTTATGAATAGGCCTGAGTTTTTTCTCACACTAAAAGATCGTGTCTCTTCTGAGAGTGGGGACAGTCTTCAACAATAGCTCATTGTACACACCAGCAGCTACTTTTTTTAGTAGCTGCTCTGGCCTAATCAGGCTTTGTACACTCAAAAATCTTCCCCTCTCCGTACTCTACTGACTTGCTCTAAATATCTAAATACAATAACTACCCTGTTCTTAGATACTTCACACTCCTCTTTCAATCAATCATTACTCCAAAAGAAAACTTGTTTCAAACAAAATCACGTGGACGTTTTCATGTGTAAATGATTGCTCCTCCTTGAAATGTAGGGCAAAGTCAAACCGACAGACTGGGTCAGTTTCTTGCTCAGTTTCAGTTTACACACAAATATCATGGCCTTTGGACCAGTGTTGAAAGTTAGAATATGAAAGTTAGAGCTGGTTGTATACACTGACAGGAATGAGTTGCATCATTGCTTTTGTCACTACAGGCTGCATGAATTACCTGTTGGCTATGTTCAACAGGTCTTTAATGCAGCCTGTAGTGAAACCCACAGGAAATAGCAAAAACAAAGAAAACAGGATACAAGGAAGGATGGAGGATTGTTCATGGCAGTGTAAAAAAAACATTTGGTGCCAAAGTCTGGAGCCCCTCAAAGGCAGACTGTGAAGTTATTCTCCATCTTCCATCAAAGAAAATCTCTAGGCAGACTGTTTTCCTGCAAACAGAGGTCCTAGCCAATTGAAACAATGGGAGGGGCTGTTGTGCTAATCCTCCACTCATGTGACTCCACTGAATCATTTACCCAAGGAGGCCCCTCCTTCAATAACCCTACCCCCCCCTTCCTTCCATGATTCGCTGAGATAGCTGCGGGGAGGGTACGATTCGGTTACACTGAGGGCTGGGAGGTGCTTGGGCCAGGCAGTGCTGCTGAGGGAGTGGAGAGGAGACAGAGAAACAAGTGGGAGAGTTACAGACAATATGCCTGACAGGTGGAGTCTCCCACAGCGCTTTGTTATGGAATGTAGGACTTTGGAAAGAGGGAATAAGCCACGCTGAACAGGAAACTGTATCAGCACACGGTAGGCTGATATAAACAGCAAGAGCCATGAAGAACCCGGTGGTTTATGGCAACCCAGTCATGTTTGGTCCAGTGGATTGGAACTATGCAGCCGGTGCCCTGATAAGAAGAGGGAAGAGTGTGGAGGAGCTGGGGGACGCTGGCTGGGCCAGAGAGAGGGAGAGGATGGCCCATCTGCAACAGTTACAACAGCTACACCAACTGCAGCAGCAACAGGTTGGATATCCTGGGTATGGAGTAGTTCCTCCTGGACAGCCTCACGCACCAGTCATGGTAGCATGTCCTGGTGACCCAATTCCAGCTCCAGGCTGCCCTATGCCAGTACATGGTGGCATGATGGTGCCTGTAGGTGGGCAGGTGCCGCCTCCAGTGCATGTGCCACCTCCATGGCCAGTACAATGGGAGAACCAAGCCCAGGGCAATGTTAGACAGGGCAATGTCTGCCACCAACCCAGTTGGGAGTATGATGACCGGCAAAAGGCAGCTTTCAAAGAGAAGAGGCCTCAAGGCCAGGACGTTTACTTCCACCCTGGTTCAGAGGATGGTCACCTAGATGTGAGGATATCTGAATGGAAAGGCAAACATTGTTTTTACCAGGGCCCTGAGGGTTACAGCCAACAGGACTGCAGCAGAGTGCCACAAGAAAAAGACAACAATGACTTCAGAGCTGAGGAAAGGTATGGTAAATCAGACGAGGACAGAAGAAGAAGGGATGATTGGGTCAGAGAAAATGACCATAATGCTGAACGTCATGGCCATAGGAGTCACAGAGACTTGGAAGAGTATGACCATAAGGACAAATACAGGCATAGGGATCATTATGACAGGAAATACAATGAGCGATATGATGACAGAGAGCAGCAATATAGTGACAGCAGGAAACACCGTAAACATGATCTCAGAGAACATGACAGTTACAACAGTGAGTATGAAGACCACTATGATCATAAAGATACCTATGCTCGCAGAAACAATTACAGGGACAGTGATGACTACTATGACCATGATAGGGATTATTATGACTCTAAAGATAGTCCTCGCTATAGAGAAAAGGAATACTACCAGCGTAGAGAGGACGACCGCTACTACAATGAGCAAAAACGTAAGGACGATTACTATGACCGGCATGCAGAGGATCGATATGACCGCAGAGAAAATAACTACAAAGACAGGGATGTCTATCATCGAAGGGGTGAGGAAACTCACACCAGTAAAGGAAGGGGCCAGTACGATTCTGAACTGGACGAGCACTGTGGTTATAAGGAGAGGGACCACTATAACAGGTACAAGGATACAGGTGATGACAGGAGAGATGAGCACTACGAACACAGAAGGAGGGACCGCTATAAGGAAAGGGAGCACTATGAGCGGAGGACTGTGGACCACTATGATCATGAGGATGAAGACCACTACAAATCCAGAGAAGGGGAATGTTCCCACCAAAAGCCCAGAGACTACTATCGAGATTTTCGCTCAATATCCGCAGATTCGCAATATGAGGAATACCCCAAAAAAGATTGTAAGACACACTGTGAGGAATGGGTTGAGCAGCAGAACCAGAAGTTGATGTTCAGGGAAATGCAGTCTTTTGAGGATCCCGTTATATACCGGCACATTGACGAGCAGGAAAAAGGATATGAATCAAGTGCTGGGAGCATTGGTTCAAAACGGGGTCGCAAGCCTGTTTATGTGGGCTCACTAGATCGTAACAGCTTCTACAGGAAGACAGCTCCAAGCTCCTTGCGAAACTCCCAGTTTGCCACTACCAGGAAACAAAAGCAAGGTAAACACAAGAATATTGTCATGTGAGAGAAAGTACTCCACATGCTGTATTTGCACAGCGTGAGGTATTTACAGTATGTTTGTGTGATCATTTCTAAATCTAATAGGGTTCAGACAAGTCTACAATTTATAAATAGTAAGATGAAAGGCTCAGGTACAGCTCCACTTTATTAAACAGATCTTGAATAACAAAAGAAGACACAAGTGTCCTTGTCATTCCCAACCCCTGTCGATAAAACAGGGTGGAGAGGTTGACAGTCTTTGGTGTCCCATTTCTTATCACTGGTGACCTCCAGAGGTGCTCTTCTAATCAATGCTGGGGGCTTTAAAGTGCTGACTAGCCAGACTCACCTCCTTAGAAAGTGTGTGCTGGAACATGTGTGTGTGTGTGTGTAAGTATCACCTATCTCACAGGAAAGTGAACTGTCAGGTATTTGTAGGCGTAAGAACCTGCAGAACAGGTTTTGTGGGTCCTTGGTTTTTGTTGTCGTCGTCATTTTCCCTGTCTGCAGTTTTTCTGTTTGCTGCCATACTGTTCATCACTGAGGCTATGTGCAACCATGACTAGTCTAATCAGTTCTTGCCTGACTGAACGGTCAGTCTTTCATTGTCTTGGTTGTTTTCTTCAGACAGGGATACACTCTAAAAACTAAAACTAAACTCACTCTATAAAGCAGTAGAATTCATGGTGAGTGAAGTGGCTCTGTTTTAGAGATAAGTTCAAGAATGTTTTGTATATAAACCATATCTTTATTTACTATGTACATTTCAGCCTAAATGTTACAAAACCCATCAAGTTACCCAGTTACATGAAAAGTCAACTTGTTATTTTAACCAAACTTTGGACTTTGTGAGCCATGTAGTGAAAACAGAAAGGCAAAACATTACCAACCCTAATCTAGGGGTGGCTATCATTTGAATATTATACCCAAGTTTCGGTTCTGATAGCAAAATAGTACTTTTCAACATTTTGACTCTTTTAGAGGATGTTTGGGGGACATGAACACGATTTAATCCCCTTTTTAAATTTAAAAATAAAGCCAAACGCGTCATGCATCAGTTTCAAATGAAGAACATTGCCTAAATAAAATATGGTCTAAAGTAAGAAAAGCCTGATTTAGTTGAGGAAATATCTGTCAAAAGAATAAGTAAACAAGCCTAAGAATTTAAGCAGGTAATCAACAGTACTGAGGTTAAATACACAGCCCTAGGACAATGATGTTATCACCTGTTAACACTTGGAATGGTTCAAAGGTACAGTATGGACTCAAAAGGATAGTTGAACATGGGGTGTTGGGATGATTGGGATTCACTTTATAAACAGTCATGGCCTGTAAACACAAAAACCAACTAATACAACATCAGAAAGTGGGTGTGCGTGTGTGCAAGTGTGTTTCATGAGGAATCGAAGAAAGAGAGCACCCTTCTAACTCACTTCATTGTGTCTGAGAAGAAGCAGGTGGCGCCCCGCGACCCCTCCCCCAGTCACCTAGAAACACACGCGTGCACAAGCCAAGCACGCACGGCCACACACACACACACACACACACACACACACAGTCCACATCGGCCCCCACCACACATCCATTTTGGGAGTCCAAGTATTAATCCCTAGCGTCAGCATGGTGAGTGGATGGCGGGGGTCTGTCTGGTGCCAGGCGGTGGCCAGTACTGGCCTGACTCCTTCACTGCAAGACTAGACTGATACTCTGTGTGTGCGTTAGTGAGGCTCTTGGAGGCTTATTTCAGAAATGACGCCATTTTTCAGAACACACATGCACACTTGCCTCTGCAGTGTCTTGTCATCCTTTAATCTTGTTAAACTGTTTCAGCTCTGTCAGGGGTTTGCTCTCAGTAAAGTATTTGATTGCACGGCTAAAAACATTACACCATATTGTTGCAGTGCTTATTGGGCTTACGCTGTGATTCAGTGACATTGAGGTGACGGTCAAGGCTTTTTGAGATGGGCCTTAAGCATGTGTAAGGGTCTTTGTTCTCAGTAATCCAGTATTAGATATTAGACCTCTCTCTGGGTCTGAAAAATCTATTGAACCTAGTGAACAGCGGCTGCTAATCATTGGTTCATCTGACATTTGTATTATTCACTTTATGTGTGTGTCTGTGTGTGCATGTGCTACTGTTATAGGCTTACATATTGTACGTATATCCAAAGAGATGTCGTCCTCTTTGGATCTACCTAAGCAAAATATGTTTTTTGCAAGAATAGATAGTTTAACAGTTTATGCTTAACCTATTTATCATTTAAAACCTATAAAATAGATATGTTTGTAAGTGTGCTATACTAGATTTCTGTTTATGATTGCACTCTCGAACTTTTAAAAAATGTCTTCTGCTATATGTACAGTGTTGTGTGTAAGTAATGTGTCGTCATCCAGCTATGATCTGGCAGCGTATGCTGTGTTGTCCTCTGTAATCCTTGAGCAGTTGCTGCCATTGGTGGGCAGCGGTAGAGGGGTGGGGCGGGGGAGTTAGGAGTTAAGACAGAAAATCTTCGGACAAGATCTCAATTCATCTGACAACATCGCTCTAAAGACGTCTTATCTCGCTGCTGGCAAAAAATGATTTAGCTCATTAGTCCAAAAGTCTGCATGAGTCAGTGGTGGTCACACTCACATGCTGTGTATGCTTTTCTTTTTGGTTTATCCTCAGTCCTCCTTATAGCTTTTTGTAGCTAAATTATGTCATTGAAGTCTTTTAAAATCATTTCTGATAGTCGTGCAAGTGTTATCTAGATTTATTATTATTTCCAGCCCAATTTCTTTCACAACAATCCTTGTCTTATCACAGTGGAAGAGTTGCTTCATAAGGAGTTTTATATTCTCCATATTAATCATCCTGATATTGTAAGTCTTATGTCCAAAACAGGAAAAGGATTGGTACAGGCACACATACACAACTACAGCACATCAGTGTTCACATCTCTGCATAGTTCAGTTCTGGGCAGGATAATGTTCCTGGTATGTGCATAGAGAACAAGACTGATATTATCTGTACTTTTTAGACAGAAGTGTGGGAAAAGACAGCCAACCGATCTTTGACCATGTGGTCTTTTCCCTTTCCCATCAGGCAGGACTAGTTTACTCATGATAAGACATAGGCAATGTTCATATAGCCAGTTTATATAGTCGTCACCCGCCATGTGAGTGCAATATCCAGTTATGTTCAGATGCAGTTTAACTGTAAGTGAGTATGACAATTGAATTCCATCACCAGAGTAATTCACTTTACTTCTACTGATTATTTATACTGTTCCAATACTAGTTGCTAATCACGTCACTGTATATACGACAGCCGCTCTCTTCAGCATACTTGCTGCCTGTCAGATGAGTGTGTTGTCATTGACCTCCATTAACTCATAGGGACACTGTCATTCCTCCAGAGAGTTTTGTGCTCCAGATACTTTTGTCAGTAAATATTTGTCCATGACAAACGTCCGTTGTCACTGTTGGTGTATCACAGTCCGATAAACATTACCTTCTGGGACTATTTACATGTTCATACATATGTGATTATTTAACTGTCCTCTGTGGTAAAGTGGTAAAGACGTACTCTTGTTGGTAAATAAGGGCGTCAATTATAGAAATGTCAATGCAGTATTTCTGCTTGATTTACATGCTGCATTTCCAGTATCAGTTTATGTATATGTTTTGGTTTTAAACTGGGTGTTATTAGGATAGTTTTGCCTTACAGTCAGCTGGTGTTCGGTTCAGTTTATTGAATATTACTGTTGCACAGAGCAATAAAACAGAAGGTTATAGTATAACCATCGTGCCTCCAATGTTGGTTTATGCTCTTGTTAGAGGGTGTTCACATTAAGAACCTTACTTTTTTGTCTATAGCAATAATACTTGAAATGTGGGGATGTATTTTAAGAAATATAAAGAAAGCGTTTTGTCACCCAGCCCTTTTTTTGGCGACAGTTGAGCTCAATTCTCTTATTTTCTTGTGGGAAAACTCATAAAGCCCTCAGGCACATCCTTGTCTTTACTTGTCCTACAAGAAGCAACAGATATAATGTGGCCAGTTCCGTCATCTCAAAGTCTCAAGGCAGTTCTCACAAACAGGTTGTACTGAAGGAATAAATATTTTCCCACACAGGCAGTAAAGGCAATAGCCTCTCAGGCAATAGTTCTCAGTCTGTATACAAAATGGCCATATAGAAATGCAGAAAATGTAGTCTGATTGACCGTTTTTTGCTTAGCATTTTTATTCATGACCATTTTTTTACTATGTTGTTGCACCAGTGTGTATCACCAAAGCACCTGCCGGACCCAATAGACCCTTTGTCCTCTCCTTCTCCATTAACTCGAAGACAGTACAGCTTTTTGGTTGAATAGGTCCCTCACTTAATGGTTTTGGTTCGTCCTGAAGCTCTCTCTGCACATATGCAAAGCTGATGGTCTCTTGAAGTAATTGGACATCGTTCATCACGGAAATGAGACAAAATGAGAAATTTCCGAGGAAGCCAGAGATCACAGTCTTGGTCCCATTTGCCCTGCAGCATTGCAGCAACATATTTAATCAACTTGTTAATTAGACTGTAGCCTTATCCACCTGGAAACAAGAAGATCTCTTGGTGTCCGATAGTGGACACTAAACACAGGATTAAGTCTGGAGAAAATCACATTCTGAATGCTACATGTATCAGTACATGACCTGCCTTTTAAAAGGACTCGTGTGATTTGAATGGAGGGCTGTAATTACCAGGAATTCCCAACAATGGTACATAAACGTTGCTGTGAGATTCTGCCAGGAGCAGGAATGTGACCTTTTGACATTTGACCCCTAAAAGAGATTAACAGGATGGTATGTCACTGAATAAACTCCCCTTTCTCCATTTTTAAGTGACCTTCTACCTGGTGCAACAGCTGGTGGTACGAATCTGGACAAAAGGCTGGCGATGTAGCCAAACAAAAGCCCCTGTGTCAATTGGATGATTCACAAAGATGCTCAAAATATAACTTTGTTTCTGCAGAGAAATGTATTTGGAGTCAAAGTTAATGTGTGAAAGCTTTAAGAGTCTTGCTAATATTTACACTCCCTGTGCTGATATGGTTATCTTATGCCAGCTACCAGCGTCATGTTTTGTTTTTTTTTGTTTTTTTTTAATACATCCAGTATTAATTGCAAGTCATGGCTCGCAGGTTGTTGGGTAAATACTGTTGCTAGTGTTGCCATTTTCAAGAGTCTGTGAGCTTGTATGAACTTATTCTTCATGTCCCAACTTTTCACACACACACACACACACACACACACACACACACAGACTTGCCCATGTGATCATCTCAGCAAAGCCACTCCCTGCTCTCCAAAACTTGGCTTGATATGAGGAGGGCCCCCGCTATTCGTGTTGCCATGGCGACCGTGCGTTCCGCTGTGAACTTTGAGGCAGAACACACACAGCACTGATTGTGTCTGACCTTAGAGCGCTTTGTGCAGGGCAAACTTTTGACTTTGCACGGCTATTAGTGTAGCACGCTGACCACAGACCATGAAATCATAGAAGTATTATTCGAAAACTGGATTTGCTACAGCTGTGCAACAAAGTAACAGATCTTAATCTTAAGAATTACAGAGAGAGTAATTTTCTAAAGAGGAAAAAAAAGACAGAATATTCTTCAATTTTCTTGGATGGTTTTGTAGATTATATAAGAGTTAAAGTTTCCTTAAGTGCAGAGTTAACTTAGGAGAGTTGAGGGGAAGAAGTTGAATCTAGGCATCATAAGTTTGATAGAATTCAGCCTGTCAGAGGAGGAGCCTGGTCAGGTGTCAGTAGACTGTGAAACATGAAACAGATTCATCACAGACCTGGACTAGACTTCACTGGACTTGACCCATCCTACTCAGCATAACTCCTAATAAATGTTACCGTAGCCAAATGTGAGTTCATGCTACGTAACAAACTCATTAAAAATTGAAGGAAGGCATGACCAGATTAAGAAGGGGTCATTCTCTGAATTTCCACCACCAAAAGTTCATATCTGAAATATGAAATTTCAATAAGATGTCTTTTAACAAATGATAAGTTGAATGAATCTCATGTGACACCTGACTTGGGGCATAATCATGTGAAGGACAGAAATCAACACGTGCATTCAGTGTATATATAGTTTATATAGAAAGGTTTTTGTCATGACAGATCTAGCAATGTAACTTTAAAATAGGCTAAGATATAGGCAGGTGTAGCATGCTTACAACAGCTCACAACAGTTTAATTGTCTCAAGTCCATACTACATGCTGATTCTCAGAAGGTTTGAGTATGTTGTGTGTTCACACTCACTAAGGAACTGGAGGAACTGCTCAGCTGGAAAAAAAAAATTGTGGGTGGTGGTGAAACAGCTCAAAAAAGATATTTGAAAAAACAAGAAGCATTAAATCCTGGAAAAACATTTAGTTGTCTCTTTGTGAGGTTGAACTGGCAGTAACTTTACAAAGTTGCAGTTTGACTCACATTGTATCATTTCCTGTTAGTACAAAAAGGTATCAACAAGTATGTTGATATTTTTATATTGTAACTGCTAACACAGTATATGATGATTAGTATATGTGGATTTGGGACAGCATGTTGAAGCAGCAAACAGCCACGGTCCAGCTCCAGGTTTTACTGTCTGCCACAGTGGTTGTCCTCCCTGGTGTGTGTCTGTGTTTAATGGTGGGTTCCCATCCATTTTCATGGTAATTAGAGGTCTGGAATGGAGTTTTTGCAGCGGGTCGTGCAGTCCTCGACAAGGCTCAGGAGCTGGACTTCAGATTGACAATGGACTATCGTAGAATGGGTGGCGTTGTTTGAATCACTGTGTGTGTGTGTGTGTGGTGGGGGGGGTGTGTGCTTATTTTTGAAGTGGTTTGATTTGAAGACAGTTGCAAGCAGCAGGTGGGTGAAGCCTCATCATCTTCTTTTTTCTCCCTCTTGCTCTCTCTTTTTGTCTGCGTAGAGGCAGTGGAAATATAGTGCCTTGGAGAGAACGCGTCAGTGAATTTTAGGAAATACATTTCTTATAATGTTTGGTTTTTGTTTTTACAGCTGAGATTTAAAGGGGAATTTGCAGTTTTATGAATATTTATTAGAAGGGACTGTAAAATGAAATCTGTAATCATTATCATGCCTTTTATTTGAACTATTTGTTGCCTATCCAAAACTTAAACCAATCCTAGATGCACATTGTAGCACTAAATCTGTTTTTCTTTGATGCCAAATTAATATTTGAATGAATATTATGAGCATTATTGCACACATTTAAGTAGGAAAAGCCAGAGAAAGTGGTACAAGTCCAACTGCCTCTTACTCTTTAGGTTAGGTTAAACTTACAAAACAAACAAAAAAAAAAGATGGAAAAAAACCCTGGAATTTATTCAAATGAGACAATGCTTATTACCATAAATCATTGTAGGAGTATGTGATACTCAGGAATTCACCCCAGCAACACTCCAGTCACAATCTCACTAACTTTTGGCCAACTTAAAGCCATTTGTTCTGACTGAGCTGTTATTGGTTTGAGCCTCCTGATGGCCACTACTTTGTTTTTTGTTAAATCCTTGATGACCTGTGCTAATGCATCAGTTGTGACTCTGACTGTAGTCATACCGATTGTCTGACGATAGAAGGTGTGGTGTAGTGAGAGATGTTGTCTGGCTCATGTCATTTTATAATGCTATTAAGTACACTCCCTGTTGTGACTGTCCCAGTTATTTTAACTATAATGATTCATAAGGTGTAGTAATGCAAGCAAGAAGGAGAAGTGGTTCCAACTTGAAACCATTTACATTGTCTGATTCCTGTGAAGCGTTCAGGCTCCTGTTCCATGAAGCAGGTTTACTGAGTTCTCTGGATGCGTTTGCTGATCAGTAAATCTCCAAACCTTCCCAAATCTGGAACATGGGCTGATGTAAAAAGAGCTGTTCCAGGTTTTACTCCGCAAAGACATCCAGGTGACTCTGTGAACATGCTTTTTGGAAACAGGCACTTCTTCTATACTCTATTGATTCCACCTGTTGATGTCTTACAAACACTGACTTAAAGCTGGGACACACAATGTCTGAGTTTTTGCTCCATAAAGAGTAATAAAATCAAAATAATTCTATAGTGCTTGTCGTTTTCCACCAAACATTTTATCAGAAAAGGACTGATAAAGAATCAGGTGACAACCAATAATGGAATCAGAATTGATAAAATTCTTTTTCAACTGGATAGGGAGACATTTAGTGAAGGGAGGAAATTAAAGGAGTACAGTTCCTCTGCCTTCATTAGCCCACATACTATGCCCGCACCCTCTATAAAACTTCCCAGAACAAAGAAAAGTGGAATTCCATAGAAGTGGGTCAAAATCTGGTCATGCCGTTTCACAGGTTGGTTATGATGGAAATGGCTGCGTATTTAAGCATGCGAAGTGGAGCATATGATGCTGTTGTGAGCATAGAGGATCAAACGTGGGAATAAGCCGATTGATCTTTTGTTTTTCTCTCTCATTGTATCGTGTTGACTTTTACAACCCATTAGCCCATTAACTTTCTCATCAGTGGGGAAATGCTCGAGTGTTGGCAGTGGCTGATGATGCAGGGGAGATATGGCGCAAGCAATGAGAAAAGCTCCTTTGAGTCGAGCTTTAGCTAAGTCACGTGAAGATAGAGAGAGAGGGATGAGGTCGGGGTGGGAAGGAGACAAGAGCAGGTGGTCCAAGGATCAGACACTCGGTTCATAAAGTATGATATCTTTGAAATGTTTGCCTCAAAATGTAAAAAGCTTTGCATTTAAGTTTTGCAAGGTCTTGATCTTAACTCAGCACTCTCATGAGAAGTAGGTATTTGTCATGGTAAGTGGTCACACTTTGGAACAAAGTTTTCAAAAGGATGTGATCGCTTTTGTGTGATTCAAGCAAAACTGTGATGCTGTAGCAGTCTGGCTGTGTGCGCGTAGCATGCAAGAGTTTGCAAGTGCATGGGGGTAATGTGAGGGTAAGCAGAGTTAACTTCATTAGCCTCTGACAGCATCTGTTCAAGGAGCGAGGGTGACGTCACCCTCATCTGTCAACGCAACGCAGCGGTTTCTGCATCTTCTTCTACTGAGACGTAACAGATCTTTAAGCCGTGTTTCCCCACCGCAGATTTATTTATAATGATTCCTCAAAATATCACACTGACCCACTCTGAATATGTTAATCTAACTTATAGCGCAAAGTAACATATCATCAGCACAGGTGTTTCTGCTGCCATTCTGTCTTTTCCTTCACAACATTTTCACTGTCGCACCTAAAGGATAAGGCTGCTAATAATCTTTATTTTTGTTATTGTCAGCAAATCCATGAGAAGACCAAAACCAACACAATACATTTTTATACCCAGTCCAAGTCTGTGTGTTAGATTTTGTACAACATGTATCATCACTCTCCAGTACTGTTATCTCTCTTCCCTCAGTCCCCCCCTCTAACTGCCTCATCTTTAATGTCCTGAGAGCTTGTATGTCTGTAGTTACTGTCACAGGCCATTGTGCCACACACAAAGAGCCCAGAGTCCACTCCAGTTTTGAGTCCATTCATAAAACGCAGTGGTGCGTGAACTGGGCTCTCCCTCCAGTCCCAGGCACCCCCAGAGACCAGCCCGCTGGGAGTGATAGCAGAGACATTGATCAAAAGCTAGTCAGACACGACGAAGAGTAAAGGGCGGACCGGGTGGGTGGGCGTTCAGGAGTATGTTTGGATAAAATGAATGGAGACGTGGGCTGGAAACGTTTTTGTCTATGCTCTCTGCCTTTCTGGACTGTGTCATCTTTAGAAAAACCCCTTTGTGTCACTTTTTTGCTACAACAAGCTTTGTGTTTATGCCAATTTCATAGCTATTAATGACCAGAAATGTATACATTTATGAGAAGAATTTCATAGATTTGTCTTTAATACTGTTAAATCAAAAATATTACAATTAATTATATTTGAAAATGGTGTTAATAGTTAAGCACTGGTGGAAAACGTGTTCATTTCAATTTGGATGGAGCTAACTTTGTCTCCCCTCTCGCCTTTCCAGAGATGACACTCCTCTCGTCCCAACCCAAACCCCTGGACTCCACCCCGACCTCGGACTCCTCCCCCACCGCCGGCACGGGCAGCGAGGATCCCGAGCTGAGGATGCTGGAGAAGAGGTCAAAGGTCATCGAGGAGCTGCTGCAGACGGAGAAGGACTACATCAAAGACCTGCAGATGTGTGTCGAGGAGATCATCGAGCCGCTGCAGAAGAAGCAGGTAAAAAGATGTAAACATTGTGCTGCTGAAGGGTGTCGAGAGAGATTGAAGCACGTCGCAAATACAAGGCAAACTTAAAGACAGCTTAAATAAATAGAAGGAACAAAGTGGGTATGTTTACATGCGCACCAGTATCACAGTTTTGAGTCTTTTGAGATACATTTTGATCATATTTGGGATATGACGTTTACATGGAGTATACTGTAGAGAAACCTGTTTATTCACTTCTCTCTATACATGAGTATACATTACACTACCTTATTCATCTAATCTTCAGTAATGGAAGATACTGCCAGACTTTCACTTTTATTTCAGCGTGTAGACCATCATTACAATGTTAGTCATCTTATATTTTGTTTCACTAGCGAGCTACCACATTACTTGAGTGGAGGAGGCACCTGTGAACATAGCATGGAGTGATCAGAAACCTGAATAAGGTGTTTACATATTGTAACAGTATTCCGGTTTCTATCAGAGTACTCCAGCTTGCATAACCAGGTTTCTAAAACCCAGAAAGGATAAGGGCTTTTCTTGGTTTCTGAATCAAGGATATTGTGTTTTACATACACAACATAGCCAGGATACTCTAATAAAAACTAATCATAACCAGGATATTGGTGTTTTTGGCTTTGTGTGTATCAGTCAACAGCACAGAGGAACTTTCAGCACTGTTTTAACACTTTCTATCTGCATCTCTTAAAAGGTGAAGAATGTGGACTTTGATGGGCTCTTTGGCAACATCAGCTCTGTGATCGACCTGTCACAACGCCTGTTTGACACACTGCAGGACACAGACTCTATTGGTAAGAAGCCAGTTTTTAAAGCATACACAAGTCCTATGAAATAATGGTTTCGCCCACAGTCCAATCAGGTGGCTTCTTTCTGCACGCTGTGCTTTGTACTTTATTCATGTTTCAACCATAAACTGCCACCTGGTCGAATTTTGTTGGCCGAGTAAGACTTTGAACGCATTTTAAAAATAGCCAGCATTACAGGAAGTAAACTGAAGGATGAGAATGTTTGATTTATTGTTGTGTTTAGTAGAAAGTTGGAAAAAATAACCACAGAGATGTTTTTTAAGTCATTGGTTACTTTGTATTGCCCCCAAACATTTCAGATTTCTGTCTGCACCAACGTACAAAACTTTAACCTGTTTCCCTTTTTAAATAAACGCATGAATTTATGTTTCTGCACCCTGTGCTCTCAGGTAAGGTATTTCTGGCCTTCAAGGTAGAGCTGGAAGAGGTGTACAAGATCTACTGCCAAAACCACGATGATGCCATCTCTCTGCTGGAGAGCTACGAGAAAGACGAACACATCCAGCGCCACGTGTTGGAGTGTCTGGAGAGACTGAGGTGAGTCACTGAGAGGAGGGAAAACACGTCTGAAAAAGGGTCAGTCAAGTAGTTTTTGGTTTGAGATTTTAGATTTTGCCTGTGTGTTGGACTTCAAGAAAACCTTGTGCACGTGAGTGACCAAAAACATGCATGTTTGTGTGTGAAATCATGAAAACAAACCAAGGGTGGCCACTAATACAAATGTACAGTTTAAAAGTACAACATTACCTATAAAAGGCTGTTGATCATTTATTGTTTGTAGAGTTCAGTGAGTGAAAAAGTAAAGGGAACTGTAATGTAATGTGTATGAAACCTTTTTCAATATTTTAATTAGGTTTTGCAGTAGAATTATAATTTCAAAATGGAGTTTATAGACATTAAAGGCATTCACATTTTGTGTCATCACAGTATGTTTTGTCATGTTGTTATGGAGTTGAAGGCTGCAGTAAGGCTTCCTGTTGGCTGATATTCACATGGAATTAATTTATGATGGGGTTTCTTTAGCAGACTTTGAACTTTGATGCGTGGGCAAGTTATGACGCAGTAAATCTTCAAACAGAAGAAATACTTTTTCAGTCTGAAACATATTCGCACTTAAAATCTGCCAAGACGCCCTTACCTCACTCCTGCTGTGTGCATGCTCCATCTCATAGTGTTGAGATGTAGCGCTCAGTAATGTGGAGCAGTCAAAGAATGTGCCCTACCTGGTTTCACTTGTTCGGTTTCACCAGCAGTGACTCAGACACTTGAGATGACTCTGCTGTGTTTCTGTATAATAAAGCCATCAATCTGTGTTTGAAGATAAACACAGGTTTTGTTAGACCGGAAGCTTTAGAAGAAGGGCGCGGATTCCAAGAAGAAATCTTCATAAACAAAAGGAAAAAGGCTGTGTACAGCTCAAAGTGTGCACACACTGCCAATCTATTGTTTACATAAAGTTGTTTTTTGTCGCATTTTGTCTTTTGAAATACAGTATTAGCCTCATCAGGAATATAACAGTCTTTCTAAAGTGTGTGAGTGTCCTGTTCAGCTTTAAAAAGGTCATGTGTTCTGCCACCTTCCAGAAACGGCCAAGTTTTACCGCTACACTGGGCTTCTGTCCAGCTTTACGAGCAAATCCACAAAAGAAAACCATAACAACCGCGGGTGCATTTGACTGTTTTATTGACCTTGCAAGGTTAAAGTGAAATTCTGTGGATTTAGTCTATGCATAGGCAAATACTTCCTTTCGAGTTCTGCTGAATTTAAGACTTGTGGAAAAATTAAGCATTCATGAAAGTTCTCATCAGGTCATAGGTTTATAAAATCCTGTTTTGTTATCTTTCTATCTCTCTCCAACCCTCCCTTCAACAGGGCCATATATCGCGAGTGGTAAGTCTCCATAACGAGTGTCGTCATGATTTCCAGCATGAGAATCATCTTGACCGCATGCCTTGTGCTCACTAATCCCCCTGGAAATGACTTCTGTTTGTGTGTGCTTACCCCGTGTGATAGCAAAAAAATCAAAGTGTGTGCTGAGTGTGGAAGACTCTAAAAACATTTCAATTTCCTTGCCTGGACTGAGATGGGCTTCAAATGTTGTTGTTCATGTTTGCATGTGCATGTGAATACTGTATACTGTTGTTGTGAAGAGAAATATTCATGTCCATCACCCCTCCTCTTCTCCTCTTCTGTGGATAAGCAAAGTAACACATTTAATGCCATCTTCTGGACAAAAACGGCAACAGCAATTTACAGTAAACCGATGTAGCTATTTTAAAAAAACAAAACAAAAAACAACAGTTATAGGATCTTTTCTCAATATTATGAGATTGTTGAAAGATCTCTTTATGAAGAATATATTATGATATGTTTCTGATTTGCAGCTTCTTACTTGCTGGTCTGGAGAAAATCTGGTAACCAAAAATCCACCTCTAACACCATAAACATGTGAAATTACATGCGTTTTCCTCCACTCACTAAGTGAAAAATGTGTGTATTGACATGTTTTACTGTTTAGAAGTGGAAATGGGTTTACCTTAGATTGGCAAATAAGATGCCACAAATCAAACACCAGTTTGTCATCCTCATTTAGTCAATAACAAGAAATTATATTTATAATAATGAGAAAGGATTTGTCTTTTACATAAAAGCTTCCATGGAGACATCAAGTCACATTTTAGCTGCAAACAAGCAAATTATGCAAATTAATTGGTTGCAGTTCCTAAATCAGTTTGTCCTCTAGATTGCATTAAAACTAAGCAAATCAATATTGGGGTTTTTTTTTGTATTGTTCCTTCCTTGTTCTTTTATGTCTCCCAAAAACTGTATTGGTCATCATCAGAATATACTGTACAGTATATGTGATGATGGTCACATATCATTGGATCATACAATCCACATGATACAGAGACATGTGTTACATGAACGTGGGAAGAAACCTTTCTTGTCAACATGATTCGGTAGCTGTGACTGTAATAGTGGGTGGAGTGCTGACTGTATGATCCTCTCACACTTCACATACTCTCATTTTTCCATTTCACCCAAACTGTATCTGCTGTCTCTGCCACTCTTTCAGGGGCAAAACAAATTACATCAACCTCGGCTCTTTCTTAATCAAGCCGGTGCAGCGGGTGATGCGTTATCCGCTGCTGCTGATGGAGCTGCTGGGGGCCACGCCAGAGAGCCACCACGACCGGCCCCAGCTGACTCAGGCTCTGCAGGCCGTCAAAGAGATCAACGTAAACATCAACGAGTACAAGCGCAGGAAGGACCTCGGTAAAAATCACTTAAAGCCCGATTGATTTTAGTCGTCTTTTGTTACTTTTATCCAGTACACAGTCTGAACGGTTCTCCCTCTGCTGTCCACAGTGGTGAAGTACAGGAAAGGCGACGAGGACACGTTCATTGACAAGATCTCCAAGCTGAGCATGCACTCCATTATCAAAAAATCCAACCGTGTCAGCAGCCACCTCAAACAACTCACGGGAATCTCCCCCCAGGTACATCGCTGCTCCTAGCTAAGTTCTTAACCTAAGTGGAGGGGAAGACTGCCTGAATGTTGTGATTGAAAACGTGTCTTGTCTGAAACGTGCAGGTTCTGACTTCTATTTGTCTTTGTGTCTTTTTCCCAGATTAAAGATGAAGCGTTTGATGAGGCTGAGAAGAGGTTCAGGCTGCAGGAGAGACTCATCAAGTCGTTTATCAGGGACATTTCCTTGTACCTGCAACACATAAGGGTACGAACATTTTACCATTAAAACACTGTATTTATGATCATATCAGAAGTAGAAAGTAGATATACTTAGAAATACTTGTTTCATACCATTTTTAATTGTATCTTAGGTATTTCCAAAATCTTAACACTTAATATTTAAATCTAAATATTCATTCAGAACAGTATTTGTCACGGGCCATATTGCCAGTGTCTGTAATGAAAATCTACATTTAATAATTCTTCATTTATATTGATATGGCTCAGTATTGTATTAGGATGGTGACACTTCACCACTTCAACAGTGAAAATACTTCACCAACACTTCTGTTAGAATAGTATTGTAAAGAATAACAAACATTTAGCTGGAAGAAGATTTAAGATGTCAAAACACATATTTTACATAATTATTGCATTGAACACATATTCCACTAAGTATCTATAAATATTTTGTCATATAATATTTTATGGAGTACTTACATTTCATAACAACATGGATTGTAATACATCTCTTTAGGAATCAGCATCTGTGAAGGTCTTGGCAGCCATCAGTTTCTCTGACATCTACACAGAGCGCAGTGTCCTCGACCCCGAGCGCTTCCAGAGAGCTCACCGCTGCATCAGTGACAAACAGTTCACACGATTTGTAAGTCCTCTTCCTCTCTTTGGCCTCACTTAGTTGCCGTTAAAGTGCATTGGAAATTACCTCTGATCACGTTGCATTATCTGTCCCACCCCCGCCCCTCATACCCTGAGCAGAAGGAGCGCACAGAGGCCTTAGTCATCAACCCGCTCACCCAGCTCCTTCTCATGTTCGCCGGGCCGCACAAACTCATCCAAAAGCGCTTTGACAAGCTGCTGGACTACGACAACTGCAAGGAGCGCGCCGACCGCCTCAAGGACCGCCGTGTCCAGGATGAGCTGCAGGCGGCACGCAACAACTACGAGGCGCTCAACGCCCAACTTCTGGACGAGCTCCCCAAGTTCCACGGCGCTGCAGAGGAGCTGTTTACTGGCTGTGTGAGGGCTTTCTCTCAAGCTCAGAAGGACTTCATGAAGACGACACTGGGAGAGCTGAAGCCCCTCCTACACATTGTGAGTGTGTCTTTGTTCATGAGGGTGTTGAAGGAAGTGTGACATTTTTTCATGAATATTATGGACAATATGCCTATTTTTGCTTTTTCTTTACCCCTATCTCCAGTTTTCTAGCAAAGCTGGCACAGAGAGCAACCTGATTGCGCAGTTCCAAGAAGAGTACGGGCGAGTTCTCCAACTTCTGCAGGGCTTTAGCTTCTGCCCGGAGAACCTGCCTCCAGCCACCTCCACAAAAAAATCCTTTGAGAAGAAGACTCTGGAGAAGCAGACCTCTAAAAAGCAACTGCAGGGACCTGTGAGTTGTACTCTCATCCCATTTGTGCCAAGGAGTTTCATCGCTGTAACGTGATCTAACCATGAGTCTTGTCCTTGTTCCTTGCAGCCCAGCTCCACCATGCAGACAGATGAGCACCGTGCAGGACTTCTGGTACGCTATGGTCCTGAGAAACTTTTCCAGGCAGAGAGAAACTTCAATGCAGCCCAGGATCTGGACGTCTCTATACAAGAGGGAGACCTTGTGGGTGTAATCAAGCAGCAGGACCCCATGGGTAGCAACAACCGCTGGCTAATTGATAATGGAGGTAGGTCATTTGTACTCTTACCAATCAGCCACATGTTTTGATGCCTAAGCCTCTGACATTGGGAAAAACTGGTGCAGCAATAACATCTATTTCCATGTCTTTTCTTGCTTTTCTTAATTTGCAGTCGCCAAGGGTTTTGTGTACAGCTCCTTCCTCAAACCCTACAACCCACGCAGGAGCCAGTCAGACGTGTCCATCGAGAGCCAATCATCCAATGAGTCAGGCTACGGCGGCTCCTCCCCTGTTTTCTCCCGCCAAAACAGCAACAGCACACTGACCTTTAACCAGGAAACAACCACCGTCAGCTTTTCCACTTCGCAGCCCCAAAGTCAGTCATCGCCACACCCTTCGCTGGACTCTGCCTCATCTCGTAGGAGTCACCACAGAGATGCAACCAACCCTGACTCTGCCAGTCAGAGCAACTCCATAAACTCCTCGCCCCGAAATCCCTCAAACCGCAGGGAATTCTCAGACCAAACGCACCGAAATTCCCTGAGTCACAGAGACACAGAGCCTTCTTACCGGCATTCAGGCAGTCACAGAGACACGTATGACACAAGTTATGCAAGTCAGAGCAGCCAGAAGGAGACGTCAGACCTCTCGGAGACAGACTCTTATTCTTCACACAGGAACAATCGCTCACAGCGGCATGGACACACAGACAAAACCTACAGTTCATACCAGTGGAGAAATGGAGATAATAGTGGCCAGAAGAGGTCTGCTTACTCCAGAGATGAGTACATCGAGCCGGAGCCAGAACCAGAACCAGAACACGAGAGTGAATTAGATGGTCATCAGGTGAGATTTGTTTGACTGTTGTGCTGTATTTTGCGTTTATAATCAGACATTTACCATACCAAAACAAGGGCAGACAATTTATTTTCAAGTGATTTAAAGTAACTATTGTGTTGAGCTTTTATCTGACAAAAACAACTTTTTAAATTATTCTGATGGCATGAGTTTTTGTTTGTAGAAAAATTAAACACTCCTGGCTTGCGGTGGGGCGTGCATAGCTGTCTGCCACAGTGTTATCTTTGATGCTACCCCCCCCCCCACGTGGTGCCAATGAGAGGAACTATCAAATACACAAAGTAGCTACAAAAAAGCAATTCAAATATATTAAATTAAAGCTGCATTAATCTATATTTTTATATTAACAATAGTTAAAATGACTGTGTGTAATGTGAAACGGTTGCTCCTGGTGATGAACCCACAAAGAATTATCACCTGACTCTGCAGTTTCTCTCAGCTCTATGGAGCATTTTAGTTTCTTTCAGCTCATTGTTTTGGTTTTGTCCCGTAACTTCACTGTTTTGGTTCATTCTTTCTACTTTCATTAACCATGTTTCCAGCTGCAACAGGCAGGCAGTTGTTTTCAGTGTAAATGTTCTGATGAACTCACTACAATATCAGCCCAGTACCAGCAGGAAAAGTTAGTTTCCTAGCAGGTGAACGTAGTGGAGCATTTAGCAGCTAAAGACCCAGATATTTCCCTCAGAAGGTGGCCAGAAACAGGACTCCAAATGAGTGCTGATGTTGTTCTGTGTCTGCTGGATGCTAACACGTTAGCCATAACAACCTCATAAGGTGATTTTACGTCAGTGTTGTTTACAGCTTATTCGGCTGCCACCAAGGGAGCAAAGACATTAATTGATACTGCTTTTAAAATTGAAAAAAACACAATCTAATATGAAATTGTTTTTATGTATTTATTTATTTCTAGATTTACTACGCTCTCTACTCCTTCGATGCCCGTTGCGCCAACGAACTGAGCATCTCAGCCAATCAGCGGCTGCGGATACTGGAGTTCCAGGACATGAACGGCAACAGTGACTGGTGGCTGGGGGAGGCAGGAGGCCGGCAAGGCTATGTGCCTTCCAACTACATCCGCAAATCAGAATACACATGAACAAGTTTGACCATGTGGACGATACCCGAGACTGTACTTTGACCTTAAGAAGGCTCACTCGGCCAGCAGACGGAACAAAAAGACAAACATCTGGACACGCTGTGACTTATTTTTGATCTGTTGTCATGGAGTTTGATAGTGAGAAGGACTGACTATTGCTGCTGACTCGGCTCCTAAAAGTTAGCATTATATGCCTATATTTATAGACTTTTTATATTATTTTTACTTACTGGAAACTGCACCCTACCCTCTCTTGTTTCCAGTGAAAAACCTGTGAATTGCACCAGATTTTTGCCATATTCTCAATGAATTGTATGTTTAAGAGAACAGTCTTAAAGGTTAGCACATTGGGAGATTGCAATGGAAATGTGAATGTTTTGGGCTCAGACTAGCTCTTCCAAACAAACATCAAGTGGTATGCAGACAGACTGACCTAAACACTGTGTTAACGACTTATTTTTCTGCATGTGGTTTATTACACTACCAGACTGATGCATGAATATTAGATGCATTTACACCATACTGTTCAGCAATCAAGGTTTGAGGCACTTATGGTGATTATCCATTGGTTGCTAGTTTTGAAGTGTCTGTGGAGCCATCAACGAGAATTTGGAGTGTTGTATGAAATTAATATGGACTAAATGAATTAAAATCAAGGACAAAATTGAGTGGTATATGATGGATGGTTTACAAGCACTCCTTTGTCAGTGACCTGAATACATTTTTTAACTGGGTTGACACAATGCTAACAGGTGATGACCCATTTTTCCTTTCAGAGGAGGTTAACGAACAGGGAGAGAGGGATTGTGGTCTGATTTCTCCACATACTCCCCATTATATATAGTGCTGTATATTGAGAATATGCTATTGCTCCCACTGTAAAGTGATCACTGTTTGAATAAAAAACAGCTCAGCTGACAAATCATGACAGTGTCTGAAAGAAGTTTGTTTTTCCTCCATCGTGGCAGATCAGTGTTGGCACCGTGTCATAGTGTTACATGTTTTAAAATGCTAGGGTTATTTATGACCACAAAATAATGTAATCTGTCGTCAGTATATGTCCGAGCTTCCCACCAGCGCATGAACACACCACATGGACGGACTTTTCAAATCAATCTACACTTTCAGCTGTTTTAATGACAAAAAGAAATTGACAGAAAAACGTGCTTAAGGTGTTCAACTGTGATACATTTAATATCTGTGCAAACTCATTTTTATACATTGATTTGTTAACATTAATAAAAAAGAGAGCATATATAATATATATATACATATATATTATGGTTAACGAGAGCTTCTTGCTTACTGCTTTTACTTTTGATGACCTCAGCAGAAATGAAGGTCACAGGGCAAAAAAGACGAAGTATTGAATCACGTTACTCCTGTCAAATCAATGCAGTTGAGACAGTACTGTACGTGAATACCAGCAACTATGTATGTTGAACTCTTGTATGTCAGTGTTTTTCATTGACAGAGATACATTTTCACTAAACGACCTTTTGACTGAATAAGACATCAGCCACAGTTTTTACTACATTTTATAAGATCAGGTATATCAGAGCTTCAATTATAATATCCAGAGGTTCTCAGTGTTTCTTAATTTAACCTAATAAATTATGAGATATTGTGACTTTGGCGCCCCCTAGTGTTCAAAACAAAAAGACAGAGTTAGAAATAAAAATGATTCACGTAGCTCTGACAAACAAAATTGGATTTGTATGTAGCATTTGAATTAAGCTTGATACTGTACTGTACTAAGTTAAAATTAAATCTAAACTAAATAAAACGAACGTAACATGTTTTTCAGTGAAAGAGAGTGAAATGTGGCCATGGAAGCTGTGTTGTCACATCCACTGCTCCATTCTACGAGTGCAGGCCTCCGTACAAACCACCCAACTGCAAGAAATTTTGTCTGATTTTGTGGAATTTTGTTATGGAATATATAACATCATGTTACTGATTTGTTTAGCCAGTCTAAATTTGTTTTCTCATTATATTACACTCACAAAGTTCTATTGCATTGAGTCCTTTGCACTGGACATCAGACAGTGATCTTCCTGCCTGCGTTCACAGCTTCTCCCTGCAGGCCCAATCCCTGTCAGAATGGAGGCTCTTGCATGAAGGGCCCCAAACGCTCCTCCTTCCAGTGTTCTTGCCCTGATGGATACAGTGGAAAGTTCTGTGAAGTTGGTAAATACAATTCTCTCACTGTATGGATAGAAAACCATGCTTTAAAATAAAACTTTCATCCTCTAAGAACCCACATATTACCTGGCTAAAGGGAAATAATAATAATCAGCAAGTGTTTTCTAGGACCAAACAACTGTTACCAAGAGGATGGAGAGTTTTACCGCGGCATGGTAAGTGTAACAGAAGGGGAAGAGTGTCTGGACTGGAATTCCTACTTCATCCTGCAGAAAGGGGGCAATCCCTTCAAAGAGTACGCAGGCTTCGATGGAATTGGACCACACAATTACTGCAGTCATCTTGTGTAAATATTGCATATGTTTACTGTTGACATAACCATGTTTGTGTTCATATGTGGATGCAGTCCATGTGAGTTAACTAACTATATATGTACTCAATATGTACTTGCTGATGTGCTTTTGTAAAACTCTGCAGCTTCTTTGAATGTTTTTGTTAAAAAGCATTCTCAGTAACTTCAAGCACACATAATACAAAGGGTAGCTAACTTGTCAGTAATTGGTTTATTATATTTATTATAATATAATTATTATACAGCTTTATAAATTCTTTACAGAATAAGTAATAGGTTGTTAAAATGCATAAATAAAAATAACATTTGGGTTGCCAGGTTGTGAGATAGTTTTTTTTCTTTGTTGCATCCTGTAACTTTATAAAAAACTATATGTATAAATGTAGTGGTATTGAGTTTATTAATACTTGGAACCTGATGGGGACGATCACCCTGGTGCTTCATTAAAAAAAAAGACAAATTGAAGTGGAACTATTGTAAAGTCAGGAAATGTTCTGGAGGTAAAACACACACACACACACACACACACACACACACTCATGCACACACTCTGCTCATAAGCCTGAGTGTACTAAGTGTTCACGGACATCACCCGACTGTAAGTTTCTCAGTATCTTTGTGAATAAATCAGGATGATTTCTGTCGTGGTGAAATGATTGAGTTTGACTGAAAGGTTTCTTTGGAAAGAAAACGTGTTCTTTACTGTGGTTTTGTCATTTCAGCTGGAGGATGCCATATGTAAGACCCTTTTTTTACAGTTCATCTATGTGGTGCTTCATCTTAATATTAGTGCCACTTACTGATTTATATTTCCTAGAGACTTGCAACTGTTGACTTTTTTTTCCAATCTTAGGATGTGTTTTGTATTTGTCTTTTGGCTGTTTTGTTTCATATTTTTGAGATATTTTATTGTGTCTTATTATTATTATTATTATTATCCTTTCTCCATGTACTCCGACTTTACTGGCCTGGAATATAACAACCACTGCAGGTACAGTCAAAATATATCTTCATTATCTATCATTTAGATGTCATATTCAATTTCTTTTTAGTTTTATGCCATTTTGTGTTTGTGTTTTCATATTTTCATATCTGAGTCCATACCTCCATATGAGTTTTAAAAAAGTCAGCAACTACTTTCTGTTGCCAATTAGGGATGTGTAGGCAGTTTGTTGATTGTTCCTTTGTATCAGCATACTTCAATACTTCCTCTCACAAGGTGCTTTTGGACACACACACACACACACACACACACACACACACACACACACACACACACACACACTCATCAAAAGCAAGATTAACTGAACATTTGTCAATTGAACTACAGTACTTCAGTAATGACTGTGATGTTAAAAAAAGATTTTATTTTGGGAAGAAAGACAGATTACAGTTTAGTTTGCCTTGAAAAAAACTTTATTTTTTATCAGCGATAAAACCAAGCATTTACTCCCAGCCCAGCTTTGAGTTAACAGGGGTACTGATACAAACTCACAAAGCTGAACCTGCCAGACAAAATGTAGATCACACATTATTTCAGTAGGCCTATACTTCTGTCTCACTGAGCCTAGCTCAAAGTGCACTAGATTAGCAGAACCCGTAAGAAAATTGCATGTTTTGCAATGCTGCAACAAGGTTTTGTCTGCGCCTTGTTCATTTAAACTTGCAGCATGTGTTCTTCTCTAAAGATTAAAAAAACGTATGATGAAAAAAAAAATCCTCTGCAGTGCTGGCCATATAACAATCTCTGATCCAGCTTCATATCTTCTAAACACACTCAATATACAAAAGCAAAATGCAAACTTTCCAGTTGATATTTCATATAGTATCACTTTTGTCCTGAAACAACCTGAATTCAGTTTTGGTATTCTTGATGTTTTTGCTTGAACTGGCGTTGAACATGGTCCTCTAGAGGCAATTTAACCCATTCAGAAGTTTTGATAAAATGTCCAAAATATCTTGCTTTCGATCTGAAAATAAAGCTTCTTTCTGAATTCCCTTTTGCTCATCACATACGTTGACAATCCTTTTAACTAACTTGACAAGTCCTGTCCTGATTCAACATGCTTAATCCCCTTTGTAATGATCTTAACTACAGATCATTGTTGCACCTACAGTAGCTCTGTTGAACATTGGTGTGGAATCCTATGTAACTACAGAGTCACAACAGTCATTTCATCTAAGTAGACACCACCAACAACACCTGAAAGTGGCCATCTTTAACATTCTCTAAACACTGTCATCTATAAAAACTCTGAGCTACGCCTCTTCTATCGCAGCAGCTTTACTAGGCATGGACGTCTTGACTGTGTTCTGGAGGGCAGCCGATGAGGAGGACGAGGTGGTGCTGGACTTCTTCTCCATAGATTTGAACGAGGTTGTGGTGGTGGTGGACTTTTTCTGGACCGTCTGGAAGGTCTTCTTCCTCTTGACGTGAAGGACCTCCATGGCGTCCATGTTGACGCCTTGATGGATCTCCTCGCTGGTCTCCACCTGCTCTGAAGTCTGCTGTTGCTGCTGCTGCTGCTGCTCCATCTGCTGCTGGTGATGCAGCTGAAAGGAGGATGTGGAGAAAGTCTTCATTGTTAAAGAACGTGCACACTACATTGTATATGAACTGTTCCTATATACAAAAAGACTGTCTATAGTGAATTACTAAAATTCATCTTCTATGTTCCCTCACCATCATCATGTGCTGATACTTTGCAATAGCCTCATCAGTGCTGACTCCCTCAGCCAGCCCCAGCTCTGCAGCCCGGCGGGCGAGCTCGGCCTTGTGGGAGCCGGGAGGGGTCCAGCCCGCTCCTTTCATCCAGTTCAGGTCTGACTTGTAGTTCACCTGCAACAAAAGGAAGCAACAATTAGAGTGGTACATTGATATTGTAGGAATCACATTTGTTGAAGTGGGCCTACAAGGCAAACACTTGGATGTGGTGGACTCATCCTCTCACTATATTTCAAATAAAAGTGATCTACCAATATTCATTCTCCTTTTAGCTCTGTTTTTGGTCTCCACCAACTCCTGAGGGAAATATCTGGCTCTTTAGGTGCTAAATGCTCCACTATGTTCACCAGCTAATTGCTAACTTTGTCTGTCTACCATTTGGTGCTGAGCAGGGAGCATACAGACATATTTTAGAGCTTTTTCCCTGAAAACAGCTACCTGCTGCAGCCGAACGACACTGATGACAGTGGTTGAACATGCTTGAAGAATATGCACCATGTAAGCATAATATCAACTTAAATATAAAAGGTATTAAAATATAGATTTTGACACAGGGCCCCTCTATAAGGGCATCAAGAGTGGGTAAATGCAGGAACAACCTTAGGGCCCTTATAATTAGATTTTTTAAATTTTCTTTAGTGGAGCATATTACCAAAGAAATTTGTAATTAATCAAATTACCATATGGAAAAACCTTTTAACCAATATATGACTTACATCACTCTGCAGCTTGTAGGCCTGCTTGGCATGCTTGACATTGAGCTGCTCAGGGTCACAGGTGTAGTCGTGGAGCTTGTGGCGGTAGGTGAGGTCACTGGCCTGAGCCTGACTCTTTCTGGCCTGCAGGAACTCGGGCTGGTCGGCATGGATTTTGTAGTGGGCCCGCTCCTCCTTGGACTGGCGTTTATACTCCAGGTTGCTCTGGAGTTTGCTGGCTGCCAGAGAGTGCACCATCTTAGGGTCGTCCTCCACACAGCGCAGCCCCACCTGCTGGCCCTTCTCCTTCAGATGGGACTCCTTGTAGCGGAACTGTGGGAGGGAGAACGACAAAGTTTTCTATTTTCAGACAAGTTTTACAGCTTAATTAAAGTTGTTTATTTTAAATTATTAAATTATTTTAGGGTTTTAAACAAATGGTTTAAAACAAAATACATGCAGCTACTTCAGGATGTTGTGCCTTAAAATGAGTTAAATACTTTGATTATGCTAATTATGCTACATCCAGAATAAATAAGCAAAATGTTCCAACCTCAGTAGGAAATCATTTTTGTGCTGCAATACATAATGGGACTGTAATCTTGGGAGTAACTTTCTAAAGTCATAAAGAGGCCCAGCTGTTTTTTCACTACATTATTTTTTTTTTTTAAATGGTGCATTTACAGTAAGAGCTGATAATAAATCCTACTTTGTGCTTCAAAAATGTTTCAAAAAAGACTGATGGGACAAACTGAACTATCACATGAACTCACATCACTGGCAATTTCTCTGGAGGCCTTGGCAGTTTGGAAGGGAATAGCATCCAGCCTCAGGTCATAGCCCGAGGTCTTCACTTGCTCCCCAGACGCCTTGTAAACTTTCTTCATGGGAAAAGAATTTTTGAAGATAAAAATGTCACAAAGTGATATTGGCATCTTTCCATGTGGATTTCAAATCATTTGCTTGTGTTTAAGATTGTGAGAGGTATCTGAGGCGTGCCTTACATCGCTAATCTGCTGGGCATTCATCTTGGCTCTGACGAAGTCTGGATCATCTGGGTGTAAAGTGTACTTATGCATGTCATCATTCTTCCCAGATTTGTACAGCCTCTGCAGTGTAAAGACATGAGCAGGAAAACAACAGTGTCATTAGCAGTGTTTAGGATTTTACAGTTAGAGCAACAGCAGTTCCTTCAATTAAAATGAGACTTAAGAATGATTTCTTAAGCATCTTTTCTCCCCACCTCACTGCACTGTTGATAGCTCATCTTAGCGTGGACAATATCAGGAGAGTCAGCCACTGAGGTGAACCTCAGGCTGTCTGGCAGCTGACAATACTTCTTCTGCGTGAAGGAAGACCACACACACTTTAACAGCAGGAAATACAGATGGCCTTGACTTGTGTTAAAATAGGTCACATTTAAAGTGAAATGTAATATAGGCTAAATTCAATGAACATTACAATTGGGTACCAAAAGTCAAATATCTCTCCTGTTATAAAAAAATGTTTTTTTACTTTTTACACACTTTTTTAGAGCAACACTAATGCTACATTGACTTTAAAGGCAAATACAGAGCAATAAAACACAAATATAGAATCTATCAAATAATTTTTTTATTTTTAAACACACAACATAAAACAATATTGTGTAAATGCAAAATGCAATTTCATATTCTATCAGGACCGTAGCTACCATTTAGCAACCTGTAGGGAATTTAATTAAAAATGTACACATCATAAGTATTTTATGAGCTGATTCCACTATTTACAAATGCAATATTCTTTTAATTCGACAACTTTTAGGCCAACAAAATAATAAATAAACAAAGGTGTCAGGAGTCTCAGCCAGAATTTTATAGCCGGCAGTCGAAGGCATGGAAACATCACTTAGGCCTTCACGTAAAGGAAATAAAATGTTTGCTTTCTGGTCATAATACTATGAGGGTGGTAAGGCGTGCGTTGGGGGACTTATGACCTCAGTATTTTCAAAATCCTGCCTACAGCCCTGTACGTGCTAATAAACATGTTTTCTAACTAATACCAGTTGCCACATGTACTCACGTCACTTATAAGTTCTCCAGCCTTCTTAGCCGACTCCAGCTGAGGTGCACCCACACCGTCCCAGGCCACTCCTTTCATGTAATTGAGGTCAGACTTGTAGAGTTTCTAGACATAAGGCAATAAAATGTGTCAGCCAAGTTGAAACATATTAGTAATGTCCTTTTGTTTCCTCCCATCCCTTCCTCATCCACACCTCTCACCTCACTCTGCAGGTTGTAAGCCGTTTTGGCCCACTTGACCTTCATGTCATCAGGAAGCACCGTGTACTCGTGCAGTCTCTTCCTGTAGTCCTGATCGCTGGCGAGGGCCTGGGCATTCTTAGCTGTCACCAGATGAATCATGTCTGGGGTGAGGTGGTACTGCCCGCTGGCCGTCAGCGCGTCCTTGCGATACTCCTGGTCGCTGGCCAGCCGGCCCGCCTGCAGGCAGTGCAGGAGTCGTGGGTCGTCCAAGACGCTTTTGATCCCGATGTGCTTCCCTTTTTCCAGCAGGTGGTTGTGTTTGTAGTTGTACTGCAGAGACACAGAAGTAATAGCTGTAGTTGACTGTATTAAAGTGATATTTTGGATGAATATCAATCTATATTTTGTGTTTTTTCTCTTCAGTCTTTAAGTCTACTATTATCTTACATCACTGGCAATGCCTGTGGAGCTTTTGGCAGTCTGGAAGGGGATGTCCTGCATGGTGAGTTTGTAGCCCTGAGCCCTCAGAGTGTGCCAGGACTCTCTGTATTTGATCTGGAGCAGAGGGACAAACAACCAAAGATCTTTAACCATAAAATAACACACACTATGAAAAAATAAGTCATAGATGTTGTCAGAGTATATTATGTGCTGCACAGATCACAGGAGCTTGTACTACCTCACTAAAGTTGGCTGCATTGATCTTTGCTTGTGTAATCTCTGGTCTGTCTGTTGTTATAGTGTAGTTATGCTGGTCATTCACCCCTTTCTCTTTGTACAAACGCTAGGAGAGAGGGATGAAACACATTTTATCTAAATGACAGCTGTGAAAGTATTGAAACAACAGGATGCCTTTTGACATGTGCAACTTAATTAAGCAAATAAAAACCAACCACAATAGAAAATCTGGGCCAAAGTTACTAGAACAGAACTAAAACAATCAACAAGCTCATTGTCTCACTTCATTCGTGATCTGTCCAGTGAGTTTGGCATGGACGATATCTGGAGAGTCAGCCACAGAGGTGTGCTTGAAGTTGTATGGCTGCTGACGGTACTTTTTCTGTTACAGAAATAACAACAAAGTTGGTATCGGTTAAGTTTTTGTATGTTTTAAGGTAAATCAATTCAAGGAAAGGAAATCAACATTCAAAATCCAGAAAAATGACAATGAACATCAACACACAAGGTACATTCCTGATTATATACTGTTGTACTTTTTAAGATCTGGACCTACATGTTTGCAACATTAAGTACTGGATGTACTCTAAACACATTGAAAAAGGAATAAATAGAACAAAAGAAAAGGAGATGTCCTACATCACTGATGAGGTCTGTGGCCCTCTTGGAGCCTTCAATCTGTAGAGCCCCAGTGGCGATCCAGGCTGCACCACGCAGGTAGTTCAGGTCAGAGCGATACACGTTCTGTGACAAACACACACATGAAAATACATCAACAATGCAATTCTTTCAATTCAACTTTCAAACATCCTGTTGGAGTAATTGCTGCTAAAACATTTCAGTAATAAACAAGAAAAATACTATGTATCTACACTTTAAAGTATTATACACTAACAATAGAAGCTCTTACATTCAAACAACATATTGCAAAGTTTGTATGGCACTTGTATGTAATAACCAACTGATCAAACATTTGTTGAAAAAGTGTAAATTACAAATTGATGTGGCACTCTTCTTTTTAAATGAAGTGAAATGAGTGATTATAACAGGAGCTGCTGTCTACCTCACCTCGCTCTGCAGAGCGTATGCTCTCTTGGCCGCCTGCACCTTCATGTCATCAGGCAGTGAGGTGTACTGATGCAGGGTGAGCCTGTAGTCCTGATCACTGACCAACGACTGGGCCTGTTTAGCGTGGGCGACCTCCAGCATGTCCATGGACAGGTGGAACTTCGAGAGCTGCTTCGCCGAGTCCTGCTTGTACTTAATCTGGAGAGGGATGAAGGGACAAGAGAGAGAAAGGGTTACAATATATTATTTGAACTGAGTTTTTTTGTCTGCAGAGTTACAGTTAGGAAGCACTTACATCACTCTGTAGCTTGCTGGCATGGACCGAGTGAGCGATGTTCATGTCATCCTGCAGTCCCTTCAGCCCGATCATCTTCCCTTTCGTCTTCTCAAATTCTTCTTTGTACTTTTGCTGTAATGACAAATCATTCCATTTCAAGATGCTGTAGCAAGATGAGTAAAGTGAGATGCTGTGTTAAATGTTTCAAGGTATCAGTGTGTTGAACAATCAATTAAACAAAACTAGAATGAACAACATCATGTGCATTAATACCATTATATATAGACAGGATTTAACTGTTGTTTGAGGCTCTACTCTTGTGTGAGAGTGCCAGGTAATTTGAAAAAGCCACTTCTTGTGTGACAAATTATATATACATAACAAGAAGTGTAAGTTGCAAGCTCACGTCGCTGAGGATCTCTGCAGATGCTTTGGCGGACTGGAAAGGAATGGCATCCAGACTCAGCTTGTAACCGCCATCACGTAACTTAGTCCAAGATTCCTTGTAACAGGTCTGAAAATGCACAACGCAGATGTATAAACTTAGTTCCACTTGGAAAACCTCACACACACAAAGGCAGCTGACTGGATAGATTGACTGGCTGTTTGATGGATTTCACGTGTCTCTGTGTGAGTTCTTGTGAGTGTGGTTTTACCTCGCTGAGGTTCATGGCATTGAGCTTGGCCTGAACCATCTCAGGCAGCTCTCCACTGAGCGTGTAGTTGTGCTTCATGTTTTCACCCTTCTCCTTGTACAACCTCTGTAAAGACGAAAGCAAGGCATTACTGATCATCCAGTTTACCTCCCATTTATCCCCCTGCCTGTTTATAAACCTCATATTTACAGTATTTATGAGAGGCCATCAGCGCAGCAGTTAGACATGCTAAGTTCGGCCAAAAAAGATGACAGTACATTTTAGTAAGATGTGACAAATCATAATATTTGCAAGTGACACAAATACATCAGATTCAGTGCATTTTAGTTGCATAATATATTGTGTGCATTAAACAAATGACTGAGAGCACAAACGACAGCTGAACTTACATCAATGGCCAGTTTGTTGCTGAGTTTGGCCTGGACCATCTCTGGAGTGTCTTCAACGCTGGTAAACTTCAGACCACTCACATGCTGACGGTACTTTTTCTAGATTCAAAAAATACATTACAAAATGTCAGTGCGACTGTCATAGCGAGAGGAAGCCATAAACAAACCGGTGCACGTGCACTTCATGAACAGTAGAGGGCACAATATTATCACAAACAATTGTACTATTAAATAAACAACCTGGCAAAATGAAACAAAAGGAAACTGGTCATTTTTTGAAAATATTTTCTGTAAGATAGACAAATATACAGTAGATACATAGATAGATGAAAGTCTGCTCAGGAGGAACTCAAGGCTCTGTTCTATTTCAGTGCGGGCTGTCATTTCATGGTCTAATGATGGTAACCCTGACTGGGATGACCCTTAAAATAAGTGGCTGCTCATGAAGAGGTTATGAATAGAGTCTGGTGTTGCCAGTCTGCAATAGATGTGTCACAGAAATATCTTTCTGTACCGTTTGCATGCATTTACAAAAAAAAAGCATTCATAAAGGGGAGTTTAATTTTTTTGATTCTGCAAAATTAGGACAAAACAAAATGCTATTGTGACAAAGAGGTAAAAGGTTTAGAAAGGAGTTGACAGGACAACCAATGTGCTAGATTATAGGCTAGCAGTTCAAATGACTCCTAAAGTTAGTTGGTTAGTTATATGTGATGCAAAAGATCCCCAAATGTCTGACTTCTTCTTGAGTTTTTTTCCTCTAAATTTGTCAAATATGAATGCAACTCAAATTACCAAGGTTCTTAAACAGCCTCTGGGCCCTGTTTCCAATTTATGCACACACTAAACTAAGAAGATCTGGGCATCAAGAAGCTTTTAGGAAACTGGACACTTAATGGGGGATGCTTCACAGCTTTCCCTTAGAAGGTCTGGATGGCACAAATAAAATTCGTCAGTGCATCCTGTGTTTCCTGATCTACCTTTCTATGATAACTGTGATGTAATATTTCAATGTAAGCAATGTGGACCCACAAACCTAATTCATTTGGTAAAGTGAAAGAAACATGGAAAGAGGGAGCCCTAATTAGTGAAGCTGAATCTTTTCTATATGAGACCACTTTAGTTACTATAATCAGTCTAGTCTCTTGTTATAGCTGGGGGTAGTCCACATACTTAACCCAGTTTCTGGAGAACAGGAATGGTCCGCGGCTCTTTAAATACATTCTGACCTAAGCTGTAAACCTTCCAGTCCCATGTTACACAATCACGCTTATCACTTTCTCTTGCTCTCTGTGCTAATTTGCCTACATAGGTCTCTAGTTATTAATAGCACTTAAGTGTGGTTAATCATACGCTGCATGATAATTGGTTTAAATTACATTTGAGTTCCAATACAATTACCATAAATGAGGGAAATGTTAATGAAGGTCAAGGATGGAAACACGCTGTTGCTGTGAGTTAGTGTTAGTATAAGTCTAGAGATTTTTTTTTTTTTTAATTTAATATTACCAACTATTTAAACCCTTAACCCTGCAGCTGATTTCAGCAATGCATTGTGGGTCACAGGGTTGGAGGTTACCTCGCTGACGAGCTCCCCGGCCTTCTTCGCCTGCTGGACATCCAGAGATTTTGAGGCCTCCCAGCCGACGCCCTTCATCCAGTTCAGATCTGACCTGTACTGTTTCTAAAAAGAGACACACACAGATTTCACTTTCAAATGACAGATTCTTGCATCTACTGTCCTGCAGTTAATGAATCACTTTCGCATTAAAACAAGTTGTTATTTGAATGTCTAACAACGAGACGTACATCGCTCTGCAGTCCGTAGGCCTTCTTAGCCCAGGCAACATTCATGTCAGTTGGCAGAGTAGTATACTCATGGAGGAAAGTCCTGTAATTGGTCTCGGTTGCCAGGTCTTGAGCCTTCTTGGCGTGGCTGATGTTCAGCATGTCCAGGTGAACACTGGGGACGAGATTCATTTCATACAGTACATGAAGAGTAAACGACACAAGATTTAAGGCCAGTTCTTGTAGTATATAATGCTGAATCAGTGCTCTTTGGTTATTGGGGTCATTCCCACTACAAAAGAAGAAGGTTATTGGTCACAATGTCAGCAATTTGCAATGATGATGAATCTTCCAATAATGCAGATATAACCTTTAGAATGTGATATAATGTTGTTTTAAGAAGATATCTATGATTTCTAGTCAGTGTTTAGGCCTAAAAATGACTTTGAATGTTGAATTAAATCCCTTTACCTCTTTCAGACAACATCCTTCAGGAATTTTAGAGCTCATAAATCATCACAACACACACAATGTTCCCCTCTGAGGCAAACATCTGCACTTATTTCACCAGAAGTGAAGGACAAATACAGCAGAGACAGAAAATGAGGTCTTAATGATCTATGCAATCTATGCAAAAGTCATTCAGGTAAGGGGATTTTACATGATATTTTACTAATTGACTGAAGAGGACAACGGGATTGGGACATTGCTAAAACCAATGGCAAATGCACCTTCACACTTCAGGTTCAGTGATTAAGTGTTCTGCTGTTTATCTGACCGGCTACATAGCTACAGTTAACTCTATTCACCTGGTGTGGATATTATCCCTGATTTGAATTTGGGTCTAAAGGACACGTGTTAAAAAGACCCCATCAAGGTTAAGAGCCTCACCTGTATTTGCTCTTAGTGTCCTCATAGTCCTTCTTGTATTGGCGGCCACTCTGTAGCTTGGTGGCCAGAGCAGAGTGGGCCATCTGAGAGTCATCACTGACTGACTTGATGCCAATCACCTTGCCTTTGTTTCTCTCATACTTCTCCTTGTATTTGACCTACAAGAGGACAAGATATTATTGGTTTTTACCAGTCTATGAATTTGCCTGAATTTATTACATAGTAAAAACTTTTTTTCTGCAGGTATGCACTAATCTGCAAATATTCAAGTTAAAATACATTGTTGCACTTGGGAAATGAATACTTATTTTCTCCTCAGGCCAACCTTAAAGATGCAGACTGTTTTTAGAATAACTCACATCACTGGCCAGGTCTCTTTTGGCTTTAGCGGTGAGGATAGAGAGAGAGTCCAAACGCAGCTCGAAGCCCTTTTCCCTCTGCTTCTCCCAGTTGCTCTTGTACACTTTCTAAATAAGAAAATAGAAATCTGTATTACCTTGCAGTCATACATACAGAAAGGTCAGAAATAGTGAATCTAATAGTGAATAAAAATAGGTTTCATTTGGCATTTCTACTTTGATTGATGTAACAGGATGTAACGATGACATACGGTCATGATGACCCAGGAAGAGAAATGGGGATATAAATGACGTAATGATTTTCTTCAGCTTTTAAAGTTGCATGTAAGATGGTTTTCAGACAGAGAGTATTTTCGGTTCCCGATTAAAAAGTCACTTGTGGATGAGTCACCAATGTTTACCACAGTTTCTTTGGTAGATGTAGACTTGAGGTCAAGCAGTTTCACAACTTTTAGTACACCAGTAATTACACAGACAATTTCTGAAGGGACTGTAAGGACTTCCTATACATGCAAGTCAAATTGGTCCTGAATTACCTTTTTGTGTCAAATGTTGTGTGGGTCTCATGACAGTTAAACTACTAAACAGTTAAAGTGCATTTTCTATACTAATCTAATTTTCCTCATTTCTGCCTTATGGGAAAGCTAAATACGTTATAAGAATCCTGAGCTGAATATTGGTTTCAAAAATGATTTCGATAAATTAATCTTTCTGAGAACAGACCATGTTGAACCAGTTGTCAGGTCACACAATCAGAACCATTATAATATGCTTTACTGTACTGTATGAGTACATCACCATGGTAACCTCTTCCTCAGCAGTGAGCATTAAATGTTGACATTTAGAGTGAAGGGGCATGACGTCAAGAAACAAGGCTGCTACTGTACTGTATATTCTTTATATAGCAGATGTAGGATGTAAATGAAAAGGAGCATCGCGGTAGTTAAAGTGCACTGATAAATAATCCTTTCTGTATTCTCTTAATATTCAATTCAATTCAGTTTTATTTATATAGCGCCATATCATAACAAAGTTATCTCAGGGCACTTTTTCGAATAGAGCAGGTCTAGACCGACTCTTTATATTTACAGAGACAAGACCATAGACTACAGACAAACTCAGTCTATTTTTTGCTAAGATTTTACTGGCCTGAACATGGAGCCTTATACCACACACCATCACCAGAAAAGAAAACTACATTTTATAGTTGAACAGGTTAGAACAACATAAGAAACTGTTTAATTCACTGGACTTACCCCACTGAGAAGGTCAGCGTTGGCCTTTGCTTGTCTGAAGAGGGGCTCATCTTTTGTCATGGTGTACTGGTGTATTATCTGCTCTGTGTTTGCTTTGTACGCCAGCTGAAAATCCGAATCAGATAGACATATGATGCGAGAGTGCACCGTAATTAAATGTACATGATTACAGCTTTAAAGTGAAGACCTTACGTCGCTCTGCAGTTCCTGGCTCTTCTTGGCGTGTTTGATGGAGAGATCGTCCGCCACCTGGGTGAACCTGATGCTGTCTGCCTTCTGACGGTATTTAGTCTGTGAAAAAAAAAACGGGCATTTAGTAGATAAACAGTGTGCCTAATACAATGTAAAGTTCATTAACAAAGTAAAATATGTACACAGAAACACATAATTGTACTGACATCACTAAGCAGCTCTCCGGCTTTCTTGGCCTGGGCAATGTTCATACATCCTTCAGTCTCCCAGCCCACTCCTTTCATCCAGTTCAGGTCTGAACGATACTGGTTCTGTGGAGCAACAAAAAGTGTCAAAATTCAAATCCGAGTAATATTTTACCATTTGAATAACAGACTAGGGCTCATCCCTTCCTCTCGTCTCTCACCTCGCTTTGCAGGGAATAAGCCTTTTTGGCCTGCTGGACCTTGATGTCGTCAGGCATGACGGTGTAGTCGTGCAGCTTTGTGCGATATTCCAGGTCACTGGCAAGGGCCTGAGCCTTTTTGGCATGGCTCAGGTTGATCATGTCCAGAGGAAGGCTGTACTGGGCCTGGCTCTCCTTGGAGCCCTTCCTGTACTCAATCTGAAGTGGTGCCGATTAAAAAAATGGGTAAAGTGGTCACACATATGCTGTAGCTGCATTAAGAGTTATATGTTTGAAAAAGTGCATTTTAATGCCTGTAATTGCTGTTGCTAAAATGACTTGTGCTTACATCGCTGCTCATCTTGGCCACTTGAAGAGAGTGCAGAGTCTTGGAGTCACTCATGTTGACCCCCACTGCCTTTTCCTTGTCCTTCATGTAGGTCTCTTTGTATTTAATCTGAAACACATGCCCGTCTGACTTAATTATCATATTTTATTAAACCCACTTAGGTTGTTGCTCAGATATTAGCTCTGTCTCAATTAGCTTGTAGCTCCGTGCAGTGGAGAAGAGTATGTGTTTGCTTACATCACTGGCGAGGTCTCGGGAAGCCTTAGCTGCTTTGACACTCAGGTCGTCCACGCCAATGTCGCAGGCTTTAGACTTGGTTTTCTCCCACTCCTCCTTGTATTTAATCTGGACCGATGAATTCAAATGATCAAATTATCACTTGAAGAATGAGAAGTGATTTTCTGTGAACATGTAAATGAGCTCGGATGCGCACATGCATACTCAAAGTGCGAGAGAGAATGTGTCTGTGTTTTAACTTACATCACTGCACAAGGCCGCATTGGCTTTGGCCGTTTTGATTTGGGGCAGGTCCTGGGACAGTGTGTACTGATGTTTGGTCTTTTCATAGTCTGCTTTGTAATTATGCTAAAAAACACATTCAGACTCTGCAGTCAGCTCAGTGCTCATGAGTATAGTGTGCAGCAGATAAAGTTGGTGTTATCAGTCCTCGGTAGTGTATGTTGTCATTATGCAGTTTACTCACCTTGCTGACAAGCTGAGCGTTTTTCCTTGCTAAAACAATCTCGGGTGTGTCTGTCACTGGACTGTACTTGACCTGGTCAATGTGTTGCCTGTAGTTCTTCTGCAGAGACATTTATTTTTTACAAATAATAAATGTATCACATCAGATGATCCACCTACCTGAGAAAAATATTTTTACAACCTTAATGTCTTTTGTTGAAATTTGTTGAATGTAATTTGAATCCACGCTGCATATTGACTTAGTGCTGTAAAAATATAATTGATTATTAATTGAACTCACATCTTTCAGTGGGTCCAGCTTCCTTTGGCTTTGGTAGCCTGGTGTGAGGGTGGCTGGGTAGTTGTATTCACCCTGCTCCTGTTCACAGCCTTGTTTATAAGCAATCTGGAATTTACAAGAAGACTGTGTCAGTGATATTACTGGCACAGCAGTTATTTGATTTGTTTGTCAAGTTTCATAATCCAATCCTCATCAACCACAAGTTCAAGTGAACATTTGTCCATGGATTATATAAAAAATAAAACACTGAACATTTCTATGCTTTTTTGTCAATAAAATAGAATAGCAGGTGAAGGAGAATAGCTATTCAAAATCCAAAATGTCAAGATAACCCTTGAATACAAAACTGGATTCAAGCAGAGCCAATTTGGGATCTTAATAACTTGCATACATCTTTAAATTGCATATGTATATTATGGTAAGTCCATGAAAAACAAGGCTTACATCACTAGCCAGTTTCCTGGCCTTCATGGCATGCATGGTCTTCTTATCGATCCCTGAGTCTTCATAGTGGCCCTTCATATCGCTGGTGTACTTCTCTTTGTACTTGTTCTTTTGAAAAAATAAGAAAAATCAGTATAGAGGACTCTCTAATATAACCATAACAGCCACACGTTTGCCTTATGACATATACAGTGAAGTAAAATATATAATTTTATAGGTTTTCTAGAATGTTTGACATCAAGGGGTCACAGGTATTTGTAATTAAAACAGTAACGTGAAATAAATGATGTTGATTGAAATAGTGTGTCATACTTACATCACTTGTGAATTTGGCAACTTTAGCAGCATTTTGAAACTGTGGTGTCTCACAGAAATTGATGCTGTGACCTTTGGTGTTCTCCAAGTCCTTCCTATACTCCACCTGTTAGAACATGTTGTTGATGTTTGTAACATTTTTCATTGCAACCGCCTTTTTCTTTGTCGTTGTTGAACAGTCAGAGCTGATCCTTTGTGACACCATGCTATGTGCTAAATATAAAGCGCCTGCCACTCATCAGTCACCATCACTGACACCCCATCATAACTCAAGAGTCACGGAGACAGACATTTAATCTTCAATGCGCTTTGCTGAGCTTAACAATGACAGCATGGCACCATTTAACTTGTCCCTTTACCACTAAAATACCACACAGGGAGATTTTTGTCACTTTTAAACACCCAAGCTAAAGCAGAACATTGTTCACAGGCAGGAAAAACTACTGTGGTTGAATAAAGTGTGGTTTTAATGTAAGGCAAGACTCAGAATTTATTTATATGTCATATCCCCAAGGCTCAGAATAGTTGCTCAAGAGTGCAGCACTGTGTCCCTGTGTGAGGTAACATTAGTTTGACGGGATGTCCCGTGGCCTTGGAGGTAAGCTGTAACCCCACCGGACAGGCATGTCAGAGATGCCGAAAATGCAAGTTGGGTAGCTTCATGTCTGCTGGAAACTGACACAGGATGCCCAATATTTCCAGCTCGAAACACACACACGCACTGAGCAGCAGCATTTTTATCTGGAAAGGCTTTGTCATAGACTTAAAGATAGATTTAACGATTTATAACAAAACAACTTCCTGGATAAAGCTAGATGAAAGACAAATGTGCTGACTGAAGGTCTGGTCTTTGCCTTGTGAGCCTGACAGTCACTGGCGAGCTCACCTCACTGACAATCTTGTTGATCTTTCGGGCGTTCTTTAGAGCCAGATTGTCCTCGGATGTCAGACTATGGAAGTGTGAGGTGCCCTTCATCTGGTTTAAGTCCTTCTTGTATTTTAGCTGCAAAGGGATGAAAGATGGTTTAGTGCATATAGGAGGACGACGTTGTTGTGTTGTATTTCTGTAGGATCGGGAGATCAGTGGTGCACACGGTCTACTTTAGTCAGGGTGGAGAGAGAGAGACACTCTCATTGTAGTCCCTCATCTGTTCTGCCCAGTGATGACAAGGCCAGATGATGGATGAAGGTGAAGCTCTTACACTCTACACTCTGCAATGTTTTGACAGCATTTACAAACAGTACACATGGCTACAAAACTGATACAGGCTCCCTTTTTAACCGCACAACAGACAGACCAACCTTCCAACTACTTTAATTTTAGACTCAAGTTATAGTGAAGTCTCATGAAGGGCCTAAACTGTATTTTTTTGTATTTCTGTTTGTCAAAAATATGGTATCGAGTGTTTATCTGCACTAAGGGTTGGTTGTTAATGTTGCTGTCAGGTTGATACTCACATTACTAGCATGTTCCTGAGCCTTCTTTGCAAGATGATAACCAGGAGTGATCATGGCAGGGAAACTTCCTTTGCCTCGTTGCTGCTCATACTCCTCAGTATAGGCAATCTGCAAACAGAGGGTAACTTATTTAATTCAATTCACTTGTAACACCAAAAATACAGGAAGTAATACAAATAATTAAAACTTTGCTGTACACTATTTTCTAAAAGCTTTTAGTAGGTGGAAATTAAATCATACGGGCTAAGGTGTCAACCCTGTTAACACAACATCCTGAGTATTAATCTCAAACTATGAAAATCTTAAAAATAAAAAGATGTGTTCAGGTGACCTATAGCTCTAACATAAAGAACATGCATCCTCTAAATTATTTTATTTGATTAAAGGCAAATAAGGAACTTTAAACAGAGTATATTAATTGGGCATCCTACTTGGTTTTACAAGAGGCTTTTACATTAAACTCATTAATCAAACAGTAAGAGTAAACTTCTTACCTGGCTGAAGTTCTCTGCATTTTCTCTGGCGTGAACTGCTTCAGCTACCGCGGCCTCAGTGCTGGCTTTACCCTTCATCTCCTGTTCGTACATCTGACGATACTTTATCTAGTAGGACATGAAAGCCATTACCGCCTGACGATCGGGGGTCTGCAACAGTGTTTGTATGCATATGTGTACATTTTTATATTGTCTACTTACAGCACTGGCCTGCTCACTAGCCTTCTTTGACATCTTGTATCCAGGTGTAAGATGTGCAGGAAAACTGCCTTTTCCTCTCTGCTGCTCATACTCTTCTGCATAGGCGTACTGGAGGAAGAAAAACAATGATTCAGACACACGGTAATGTCTGTTTTTTTAAGTAAATAGAGTTAACTGAAAAAGCAACAAGTCTTGTCATTGACATCTAGTCATATAAATGAAATAAAACACACTCAGATATTATGAAGTCATCATGGAAGGCTAAATGAAACATCTTACATCGCTGACAATTTGTCCTTGCTTCTTGGCCAGAAGCACCTCCGGGGGGTCAACAAACGTGGTGTACTTTGAAACTCTCTCCTCGTGTCCTTTTTTATATTCCAGCTGTAGAGAAAGAAAATGATCAGCTTGCTTTGGCTCCTTGGGTTTGTGATAAAGTCACATAAACCACTGCCAGAGGCACATATTCACCTACAGGAATTAGCCAATATGAATTATGAGAGTTTCAGTTTTGGTTCTCTGGTCCAGAAAGGTACAAGAAATAAAAATGAATTATACAAACTTACATTACTGGCCAAAGCATTGGCTTGTTTAGCTGCCTGGTAACCTGGTGTGATCATGGCAGGGAAGCTGCCTTTTCCTTTTGATTGCTCATACTCCTCTGTGTACTTCACCTGCCAAAGAAGCACAAAATCAATCAGGGAATTTGACAAATATTGATGAATATTGATTCATTTTCTTTTTATATAAGCTGTTTATACAATCCACAATAGCACGTTATTTATTTAAAGACACAATAACCTCATATTTAGGGTTTATAAAAGAACATAAGCGTCTTTGGGGGAAGACATGTGTACTCACATCACTGACGGTCTTCTGGGCCTGAGACATTGTTACTATCTCCTGGTTGGTCACCATGCCTGAGTACCATGTCTGCTGCTGTGAGAACTCAGACTGAGATTGAAAGGCCTGTTTGGACATGGAAGACAAACCCGATCATTTCCAACCATTCACAGGTCACATTGTACCTTCCATGCCTGGTGGACCTTGTTAAATACTTCTTCTCGGCCTTACTTAGCCTCTATGGAGTGATGGTGACGTGGCAGTTTAATACAGTGCAAAGAAATGTGTGTCTACACAAACAAAAGGTTTGACCAAATTCAAATCCTATACCAAATAGAACAGAGAGAAGATGCGGTTTAATGCATTAACAGTGACAGCCTAGTAAAATAAGTTGCTTCACTACTCTCCTCCATGATCACTGAAATCACGCAGTTTCCAACATTTCCACATCCAATACAATTAAATCTTAATACTGATTTATTTTGGAGTAAGACCTGGAATCACTGCACACAATACCTTTGCTGTTTGCAAAGAAGGTCAAGGGTACAAGGAACAAAAAGGTAGAGAAGTAGGATTGTTTGTTTTATATATTAAAGATAAGCGAAGCAACAACTTATTTCAGGAAACATCAGAATTTGGGCTGGAACTCCCTTTAACTGGGTGTAATGGCCAGTTGCTCTACCGGGAGCTCACCTGGCTGGCCATCTGATTGGCTATGCGAGCCTTCTCCAGCTCCATGGACCTCATGTCATGGTGGAAGGTGGACATAAAGCGCTCGCCATCTTCACGATACTTCAGCTAAAAGTGCACATAAACGACAAGCATTAAGCCAAGGCCAGCACACATTTGCACATGCGCACACTAGACATGTGTTTAACTGACTGATATTTGGCTGATATTACCCCGACTTCAGATCCACAGAGCCAAACATCACTCTATTCTTATGTTATCAAGTTCAAACCAGACAACCTGAGCTCACACGCTTAAAGATGAAGGGATAATATTAGTGTGCTGTTATTAATAACTGAGATGCTCCAATTAAGATGAAGGTGGACCTGCCAAGAAAGATCCAGAATTGAGCACTGAGTGATGAAACTCTGAGCTGTTTACTAATGATCCTTAAGCTGTAAAAATGTCCAAAACTAATATTAGAATAGCTGTGTTGCAGGGGATAAGAAACAGCACTGTGATGATTTAGTATCACCACTAAAGGGCTAACAATAAACATGTCAAACACCTGTCTATCAAAATTCAAGGTAAACTCACTGAAAACAAGCCCTCACATCAAATATCAATAAGTTAAGCCCTATAGCTCTCTAGTGGAGTGTAGCAGTGGCTGATGAGCTTGCTAGCCTATTGCTAATATAAGCATAAGAGCATTGCATGAACTGGTAGACACAGTCAGACACAGACAGGCAGGAACAGGTGGCAGGGCAGAGGAGAGGAAGGGACGCGAGGCTGTTTTTCCTGACGTATAATTTTAGCCCCCCGAAGCATAAAGTCGGCTAAGCAGAGGGGGTGCCTCGCCTCTGTCACAGGAACAGAAATAACCTGAGCCGCCGCACTCTCCATTCCACACCACTGCCGTCACCGTGGACTCAAGAGCAGCCGTCCGCCTCTCTCCCTTCCACCCATAAAAGAGGGAATGAGACCTTTTTGATCTGTCAGTAATGGACACGATCTGCTTAGGGTCAGACCTTTCTGACTGTATGTGTGTGTGCTATTGTGGGTTAATTGATCTGTGTCATCTGTGAGGTTACCAGTGGTTTTGTGTGATTTTGAGTGATAAATTGAAAAGCAGAATTGTCCATTTCCAGCTGCATTTTGGGATTTTAAAACAACGTGCCCGCACAAAAACATTGTTGCACTAAATGAGAATAATACTGGTATACTATTAACAAATTTAGATCTATTTAAATTCAGTTGCAATACATGCATCAATCCCTTTTTTGAAAAAAATAAACAATGATCTAAACCAACACTATGAATAGCAATCTCCACAGTAAATCCAGTCATGACAAACAAATGATAAATGGCCATTTCACGCATGGCATAGACTGTGACTTATGTCAGCCCGTCAACAATACACCTTGACTCAGATCAAGGCCGAAATATTTTGTCTCATGTTGCTGCTTGGGTGTTTTTGTGTGTGACATCATCTTACCTCACTGCTTGCCTTGCTTTGCTTCTTTGCATTGATGTTGACGGGGGTCTCGTAGACACTTGTGAATGTATTGTTCCTTGGATTGTGTCTGGAGGGATGGGATATAAAAATGGTCACCATTTTAATTACCAATTTTGAGTTCAAGGCAACAAATTTAAAAAAAAAAAGGGATCTATTTTCACACCAAAATGGCCTCTAAAGATAGATTTTTGGGGATTATGCTCAAATAATAAGTTACATCACCAGGTGTTACTTACACAGAGCAGTATGGCCTCTTCTTGTGGCTGACAAAGTTATTGGCAGTGAGCATCATCTTACAGACGTCACAGTGAAAACATGCTTTATGCCAGTTCTGAGAGAAAAAGACAAATCACATTATTTTAGAGGGTCCTTAAATCTGAATACTAATCTCTTATTTCGGAAACATGACGTCAGTTTAGTTTATCATGAGGAGATAGAAAATGTTTGTCGGACAGGTCATTTCTGATAGATAACAGCAGATAAGATAATAAGATAACTTTAATTGAACAAGGCCCAAAATAACGGCAGCAATCACAGCATGATCTTCCAACTGGACTCGCTGACTTGTTCTTAAATATAGCTTTTATGAGACTGTTAAACTGTACACCTCTTGTTTTCTGTCTCACAAGTTAGTTTATAAAAGTTACATTTTATAGCAGCAACCAGTCCGAGCTACATAGATGTTTTTCATGCAGCAGAAGCTACAACGAGGCGATCGGTACAACATGTTACAGCAATCTTTCTATGTATAGTTACCAGTTTTATATTAAACATGCGCTCAGATCCATAGCATATAACAACTTTTATGTTTAGAGGTATGTCATTTTATATGACATACTGAGCCATGTGTTGTTGTTGATGCAGAGAAACACTTGGAATAGTTTAAATGTTGCCATATTTTCTGGTATCTGTGTTAAATCTCATGTAATTGAGGTTGTTTGTTATTATAAAACATTTACAAATGCCTCACATTTCATCCACAATTTCACCATTTGACAAATTTGTTATGTAAGAAGTTGATTGAAAAGTAATAATAATTCACAATATTTCTGTGTTACCTGGTCAATGCAGTTGATCTTCTCAGCTGGGTAGACCACAAACCCACACCTGGCACAGGACTGCATGGTGAATGCGTGTCCTTTTCCCAAAAAACCTTCAGGAAAAATATCAGAAGATGTAAACTAGTGTGAAATGTTGGCCAAAAATAGGAGTCAGGTCAGTCAGGCAGTTCAGGCAGTGACTCCCAGACAGTTGTGATAGTGCGTCTCCGGTTGTGGTAAACTTAGCTCTGTGACTGTCAAACTTTGAAACTCTCTCTTACTTGACACTACGTCCCATGATGGACCAACCCCCTTTCATGTACCATGCTAGAAGACTGGCTGAGTCCAGCTGTCTGTCTGCAGGAAGAGAGAGAGAGAGACAGAGAGTTCAGATGTCACTGTATATGTGTAATGATCCTGAGTTGGACAGCTGGTTCAACTTTGGGCATCTTGCCATGACACTAAGAGATAAAAGCGTAATACATTGTGTAATAGTCTTACTTAGCTTCATCCGCTACAGTACGTATGTTGATACAAATAATTTAACTCACAGGGAACAGAAAGAAATATGGACATACGAGAAGAAAATCATCATAAATTCATCTACAAAGAAAGGGGAATGAATTCCTAAAAAAAAGGTTTGTCTTGTTTTTAATCATGCAGCCACTATAATACGTTTATATCTTGACAAAGCAATGTGCCATTCATTTTTGTGGACAGTGATTATATATTGGGCTATTTAAATAAAATTGCCTTGATTGCCTTCCCGTGTATTAGGAGTGCCTGTTTTGTGTCACAACACTGTCAGATCCATAGGACTGAGTGATGCAAATGAAGCTGGAATACATATTGTATGGCTTGGGCATGTATGACATGTATGGTCTGCTTAGACTAACATTTGATAACTACAATAAATGTAATTTGTAAGAACAGTAACAGGGTATTACATAAGTAATAACCCTGTCAAACCAAAATCAATTAACACTACAATATGTTTCTCTAACTGTTCAGGGACTTTGCATAATTGTGGTAGTGAGCCAACAGTGAGTGTATGTGGTGTGGGGTATTTCTTTACTCTCTTATTTAATATTCTGATGGATCAGCTGTTTTATTCTAGTTTTAATTTTACATATGTTTAGGCTACTATTGTCTATATTCTGATTATTACAGTTGTTTATCTAACCTGATATGTTGGATAAGCTGTGGTGATTGATTTAAATGTGACTGTAACTGCTCTTTATGGAAGCCCATTTCTGCCAGTAAAAAAAAAAAAAAAAAGATGAAAAAAAGTCAAAATTATGAGATAAAACGTCATAATTATGAGATAAAAAGTCAAAATTATGAGATAAAACGTCGAAATTATGAGATAAAAAGTCATAATTATGAGATAGAAAGTGCGCATGCGCATGCGCCACCCGTAACCCCATGCAAATGATAAATAATCCTAAATAAGGCAACTGTAACAGTTGACTTTTGTAAATGTTTGATGTTGGATTAAGTTAAGTTGCTGTTCAATGAAGGTTGCCACCTCTGTCACATCGGTTTTATTCTTTCTACGCCAGAACTGCTTCTTCAGTCCCATGTGAATCAGCACCTGAAGTATTTCATTTGTTGTAAAGCCACGTTTAAAGTCCTCAATGTGCTCACGATCCATTTCTGACAAATTAACCAGGAGAACTCAAAGAGCTGCTACTCTCATTGTTGTTTGAAAATATCTCATAATTATGACTTTTTATCTCATAATTTTTCACCTTTTCTTATTTTTTATTTTTTACTGGCGGAAATGGGCTTCCATAGCTCTTTGCATGTTACTATGAACATAGACATGACTATGAATACCAAATGAGGCAGACCTGAGTGACGCAGGGCTCTGACGTAGTTACGCACCTCGGAGACTTCAAGCTGAACGTGCTTTCTCTTTCTCAAGTTTTCTAAGGAACAGAAACTCGGCGAAAACTGCGGAGAAGGAAGAACGACCCACAGTTTGTGCAATAGCTAAGTTGACAAAGCATAATACGAATAACAGAGTGTAAGTTCATGCTAAGGTATCCGTCCCTAAGTTGAAAATAGTTTTTTTTGCTAACGACTTTTTGGCGATATGCTAACTAATCCGATACTCAGCTAACAAGGTGGATTTAATAATTTAACGTATTAAACTGGCTGTTAATTAGAGCTAAGCTAGCTGTATGTTTGTTTACACTGCTTTTAACCCGTTTGAACGTTAGCAGTGATTGGGAATGAGGAAATAAAGCGAAGCTGCCATAGCAAGTACAGCAAGTTAATCAAACCATGACGTTAAGCTGAAATGCAGTACGTGTGTTATGCCTGCAGATGGCTGGGGAGCCTGCTGAGACAACTGAACTTGGAGGCGAAGTTGAGGAAGGGAAGCTGAACGGAGACGAAACAGACGCCAAACCTGACCGCAGAGGGAGATTTCTTCTGTTTGGGAGGTAACTTCCTTTTCAGCGTATTTAATATACCTGCAGAGGTAAACCACATACACCCTTAGGGGAAACTGGCATAGCTTTGGACATGAGGAATTTAATCCACTTCAAGTTCACTTAAGTAGACCGTGTGTAAGTATGTGCATGTTTTACTGTAGCTTTCACTTTCATTATTATTCCCTCCCCAGTCAGTGTATGGAAATGTAGTTATTTCAGTGCCGGAGTTATAGCATGACAAGATAAGAGTTCTTTATCAAACTATCATCTGTGCCAGATAGTCTTGCCATCTGTTGAAATTCATTTTCCGTAACATTGAGAAGGCCGTGCATAACCAGATACACATGGCACTGTTCTAGTGCAGTTTTATTCTCTAGTTTAGAAGAAGCAGAAATTAACTGTGTTTTAACAGCAAATTGGCACGTATTTCTCATATTACAATTGCATATTTTTCCCAAGTTATGGCTGTAAAACTGTTGCTGTGGTGCTACACCACTTCCAAATAAACAAGATGTGCACGAACACTCATATTTATTTACTCAAACAATCACACCCACATACAATGTGGGCCCTTTCACAGTGTCTTGTGTTTGTGACCAAGGCATCACTGACTGACATGAAGGAGTAGTTTCTGTTTATTCCAGTCTGACTCACAAGGTGGCACTGTGAACCTTTGTGGTGGGGAACATTTGTCAGGTTTTAAACAAATAAAGGTGCTTTTTTAAATTGGCCAAATTGTATAACATGTTGCCTAACAATAGGCAACACGTGACATAGTTTATTAAGAAATTAGCATGCATTTAATGTTGCTGTATGCCTTATCTGCTGAATGGTATGTGTTTTGCATAGCCACTTAGTCATGGCTACCTCACAGCAAACATGATCATAATGTTTAGAAGTATTACATACAACTGATACCACCTTATCTACAGTACCTTGTGTCTTTTTCATTGGAAGAAGGTATGACTAAACAACAGATCAACTCAGGATGCCTCTTAAGTCATGCCTGTCATGTCATCTGTAAAGGAATTGTTTATTATATCATAAAGATTGTAATGATAATTGTCTGGTTGGATTTTGGCTAAATCTCGCTTGAAACCAAGCCAGAAATGATTAATAACCAAGATTTCTCTTTGGTTATTTGTAGTATGTTAAGATGTTTAGCAAAGAGGCAGTTTTCCGAGTAATGAGTGTTTTTAGTTTTACTCCTTCTTGTGCATCCAAAGTTGAGGTGATAAGGCACTCACAGTATGTATGTCGGTACAGGTGGATTCTGTGCCTGTCAGCAGAGGAGCAACTTGTTGCCCTGTCTGACCTCAGCAGCGTGCGAGGTGCAGGGGCCATGTGTGAATAGGCCTTTAGAAAGCACTGGTGTGGTGGCGAGGCTGCTGACTCAGGGGGCTCACAGTGCGCCGCCCCTGTCCTCAGCACCTGCTGGCCCAGTCAGGTCTCCATCCAGTACAGAGAGCATGTCAACGTCCTAGCACACAGCCAAAAATTAAGCTGCCAGGTCTGGAGGAACGTACTCTTTTTGGGGGAAAGAAAAGAAACGAGACAAAACCAACGCATTTCAGATGCAGAGTGGCGTAGCACTTAATGACGAACCCAGGTAAGACGGACACAACCGCATCATATTCCTCTTCACCGACCTCCTACCTGCTCCTCTTTCTGCCGTGCCCAACCCACAGCAAAACAGCATTGCGGTAATGTTAGCACAATTTGGAGGTGGGAGGGGGGGGGGATGGGGCTTCAAAAAGTTCTGGATCACATGTTTATTAGAACATAGCTGGGCTGCCTGTGAGTGCATGTGCATGAGACTGGTTAGTGCGCATTGCTGTGTATTGTTCCCGTGCTTGAGTAACTTGATGACTAGGCTCTTCTGGAACAAGCCTGGATTTTCTGAGCCCCCAATGGGCCACTGTTGGCTTTGCTATCTGGAGGGATCTTTTAAAGAATGGAAATATGACAGGTCTGTGAGAATTGCCACTCGTGGAAGATTTCCTCTCGCTCAATCTACATTGATGTGGTTATGATTTTTGAATATCCGCGCTAAGCAAAAATGTTCTAGTTTCTTCTTTAACCCGACGGTGGATTACTGCAACCAAATTTGGCTTTGACTTTAATGCCTTATTTGAAAATGTATGTTCTCTTTGGTTTCTGAGTAAGTGGTTCAGAGTGTTTTCAGTTTCGTGTGAATTCTCCTTGCACTGGAAGCCTTGACATTTGCTTATGTTGAAGTAACTGTTATGTGTAGAAACGTTTCAGCTTAAAAAACACTGTCATGTTCTGTAAGAGAGTCAAGAAAATTTAGTAGAAAACTTTTCACTTTCTAGTTGCTGCCATGTAAGGTAGTAGTTAACATAATGGAATTTTTAACTACGCTCATGGGCCTAATTGAAGATAAATTGTATCTTCAAGAAGTTAGATTAAGCTGTCAAAATTCATGTTTTTAAATCAATTGGCCTGTCCATTTGTTATTCTTATATTCAATGTTATTTTCATTCCTATTACTACTGTAATTTGTTTGTTGTTTTTCATGTAAGGTCTAAAAGACAGTAATGAAGGAATATTGTTGGATGTGATCTGTGTATAAATCTACTTTATATCTACACAAGTAGTAGCTGAACTTAAAACATGTTACATTAGGTACAGCTCAAAATAAATAATATTGCAGGAGTTTAGTGGTAAGTTTTAATTTTTAACAATGCTAGCACGAAATGTTAACTGTCCTTAATGTTCTGTTTCTCTCTCGCTCTTTTAGTAAGAAGAATAAGGATGGACAGACGCGGGAGCAGGACTACTCTTCTGAAAGCCATTACAGAATTGTTTCACCAACATTCCAGTATAAGATGAGCCACCAGCGAGTGGGCAAGTGCATCATCATCAATAACAAAAACTTTGATGAAAAGACAGGTACGAACATGTTTCAAACACATTGTATACCTAATTCAATTTTGCTCAGTATTATTGCACAAAGAGCGTGTATTCTAAGCAGATTGTCTTGACAGGGATGAATGTACGCAATGGCACGGACCGAGACGCAGGTGAGCTGTTCAAATGCTTCAAGAGCCTGGGCTTCGATGTCTTCATCTACAATGATCAGACATGTGAGAAGATGGAGCGTCTTCTTAGAGATGGTGAGTAGTGAAGCCCTCTGTCTTTCTGTTTTGGTTCTCTTATCACACTTGTCTTGTTCTTTCATGTGGGTACCTTACAAAGTTGAACTAATGGGATGCAGACACAAATCCCAACAAATAATATATAGAGAAACCTTCTGGAAACACCATGGAAACATTTTCACAATGTTCTTTCATACTTGCTACGGTAGTTCCGGGCGAGTTTCTTTCCTCATACACTCATACTAGCTTCTTGTCACACCATAAAAATCTCTTGAATTTTGTCATATACTCAATTGCTAGTTTGTTAGGTACACTTAACCAGAACTAATGTAGTCTAATCCAACGATCTGCAGTGACTCCTGCCTTCATGGAGGTTGTAATGTTGTTGAGCTACTCACATTGATATAAATGGGATGGACAAACATCTCTCAGTATAACACACTGCAACTCAGCATCACCACAAACTGCAGCCTCCAAATTCACCACAAGTTGAATCAACACCTCTCTAAAACAATTTCAACAAAAAACTGAGCATTCTTACCTTCATGAGGGTAGGATTTATTGCAGGACTCAATTAGTTTTAGTCAGCTGTACCTAATAAACTGGCAACTGAATGTAATGACATAGTACGGTCATAGTACTTGGAACAGCATCTTGGGTACACTATTTTTTTAATTAATTCATTTTTTTATTTCAAGGTAAGGTAAGACAGAAATCTCCTTACAGTGCACACAGATTTCTTTTACTGTCGATAACAGATTTGTCATCAGCTCTACCAGATTCATTAGTTTTAATAAACATACAGTACAGTTATGTGCTAGTGAAATTGATTCCCCTTTAAGTTGCAGTGTGGGCTACATGCTCAAGTTCACATTCAAGACTCTTAATGACTGTAACAGTATGTTTGTTTCTTAAAACTGCCAGGTCAGACAGCAGATGGTGCTGTTGTAAAAGTAATTACATAAATCCTACTGAAATTGCTGCCAATTTGGCCAAAATGTTTTGTGTCAATTTGGTGTCACTGGTCAGAGCACTTGCAGGTCCACTGGCTAGATATCATGGCAAGATGTTCAAGTCACCTCTCACGTCATATGCCCTTGAGAACACAGTGAACCTTCTTGTTTAATATGATATAATATGAGATTTTAATGGCTGCTATTCTTTAGACTCTGCACACATTTTGTCCAGGTGGCAGTGAGGCCTGACGATGGTAGTTGATCAGTATCTTTCTCAGGTCTGACCCTTGATTCAACACTGCATCCAAAGCAAGTTACCTTGACAACTACAAAATAGATTCCATGAAATTTGGTATGGCTATTCATGTTCCCCTTGGGATGAATCCTAACTATTTTGGTGACCCCCTGACCTCTCCTCTAGTATCTATATCAGGCCACAATTTCCGATTAATACACAAGAAATTTTAAAATCTAATCTAGACAGATTGGGCATGAAGTTCAGTCAGCACATTTGTGTTCCACTGCAGATGATCACTTTCCTCCAGTACAGCCCTCCAGCTAACATGTCAACTTTGTCAGCAATGTGGTGAAGATTAGAAAATTATAACTAATTGAAATTTAAATAATATGCTCATTAGAATTTCAATGAGACCATAATTTAAAGTCTTGTATAGTGTTGTTATATTCCTCTGAGGAAACTATCTAGAATCTGTATATTTTAAACTCTTACTGTAACATTTTAAGATACTTAATATTAACTTAATAGTAACACATTAACTAAATGTTTTGGTTATTGAAAATTAAGTTTATAATAAGAATCTTGATGAACAAATAAAGGGCTAAATAAAGTCCAGACTGGACCATTAAGTTACTGATACTGCTCACTAATTTAAAAGCTTAATGAGGCCAGAGCCGAGCTAAGAGTTGGGTGTTTGTGTGTGTGTGTATGGGTCAGCCTCGGAGGAAGACCATAGTGACAGCTCGTGTTTCGCCTGTATCCTGCTAAGCCATGGTGAGGAGGGCATGATCTACGGAACAGACGGAGCCATGCCCATCAAGACCATGACGTCATTGTTCAGGGGGGACATGTGCAAAAGCTTAGTCGGAAAGCCAAAACTCTTCTTCATCCAGGTATGAAGTTCCGAAGACTTTCATTTAGAAATGACGGTGTGCTATGCATATTTTTTTATGATTTTGTAATAATAGTGTTACAGTTGTTGAACTCATAGATTTGTGTCAAGGTCACCACTTTTGACCCAAATGGGCAACCTATGGCTTGAATGACAAAGAAACTTTAACAATTGTTTTTGTTGAGAAGACAGATTAATGTGGCTTTCAGTAGCTCCCCACGGACAGATGATAGTTATTGTGTAAAACTTCGCCCATATCAGTTTTTAAAAACAGTTAATTTTTAATTGCCTCACCAGGTCATCGTTGAGAAAGCTACTCAGGATCACAATGAAATGTCATTTCATTTACTTCACCAGGCTTGCCGGGGTTCCGAATTTGATGATGGTATACAGACAGATTCGGGTCCGCCAAATGATACCCTGGAGACGGATGCTAATCCAAGACATAAGATCCCTGTAGAGGCAGATTTCCTGTTTGCCTACTCCACTGTGCCAGGTAAACCACAGTTTTGAATTGAAGTCTCATTTTAAAGTATATATTTTTATTGCCAAATAAATTAATGCTTGCAGTGAAAGCATTCTGGCTATCTGTAAGATACCAGCGCCGGATATATCAGTGAGCAGACAGGTTTCAGGGATGACTCATGTTGATTTTCCAGGGTATTACTCATGGAGGAACCCTGGGCGCGGCTCCTGGTTTGTCCAGGCGCTCTGCAACGTCCTCAACGAGTTTGGCAAGCAGCTGGAGATAATGCAGATCTTGACACGGGTCAATTACATGGTGGCCACCAGCTTTGAGTCCTGGTCTGAAGACCCACGCTTCAGTGAGAAGAAGCAGATTCCCTGCGTGGTCTCTATGCTGACGAAAGAACTGTATTTCAACTGACCACCAGCCTAACTGACCGTACTGTACGACACCACTGACTGACTGACTGACTGACTTGACTGACTGTTTCAGGTACCGACTAAGCGTTCGAAGCATTCAGGGATGATTCAGGCCCAGCAGGACACTGCACATTTGGAGCACTTATGACATTTTGCATGTGTAGTTGGGCCCGAAAACAAGCACTCTGTGAGAAAAAAAAATATTTACAGTGGCACTCCTCGTTCATGTGTTGATGGTGAAACTTCTTCTTCAGGTTATTCTGCGGAATAATGGCGTCACATTTGATCTGATCTTTTTTTGACAGGCATTGTCAAATATCCATGTTATTCTACCAGCCCGGAAAATTTGCTGCCAGTTTTTGTGGGTTTGGGGAATCATATCTGAATATGCGTCTCTCCATTTTCCAGCATTTGCAAAGGATGTTGAAAGGAACTGTATAGAGTAGACAGGAGTCTTGGGGCTAAACTTAGCTCTTGCATTGATGACATTAAAAGGGGTTCTGACTAATTGATAATAATTGATATTTGGTGTTCTGAGAGAAGTCTCTCCAGAAAGAGATCATAAACCTCTCTAATGCTGTCCAATGCATCAATCTTGTCCTTTTGATTTATTTGATGCACTAGTCAGTCTATAGAAATCCCCACTAGGAAACTGAATAGAGTGATTACAAACCCTTTGATTGCCATAGGAGGGATGAGGGAGCTGCCTTATTTACAAACCCTGTCCGATGCATTGTTAGAGGGGGAAAAAAGCATCTGGAAAATGGATCTGATCATTTTCAGCTATCTGTGTTTTAATGTTTTCAGCTGTCATTTTGTCAAAAGAAAGAGACAAAAGAAAAAGACAACTCTCCTCTGAGCAGAAACACGAGAAGATGCTTTTTGTCAAAGGCTCAGTGTCTCAGCCTTCCTAGGAAGTTTCATTTTGTAGCAGCATGCTGGCAACCTCAGGTTCTTTAATGTCCCATGAAGTGGGTAAATGTAATGTTAAAGAATGTCATACACGTATGGCTAGGAAGGTGTTATCTTTTGCTGTGTAGTGATTAGCTCTATGAGATCTTTGGTCAAGTGCGTAGTACATAGTCCACTTCCATAAAAGCAAGGATTATTTGCAATTTGCCAGTTTTCTCAGCGTGATGTTGAAGACTTCACTTGCTCGTTGTTAAACCAAGAGTCAGTGAAGTTCATGTATTTGCACATGATCAAAATTACGCACTTGTCTTATTAGTCAGGGTCCAACAAATCAGTTTATGAATTTCCCTTTCTTAATCTTTAAAGTTAGACATTCCTCTTTAATATCTTTAATAGATAATAGGATACATTCTGTTGGATTTTTATACCAGAAAGAGAATTTAAGAATGACAAAACCTGTGTCATAAATTTGGGAAATATCATAGTGTAAAGCTGGACTAGGGCCCAAAGCACAAATGCCACATCATTTCACTGTATATTAGTGTTGTACATTGTCATAACATAAACTACACTCTAGTAAGTGGTACCCAGCAAGGTCTTCCTATTTTTATTTTTAAAACTGATTTATAATCCCAAATCATAAAAAAAGAAATTGCTTTTATATATTATTTTTAAGCACTCAGTGCACTTTTCCAAATTTTTTAAACACAATATTGCACAATTTAGTAAATGAATTATTATCATTGAGTTATATGGTAAAATCTAAAATATATACTTTGAATATAATAGACATTTGCTGATGGACGTTACAACTCACACAAAGTTTGTTTCTGCACATATGCTGTGTTATTGTCCCAAAGTCTGTCAATCACAGAGGCAGCTATTACTGGTGGTGACAAGTCTGAACATACACAATCCACATGTCCGCAATACACACTCTCTGCTGCAATGTTTTTACATTATTCACATGATTGCATGTGTCAGTAACTAATGGGAAAAGTTCAGCAATGGCTTTAATTTGTCATTATATTTTCCCCCTTTCACTCCTTGTATTTTTTTAATCTTTTGTTTTTTTTAATTTTGATAAAACTTTTACATAATATTTATAGTTGCCAGAAGTTTAACTTAAGTTAGAGACATGTCCCATTCTACACCCAGTGCACTTGTCCAATACAGCCTCTTCTTCATCCTCTCGACACATGCATCTCTGGTCAGTGATGTGGTGCCCAACCTGTGCTGAAAGGAGTGTTTGCTCCACTTGTTTTGGATTGGAACTGAAGGAGGGAAAAAAATATTTTTAAGGGTAAAATTTTAAATGCTTTCCGGTGTTAAATGCTGTTGTCCTCAGGAATATATTTGAAAAGATTTGGAAAAATGAATGAATGAATTACATTGAAAGTATAATCTGGCCCACTTCTTTTAATTTTATTTTGGGGCAATACCTTGTATAAATAACTTCAAAACAGAGGAATGCTTATGTAAACATTTTATTGTATTAACCATAAAGAATTTATTGTGTAATGAGTTGTCATTTTTCTTGCACATCTGTAAACACTGACCACATTGAAGGGCTCGTTTTTAACATGGTAATGAAATCACTGAATATCACTTGAACAACTACTGAAGACACTAAAAGCTTGATTGTTTTTAATTGTTTTTCAATTATATCCCCAAAGTCATACTCGGGTTTACTTTTCAGCAATCCATACTTCTAATAGTAGACAAACATCTTCAGCTTTCTGTTAAGGTTGACGATATTCTATATTTTTCTTATTGTCAACAAATATCACGAAGACCTAAACCAACAATGAATTGATCTTACTAACAAGTATGTCTGTGCAGTTAAACCCTGATATATCTTATTCCTCTGTGTAACTATTAAAACACATCAGTGAGCCACACTGTTGCACCGAGTGACATCTTAAATATGGCACTTCAGTTTATTTTGAGTCGAATGCACATGCACCATCGTGCTTTTGTAAATACTCAGGCACAAATGTGTATTACTCCACAGCTGAAAGTAGTCCTCAACAAATGCACTATTTACGACTGTTTGAGTAACATTTGATGTGTAATACAGTGCACAGCTGTTTTGGGAAAGTACTTAGTTATTTTCTATAATGAAGCTATACATTTGTGACCCATTTTTAAAGATTTGGGGTGGGGAAGTCCAAAAGTGTTGAGAGATGGACTAATGCAGGACTGGTTTTGGTATTTTCATTGGATTTGATGACACTAAGAAAAATATAGAATATCACCAGCATTATTCCCTTAAATTCAATCTGCTGATTAATGACAGACAAATCCAACTTCTTGATTGAGTGTTAAAAAGCAGATATATCTTACAAAATTAAAGGTTATTATTGTTTCTTAATTAAATACTCTTTCTTTGCCATGTCAACTTCTGTCTTATGCAATTCCTCATCTGGGTATTCTGGTTCTTCATAGCATTAAAAATAAACTTTTAAAAATGAAGGCTTTGCTACAGTATGAAGAACAGCTCTAATGTCATGTTTTGGTGTGCCCACTATAAAGAAAAGCATGAATGACTGGAAATAAACCATATGACCTGTGAATCTAAAGTAGAGATACGCTTGAAAAATTCCTTAAGGCAAATTTAGACCAGCCTCACACGTGCAGTATTCAGATCAAATGTGTGTCACAAGTTAAGAATGTCAGATCAGGCAGCTGGTGCACATGCCCAACAGCGCAACACATTCCTGACCATTTCTGCCCCACCTCAGAGAACAGGAGCTGATCGGGAAGCATCGCAGATCTTGAGGGACTTCCAGTTTGTGCCTTCGTTGTCATGCCCGGGACATAATGCTTGATGTAGGGTGTCAGTGAAGGTCCCAGCGCAGAAGCAGTGGAGGGGGGTCATGGTATCAGCTCCTAGAAAGCACACCAAACCCCCGGGGAAGCTGCAGTATACCCCGATGCGACTGAACTGTTTTCCTGCCAGCAGAGGCAGCTCATGCTGGACACCACCATGCCAGGCTGTGTAGTCTCCATTAAAGTATTCCACACACCAAGACTCTTTGCCTCGGCCCAGCCAGGACTCCTCCTCGCGACCCTTGCGCGGGATGCTCGGGTAGGTGAGCCCCAGCTCCCAGTAGGTCTTCCCACTGACCTCCACCTCCCAGTACTGGCGGCCTTCAGTGAAGCCTTGCTGGCTGACTACATTTAGGGTGGTGTCAAAGCGGGAGGGAGTCTCTGGGACCTCCAGCCAGGTGTCTGTGTAGGTGGCTGAGTCGCCTTTGGGAGAGATGATCAGCTTGGGGTGGGCTGTGTCAGCGTCAAGGACAACATCTGCAGCATCTGTGGGAGAGACGTCAGAAACATTGTGTCTTGGATTAGGGTTAGATTCTGCAGATGAGCTCTCCCCACAAGCGAAACAGACACTTGACATGAATGGCATTTTCTATTTGACAGTAATTGTAACCTTTGACATAGCTAGGAGCAAGACTCCTTCACACGTCAATCTACCTGTCTTTTTGTGTGAACTCACAGCTCTGAAACAGTTTCTTGGTGACAGGGACCTGGGATCTGATGAACAGCAGCAGGTTGATGGTAAGACTCAGTAGCTGTTCGCTCTTGAACTCATCCATCTGAATCAGGTTAGGATCAGTCAGCTTCAGAGTCTCAGCTATTCTAATTTCAGACAAAACAAAGAGTTGATACCTCTTGCAGAGCTCCAAACAATGAAAAGTTGACTATCAAGCTTAGTTGCTTGTAAATTCAGTTACTTTTAGAAGGAATAATAACCCATGATGTGACAGATTTCACAAAAATATAAATCCTCACACTATATTCATGCAATGCAATTCAATGTAAATAAAACTTGGAAGAACTAAGAGAAATAAAAAAAACCCCAAAATAATGGAATTTAATCTTCAATTTGCAGTTTGAGCAAAAAAAATAAAAGTATTAGTTTGTACTTCTGGTGGACGAGGAAGTGTTGTTTATCAAAATAATAATAACAATTTTCAGTAAATGGGAAGTGACTACAAGCGGTAAATAAAGTGTTCTAGGTACCGGTAAATTGCGCAACTTGACTTTCATGAATTTACCCCTGTGGTATTTCCCGTTTGTCAAAAGAAAATTGTTAGGTATGTTTGGTAGTTTCTGATTAGTCACTCTACTGCATGTGCGTCATCTATCAAAAGTGAGGATATTTACCTCACACACAAAGCTTATGTAGAAAGCTGTTATTTCCTGAAATGTGAACATACCTTTTATCTGTTTCAGCATTCTGTAGAAAATATAAAAATAATGCATAATTACTGATCTTAATGCCACTGAGAGAGCAGCTTGAGACAAATTGAGTAAAATTGATTATATGCCCCATAAGGTGCTTGAAATCAGAACTTTGTGTTTACCTGAATGTCAATTTCTTGTATTTTCACCTGGGTACCGATGTTGGACAGTTCCTGGTCCAGTTCCTGAGTGAGGTGGTAGCAGTCCTCTATCCTGTCCTCCACTAACTTCTCTGTGGCCTCCTGCTCCGTGTCCAGCTGGGTCAGTGTGATCCGGAGATCCTCATCCAGAACCCGCTTCATGTCCTCATACTTTTTCCTGATTTTCTCCTTCACTGCATTGGTCTTTTTCTGAGGTGAAAATGCATTTGTAACAGCATACTACGGTATATGGGCAGATGAAAAGCTGAAGAACAAATGTAGTTATAATGTCGTGGGCAACAAATACAAACAATAAGACAATGCACATATACTCTATGACACCTGTTAATGTATGATCTGGCTTGGATGTTCTTTTGTGAATTGTAATGGATTTATTTATTTTATTATTTTTTATTTCATTATCAGTTAATCTGCCGATCATTTTCGCAATTAGGTGATCAGTTATTAGGTCTATAGAATGTCAGTTGATGACTTCAAATAGCTTTTGCTTGATCAACCGTCCAAAACCCCAAACAATCAATTTACTATCACATAAGAAAAACAGCAAATCGATTGATTGACTATTATCACTTCATCTCTTGAACATAGTATGTTAGTTTGGCCCATATGCAACAATTAAAGGATAACAGAGATGTTCAAATGTGCATTTCAGAATACATAACTCATTTAACCTTGAGGTGAAAGTGCTACAGCAGCACAAGGACATGCTCTGTGCTCCACCACTGTTAGCTAAAATCAAGAAGATGAGGCACTTAACAAACTAAACAAGTAAAAAATAAAATGCATGAACCTAAAATTTGTACTGTATTGCATTTCTACTCACAACAGAACACTGTGTAGTTAAACAGTATAACAGACTTACTGTTATCTCCACCTGCTTAGCTGCCAGCTTCTTCATCCTGTAGGCGATGGCATCTCTTTGTCTCTGCAGGTCCTGCTGATGTTTCAGAAGTGTTTCCTTTGAGACACACACAGGCAGAAAACATGAAGAAAATCAAAAGAAATAGATCAAGAACCGCATGTAAAAAGAACGAAGGCTAAGGGTGGTGGGCCAATAGTGTCATTGGCTTTTCTTCTCAAAAGGAAACAAACGTGGACATGCTTACTTCATTTGTGGCCTTCTCTCCTACCTTACTATTCATTTTCTGTATAGAGGTGCAGATTCAACTCCACTAACCAGCGACAACACGACCGTGGGGGCTTTTATAGGCCTGTCACAGATGTGAAGGCTTTTTTGGGGGGAGGGGTGGCCTTGGGATATCTGTGCTGGTGCTCTTGGAAGCACGTGCCTCGTTTTATTAAGGAGACAACACAAACCTAAAATTTGAAGACAAGAGGTTTTTCAGGCAGAGAAGGACAAACAGGTTGGGCAAATTGTCAGACTTGAGGAAGAGTTATTTCATGTCCTATTAAACAAGAAGCCCATAAGAGCTCTATTTATACTGACCTGACACTGACCTTGATGTAAGTGTGTGAGTGCTTGTGGCCTACATGCACATTTGAGGAAGTTTGTGAAGGTTATGAGACATTGATGGTGCTTTTGTAGCTCATGGACAATTCACACACAGTACGTTTGCACAAATATATCAAGTACAGAGAGTGATTGAAGTGTCTGATGCATCTTCACCCTGAGACACAGACATTTCACTCTTGAAACACTGAAAAAACAGCCTTGTGTGTGTGTTTGTGTTTTATAATTGGTGGCACACACGTCATCCATTAGTTGTAGTTAAACCATGAAAATCTCTCAGAGTTATGACGTTTTACATGACAGCACCTTCTGTAATCGGCCATGCCATCTTATTTCCCAAAATGTCTTAAGGAACCCTGCGTGGGAATTTTGCAACAGAGCAGGTAGACCTTAAAAGCAATTGAAGCGAGGAACCAGAAACTCCAGTTAGCAGTGTTGTCTTGTTACTGTTTGCCAGGTACAGGAAAACGTCCAGCTTCCTCACACAGCAACACTTATTGTCAGAGACAGCAAGGTGAGCAGACTCTCTCAACAGGTGCTCCACAAGGTAAGAATATTATAGTTTCTTTTTTTCCTCTTTAGAACCAGTGTATTTATTTAGTCATAATTATTAGTTAATTATTATTGCTCTGTGATGTGATACAAAGTTTGAGGTGCATGCACTAGCCAACGCGTGTTTGGTTCAGTCTCTGAAAAGGGAGCTTTGTGTCAAAATGGTGTAAAAGTTAATAATAGCATGGTATAAAGAGGACGATGAATATTGTTGAGTTTTAACATTTTCTGAGATACTGTATGCGTATACTTTGTATTTTTTAATTACTGCAGATATGCCTTTACAGGTCTTTGAATCAATAATAAGTATGAACATACATTCTTTTTCTCATACATGTACACTTGCAGCTTCACATGGCCTCTGTTTGTGAATAGAGCTCTATTTCATGCTCTGCTTTCACAGAGGCATGAGCCTATTTTTAAACCCTACATTGTTTGTTTAAAAGGTTAACTATTTCCTTCTGGATATTGTTATGCTGTTTGGAGAGACGGAGACTGATTCCTGTGTTGTTTTTGTTTAGGTGTGGTTTCACAATGCATCGGAAGACTTCAGGTACTGTATCACATCTGGAAATCTGCTTTATGGTTTGATTTAAGGGTTTGTAGTTATTTACAGGTATTTTGGTGCTCCTTGCAAAAAACCTGTTTGGACAAGCTCCTAATCAACCTGTGCTAATGTACCAATGTAATGCATGTTAACACACTCATTAATAGTTTTGGGAGTCACTCAGTTCTTGGTTTAAACTACTTTTTGTGACAACGTTGTTCATTCTCCCTCTATAAATCCTTTCCCCCCAAATAGCTCCTACAGGAAAATAAAGTTGTAGATTTTTGTAAACAAAGATGAGATTTAAGCAAATGATCACAAAACAATAGGCTTTTCTTTTGCCCACAGGCGGAAGTGCGGTATTCTACAAACCAGCTGCAGTTGTGACAGAAATAAGATCCGGATACCTGTTCAAGTCTCCGCCCCAAAAACGGCTGAAGAAAGAGGTGACTGAGTTGGCACAATGGATGCAATATATTGCAGCTCTTTATGTGTGTGTGTTTTCATTATTTGTGTTATCATGTTTCTCCTGCAGAGATCATGGAAGAAGCGGTATTTTGTGCTGTTCCAAATCAGTGAACAAGAACATCACCTGAAGTACTTCAGGGGTCCAGAGGAAAAAGAAAGGCCACTTGGAGGGATAGACTTGTCACAGTAGGTTCCCACAAAGCACATTCAATGGCAATTTACTGTTTCTGTGTCTAGGTCACCATAAAGCATAAAGAACTAAACATTTAGGAGATAAACCAATGTACTTATCCTTTCTATTTTCTCATTTCACTGAGCATGTTTTATACACTACACCAAATCCATTGATAAATTCATAATTAATTTAATGTATTTAATAGCTCTCAAATGAAATAATGCAGTTAAACTGTTTTTTTCAACATCCGTGTCTCTCATTTGTGTCCCTCTGTCAGGATCTCAGTGTTGTATGTGAGCCCTCAAAGCCACCCGAGATGGGAATGGGTCCATAAGAGCTTCAAGTGCTCCCCATCCTGTGTGCTCTTCATGAAGGCTGCTAACCGGGATTACTTCCTCGTTGGGGAGAACAGGTCAGTCAGCTGGTTGTTACAGGCGATATAAAGCACTGATATGGATTTTATAGCTTTTTAACCAACTTCCATGCATTTTACTACGTTGTACTGTTGAAAGCTCCTGGCACACCACACTCAAGATAGAGACAAGAATGTATTTTTACTTCTACTCTACTAAAACACTTTGTTTGAGCCCTGATTGGTGTTTTGGGGATATGTGGAAATAAATGAATGTCAAAAACCAAATCTGAAATCTTAATTAAAAGCGTGTTATCAATTTTCTGTAATATCTTATCACAGATTATCAGTGTATTTTTCAAAATAAAGTTCAATCACTAACCATTTTGCAAAACAAAATCTAATTTATTTGGACTGTGCATAAATGCAGCCATTTAAATCAGTATGCATTTTTCAAAAGAGTTTGGTTTTGGATTTTATAATGGCAACGTGCTAAAAAAACAGTCCCAGATACATGGATTGCATTAATTTGAAAGTCGGTTATGGTGCAACCACAACTCAGGCCACAGCTGGGTTGGCCAATCTTCCTCTCAAGGCCCCCACTGACACTTTCACAGTGCCTCATAAAATACTTCCCCCTGCCCTTCACACCGTTTACTATTTTAGGAGTTCTAACAATCAGAAAGAAATTATGATGTTGCTTTCCTGTTCAGTAACAGTCTATCAGCTGATAATGGCTTTGCCTTCCACCCTGCCCACACCAAATTGTTGCTACATGGCACTATTTCCACTTTATACTTGGATTTTGGAATTGAATTTTAAAGTAAATGTAATAGCCATAATTTGTGGAGTTTTAAAATTAGGTTCTTAAGTGTTTCATATGCCCCTCTTGTTTTAGTGAGGAAGTGGACGGCTGGTTCTCTGACATGACTGAAGCCCTGAAAAACCGGCCACATAAATTTTTCAGTTCAGAGGTACATTTAGATTTTAGTTCTTTAGCACTATTTTGTATCTATCATGTTGTGTCTATCAGCTATGTCACTGTCACTGACAATATATATATTTTTTCTTTTGCTAAAGGAACTGTCTAATGGGCAGCCAAGAATTGAGGTATATATTTAAACTCTGTTCCTCAGCTGTTGATCACAAACCACATTAAAAGAATAATTCAACATTTTGGAAAATACATGTAATACAAAGATCGATGCCAGTTAGCTTAGCTTAGCAGAAAGACTGGAAACAGGGAGAAACAGCTAGCCTGGGTAGGTAACAAAATCCACCTACCAGCACCTCTAAAGCTCACTAATTAACATGTCATATCTTGTTTAATCCATGCAAAAACTGAAGTGTAAAAACAGCAAATTGTGGTTTTACTGGGGAGTATGTGCTGAACTATTACATGGCTGGGAGCAGTTACAATCCAAACCAGCGCAGACCCCAGGAAGTCAGTGCTCCCCACTATGAAATACCACGGCACATAACTTCCTGTAAAACAGCTAATTGTCATTTTCACATTTGGGTTTTTGTACAAATTAAGCAAATGAAATATAACATGTTAGTGGACTTAAGAGGTGCTGGCATGCAGATTGTGTTACCTTTGAACAGAGCTAGCCTAGCTGTTTCCAGTCTTTGTGCTAAGCTAAGCTACATATTTACTGTACAGAGAGTGGTATCTATCTTCTCATCTAACTCTTGGAAAGAAAGCAAATGAACCTATTTTACAAAATTGCTTTAATTCGTCACCATGTTCCTGTTTTTCCACATTTGCTTTAGTATTTCTTTACTTCCACTGCACAGTTACATTAGCCATTTATTAATCGTGCATATCAATCAACGCTCTATTAGACTTTTGAAAATTGACTTCTCTTCCTGTTTTACCAGGTTATTTCAAACCCCTTTCTGCTGAAAGAGAATTCAGCCGCTGTGCCTGAAAAGGTTGGTCCATAAAGTTGAAACTAAAGCTCAGCATGAATTTGGCTAACCTTTCTAAATGCATACATCCTGTCAATCTGATACTAACTCAGGTGCATCAGACTTTCCTTTGTGCGAATCTATTTGATGGTGTGGATTCTTTCTTGTGTGGGGAAAGACACATGTGAATGCATGTATCCTCACTATTTATCTGTATGTAAAATGTTGACACCACCTCTACATTTAGTCATTGTTTTAGAGATACCCAGGGGACATTTTTAGTACTGTTGTTGCAATCCCCCCGCACATCTAACATTTTGCTAAATGTATTTTATTCGGCCAGGTACAACTAAAACTCCAGCATGACTGTACTGTATGCCAGTGTATACTGTAAAACATGCTGGCAACTGTATAATTATATGAAGCATCAGGCTTGTTTTTTTTGTTTTCATGATTTTAATCTGGTTCTATTCAGCAGTTCAGTGCCAGGAATTAAGAATGACAACACTCACAAAATGTAAAAATGATTAACTCCGATTAAATATCAACCCATGTGAATTCATGGCAGCTTCTTGTCCAGGTGAACCTTTAGGTATATCTTAATATAGCCATACACCCAACCATATTAGGCTATACCCAGATGTATAACCAATGCATGCAACCCGGGGACACTGAGATGAATGGGCTAAAAGCAACATATACACTGCACATTTTCGCTGGGATTGTCTCATTTCTCTACAAATAAAACTTTCTGCTATCAGAATAATGAGAAAAAAATAATCCAATCACATAAATATTGTACACATGGTTGCTTTAATACGTCTACGTTTGTCTTCTCTTTCAGCCAGTGCCGAAAATACGGTCCAAGTCTGATCCGTCCTCAAATGTTTTTGATAAGGTGCAACATTTTGATCTTGACTGTTTGTAATCAGTAAACACAAATTGAATTCAAATGATGATTCTTTAAGAGGTATAAGTCTGGGTGAGGGAGAATTGGATGTGGCATTTCTTTTGGTTGCACGTAGTATATTATATTGCTGTCTAATTGGCCAGCAGGATGATGAGTCTTCAAAAAGACGAGCATCAGAGCCTGTGAATCCAATCTATGACTATCCGAGACCTCTCTCAGGACAAATACAAGTAGGGCTGCAAATTAAATTATTTTCCATACTGATTAATCTGCCAATTATGTTCTCAATTGATCAATTAATCGTTTTGTCTATAGAAATAGGGAAAAATGTCTATTATAGTTAATCATTTGTTAAATTGATCTAACTTAGCTTCTAAATTGTGATGTACTGTAACTAATAATTGTTTTAATTTTTGCCTTTTTTTCATCATAAATAATGTGAAAAAGGTTGGAGAAAATGGTGCGCCCCGTGGCAAAAAAATGGACTCAGTGTGAGTGTTAATTATTTTCTATGTGACAATGTATTGGTCTGATATATTTGATTATTTTCAGTTATAATTCACATTAATTCTCACCTGTTTTACTTTGTTAACTTTTGTTCAGGTGACGTATGCTGGAATTGTGATCTTGAGTACTACAGTGTTTAATATTATTTGTCTGTTTGTCTGTTATTCTGAATATCTGTCTCTTGTAGATATGAATCGATGACAGAAATGGCTAGGGCAGCGTAAGTTTGATTCATAGAGTGTCACATCACTGAAAAGCAAATCATGTAAATAATTTCTGATTATTGTTGAAACTGAGAGCAATTCATTGTGCCAAATGCCTGCAGGGACTGTGAAGTTGAGGAGATGAATAGAGGCACCCTGATGAGGTCTGTCACTCAGGCCTTTGACAAGATGAAGACACAGATTTCCCCACTCCCTACGTTCAATGAGGAGACAGCCTCTGAGGGCAGGTAGATCTCAGATTAATTGCAGGGTCGTCTTTGTGGGCAACGTGTATTTTTGACTTCTCACTTTGTCTTCAGTGTCAGTGCCCTATTGTCTTTGTGTAACATGTTTTGCCAGTTCTCTACATACCAAAATAGCTCACCATCAGAGGTAACCACAGCCTCATTGGCTCAAACACCGACTTATTTTTACAGCACAAAACTGTTGACACTTTGGGATCAGTCAAGAATCTAAGAAAGAAAGGCAGCACCTCAGAGCCTGTTTAGCAACTTATGTGCTTGACTAGATGAGACATATCTTTTCATCTTGTGAAAGAAGTTACACCTGCAAGTTGGCACTAATCATCTTTAAATGTTTATATACAATTGAGCCATGAAAATGCATGTCATACAGATTTTCCACACCTTGTATAAACTGAACTCGGTCTTACAGGTCAGGCGTAACTGATTAACATCTTCTACATGTTAACTGTTTGTTTAATAATATTAGATCCCTAATAAGCTACATTGCTCGCTGCAGTCACATTTGACTGCACTGTAACTCGTGTGTGCTATGATGCTAATCAGAGCCATTTATGTTTTCACATCCATGCAAAGTACTGTATTGAGTATTCAAATAGAAATTATGTACCTTTTGATAAACCAGCAGCCACTTTGGCCGAAAGTGACAGTTATGGTATAATGGTAAATGCTCAAATGTAGTGTAAAAGCAGAGTTATAAAGTCAGCAAACCAACTCAGTGATGTCCATTTTAAATCAATATCTATCTTTGTTTATATTAGCCACCATAAGCTACTGGTCACACCAGACCAAGTGAGGCTGTAGCTGGAAAACCCCTGGGTGTTGAGAAAGGGTGTGTTTTATTGCCTATGAATCAACTTTTCATTTGGAAAAGGAATAATGTGCTATTTCCTCCCAAAACCACACTGTGCATGTCTGAGTAACTACTTGTGATGCATTTGTGTATATGGATGCTAAAATGAAATGAAACAAACTGTATACCCTGCACACATTTTCATAACCTTATCATGTGCAGATCATTGATGATTAATTTATTTTTATTAGATCTACGCTTGGAAGAGGTTTTTCTGTATGTTCTGAATGTTGCTCAGGGAAACCTTTTTAAGTAGCAGGGCAGAGCAGACCTTCTGGCATCTCTAGAAGGGCAGGTTTTAGCCAATCAGATTCGACTTCCTTGTTTACCAAGACCATTGTGTTAATCACCAAACACAGCAGGTGATCAGTTAAAAACAACCACGCTATTCGTGCCTCTTCCAGCTGTTTCATGCCATCATCTCCCGTATAAAAATACTCTTTTCTGTTGTTTGTTTTCCTAAATTTGCTATAATACAGAACCGTGTGATAATTCTGCCTTTCACACTGATGCCTGATTTCTTTCTAAGTGGCCAACTGCTGTGCGGCCACACTGAAGAACATCTTCTCTATGAGGAACTACATTTGGCATATGGGTCAAAAGACTCGTTTCTAAAGTGCCTCTTAATTAGAATTCCTCTTGTGTCTCTACAGTGATTTGGGATTTATTTGCTTCTCCCATGCTGCTTTTATGAACTATTTTTAAAAAATCTCAAGACATCTGGTCCCATTCCAGTATAACGGAGAGAAACCTCTTGTTTTTTTTGGAGTGTACAATTGTCTTTTACCCTCTTTCAAACATTTGTTCTTCCTTTTATTGGCTTTATTTTCTGCCACAAGGGCAAATGTGGACTTCTGTCCATCCAAGGCTTCTAATGCAGTGCCAAAATCTGTTGTTATGCTGTCTGCCTGTGCGTCACCCGGCTCCAGATTCAGATGGCGTTCTTCCTCTGTGTTATTTTATACTCAACGTAAAGCATCGGCTCCTGCTACATGAGAGCGTTGTTGTGTTTTAATCCCACTGTCTCTCCAAGCTGTCTCGTCGTCTTTTGTGCGATGTCACAGTAAGAATACATCAGTAACTGGTCGCTGAATGCAACTGAGATGTGTACCGAGATCTGATGTTATAATCCCTCATGCTGTCACTTGTTTTTGCAGAGAAGAAACACGCCCGACTTCAGACTTCAGCAGCAGCTCCAGTGACAACGGTGCCATCTCTCCTGTAGAGATGCTGGAGGGACGAAATGTGAACACACTGGAAAAACAAAGCTCTACTGAAAGGTGTGATTCCAAAGTAACTGGCCCTGAATCCACTTCTACCACCAAGTGGGCGCTATTGTTTGAATTTTTGGCCTTTTGTAATTAAACAAACTGGATATGCTAGAAATAGGGACATTATACGTGGGATGTGATGGTGTTAGCATGAGTACTCTCATTCAACAGTTGCTCTACTTAGTAAATAGTACAAGGAGACATTTGAAACCCCCACTGTGGCACCGTCTGTGCTGTTGCCAATCAAAAAGTCAAAAACAGCTTTGTAATGGTTACAGAGAACAAATTTAAAAAAGACATCACCACATCTGATGTGATTCAGTAAAATAAATAACCAGAAAGGCTGGGACCAACGCTGACATGTTGCTGGACTGGTTAGAGTGGTTTCTGAAGGTTTCTGCAAGAACACGATTATAAAATGATAGCTGAATAATAATAAGCAGTACTTGCCATTAAACATTAGCAGCTCAGGTGAGTTTGCTACCAAAATTTAAATGAGTTGTTCAAAGAAAATTAGAAGTCCTTATCTATACAGACACTCATGCCACTATAATGGAGGAAGGAGGCAATAATAGCCATACATTTCTGCTTGTTCATTCCTAAGCAGACGCCTTTGAATCATGGAGTTGGTTAAAAATGTCTTCTCTTGCAGTTCTTACAGGTGAACTATTTCGATTGACTTGGATGTCAAGTGTCAAGATTTATATGTATTTATCTCCTAGCATTTTTTAAAAATATATACAATACCATTAAAGAAAGCTTTTGTTTTTCTTTCCAGCCTTGACACCATCACCCCAGAGGAGAGAGATATTATGGTCAAGCAGGCAGATTTGAAAAGACACCTGACACTAACAGATGTGGATGGGAAACCAACGTAAGTTTGTCTATGAAATAAGACCACTTACCTCAATTCAATTCAATTTTATTTATATAGCACCAAATCATAACTGAAGTTATTTCAAGGCACGTCTAGAGCAGGTCTAGACGTACTCTTTACAATAATATTTACAGACAGCCAACAATTCCCACCCATGATCAAGCACTAGGCGACAGTGGCAAGGAAAAACTCCCTACTCAAGGCGGCATGAGCAGCAGCAGCTTCAGTCCTCCATCAGTGAGGTGTCTACAAAGGATGCGTTCAGGCACGGTGTTGAGTGTAGGTCACCCAACACACAATCACTGTAGCTACGCACATAAAACAGAAGGAAGTAAATAGACTTGAAGCGTAAAAACGCTTCGAGTCACAGTTACGCGGGTAAAGTGCAAGTGAAACATGAGCTGCCATGTGGCCTGTGTATACAGCTGGATTGATTAAACAGAAGCGAATCTGTTCCGTCAGACATGAGTGAGCCGGACGAGTGTCATCCTAACACTATGCCTTATCATACTGTATCTAGAAGTGCGAAGTCAAAAGCAACTTGACTTGCTGTTTGTTCTTGAAGACATTTCACAGTTCATCTTTCACAGGTAGAAGTGACAAAGTCTCCTGGTTCAGTGGTTTAAAGTCTTCAAAACTACATCCCAAGTCCATTTGCCTCTGACTTCATACATCACATGGCCTGGATCACTGAGAATCGTCATAGACATTATACCGAATCCGTACTAGAGCCAAACGTATGCCATGATATGGATGTAGAAATAAAATACAAAAATTTAAAAGCACAAATGTCAAATACTGTGGAATGAGAACTACAGAATGAATCTAACAAGCAGAATATGTGTTTGTGTGTGTGTCACAGTGTGTCTGGGTGGACAGGCCAGCCAGAGTCAGTGTGCCTGTTTGACAAAGGAGACCAAATTCTGGCAATTAATGACTTGCACGCCGGCAGCGTGGATGAGATCTACATGTATCTCAGCAAGTCTCTCAAGAACGAGGTACGTTGATGAGCCAAAAAACACCTAACACATTGTCAGTGTCCAGGATGCCGCTGTTTGCAAGCATCGATGAATGTGTGACTAGATCGTCTGAGAGGTCAATTATTTCTCTTTTCAGGTGAAAGTGACCATCCTGCGTCAACCTGGATGCCTGCCTCTGCATTTGCCAAACTATGTCTGCAGTGACATACTGCTAACTGACCAATAGATATGAGACAGTTACTTCCACTGTATGTCTGGGTGTGTCCAAATGACTCTTGGAGGCACTTTCTGTGGATAGTGGGTTCATACCATGTATTGACCACTTTAGACAACTGACAGTATTTTCCCAGGGCTGTGGTCAGTTCCTATTCATCTGTCACTCTACTAGTTTACTCAATTTAAAAGTCTAGAAGAGCTTAAAGTGAAGCTACAAGTTACATCTCACACACAGTGACTAACATTATATGTAAAAAGTTGCTGAGCACTGTGTGTAAACATCGACTTGCAGTTTTAACAGAGCATGATTTATGTACGTCATTCATTGTGTATTGTATGTGTATGTGACAAAGGTTTTTTCCACAAGGAAACAAAAGCCAAATTATTTACTGACACATATTTCCTCATACCGCCTGTATGATGCCAAAGTAGGAGCATTCTCATTACACAAGCTCCTGGACCTGAGACAAATGTGTTCACCAGATAAAATTAGATTGTGCAAGGCATGTGGTGCCAAAATGGTGCAATAGGATACTGTATATAGACTACTATTACTATTGAACAGCTATATTTTTACACTAAACACTAATAATCAAAATGTTTTCACACTTTAAACGCACATAAAATACAGTAGAACCAACAGAAAAAGTGAGCTAGCGCTGGGTTGCATGACTAGTGTGAATGTCAGCAATGCCGATTCATTTCCCGTTTGCTCAGTATGCGACGTTTCTTTGTAAGCCATGCCCGTCTCTAGAGCACAATAAGAAGGGTGCACTGTGTTTAAAACCTCTTTTGCTATTAGTGTTTGGTTACAACGAAGGCCGACATGCATCTAAATTTAAACTTTCTTGTGAAAGTGGATGATTAACAAAAAGATTTAGGAAGAGACCAAAAATTCATGTTGTCCACACCTCAGGGAGAGCCTGGTGAATTAATATGCCAACAGAATGGCATTGCACCTCAGGCTGTGTTTCACCTATTTCACTCTGATTTGAAGCAGAAATGGTGACTCAGACAGCTGAGGACACTCTGCTGACATGTAGTTTTAATACAACTTGAGAAGATGGTTTTAATCCTTTTTAAATTATGTCCACTGACCCAATGTCCACAGAGGACAAGGACAAAGCTTGCCTCTAAACTCTTATCAAATAATATTATCTGCCATTGTTAATATTCCGAGGAGTCCGTGTCCCAACACATCGTATTAGCCTTTCCAAGGTTAATGTTTCAAGTTTTAATGGAGCTATTAAACAGATATGAGTTCTGACAAAGAAATGATTCAGGACTTTTATTTTTAATTTTTAAAGCCACTCTTAAACTGTGATGCACATGCTGTGCTGTATTATAAATAACAAATGCAGGTTGTACTGGGACACTGAATCTGTGTTTTATTTGTGATGATTATGAATAAATTTTATCAGATTGTTAAAACACTGACCATTTGTATTTCTTCAACAGCCTTTTTCTTGGACTGAGGTAAACTGTAAATCACACAGCACATAAAACAGGCTGCAGAGTTTACACAGCAAAATTGCATAATTCATTGGAACCGTTTCTAAAACTAAGCAACATAATTTGATTATTTCCAGTTGTTTTACTTCCAAAATCCATAAAATTAAGTTTACACTTCTTACCTGAACCACACACTGCAATTTAATGCTTCATTATTTAGCTTCATGTTGGCATTTTCAAGAGTCCTGTTAAATAAGACACCTGAAGACATTCTTACAACGCAGCATTTTTGACCATTTTCACAAAACCTCATGTAATCTTATTTTTCAAGGATTATCAAGTTCATTGTTGTATTTACTGAAGCATAAAGTGAGAGCCAAAGGGTATCTAATTATAGATAAAAGTTGGCAGGGATTCAGTATCGTGCTCAGCGGGGTAAAAAAACAAACCTGAACATCCAGCTTCCTTTCTCATCTCATCACCTGCAGGCCGGAACGTATGGAGCAATGAATATCATGAACTCTGAATATACAGGATTATACTACTTGGAAGATTTTGTTACTCTAACAACCTTTTTTTTTGTGGACATAATTATCTTCCAAAAATCAGACACCAATAAGACATACACACTAAGAGAATGAGAAAGATATTTCAATAAGCGTCCCAGTAAATCCAGTTTCAGTTTGGCAAGAATTAATGCATCATTCATGCCTAAGAGAAGAATACGATTATTATTAGAAATGGCTGACTGGGAATGGCTTGCTGTGGGCACCGATAGTAATACAGTGGTTATTGCATCAGTCACCTAGTAAAGTGGGTGATAGGCGTGATGACACGTATGATTTTAAATAGGAAGAGAGGCAAGAGGTGTAATGAAATGCCTAGAGATGGGTTTTAAAACAGCAATTTCCAGGACAACTTTTTTATCGTTAACACCGCTGTGCCAAAAATGACTTACTCATAAGAAGTGATGGAAACTTGCAGGGAGATTCAGTGTTCATAAATATGCCGAGCAGCTCTTACGGTCCTCTTATGCGGGTGTTAAATGTTTAAATCAAATTGTAAATTAAAATGTTAAGTATATACACACACACACACACACACACACACCACCAACAGCACACCCTGGGATATATTGTGGGAATCTACAGTACAACAAACCGTTTCAATGTTTAAAATCTAGATTTTATGACTTTCCTCACTCTGGCCCGTGAGATTGAACCCACACAGCTGAGGCAGATGGGATGAGCTCAAGTTGTCCTACATGACAGGAGAAAAACACACAGTAAGAAGCCGGTTTTACAGAGACCGAGATTCAGAAAGTGCCATCTCTGTACTGCATGTCCCTGCTGTGTCAGAGATAAACTACTGAAGGAGCCGACGGCACATTCAAGACAAATTTGCATTTTCAAAAGCCACTACACAACAGTGACATTCCTCTTTAACACTACATTTGCCTGAAGAGGCATTCATACGGCTTTAAAATTCCATCAGTATGAATGATTTGAATGGCAGCAATGTCATGCGATGTACAGTAGCAGTGAAAAACCAGATAACGCAACCTTGAAAACCACTGATTGTGCCAATTTTTAAAGAATATAATAAAGCTCATCTTGAATCTCATGTACAATGATTTTACTTGACATAGGTAATATGAACAGCTAAGTGTTGCAAAAAAAAGAAAGAGGGAAAGTATGTTTAAAATATTTATTTTTCTCAGCATAAAAATTTTGATTCCATGGAAAAAAAAAATACAGATTAAGAAATTTCAAAGCAACACTTGCAGTATATTTGTTGATAAACAAGGAAGTGGCCGCAGCAGGCAATGACCACATCCAATTAATTCAGTTCCAATGTATAATACTTCTGGATGACACAGGTCTAATTGTAGACATGATACATGTATGACCTCAGATCATGTTTACAAAAAACAGCTTCCAGAGTTGTCCACTTAGTTTAGTTCAGCCCATTGTGCATAAAAGCAGAGTAGTGTTCAAATACATTTGTTCCCCATGGTCATAAGACTTTAAAGCATTGAGAATTAATTGGTTTTGCTCGAGCAGCAGAGGCGATTTAGAGGCCAGCTGCAAACACAGTTTACCGGAAAATAAGCTACAGTTTAGCTTTAGTTTCCATGAGCCACTCACTAAAGCACTTCTCCATCGCCTTCCTGCTAGCCCAGCTGCCATTGTTGACTGTAGGGATGATTTTGAGGGGCTGGAGCCACTGAACAAATCGCTTTAACTCCAGAAAGCTGCTGTGTTCGCTGTATGGGATTCCTGTCAAGAAAACAGAAAAGTTGTCATCATCATCATGCCCCCAAACACTGGCACTTGAAACAGATCTTTGCACTTTAAAAGTTGCATTTGTCAATGTAGCCATGCTGAAAGCAACTTATAAGCCTGAAGATAACCCACGTTTTGTTTTTCCTCACAGCGTTATTCCAAGTGTGGGTTGTAATTATCTCAATTTTCTATTTATTAAGAGACAGTCCTGTGGGGAAAGAGGCCAGTAGTGGTTTAGAACTGAACCAGAGGGACTTTTCAGACATGATTTTCACTTTCAAATCGGCTCGTTCGCTTTGATGATATTTGTCTTCCCAGTTTCTCCATTCAGAAACATCAAGCTCAGTGAATACAGAGGAGATTTGGTTTGAGGTAAAAACTTGTCAGGGAGCCAGATGTCTAAAAGTATGGGGAAGTCAGACATGCAACAGGGCAAAGTCTGACAAGGGGGACCAGATGTTCAACAAAGTGAGCCACAGGCTCAGACTATAACCCTCTGAGGGGACGAGGCAGATTTCAGAAGCTGAAACATTAAGACTATCAAACGGCTCTAGTTTCCTTTTGTTTTTCAAGGACAGAATATGAAGACGTCTCAGGACTGATGCAGAAAGCTGCTGCCTCTTGTTTGTCCTGCCTTTGCCTCTCCACAGGTCTGATGTGCTCTGCTGCTTTAAACAGATCTAGCCGAAACTAAGCCTACTCAAGTATACAGGCAATCCTCCCACATGCAGAGAACAATATTAGGAGCAGAGATAGCATATGGCTGGGAAGAGCAAGGAGGAAGAGGAGATCAACACAGAGAGCGAGCAAGAGCGCAAATTGGCTTCTGCCTGACTGACACACAAACTGCTGAGGAGGAAGAAATTACACTTGAGTGTGCATTACAAAAGCCTCTCGCTGGTGATTGCAGGTTACAGGCCAGATGGCGGATGCTGTTGATGGATCTATTAAGAGCATGAAACAGAGGGCAGGAGGAAAAACAGGCGAAATCTGCAGTGGCAAATCAAGTCATGGCCCATTTCAGTACTGGGGTTTAATGCTAGGCTACTGTCCAGCAGTGCTGCCCATGGCTGAAGATAGGAGACTCAGCGCTCTATTTATTATTATTATTATTATTATTATTATTATTATTATTATTATATTCCCTCTCGTCACCAAGCTGAGTTAACCTGAAACTGAGCCATGGCTTATTGTTTATTCTCACACTCCTTCTCTGACTCTCCCTCCTCGCCCCTCCTCCTCCTCCTCCCTAGGCTAAATACAACAATGTGATGAACATTCACGTTTTCAGCTGGAGAGAAATGCTGCTCTTGTGATTAAGTCTTAGCACCATGTGGCAAGATGACACTGGTCAGTTACAGGAGAGAAGGGCACTCTGTCAGGGCATTTACAGCTCCAATACCTACAACCTTGCAGAAGAACTAGAAATACTGTGAAAGAGCAGTAACAGTTACAGCCCTAACTTGATATACATTATTAAAAACATTATTCTTGGCCATTCCTCCTCACCTGTCATTCATTAGCATCTTTTAGGCCTTATACCGAAGTGTATTCATGGTTTTCTCTGCTGATACTCTCATGTGAATGGACATTTGTTATTCCTTCTGACAAATACATGTGCTAAAACGTGTCAGAAAAAAAGATTAGCGTGTACCGTAGATGGAGATGTTGCCACTGATCTGAGGCTGAATATCTGCCACTGATTCCATCTGCTGGCTGAAAGTCCAGCCTGTGGGCTTGAAGGCCACCAGCCGATCGTACCGTCCTGAAAAGCGTGCCAGGTAATCCTGCAGTTTCTGGAGACAAGATGAGGGTGACAAGGCGCGATGGAAATGAGAATTTCATAGTCAATCGGAGCTGAATTGTACTCAAAGTGCAGTTTGTAAAGTAGTTTTACAGTTTACTAGCAACACTGGGAAGCATCATCCTCACGTATCAAAATGCAGTGTGTCTTACTCCTAACTAAACCCAAGTCTCATTGTTCCTTTGTATTTTTGAATAGCTAACCTCCAAACATGAAAAATTAGTTATACATTCCATCAATCTCTTGTTTGCTGCCTAATATAAACAAAACTAATGAGGTTATTTCCAATTTATTATAAAGTTAAAGCAAGCATTTAACTTAAAAATGTGGTTTTATACCGTTTTATCCATTTATTTCAAGGTGACTGTTGTTGTAGTAGCTCTTCTTGATAAAAAATTCCTCAAAGACTTGCTACTCCAAGATCTCATTGCAAACCTAAAATTTCCCCCAAGTCAGCCTCTCTGTGCCTAGTGGTGCTTGAATTATACCAACTCCGGGGCTTATCAGTGGTTCTACAGATGGCAAATTTAAATGCTTTAGTTGTTTTAGAGAGATGATGTGCTTGGTCATCATAATTAGCATTTCCTAATTATTTTAACTCCTGTCGTAGATGCTTGCATATGAACAGACCAGAATAAAAGATGTGTTTGCACACCAAAATAAACTGCCCATAAACAGTCCTTGGAAACATTTACACAAAAGGTCTGCAGACCATTTGAGAAACAGTGTATTACTACATTAGCTAGTTGTATTCCCCTTCATCTCACTAACTAGCGTACTATTAAATTGTCATCCGAATACATGGACTTGTATAGCAATGAATAAATAAACTGCCCAAAGGAAATCTGATGATATATTTGCTAGTTGTTTTACTCTAATCACTGCTGTACTTTGCTTCCTAAACATGCCCCCAAAATAGGACTTTTCTTTATCCTCCTGAGGGCCCAGAGTCCCACTGTAATAACTCGTCTTTTCAGATCAGTTAATGGAAAATGAGACGGCTGCACCTACTTTGAAGGAGAGCTGCATCATGGGCAGCACGTGGACCTGGGCTGCCTTCCCGTCGGTGGTTATAAGTTGGGTGACTTGCTCTGACTCCAGACAGCACATGGTGTTGTATTTGTCTCTAGAGAGGCACACTTTAGACCCCAGGGCCTCTGCCAGTGCTACGAATGAAGCAGAACAAGGTCTGTGTAAGAACCAGGAATGTGAGCAATTCAGCCTTTTCATTTTAAAGACCCAGTATGTACTTGTAGTTAAGAACCCCCTGTTGTTGCCACCCACTTCTAAAAATTTGTACATTTTATTTTAGGATAAAATTTACTTGCTCCAAAAGAACTCCAGCCCACTATTTTACTTTACACCAACTTCAGCGAACACGTTGTACAAACTGTTGAATGATGTTTAAAGCAAAAAACAATCTGGATATATTTTATCATGATCACTACCTTGTATAAATGTGTGTTTAAGAGCACAAATACTCTTGTTGAATAACAGGGGAACAAAAGTGGTTGAGTACAGTTGTATACAGCTGTAGTTTTTTTTTTTTTTCCTCCATTCCAATTTCACAGAGCTTGTTGAAGCAAAGGTGATTACAGAATGAATGCATGTTTCTATGAGGTTTTTGATTGCTTCACTACGCCAAAGTGGAACAGACCATTTATTCATGCGTCACCAGAGGACGGTTTGCCTCCACATTAGGACAACTCATATTGAGTGGCTCTCTTCTCAAAACAGACTAATCCACAATTTGCCACTCCGCTCCCGTTTCAATACAAGACCTAATCTCACATGACCTTTCAATGGGAGTAAAAGGTCAGGCAGTGACAAGAGGCTACACTCATGTTACCATTAGGTTTAGAAACACAACATTTACTTTGTGTCCCAACAGTGTGTGTTGGTGGTAATGCCTTACTTCATAACACATCACAGTAATGCCACTATTTCCAGAATTAAATGAATAAATTACCATGTCATTTTCAGTAGTATATCAAAAAACATTTAATTTATCAACCTGTCTAATTATCAGACTGATAAACCCCATACCCAATTTCTTTTGTATAATTAGTCACCATCATATCTGCTAAATGGGTGCTCAAGGGAATAAGTTGGATTAAAAAACAACAGAAAATTTGACTTTTCATTCCCACTACTTTGGTAAGCAAAAAGGATGACCAGAACATTTGACATATATGTTATGTGCCATCTGTTTTGTGCATCTGTGCAGCTGCTCTCTAGTAATGAAATGACTGATATTTAAATTATATTAGTACAAGTGCTATAACTCTTGAGGAATATGCCTCAAACTGTCTACACTCCAAATGCAAACATGCACAAAATCTGAGTTTTCTGCACTTGCAGCATCCTTCCAGTATTAAGAGACAGCCTACAATATTAAGTTATATTAATATAATATAAAGTGACCTGGGTGTTCATGGGGAGGATGTGGACATACTGCTCTTCCACCTTCAGTTTGCTCATCACCAGGTTCCCTGTAATAATATACGTCACATGGACCCTCGAGGCCACGCAGATGTGGAAAGTATACCTTCAACTACACACTCACCCAGAAAGACCTTCTCTTTTCCCACAGAGTAGGACCCACACACCACAAGTGTACGTGGGTTGAGCGTCACCAATTCAAAGGCTGTGCTGGCCGCAAAGTTGATGGCCTCTTGCTGTCTGGGGAAGGTGTACTCAGGGCTGCAGTAGCTACAGGGATAAGAGAGCTTACATTGAAAATCAGATTCCTCAGGGCTTCTGCTTCACGTGTCCCTTTCTTGAGAGGACTGAGGACATGGAGTGAAAACAGAGTGCACAGTGTATACGTTTTAGCTAATATTGATCCACACTGGCTGAGAAGAGTCTTATTCACAAACCACCCGTAAAGGTCAGACACACAGCTGAGACCAGTGCAATATAACTACAGTCCTGTGTTTTAGCCACACATTACATTGGTACATTCAGTGTATATGAGAGGAGGCAAACAGGTACTAACGTGGTGTCCAGGTAGAGCGTCTGCACCCTGCAGCTGAGTAACTCAGGGTAGGTCTCCATTGAGGGATCAGCTCTGAAGTCTCCAGTGTGGAGGACTATCTGCCCATTGGGCAGGAAGAACAGCAGCATGGCAGCTCCTGGACAACTGAAAGAACAGAGGTACAGGAGGCGAAGCTGGATATATGAACATTGAAGGAAGAAGTTATTGTGCGATGAGCTGGGATAAGCATCTTCTTTGAGTGTGGCCAATAATGTAGGTATATACATTTATTTAGATTATAGAGTAGTGGCTGGCCATCACTGAAACTGTTGGTATAATTAGGCTTGAATTCAAAAGTAATGGTTTTAACTTTCAAAAACACCTGACTGAAGAAAATGCAGGAGTTAGAATTTCCCTAAAATGCCTATTAGTATTCCTCAGTGAAATAATAACAATCTAGTTAGTTAGCTTGGGGCTGTCTGAATTTGAAATTAGTGTCAGACATTAGACTGAAATTCAATCTGCCTCAGTGTTCTTGCTTCAAATACTTGTTTTAAACTTTTATGACAATGATGACTGCCACAGTATAAACTTTTTTTTTTTATTGGTCTGGCTATTAGTGCATTTGTGTGAAGTCACTCCCTTGAGTGTTTCTTTAACAAAGCCTAACTAACAACCATATCTTCAGAGGCTGGTCCACCATTCTCATGATGAAGCACTCGCTCCAGACAAACCAGATAAACCGCTTGGCCACTATCAAGTAGCTGATCGCTACTCAGTGGCCGATATTGATGTCAGGTGGATGACTCACTGGTTGGCATCCAGGAGGATGACCGTGCCTCCCTCCACAGTGATCTGGGTGTTCATGGGGAGGATGTGGACATACTGCTCTTCCACCTTCAGTTTGCTCATCACCAGGTTCCCTGTAATCTGACCCGGAGAGGCAGCTATCAGCCAACATACAGTGAGGCAGCAGCAGCAGCAGCCACTAACGCTAGAAAAACCTAAATGCTAAGTTGGATTTTTAAGTCTATAAAAAACCTGGTCACCTAAACACAGTGTAATTACTCTACACATTGTATATTATTATAAACCAATAAGTGAACCCCGTTACAACCCCCAACAACATATCTACAATGAAAACAAATTGACAATATTTAAATTATTGTTAGAAATATACAAACAAAACACATACAAGTAGGTTTCCCTCACAACTAAAAGCCTGCAATATAACATCTACTAAAAGATCATGCTTTAAATAATCTCAGAATTGAAATCGTATCCAATTTCCTCTGTGACTTTTATGGGCTGTGACCCACCTAGCGTCCAAGTTGAATTTCTGTGACCTACCAAATAAACAAAACCCCAATGGAGTCCCAGTCAGTTCTTGTAAGTCTGTTTTTAGTTGTAATACCAAGAGAACGCACACTCCACTGTGATAAATAATGACCCATTTGACAGGAATACCTACGTAATATCAAGCCTCTCTCACTGATTTTATTTTATTCTAGGCTATTAAGATTAGTTTCAGAGGATATTTAGTGTTTTTTTTTATTATCCAAAATTGCGTCAAAAAACCACATAGGTCTTCAAATTTCAATCAACTCCAATATGGTCAGAGCCATTGGCAAATTGGTATTCATAGCTGCCAACTGCATGCTCATTTTTCATTACTGAGACAGTTCAGTGCAGCGAGATAACAAATGGATCAGGCATTCACTCGATGAATTCTGTGGAAGAGAGCAGTCAGGAAGCTTTTTAATGGAATGGAATAAATAGGATTTAAAAAAAAAAAAAGTTTGTAGCACCTTCAAAGAATGAATCCTTTCCATTGTATTCAAGGACTAACAGGCCTTTTGAGGGGAAACTGCCATTTATTTACTAGCACAAAACTGCAGACATATCTAAACCAGCACACTGCTCCTTTCTTTTCCTGGATGAATTAGGAAACGGTTGAGTTTGTGTGGGATGCAGTTTGAGCGGTGGACTAAAATGAAATCTGGGGTGAAAACCACCATCTAAAACTGTTTCATGTAAAAATATATTTTGCAGATCAAGTCAGAAAATAAGTAACATAGTAAAGCAATTAACTACTGTGGTGTAGCTTAACATGTGGCTAATCAGGCCACCTGATAAAATACACATCATGAGCAGCAACTAATGGAATTAAATAACACTGGAGGTCATTCATATTTTACTATAGCCAAAACTTGACTTACTCTGTTACAGTAGATTGGAAATGTGGACTTCTTGGTCAACCCTTCGTAGTGGTCCGAGTGGAAATGTGTTAGGAAGTAGGCAGTGATGCCCTGAATCTCTCCATACCGAAAGGCATCTATGACAAACTTTGTGCCTGGGCAAAAGTTTTACATATGTCTTTAGATTACAAAAACACAAAATAATTAGCCTTCTAATGCAGCAATATATAATATATGGTCACTCACTGACCTGGAATCTTCTTGTAGAAGGGACAGCGCGGTAACTCTACTTCTCCATCAGCGTTCCCTCTGTTCCACCTTCTTCCTCTCCATCCTCTGGTCCTACCTTTCCCTGCTTCTCCCTGAGCATCCACTACATTACTACTATCTACACTCACTGTGCCCTGCAAGGCCTCTGCAGCTGTGTCAGTCTTTCTTTTTCTTTGCCTGTCTCTCCTTTGTCGTCTCTGTCCTGGAAGATTTGGAATAGAGGTAGTGTTGAGTTCATGTGGTCCACTCTCAGCCTCTTTCTCCTTCTCCTTGAGGGGTTTAAGGCCAAAAAACACCCCAATGTCCGTCTGCTTCAGACAGGAGGCCTGACCTGCCTTGCTCTGGCCCTTCTGAAGTGGCATGGTTTGAGATCTTTGGACAATGGAGGTTTGTGATGAAGGAACTTGAGGCGAGGTTGTGTGAGGTGGCTCTGATTGAATACTGCTGTCACTCCAGTTTTTAAAATGCAGGCTATCTGAGCTTAGAACTGTTTCTCTCAGGCGCTCTAAAACAATACTTTGTGGAGACTGAATGCTACTCTTACATGGACCAATGGCACTGGTAGATCTACCGTGAGCTTCTTTTTCACATGTGGAATCAGCTCTGTCTTCAACAGCTGTAGAGGCAGCTAGCTGATTGGTGGGCAGTAATGAGGTAACTGACTCCAGCTGGGTGTTTAGGGAAGCAGGCTCCTTTACCTGCACATTATTGGTTTCCAAATGATCTATAAATTCAGCGAGGAGCTCATCTTCACTTGAAAAACTGTCACTGAACAGCAACATTGAGTCTTCAGCCTCATTTTCAAATGCATCATTATTATAAAGGGCTTTTCTACAGTCACTCATTTTGACTTCAGTCTCTGTAGGGAACTCAGAAAGAGGAGAATAGGATATCGCATCATCGTCGTAGCTTTCGGGTAAACCTTCACAAGCCTGTGATGCACTCTCTGCTTTGACAGGAGTGGATGGAAGCTCTGTTGTACTTTCTTGGGAAGCACTGACAGACTTTTGACTTTTAGTAGAGGACGACCAGCCTTTCTTTTTCTTAAAATCCTCTGGGCCAGGTGAGCGCAGTAAAAGAAGGCCATTTGTAAGTTTAGACGGAGGTGTTCCAGCATGATTATTGTGAGGGGAGACGCTACGACTGGATAAGGCAGAAAGACTGAGAGCACTATCCTGTGAAGTCTCTAAAACGGAGCCATCCAGCTCATTGTTGATCGGCCCTGGGAGACAACTGAAGCTGGTCTTCCTGCTGGTCTCTGCCTGCTCGGACAGACTAAGGAGCACTGTGTCACTGTTCGCTCGACTGTGGGCCAGGAGTGTGTGGTTGAATTTCTTGTAATGGCTTGGCATGGTGGAGGAGCACTGGAGGCCATCTGGACATTCTGTGTGAACAGATAAAACATGTAGAAATTAGGCTTATCTGGGCAAGGTACAAAATGATAAGAGTTAAAAAGCACCTAAACACAAAATCAGCTAAAGCAGTTTGATAATACAGATATTCAAAGACTTGGAGGTGCCTTTTTGTTTTTTAAATGAGCACTTTACTATTTTACACATCAGTTTACTCATCATGAAAAGTAATACTCAGCCAATCGTATAAAATCTGCTGTGGCTCTTGAAGGATCTTTCTAAAGAAAACAAAACCAGGTTTTCTTGGACTGGGCTAGAGACTTCAAATTGTGAACAAAACGCCTGTGTTACAAACTGGTGGTGTGGACATGGGCATTTACCAGTCAGGGAGGACATGATGTCGTGCTCATGTCACGAGGGAATTACCGTAATTTACAGTTTCTGACTTGTAAATAATGGAACAAATACGGATGCTTCATCAAAGTCCACCGTTCAAGGTAATTGAGCTCAGGTTTAATAAATATAGTGCTATGTTGTCAATGTACATTATCTTTAACCCTCACACAACCAACTCTGCAATTATACAATCTTCTTGAGTTGTCAGATGACCTGAACGCAGCAGAATGAATGATGCTGTCAAGTTGCATTATAGGAAATGTAGAATATGGTGTTTTTGGAGCTCTGACCATATCTACATCTATAATGCATAGAATAAAAAGAATCTAAATTAATGGGGGGGTTTCTGATGTGGGTGCTGTATGTTATGTTTATCAGAAACCGAGGAGGAACTTTAATTTATTTGGTATTAAGTGTATCAGTCTTTTTAATTTTTTAATGAAGTATATGAAGAAGTATGTGTGTGTACCTCTGCATGTGTCCCTGGAGGTGTCAATACATTCAGCAACATGCCATCTTTGAGTCTGTACCACCAAAATGGAAAACGGCATCTGACACATGGGGCAAAAGTGTCCAGAGGATGGTCCCTCGGCCGCACTGTCTGTTTGCACTGTGTCATTAGTAGGACGCGGCTTTGAGGCCAGATGTTGTGCCTCTAAACTGCTATGTCCGTCTACGGCAACAACAGCATTACAGTCTCCACTCGCAGCTGTCTCGGCTTTCCTGTCCAGTGACCTGACTGAGGAAGAAGCGTCTCTCTTGGGGTTTTTTCTGGAAGTGCATCTTCTTTTAGTCACGGGTGCTGTTGCAGGCGGCGACCTGTGCCTCTTCTTTTTCTTCTCAAGAGGTTTATACTCCCAAATGTCATTTTCAGAGTCGCCCTTCTGTGACATCCCCGACGACGACCAACGACCTCCTCAAAACCCTCGTTACTACACGGGGATCGACGTTCAGTAGCATCCCGTGGTTTCCGAAAATAATGAACGTTACAGTAGATTAACGACTACTGTAGATTCCTTCATATTGCGAGGATAACTGTTGCGGCTCGTAATTAATAATTACGATATAGAGCTAGCATAGTTTACCGCTTACCGCCGCGGTACGACGATGAATGTAGTAAAGACAAGAAGAGAAACGGAGCGGCGCATTCAAGACATTTTGTTAATCTGAATTACTTAAGCGTTCGAGTTAAAGACTGGGGAATTTACCAAGTCTGTATTACTGATAATTCATTCATCTCGAGGTAATCGGTTACCTTGAAATGGAAAAAAAGCCTTCTGGTGAATTATATATATTTTTTTATTGTTGTGTCGAAATCGGCGGTATGAATCCGTGCTGCGAGTTTACCTAGCAGGCTGGTTCTTCTATTTCGTACGTGCTACGTGCTCTGAGCGGGCTTCGCTATTGGTTGACTCCCACTTAGGCCCCGCCTGCTCATGGAGCTGTCGTTACGTCAACGTCCGGTCAACCGCTGTTTCACTGCTGGAAACATGGCGTCCCAGCGCAGCCTCTCTGCCTTATTTCCTATCCAGAGCCGGCTGGATTGCGCCCTAGACGAAGCCACGACACGACAAGAAAAAGCAAATCTTGTCCGTCAGTATTTGAGAAAACTAGACGAGAGAGAGGACCTGAAGATACCCGATTTTCAGACAGGTTAGACCACGTTACAGCTCCAGCTTGCTTCTGCCCGCGCGTCCCTCCACAGCAGCTGCTCAGTTTGTCACTGCGCGACTCGACATGTATGAAGACTGGGCCGTCAGGGGTTTCCTTTCAGCTAGTTATATTATATATTCCCCCAAAAAACAAACCAGCTGGTGATACAGTCACCCAGAGAAGCAGCAACGAAGACTCGTTTCACAGCAAACTCAGAGCAGCTGCTTTGCGTAGGTTCACCTTTTTGGAAAAAGTGCGGTGCTTCTTCCTGTGGTGCGTTTTGTTGCAACAGTGTGTCAGCTCTGCACATAACAGTATATTTCCTCTGTGCAAGTTGCGCTTTCTTCACATTTTCTTTTATAATAGTGAGTGTTTGTCTTGGTCAACATGCTCCACTGTGAAAACCTTCACGCTACTTCCAATATAAGGCGTTAAATGCTTAATTAGTTTGAAGTAATACGCGTAAAATGTTGGTAATAGCCTTTCTTTGACAGCACCGTCGGGCTTACTGGGCAGACCCCTGCTTCCTCTGTGGTTTGTCAGTCATCTTGGTCCTTTTTAACAAGGGCAGTTGTCTTTTTTTAGGGTTGTAACTAAACCAAATAATGTGAATAGTGTTAGGACAAGTAAAGCACAGTAAAAAAAGAAATGCTTCTGGTGTCAACACTACAGTTAGGTCCTTTTGTTGAGGTATGCAGCATGTTGGCAATATCTCGTCACACCAGTAGATGGGGATCTACAGTAGAACATCAAACAGCAGAAGAAACGGGGCCCCCAAACAACCCCTCATATCAAAGATATACAATATATTCATTTTCCTTGGTGCCATAAGCTCTTCTTCACGTAGATCTTAAAGGAAAACCAAGCAGTTTTAGACCACACAAATAAGGAAGGGGTTGTGATAATTTGGACAGGCAGGCATTAAGGACCATTATGGACCATTTTGGGACCAGGCAAGACCTTTTTAATTATTCTCTTCAACAAATAAAATGTTGAGACTTTGAAAACAGGACAGCTATTTCTTCTTTCTCCTACTTGGTCTGTGCTTGCATCATTCTTAAAGCTGAAAAAGAGGGATAACCCTTCTTATTTAAAAAAACAAAAAACGATTTAACCTTTATTTAACCAGGTCAAGTGCTACTGAGATTAAGAATCTTTTTCTTCTAAGGAGACAGTGCAAAGCTAGGCAGCAGCACAAGTAAAACAAAGGCTTTCAGGCTTTCAGTAGAATATTCAGAAGAAGTAAGAGAAGTTTATGTGGAGGGTAGCGTATTATTTCCTAGTACTTCATGCTGGATTTTGGTGCTCAGTATGCATGGAAGCAAATGTATTAATCAAGCGCATGTGAGTTAAGTGTGACAAATGGTATCAGACACAATCTAGAGTGCATTTTAGGTAAGTGTAAAACAAAATCCCATATCAGACACAATCTAGAGTGAATGTGAGGTAAGTGTAAAAAAAAAAAAAAAAAAAATATATATATATATATAGACACAATCTAGATCTACACATTAATTTATGACATTTAATAGCTTCATAACACTTGTGAAGCTGTGAGCACTTCCAAGTCATTGCTTTGATCCATCAACGTTTATTCCCACGTGACATAAATGCAGCATCAGGCCAGACAGATAATACCCGTACAGTGATGGGCACTCAAAAGCGTTTGCCTGTACTGTGACTAAACATAATTAATAAGATGACAACAGCATTATTTTCCACTCTGTGATTTTGCTCCAGGCTTGGAATGGCTGAACACGGAGGGGCCTCTGTCTTTGAACAAGGAGCTGGCTGGAAAAGTGGTGCTGCTGGACTTCTTCACTTACTGCTGCATCAACTGCATGCACATCCTGCCTGACCTGCACCACCTAGAGAAGAAGCACTCTGTTAAAGGTATGGGCTTACATCGGCTTTAAAGCAGCAGTCAACATGGCTGTCTTGATCCTGAAGGGGTTGAGAGATTAAATGGAGGTGAAGGGTAACAATGCCATGTCTCAAAATTTCATATAGTTAATTTACAATGGAAAAATAGTCCCTTTTACACCGTAACACACCTATATGTTGTGGGAAAATAGCACCCCAAGTAGACTTCTCATCGCCCTCCCACCATTAAAATTAAGCAGAAGCAAAGCCCATAATGAATGGCATGTCAATGAATTAATGAGTTAAATTATGATAATGAGAGATTATTTTACATTCATGTGATGCTTGCTGTTACAAGGCACATTTGGTCAGGTTGGTCTAAGCCATTTGGCTGAAGGGAAAGCTCTGGTACCTCATGTTTGTCTTCTGTTTATTTGGGTTTGGTTTCTCACATGATCAGTCATGCACTTTTTAAAGCAATTTTGCCAGATAGCTATAAAAATCCTATCGGGTCAAATTAAATTGTCATGTGTGCTTATAATCACTCTTATCATCAAGCACACCCTGCATGTCAGTGGATTGGCTTGTATCTATGACAGGTATTGGCAGATTGAAATTGAAAAGATAGAAAAAGATTGAAGGCTGAGGTTATTCTCTTTTTTTTTCTGATTCTCAACAAATCCAATCAGCAGACCAAAACCAACAACGTGTTTTTCTGTCTCTCAATACTTTGACCTTCCTACCCTGTCTGCGACACTCAGCCCCAAGCCCATTTATTTCTACTGAAGACGAAAATGTTTGAAAATGGGTCACAAAGACATGCAGTAGCTTCTTTTATTTAAAAAAAAAAAAGGCTCAGTAACTTAAAACAATAGCTGGGCACTGTAGTTTTTAGTAGATGTCACTCAAACGGGTAAATTGTGTATTTGTTGGGTACTATTTTCAGCCTTGTATGAATACGTTTTGTGCTCTAGTGAATATTTAAGACAGTGCATGTGGGATTGACTCAAAATAGACTACAGCGGTCATGTTCATGGTAATGCAGGAACATGTCAATCAGTGCAACAGTGTTTTTAAAGGGGAACTCTTTTATTATTTAGTTTTATACATCCGTCTGTTTACAGGTCTTGGGGAGTACTACTGCATATGTGAAGTTTTATACAGCCTTTTGTGGCTCCAGAGGGAGCTGCACGAAATCTGGTAAACTGCCTCAAGAAGTGTCACTTGAGACAAAACTACAAGTTTGAAAATGAAAAAAATCCAGGCGGGGATGTGGAGTTAGATAGAAGCGAGCTTACCAGACCTCTGTAACCTGCTTCTCTTGGCCTGCCAGACTGCATTTTTTTTTATGTATTCCGTAAAGTCAGGCCTGGCAGGCCTTACTGAGGGAACACAATTCATACACGTTATGTGCCATGCTGTGTCACGGGAACATGTTTAAGTTCAGTGGGGCAGAGAAGCTGTATTACATCAACTCTACTTCTCTCCTCTTCTTTTCCAAGAGCATGAGGGCCCTTATCTCAGCTGTGAAGGGACAGTAACTAAAAATATTTCCAAGCTGCAGTGTCAGTGAGTATGGGGCCCATAATTGTAGCCTTCTGTAGTTCACTGTATGGCTCTTTATATAGCCACTGGCATAGTCACATCCGACTGACTCTGGCATCCTGCGGGCCCTTCAAGGGATCCTCTGAGGAAGCTGTACTGCTTGAAATTGAGTTGTGAGCCATGCGGGACAAAGAACACACACACTGCAGTGCCACCACATATTATCGTACTTGCCTTATCTTTGGCACTGCTATGGGTACATTCTGTTTGCTGCTCTGGTCAGTGAGGTGTGGGAGCCACCCTGTCCACCACTCCCACAGGCCATCCACACCCACCCACCCATCGTCACTGCAATCTGTGCTGGTACTATACTGCTTGGCAGAGGCCATGGGTGACGAAATCCACTGCAGATAGTGTGACTTTGGATGTGTTTTTGCTTCTGTTGAGGGCGGCTCAATGATGTGAGTTAACGTAAAGGAAATGTCCAACTTTGGAGGATGGGGGGGCTTTTTTTGCTTTATTGTCATTGGAAGCAGCCTGTGGTGTTGTGTGCCAAAAAAGGCATTAGGAAATCTAAATTAGAATATAAACAATTTGCTGATTAGAGTGAATATTTGCATCCTAATTATAAGAATAAACTTTCCATCTACATTTTATTTGCTCATTTGAGGACCACAGTGGATATGAGCCCAACTTTAATTTCTCTTTTTTTAATGATTGTAATTGATATACTACAGTGTATATTTGCAAATTATTATATTACTCTCATTGTCTGTGTAACTAGCATAGTGTTAGTAGTTTTTGATGACTACTGAGAAATGACTGAGATAAATATTTACAGCCTTGAGGCACTAAAACGTTTCCAGGAACCTCACTGAGACGTTGTCTTATTTTGGAGGGTCACTGCCTTGATAACAAAGCAACACCCTTGAGGAAAATCACATCGGTTTCCCTTCTTCTACCCAATTCTCTTTGACGCGTCTCCATGTGTGATGTCTTTGTGACCTTGTTATTGATCCGGCTTATGCAACTTGTTGACACAGAGCAAAGATTTTCATGGGATAATCATATATGTATCTTTCAATTAGTGTCACACACTCCGTTAAGTAACACATTGACAGACATTGTGCCTTTTTTTTTTGTGAGGGAGTAAAGCTCAAAAAGCAAAAATATGTCCTGAAAATGAGGAAATGGCCAGTTTTGATTGTGAGTACAATTAAGCCAAACCACTTAACTGTACTTTTATGTTTTCATTTTTTTTCTTTCCGTCTCTCTCTGTTTAATCTCTGTCTCAGATGGATTGGTTGTTGTTGGTGTACACTCGGCTAAATTCCCCAATGAAAAGGTAAGTGTTTTCATTGTTCGTCATCATTTTTTCCTTTGGGGTAGGCTGGTCTGGTTGTGTTTCCTTTCTGCATTTTCAGAACTGCAAAGGGCCGACAAATATGTGTCATTTTGGGAACGCTGTTAGATTTGAGTATGATGCAAGACTGTCCTTTTTTCAAAATGGATCACCCTTTCCCCGAGCAGGAACTCAAAGCACCAAGGCATTCATCTGTAATGTTACACCAGTATACACGCACGCCAGTCTGATTTTGGCAGCTCAGACGATATTTATCAGAATTATCTAAATTATTTATGTTATCGGTTTAAGACCAGAGAACATGCTCGGATCTTCAGAAAATCCTCCTGATACTGTCGATATTTCTCTTTTATTCTTTTTGAGGCTGTTAGCCATTGTGGCACACGACAGAATGTGCTTGATACACGCACTACTTTCCCTGCTCGTTTGTCAAAACATCTCTTTTTTAAAATAAAGGTCGTTTGGATAGTTTTTTCCTCCAGAATAAGTGATTGTGTGTTGTGATGAAATGCTACCAGAACATATTCTTGGTTCTGTGTGATTCTCACTTTGGGAAAGAGTTTCCATTTCCACAAATATTATTTGCACTGAAGACACAGGCACCTGAATTTCCTAAAATCATTTTCCAAGTTCTTTCACAGAATATGAGCAGTTAATTGGCCTCAGTTTGTGGCTCAGACATTCATTTAAAGCATGATGGTTTAGCTGTTAACTGTGAGAACGCAGGGTTTATTTAGATTTGAAACAATTAGTTGAATAATCGAATAGTCAATCGACAGATTATCATTTCAAACATTTGCTTCTATATTGGAGGATTGGATGCTTTTCTTTCATATGCGTACATTTTTCAGTTAAGAGATGTCACCTTGGGCTCTTGAAAATTATAATGGGCAACACATTTTCAGTTTTTTTCTCACATTTTTTCGACAAAATTATTAATTATATAATCGAGAAATTAATTGGCAGATTAATCGATAATGAAAATAATACATTATAAATAAAATTTATTACAGAATAGCTCTCAAATTCATCAACAGATTCTCAGCTCTTTACTCTTTATTTGTCTACGTTTGTCACCAACCCTTCAAAGGTCGTGGACAACGTGCGAAGCGCCGTGCTCCGCTATGACATCTGCCACCCAGTGGTGAACGACAGCGAGGCGCGCCTCTGGCATGAACTGGAGGTGTCATGCTGGCCCACGCTGGTCCTGCTGGGCCCACGCGGCAACCTGCTCTTCTCCCTGGTGGGCGAAGGCCACCGCGACAAGCTGATGCTTTTTACGGAGAGCGCCCTCCGTCACTACGGGGAGCAGGGTCTGCTGAAGGCACACGCAGTGGGCATCAAGCTGTACAGAGACTCCCTGCCACCAAGCGTCCTGTCTTTTCCTGGGAAGGTGGCCATAGACAACAGCAAGAAAAGACTGGCCATAGCAGACACTGGGCATCACCGGATTCTGGTGGTGTCCCCGACTGGGCAGCTGTTGCATGTCATAGGAGGTAAGAAGCCGGATACAGGGTGGAGGTATGCCGTATATTGGGGTTAGAATTGCATAGATGTCTGGGTGGATTTGATGGGATCTTTGGTGGGTGTCTCCAGTATAATGTTTGTGTTCCTTGATTTAGCAGTTAATACAAAGACATCATTTCTGAGTTGGTGGAGTGGATATTCATTTAAATTATTATTTTTTTGCTTTGTAATAATTACAATCTGTGTAAATGAAACAACATTATTTAAGCATTACTGATATTTTTAGATTACTCGCATGCCTCAACAACCCTCAGAGGAGCCACATGGTAATCTGTGTTGTCCCGCAGACCAGCAGAGAGGTTGGAAACAGCAGGGACTAGTACACGCTGGGAACTGGCACTGACCTAAGTTCTGACAAAATGAGGGGGAGACAAATGCAGTATTATTTTTGTAGGATGACAACAACCCAAAATTATAACATTTATATTTGCGTAAGAAGTTTAAATCGTCAAGCAAATCTTATTTCTTAGGACAAATTCTTAAAAAATGACTTTTGTTTTTGTTCTGTCTATATGAACTGACAATGAGCTGTGATCCAGAAGGTTGTGTCTGAAATAGAGCACATCTCCCTGAGCAAATTTGTTACATGCAGTATAAGCACATGAGATTAAATAGACCACAGTCACAAATCTGAATTATTAATCCACTTACAGAAATGAAAGGCCACTTGTGTCCCAGCTGTAAATGGGCAAGTATGCCTAGTACATATCCTTCATATTAGTAATCATAAAATCATCCATCATATGTTTTTTTTTTTCTACAAAAAGTTTAGGCATGGAAGATAAAAATATCTAAATCCAACTCTTTTGTTAGCTGAAAGATAAGCTTTTTTTTTTAATTAAATTGAATAATTTAGGAACAATTAAAACTGCTGTTCCTTTGTAACCGTTCAATGTCAAGAACTTCATGAGGCACATAGGACCACAGATGTTTAGTTTCACACAAAGTAAGTGTTAAACACCTGGACATGCCGGGTCTGAAGATGCACAAATTTCCCTGCAAAGCTCTATTTTGACAGTGAAACATAAACATAGCCAACTGATCTGTCATCAGAGATGTAAACTTCTGGGCTTAAAATGAACTATAAGTGAGGTATTGTAGCGCACACAGAACCATCAATTTCATTGGATTGTCACTTCTGTCCCAGGGCCTGAAAGTGGGAGACAAGATGGCAACTTGTCCGAAGCTTCTTTTAACTCCCCTCAGGGTGTGGCCATTAAAGGGGACACAGTATACGTGGCCGACACAGAGAACCACCTGATCCGAAAGGTAGTACCCTAAATCCTATCTCTTAAAATGTCCTTTTTAAAAAAAATTAAATTGTATGTCTCTTGATGTTTATCTGTAAATTTATGCCTGTCTGTCTGTGTTTGTGTCCATCAGATAGACCTGTTAGAGGAACGAGTCAGCACTCTAGCCGGAGTAGGTGCTCAAGGCACAGACAAAGAGGGCGGGGCCTTGGGACCTCAGCAGCCTATCAGCTCTCCTTGGGATGTGACTCTTGGCACTGCCGGTGAGTCTTGTGGTGCAGTCAGACTGGAACCTGAAGGGCAACATTTACAGCATTTTATTGTCTTTTCCCCTCTGTGCCGGCCACACAGAATCTCCTTTATGTTTCTGCATGCTGCTATACTCTCAATAAAGAGAGGTCAGTCACATCCCCTCTGTCTCAGATTTGCTGGACATTGTTAGGTTGAGGAGAAGGTGAAGGTGAAGTGTCTATATCTCATCCCCTTTGAAAAGACTGGGCTGAGAATTCTGGTCTAATCACACCTTGAGAGGGATTGTTTGCAACTTGCATATTTAATGCAATTAGAGTGCACCAAAAACATAAAAACAACAAAAACATATTCTTTACACCCTCAAAACAGTTCTCCTGGTAGAGGTGGAGACCCTGATCACTTGCAATAGATTACAATTTAAAAACAAATTGCCCTTTATAATTGATTTACAGGACAAACTGGGAGCAAATACTCATTAACACCTCAGTCATTCATTCACACTATTCCTGAACCTGATAGAATAGAATAGGTATCAGTGCACAGATTACACATAATGTTTAGGGATCCTCAGAGGTGGATAGAAAATTGAATGGGCTAATGAAGATACTTTTTTTCTAGGATCTAATTGATGGTGCATACTCAATAAACCTCTTTTCCAAAATCCTCATTTTAGTTCTACTGAAACATTTTGAGGACAAAAGTCAATAAGTCCAAACTATGCAAGTCACAAATTACCTGACAAGGTCTTTCATATTCTCACAAAGTAACCCAAGACCTCCACTTCAAAATCAAAGCTCAATCCCCTCTAAATGCTCTGCTTTTATTATTTTGCCTTGGACTTTCAGAGTTTCGTTATTATTAATCTTTTTTAATATTTGCCACACAGTGCCGTTGTTTTTTTTTATCAAAGCAGAAAGCTTTTTTGAACTTGGCTTTTAAATCTCTAAATGTTAGTGTATGTTTTGTCTGCTGTTGGCAGGTTTGAAATAGAAAGAATTGTTGTGGTACACAGAGATGCGGCTCCCTCAAACACACTCATATATTTTAAGTCAAATCATTCCAAAATTTGTATTCATTGCTTTGCATTCCTCACTTTAGGAGCATAATACACGCCCTTATTAGAGAGATATTTATTTGCTTAATTTTTCCATTTTAGAACTTAGAAGAAGGATTTCAAACAAACATTTACTTTAGATTATTATGTCATCTGTTTACATTGTTTACTATTAGGCGTCTAAGTGCTTTTTCAAGCCTGAGGTGTTGTAAGAGCCGGCAATTGTAGTTAAAGTCAAATTGAAGCATGTGTTGGACTGGGCGGTGTTGTTTGTTCTGCCCGTGGCTAGTACCAATCACTTTACATTTTAGGGGTATGGTGATTGAACGATTGATCATAGTCATGTGAATTATTATATTGTATTAACAGGGTTCATACAAAGTCTTGAAAGTTTGGAAAATGCTTCATTTTAACCGTTATGTTTTCAAGGTTTGGAAAAGGCTTGAATTCTAATATAGTCCTTGAAAAATGCTTGATTTTCAACATAATCTAAAAGGAAAGTTCTTTTCTTGTGTTCATTCGTCATTCATAGCTAGATAAGTCCTCTGTTGATCCCTTACTCTGGAAATTAGGAAGCATTAAATAAGCATGATCAAAACATACAACCAAGGTAATATGAACAGCTGGTAAAATAAACAAAGCGACAATATACGTTGATTGCTGGGGGTGTAAAGGAATTCTGTAAAATGTATTTTTTCCATTCGCATTTATAGTAACAATTTAGATGTCATGAAGGTTTAGGTACCTTGAAAGTGCTTGAAAAGTGCTTGAAAAAGCTGTATGGACCCTGTATTAAATTATTAATTCTAGAAATTTTAGGGCCATTAGCACAATTATTCTGCATTGCATTTGCTCACAGCCTGTACACAAGAGGTAATCAGTATTAGTCACACTTCCTGCACAGGTTGATGGATGACACAACCAGTTGGTTTGCACATCACCACATGGTCTGAGGATGTGCCATCAGACCTTTAACTCCACTAACATTGTCCTCTGAGAGTACATCCAAACTCTCATTGCATATTCATGAGTTATTCACCATGTGTATGAATAATTAAATGGACCAAATCAAGAGGACCCTACACCTCTTGAAGTGTGAAGTACCTCAGTGACACTGATGCTGTGGGGTCAGGTGCCGCAGTTGTCAAATGTTCCTGACAGTTCTCCAGACGTGATGAAGAAGGGCTGAGCTCTGTGCTGCATTAAAAATACAACTGAGAATACTGTATGTGGATCCATCATGATGACAGTATTGTCTGTGCTGAGTGCATCTGAGGTGGCATATGGCCTTTGTCAAACAGGCTGCTGTCACTTAATCCTACATAGCTGTATTTCTGACTCATTTCTGACACTCAGCCTTCACCAAACAATCACATCTTTTTAAATTCAGTAGAAATGTCTATGTAATTGTCTAAAAAATAATGGATACATTTATTTAATTTGCCGTTTATTTATAAGAAGTTCCTATTTTTTATAGCTCAATGTAAACTTCACAAACACATCGGAAAGGACCTTTTACCTTTAGGACAAATATTAGCATCACTTCTGGATGATATTGAGGGTGACTGGCAGACAGCCAAAAGCAGTGACACAAGCTTCCTGCTTCTCAGCTCAAAGAGTGTGTTTTTGTGTGTGTGTGTGCTTGTATGTGCGTTTCATTTGTATGTAGGCGGCGTTGAAGATAACGTGCTGTGGATAGCCATGGCAGGGACCCACCAGATCTGGGCTTTGTTCCTAGCAGATGGGAAAGTGCCCAAAGGAAGGTGAGAGACTGCTACATGACCACCATGGCCACTTGGCAACAGCCACACTTCAAAGCCACTAATAACTTGTTTCTAAGAATAAAAAGCAAATGACAAGTCCCCCACATAACTTAGTTTGTCTCGCTGGCCATTTCAGAGGAAATCAATGACAAGAAATATGCAATATTATGTGAGCATTAACCACATATAAACATTTCCAGCAGAGGGGATCTCTATCATGAGAAATAATCAAAGTTTAGCATCATCAAAGAAGCCATATCTATGATGAATATAAAGTTAGATATCATACATATCCAGCAATGTATTGAAGTGTTTTGTCGTCGTCTTCTATTTTACATCATAAACAGTGAGTCCAAGGCAGGGACGTGCGTGCGATGGGCAGGCAGCGGCAGCGAGGAGAACCGAAACAACGCCTACCCCCACAAGGCTGGCTTTGCTCAGCCTTCAGGCCTGACTTCAGCCCCAGAGGAGCCCTGGAGCTGCCTGTATGTGGCCGATAGTGAAAGCAGCACCATCCGCACGCTGGCACTGAACGACGGAGCAGTGAAGTTGCTGGTCGGAGGAGAGAGAGACCCAATGGTGAGTGCGCATCAGTTGATGGATAGATGACTAGATGGTGGACGGACTTTTTAACAGCATGTTCTACTTTTTCTTTCTTCTACTAGGTGCCTTTTTAGTTTATTTCTTTAAATTATGATTGCCGCGTGGTTTATAACAATTACTTTTAAACAAACCAGCCACAGAGAACAAACACTACACTAAGTCAATCCCAAGTGGCTTTAATGAAGTTTCCCTCTTTGGTTAATTTAAGGTCCATAAATTCTCTCATACCTGTAAAGGGTTAGTGTTATTTTTTTGTCCATTTTAGTGTTTCTGTAAAAGGAGAATTTCTTATCTAATAATATTAAAGACAATGCAGTGAACAGCAGCTTGAACAGAAGGGAGCGAACATTTAAAGTCCACTCCCAGAGCAGACGGCAAGAACTGAATAACCTTTCGTGCAGTACTTTCAGTGATAATATTTCCTGTACCTGGCTCTGCCACCATCCATCAACACCAAACACACACTGTACATTAATCTACCACATTTCCAGCCATAGAAAACAATTGGACAATTCTGTAGAAAAATGTTGCTTTGGATAACTCCTAGGCAATCACAAGGTTTCAGGGCCATTTCTCTATAGATAGAAAGTATTGATTTAAAAAAAAAAAAAACAAGCCATAAATAAACACAGCCTCTCTTGTTTGTTGCTGAGGCAAAGCCTGAAAACAAGTTTTAGTAGTAGTTTCATGTCCTCACAGCCGTTCTGCTGTAATGTTTTTTTTTCCTGCCACACTGGTGTATTTTTGGAAAAGCCCAAGAGCTCTAAAGCTGAGAATGGGGAATAATTAACTGAGAGTCATATACAGTTTATTCAACGTAGTGGTGAGTCAGCAAAAAACATTCATATATAGTCTGCTGCCCATAGACAATGAAACATAAAACCTTAAACAGGGTTAAAGCTGGTACAAATAAATGTGCATCTGAGGTGACAGTCTAACTTTAATCTGCAATGCTTAATCATTCCCCAGCTCTTTGAATATTTTTGGTCTTTTAATGAGCTGTTGAAGAAAAAACAAATGAAATCCTCTTCTTGTCAAAACCTCTGCTCCTAACAACATCTTCACATTGATTGTCTTTATGCTAAGCTAAGCTAACCGGCAGCTGGCTGTAGCTTCATTTAGCATACGGTTTTGAGAGTGGTATCGATCTTCTCATCTAACTCTCGGCAAGAAAACAAACAAGTGTATTTCCCAAAATGTCGAACTGTTCCTTCTGTCAGGAACAGTAGGTATCTTTGTATGGGCAATGTGCTGTCTTTCAGTACTTCCACCATATACTTTTTCCCCTTAGTTTGAGCACTTCCTTCACACTGCAGAACGTTTTACTGCTTGTGTCACAATCTGTGTCACAGAGGTCGCACTCCTGCGGTGAAGATGATCATTTGAAGTGAACCCACTGGCGTTTGGAATGATTCTGCTAGTGCATTAACAGATTTTCCCAAAGATTCGGTTTTTCTTTTTCAGCTGGCGTTGTTGAGTGAGCTCTGCAGCTGTGGAGAGTCAGCAAGCTGCAGAGATTCATGAGACTTTTTATAAGATTGATATCTCATTTTCTTTGTTTATTGAGCTGACTGATACAGAATGAAAAGCTATTTATTTCAGTTCTTTTCAATTTCTCACGAATTGGCTGTTGATTGATTGCTGTAATAGTAATTTATATGTTTGGGTCATGTTGGCCTGGTCTGTAGCACTAAGAGCTGTTTTCACTTAATTTGATTTTTGTCGCTTTCAGAAAAACCATTAAAAAATGTCTTTTTTTTATTTCTTCCACATAATTAGAGAATGTGCCCCTTTGTAGTATTTTAATGACATTAATGTTATTTTACTTTTCTTCGAAACTTCTCAAAAACTTCTCAAGAATGACTCATTTTTCAGTTTTTGGGACAGTAACTAATGCAGTTTATAGATATTGTCATCTTTCCGGTGTTTCTTACAAATGTGGCAGATTAATTCTTGTGTTACTGTTCTTGTATGAATTATTCAGAAACCTTTTAAGATAATGAAGCCAATGTTGCTTTCAAGTGTTCTTCAAATGAAAACTAATCATTTATAGTATATAGGAAAGGCTTCAGCTTGGATTTTCAGAAGAAAGTCTTTTTATCTTGATGATTAAAAAGCCTCCATTTCTTCTCTTTCCAAAAATGAACATGTTTTAAATTTAGATTGGATCTTCTGTTCTTTGACCTACGTTGAGATTAGACATACGTGTCACAAGTGGCAGTTAGGGCATTTGTACGTTTTTATATCTTCATTTGATCTTTTCTGAATGTGTTGTCTTCTTTGAACCAGAACCTTTTTGCTTTCGGGGATGTAGATGGGAAAGGGGTCGGCGCCAAGCTGCAGCATCCTCTCGGTGTTGCCTGGGCTCCCAAACAAAGCCTGCTCTATGTGGCCGACTCCTACAACCACAAGGTAACTGTTTCATGTCACAAGGCTGTAGTTCAAAGCTGTAGTATGCTCACATTTGATGCTTCTGTCTTCATAATGGGTTTCTTTAGGTTGTTGAGTGGATACAAAGTGTGTATCTCTCTTTGATCTAAAACCATATAGGGAACATAAAGGACTTAATCTTTTTTTAAATAACCCTACTTTTCTTTTTGTTTGTGTCTATGTGCCTGTGTGATTGTGTTCAGATCAAGGTGGTGGATCCAAAGACAAAGCAGTGTAGCACATTAGCAGGGACTGGAGAGGCTGGAGATACTCTGGGCCCTGAATTTAACAAATCCTGCTTCAATGAACCTGGGGGAATCTGTGTTGGCGACAGCAGCAAGCTTCTTTACGTGGCCGATACCAACAACCACCAAGTCAAAGTGCTGGACCTGGCCTCCAAGACTGTCTCACGGGTTAGACCTGTGTGTGTGTGTGTGTGTGCGCGCTCACTTCCAACCTTGAGAAAGCACTTTACATTTTGTCCACGTGTGTGTCATTAATCTATCCTAAAAGCTTTTGTATTAGAAGAGTTTGGATAAAAGGATACAAAGAAAGGACATTGTAAGTGTCAGTAGCTTTCTCCTTGCTTTTCTTTAATCCAAACATCCAAATCTCTCTCCTGTCCAGTTCCCCATCTCCATGAACTGCACAGACTCCGTACCTTCAAAGCCTTCGGGTCCCGCCAAAGCCCCCACGCTGCCTAAATCGGCTGCCAGGAAAGAAATGCCACCAGTGTCAGTTTCTGCAGGCCAGACCCTCGTCATGTCACTCACCCTGTCGCTTCCAGAAGGAACCAAACTCACTGAGGAGGCCCCCAGCTGCTGGGCTCTCTCAGCTGAGGGTGAGACAAAGTTCAATCATTGTTACAAATGTCACACATGTGAATGTTTTTTTCAGATTTATCCTATGAGTACATTTGACTTCACACCCGTGAAAGGCATCTTGACCGTTCGCGAAGCTGCACCCTGTTACTGTTGCTACACCTGTCAAGTTTTACGAACACTAGAAATTCGTAGTCATTTTTAAAACAATGGGACTGTCACACAAAGTGTCGCTAGCATACGTTATCGTAGCTAGCTTACTTAGCCTGCTAAAAAGTATTAGCTCCATGAGTTGGTTGAAAACCAGGCTACATACATGATATCATGCTAAAACACTGAGGCTATCCATGTAGAAGACATGGAAATGAAGGAGCACCCTCGTTTTTTTATTGCCATGCAAAGCTTAGCCCTAGATTACAGACAGAACAGTATGATAAAGGAACATTTAAGATACTTTCAAAGATCAGTTAACTAAGTTAACGCTACGTTAGCGTTACTACTGTGCTAAAGTTTGCAGCTTACATTAGAGCAGACATACATACCAATTAATCAATTTCTTGTGCTTTTGCTTTTTTTTTTTAAGGCTAAAAAATGCATGAATATACTCTTTGTATACTGAGTATGGCTTTTGCTACAGCCCCATGTACAGCACTTCAACATGAGGAGAAACCCAAAGCTTGTCAGACCTGTTGTGCCTGGATACGCTTGCTAAGCTATGACTGGACAATCGCTGTTCGGCGGAGGGCTTGAGCGAACAGTCAGTTCTGAAATGACAGCAGTATTTGACAAAGACTTGGCAAGTATCTGCTGTAAAAGGTTTATGGAGGAGAAGTGGAGGGATTTAAGCAAGAGGACAGGAAGTTATAGTGAAAACAGACAAATCCCATTTCCACACTTCAGGAATTGGCTGCTTTTGTCTCTCCAGTTGCCCAAACTCATGCTGTGCAAGGCATGATTAATTCATATTTAGGATAGGCGCTTCCTATTGTTTTCCATAGATTTTAAAAGTTATTTTTTACATGCCAGGGTAGAGTCAACCCAAACTTGTTCTCTACATATATATAACGACCCTGTTCTGGACGTGAGCGTCTCGACCTCTCCTGCTAGGCTTTCTTTTAGTCTGTGATCCATGAGTCTGTCAAAAAATAATGGAAGTGAATGATGCTTAACCTTCATTTTCACTGTACAGCAAGCAGATTCTCACTCTGCCGGCCCACACCAGGGATTTATAGTTCTCAGCTGAGGGATGGAGAAATATTTAGATCAGTCAGGGAGTCTTTTAAAGCACCAGTGAAGTTATACAAAGCATTGACAAGTTAATATATGATTTCAAAGGCTTAATACTATTCAAAAGGCTTTGCTCAAAGTTCTCAAATTGTAATCAACAGTAGTCTGACCCTAGGATCGAGTGTGAAGTGATTTGAGATATCATGTGGTTGATGGTCCGTTCATTACGTTTGGAACAAAAGTGTTTCCATCATTCTGAGCGATGCAGCATGCAGTCAGCGATATCAGGAGGCTATTTTTAGAACGTTTCGATAAGACGACATGCCTTGGTTCACATAATTAGCTACCAGGCTATGTTACGTGATCCTCCGCTGTCCGATTATACCCAGTCTAGACTTATGCTGATTGGATCAGAGCAGAGGCAGGAATTTTAATGGATCATGTTAGAAGCGCACGGCAGATTGAAATTGTTTTTTAGTGGCTTTTTAGAAATGGCTTCCCTGGGACCTCATGTTAGGCATCAGCTTCATTAATCACCGCTGCCATGGATTTGACGGTCTCTCTGGCATAATATTTTCTCACAGTTGAAGTTCTAGCCTTTTCTTTTAGACCTTCATTGATCTTTCAGTGGTCATGTCTCTTAAGATGTGTATTTGTTTCTAAAAATATCCCCTTTGTTTCACTAAATTCATGTCCTCACCCTCACTCCACCTGATTCAGTGGGGTTATTTGGGTTTATATTGTAGAGGACTCCATTTAGCAGTGCTGTGTAATGCACAGACTTGAGCCAGTCTAGTCCACCGGGTGCACCTTGCCACGCTCAACCATTAATTTAGATGCCAGACAGACATTTTCATAGAGACACATCTGCACTTTCCGAACATTGTGACTGATCTGGGTCCAAACTAAGGTTTGTCTTTTAGCCATGCTAGCAATGTGTCTCTGTGGATAGTAATGTTGGTCGGTCTGTCCACCACTCAACAACTACTAGATGGATTGCCATGAAATATTGTGCAGACATTCATGGTCCCCAGAGGGTGAATCCTAATGACTTTGGTGATCGCCTAACTTTTCATCTAGCGCCACCAGCAGGTTGACATTTGTGGTTTTGAGTGAAATGTCAACTGTTGGATGGATTACCATGACATTTGGTGATCTTTGGTGATCTCTTAAACCTTTCTTCTAGCGCCATCACCAGGTCAACATTTGACTTTGTCCAATACTTTGGTTCATGACCAAATACCTGCAAAACCTAATGACCATCAGCCTCTGCTATACTTTTTGTTTAGTGCTAATTAGAAAATGTTAGCATGCTAACACACTAAACGAAGATGGTGAACATAACATAAACATTATACTTGTTTAGCATTAGCATGTTAGCATTGTCATTGTGAGCATGTTAGCATGACAACGTTAGCATTTAGCTCAAAGCACCACTGCGTCCAAGTACAGCCTCACAGATCTGCTAGGATGGCTGCATTCTTTTGTTTGTGAATCACAAACAAATCGTTAGCATTTTGTAGCCTAGTTTTGTGGATAAAGACTTTATCTGTTTCTTTATTAGCCAGATTGTATCGGACTATTGATTTTGTCCCTTTGGCAATGTTAGAACTACAGAATTCTGTTTCCTGTTTCTCACAGGTAACGAGTGGCTGCTAGAAAGTCCGGTGGTTACTGGTGGCATCGTGGATCTGTCAAAGCCCCTCTCCATTTCAAGCCAACTTCCAGCTGTTATAAAGGACTCAAACAGCAATCCAAGCCTCACTTTGGGTGTGTGGGTGTACTACTGTATGGAAACAGGTAAAGCCTGTATGATGAAAGCAGCCTCCTTCACACAGCCTCTTCAAATAAGTGCCAGTCCTGGAGAGGAAGAGGTCACTGTGGCGTTGGCGCATGCCTTCTAAAACCTCTTGCCTGTCTTAGTCCCAATAGCCACAGAGTCAACACTTTCTGTGGTGTTTTACTTTTCAGCTCAGCTAAATCCAGCTCACGTTTTGTTCATAGTCCTGAAAGAAGGAAACACGGATTGTTTCTGACTGTCACTTTGGACAAAAATGCAACTCATACAAATCTGATTTTCAGGGGAATTTCATTTCAAGCTACTCAGAAGCCCCTTCAGCAAAACAGAATGCATTAGTGCTGTAATGTTCTTTACTGTGTGACAGTTATTGATAGGAATGCAAAAAGTTACATAAAGGCTGATCAGCAAACACAACTGCGACCTAAACATCTCTATCTATATATAGTATAGCATATCGTCTATACAACAGATTCTTGTAAGGACAGGCTGTACTGACTAACTGTAAGAAAACAGTTTTTTATAGATGAGAAAGTTCCTCTCAAAGTTACCTTCTTATTTATAAAACACTGCCACAGGGACTAACTGAATGCAGAAAATAAAAGGATTTAATGAGAACCGTAGAAATTATGATGGTCTAATTGGCAGGTGGTGATGATGGTGTCAGTGATGGATAGACTAATTAACAGCTTTTCTGTCTTTTATTGATGTTATGGAGGATTTAAAATACTTTCAGACATTGAACACAAAGTAAAAGCCGAAAAGTCCGCTTTCACCGGAACCGCCAGATGGATGTGAATTTCAAAGACTATTCTACATGCAGATGTTGCGAACAAAATATCCCCCCCCCCCCCCCCCACAACTTCCAGGAAGGACTTCATGAACAATTTCCGGTTTTGACAAATTAGCGGAAGCCTTGTGTTTGTGTTTTAAACAATTTCTCACTAAAAATTAATGGAGATTTTTTTGTCAGTCCCATGAGTAATTACATAGTAGGATATCTTTATTTATTTTTTAATTTTTTAAAGGGATGTTTCATGAAGCTGATAAGTCCCTCAGACTCAAAGAAAGACGTTTTATTATGCCTTTGCTCGCACAAGCATTGCTTTTGAATGCTAATATGGAGTTACGCCCAGTTTCTCAAAAGTGTGATATTGAAATCCTTTCATAGGGATTATTAGGATAAAGAAAAAATCTCAAAACTTTCCTTTATTCTCAGTATGGGGAAAGAAGAAGTAAGTGGAAAAGGACAGAAATGAAACTTGAGAGGTTGATGAGAAGTTATCTATGCAGTGACTCAAATTTTATAAAAAAAATTATATTAGAAATGTCCAGCTCCAGAGTATTAATTCACATCTTCACTGTGTACTTTTTTGACTAATATATTTCCATGTATATGTGTGGCTGCTTTAGTTCACAGTCAGTCAGCTTGGATGGTGCCTTCAGACACACTAATCAAGCTTTCATAAACATTTGGATGCATATGTGTCGCCACAGACAGTTGTTTACAAAGTGCACAGTCTCGAAAAGGTTACGCTAATAGCTTAAAGCTTTGCTCTGTGTCTCTGCTCCCTGTATGACTGATTATACTTTTGATTATGATTATTTATGACACAAGGAGCCCTTTTGATTTAGACCATAAAATATTATGCTCTTATCTAAGTAATGAATAAAGTGCCTGTTTTCAATAAGGAGAAGCAACCTCCTGTGAACTCATGACGCCGACTGACTGCTGCTTGTACTGTGAGGGACGTTGTGTTATGTAACCAAATTCTTATTAAAGCCTCTCTATCAAGCATTTACACACTTCATCTCTATATGAAGAGGTGCTCTAATAATGCGTGACTGTAATACGTTGTGTAATATAATATGAGAACGTGGAAGTTGTTATTGTCATTTGCCCTTAGTGGTTTTCGAAGTTATGAGCTGTTATCATCGCTGTCATCATGTCTCACAACATAATTCTGCTTGTCAGACAGTTTTTATTTGGTTTGGATCACTCGGCCCAAGTGCCTTGAAAATGGGTGTTACTGTGTGGATGGCGTGAACCGACGACACTTCATCAAAAGCAATAACGATATATTTTTGTAATGGGAGAAATGTTTTGTTCCCACAAGTTATTTATTTCAAATGAACTGCTGAAGTTTTCTCAGCTCTGTTATCCCTCTGGCATTTTTTAATGAACAGTAATGAGCGTCTGCTGGTGGGTATTATGTTCCCGATGTTGTTTACCAGCTCTGACTTGATTTCTTCTCACTGTACCATTTTGGCATGCATTCTTCTGGGGGACCTTGTTAATACGTCTGCTTCTCAATGCTGTACTTTAGGATGCAACAGAGCAAGAGGGAACTAATAAAACATTTTTATCTACTCTGGTTTGTGTGTGTGTGCACTGAAGGTTACCTTCAAAGACCATGGCTGCAATTCCATACAAATTCTTCATATTCCCTTTATGTATTTCCAGCCTTTGAGAATCAGGTCACTGAGCATAACTAGACTTAATACATTAATAAATTGAAACGTCTGCAGCTCTGCTATATGAGATATTATCAAAAGCTTCTCTAATGAGCTAGCTCCCTCATACAGTACATTTGTCACAATGCCAGGTTATATGAGAGGTGACCTCAGAGGACAGACTTCCTGTTCATAACATGCAGTCATTTATCTCATTCCTTTCACCAGAAGCGGCACATTGCCCTCATTTTTGCAGATCAGTATTGTAGTAATGACCACTTTAGCTGGGGTTTGGTCAGCTAAAATTTCTCAGTCTGCTAAGAGTTATACTTATGTCATAAAAAGTGATCGTGTGACACCTTTTTACTCCAAAAACTAGCAGTACTCCACTACAAGTAAATGTCCTGCATTCAAAACCTTATTTAAGTAGAGGTATTTAAATATTATCAGCAAAATGTACTTGTTGTTTACATGTTTTACTATTATATATGATGTTTTTGGACAAATATTACTGGTGCATTAATGTGTAAGTTGCATTTTTCTGCTGTAGATGTTCAAGGTTGTGCTAATTTTAACTACTTTATATACGATATATGTTTGTAGCGTCGCTGTCCTGTGAGAATCACGTATCTCTAAAAAGTCCACTTTTCATGAGCTCAGAAAAAACAGCCCTGTTTTCAGCTTTGTGACGATGCATTTTCCAGCTTTTGGGGAGTTGAAATTGTTTAATTAGCTTAAGAAGTTGGAGAATTGAGTAAATGTACTTAGTTACATTCCACCACCGAAAACTAGACAATGTTTTCACCCAGCACTTCTGTTCACGGTATCATAAACATTACAGCCTGTAGGAACGTTTGGCTTTTTTGCTCCTTTAAAATACAAAATGAATTGAATGTAAGGCACCGCCCTGGCTAGGAAAGCCAAAACACAATGATAGAAAAGGAAAACAGCTATGATCAGACAGGTTTTTTAAGTAGTGGTTGTTAACATTTTCCAGAGAAAGCACACAGCAATCAAAAAGGTGCTGGAACAAAAGAATTTGTCTAAATGTTGCCTTTGCAAACACCCAATTTATTGTCTACGGTTTTGGTGAAGCAGACTGTGTCACCACATGAAACATGCCAAATACACAGAACATAGAGGAGCAATTATCAATCAACATGCCTGAGGTGATAGAGGACAATACATTTAAAAGATAAGGCTGGTGCTGTTCTCTTACTGTCAGCAAACCCCATGAAAAGACTAAAACCAGCAATGTGTTAGTCCATCTCTCAACACTTTCTGACTCCGCTGCCATGTCTGTGGCGCTCAGCCCCAAGCCCATTCCTTTCTACTGAAGATGTAAATCTTTAAAAAATAGGTCACAAATATATACTTTAATTTCTTTAAAACAGCTGGGCACTGTAGTTTTTACCAAATGTTACTCAAACAGGAGTGCACTTGTTGGAGACTATTTTAAGCCATAAATTTGGTGTGCTATGAGCGACTCATAGTAAACTAGAGTGACAGCACTATATGTCAGGCTCTGGCTACTTAGATTTAATTCATTGTTGTTTTGTCAACAATTGTCAATAAAAAAATATCCTTATTACTGTAAATATTAAGTGAACATGTGCTTGTTTTATATGTTTTGTAACTTTTTTACATACTGTATGCATAAACCCACTTGTCTGTGACTTACATAACACAGACATATGTTTTGTCAGTGTCCACATACAGCAGTGAAGATAAAGCAGAACATGCCATAAAATACAGCAGAATGACCTGAGGCCAAACCATCGTAAATAACAAGGACAAAGACTTACTTATTTCCTATCAGTATAGGCATAAATTATAGCATGACTTCTATCAAACTCATCATTAAGGTTGTAAAGTGTCCAATTTTTTACTTCATCTGGAAAGTTTGAACAAATCATCATGGATAAATTATGAATCTATCTTTAAACAAATGAAAAGTGTTGAACATTAACTCTGAGAGGATGAATGTGGCGAAAGATGAGATAATTACTTAAAAGGTCTTAACAAAGACAGAAAAGCGAGAAGTGGAAGATGAGCTATTATTGCCTCCCTCCCTCCCTCCTTTTGTGTCTTTGCCCGCTGTCTTATCCCTCCGTCCCCGCTCAGCTGCTTCCCTCGCCGTGGTTCTGACAGCATCATTAACCCTGTGTGCTTCTGGCTGCTGTCTCTGCTGCCAGAGGCCACTCACACACACACAAACACAGTCTCAATTAACACGTGGCCCACTATCAAACACCACCAGGGAGTATACTAACACATTTACAAGGATAAAATACTAAAAGGCCTTCACGGGGTCAGGGGTGTCATCGGGAGCTTGGCAGCGCCGCCTCCTCTGTTTGCTGCCAGTGACGTCCTGTGTGGTGATATAACAGATTAAAATGAATATTCATTTAAAAGTAAGCAAATCCCTCAAGTAAGCAATAAGGATTCTGTATCTGAATGATCAGATAAGAGCACACAGCTCCTTTCAGCAGCACAGAAAAGGCTTTTAAAAGCTTGAGAGCAAGGGCTTGTAACCCCTCTCATGACAATCATATGATGCATGAAGCTGACACTGGTTAATTGTTACTGACCTCTCGAAATCAATTGCTCATATACAGTGACTTAAAAATAAGATGACTGGTTTAATTGTGACTGGAGTTACAAAATGATGTTGGCAGGGTGTTTGGCTTAAAGTTCAAAAGTATATGGAGGTTTAGTGAAGGGGAAAATCACAGTTTTTACGCGGTTTTAATTGCAGAAACATTTATTCACTCGTCATTCTGGCTGAGTGGGCTCCATTAAGATCATATCTGTGTGAGAGATAAAATATTATTACAATTTTTCCAGCCTGTGTGACAGCGCAGGAAGAATGCTAACTCGGAACGCAGGATAAGGAAATTTTATGCTGAACAGACACGGGCGAAAAATGTTCTCCCACTTCACCTGAACACATCACACCAGTTTGTCTGCTTCTGCTGCTCGCCTCCATTCTCACCGCTGCTGAGAAGCTCAAACCCAATAGTCATCACTTCAAATGATCAACTTGACTCGATGGCAGTGTGTTGAGAGATCAAGCTGCTAAGTCAAGTTGAAACTGTTCTGTACTTCCCTTTAAACCTGCGTGAAGATATGTGGGAGGTAGCTGCTGTGCAGTGGTCGAGAGCACTTTGCTCAGCTTATTCTTGTGAAAGTGAGGGAGGAACTGCACGAAAATATGGAAAGTTGAATTACAGCAAAGAGGTACAAATGCTATAAACGTAGCCTCTAAGAGACATCAAATACACCAGCAAAGTTGAGGAACTGTTTCAAGGGTTTGAGGGCAATGTTTAAAAGATAACAGCTGTTAAAAATACATTTGTTCTGCATCAAATCCATCAAGCTAAAGGGTCAGTCCACCCAAATTACAACTTTTTATCACTTACTAGTGGTATCTGTTTGTGCAGTTAGTTTTGGTTTACATTTCTGCCACCACTGCACTACAATGAAGGCGAATGGAATTAAATTTGAGATGCTCACAGCACTCAAAATGACATTTTAAAACTTCAGCAGCAACACATCTGTCCCTGTTACTCTGGATAATTCCAGTTTTCATTGGAAATACTTTCTACCCAAGAAGTCCCTGTGAAAGCCTGGCTAGAGACCACTAGACATAAGCAGGGCAGTAGCCCGGATTTTAGAAATAAAATACTGAGGTCACAAGACCAAATCCTCCCAAGGCAACCCCCCGAGCCACACACCAAAAATAAACCTGTAAATTTGATTTCCCACTATCAGGAATACATTGTGATAGGGAAATACTACATATTCTTTTATTTTTGTTGGCCTAAAAGTAGTCAAATTTAAATATATATTGAACCTCCAAATACTCCTATTACAAACGGCCTAGTATTACCCACCTTGTGTTTGTTCTTTAAATTGTACAGTGTAACTCCTGCCAGGTACAGTAGACATGACTTCATTGTTGTCTATATTAGATGCGAGTTTGATTTGTTAATTTTGGTGAATACACACAATCTGTACCACACTTCCTAATAAGCTGCCCTTGTATGAAGTAATGGCTTTATTAATGGTTAAAGGATCATTTAATGCTTTATAGATCAGTTGTAAGCCATTAACAAGAACACATTTTCCTCAACCTGCTGCCCCTCCCAACATGCAGGTGACTGTGAGTGCCTGACGTTATAGAGCCATGTAGCGATATTAACATTCTGAGATGAGCTTTGTTGTGTTGGGTCAGGTCGTGTCACAGCCTCTGGCGCTGGGTTGTCAGGTTCATGAGCAGGCATGCTAATGAGCACACAGGAAAACAAGGAGCTCGGCATCATCCGTCTTTGCGTGCAGTCTGTGCGTCACATGGCAGGTGCAAAATGCTTTCACATAACTGATCTGTAAGTCTGTCCTTTACTCCTTGTGTACATTTTTGAAAGTCTTGCCTTTCAGTTGTCAGGTGACTCTCTGAAACACTGCAGGGAATGTGCACATATAGGCTGCTGTCATTTCAACATGATTTTCCTTACTGTGTGAACTGTGCATTTCCTGAGGAGCTCAGTTTGACAGAATCAGCACTGTGTCATCTTTTCAAGACCTTCTTTTACAGTTTTGCTTTAATGTAACAAAATTTCTCATCTCCGCTGTTGTTTCTTTGTCTTTCAAGTCTTCTTTTCTTGCGCGACCTTGGTTTTGTTGGCTGTGTATAAAGGCCTGTCTGTCAGCCAGTTCACACCTGATGTTCCTCTGCCTCAGTGGCTGCTTTGTTCAGTTTGTTGACATCCTGATGTTAGCTGGTTCAAAGCACAGAAACCTCTAATTTCTTAAATCCCATCTCACACTGTAGATAATACACCATCTTATGTTTTACATGGATTTTAATGACCTTGAACTGACCTGGATAGTTTGTTTTCTGTAATAATGTATGTAACGAATAGTTTGGCTGTAGGTCAAACCCGGTTGCTTGGTTATCTTAACATGTGACTTAAGATAAGAAGCTTCATGTAGTACAGCTGCTGTGAAGCAAAGAGCAGATCTGTGGTTGGGCCTGACTTCATGGCTGTGGAATGTATTCTTTGTGATAAAAATATAAAATGGACAAGTGGAAAAACAAATCTTGTTTGTGATGGCAAGTGATAAAAACAGGGAAATCCCTGTAGTTCACAATGCCATGGTGGATTTTGGATGTCCATATTTGGCTTCTCGTGTTCCCAAAGACTGGCAGAGTTTTGACAGATAACAGTCTCAGACAGTTTCAGGTAGGAGGCTGGATGTGGTTGAGCTGCTTGCCAAAAATGTCCTCTTCCTTAATGAAAGTGTTCACGTGCGTTAACTTATAAAGACATGGCACATGAAACTGAGACTGAATGTTTCATATTTAAGGTTCAGGTGTTTGCTTCTTCAACTTCATTGTTGGACCAATTTGTCCGCTGAGCAGCGTTGATTGGTCCTGAGGAGCGGTGATGTCACCGCCTGCTCTGATGTCCCGGCCAGCATCAAGTGCAAGCGCAAGGCGAGAGAGGAGCTCCAGGTGGGAGTAGAGCTGTGGCTCGTGCGACCGCGACCGCGACAGACTGGAAAGGCTGTCTTTGCACTGCCTTGATGAGCTCGACCTGGTCCCGCACACAGCGCAGAAGCCCGTCATGGGGGACGGTGGCGCGTCCTCGCCGGTGAACTTCCAGAATGGCTCCGGGAGCGGCGCGTCGGACGCACCGGGCACCGTTACAGCCGCGTCCGAGCAGTGGATGGCGGGGATGAGCCTGGTGATGGGTTTGATCGTCCTGTGTATTGTGTTCGGGAACATCCTGGTCATCGTGGCCATAGCCAAGACGCAGAGGCTGCAGACGCTCACCAATGTGTTCATCGTGTCGCTGGCGAGCGCGGACCTCATCATGGGGCTGCTGGTGGTGCCGTTTGGCGCCGCGCTCGAGGTGCGTGGCTCGTGGATGTACGGCTCCTTTTTCTGCGAGTTCTGGATCTCCGTGGATGTCCTGTGCGTCACCGCCAGCATCGAGACCCTGTGCGTTATTGCCATAGACAGGTACGTGGCCATCACCTCGCCTTTCCGCTACCAAAGCTTGTTAACTAAAGCTCGGGCCAAAGCGGTGGTGTGCATAGTCTGGGCTATCTCTGCGCTGGTCTCCTTCCTGCCCATCCTGATGCACTGGTCCCGGGACAGTGTGGACACAGCCTGCTACGAGGACCCTGAATGTTGCGACTTTGTCACAAACAGGGCATATGCCATTTCCTCATCCATCATATCTTTTTACATTCCTCTTCTGGTCATGATATTTGTTTACGCCCGCGTGTATAGAGAGGCGAAAAAGCAGCTGAGGAAGATCGACAAGTGCGAGGGCAGGTTTCACAACACCTTAACCGGACTGACCTCCAAGTGCAAGAAGAGGCCGTCCAAAATCCTGGCTCTCAGAGAGCAGAAGGCGCTCAAAACGCTGGGCATCATCATGGGGACGTTCACCCTGTGCTGGCTGCCCTTCTTTATAGTCAACGTAGTGCGGGTGTTTTGCGCAGAGGTGGTGGACAAGGACCTTTTCGTGTTCCTTAACTGGCTGGGGTACGTGAACTCTGCGTTTAACCCCATCATTTACTGCCGGAGCCCAGACTTCAGGAAGGCTTTCAAGCGGCTGCTGTGCTGCCCGAGGCAAGCCGACCGCAGGCTGCACATCAGCTCCTGCGACCTGTCCCGGTGCTCCGGCGGATTCGTCTCCGCTCTGGAGCCCGGCACATTGGGGATGTGGTCGGATTGCGCCGGCTTGGACAACAGTGACAGCAGCCTGGTGGGGACCGCAAAGCTGTCTCACTCTGAATCACAGCTGTGAAGGAAAACATTAAACTTTTGTTGAGGTGGATTACAACACACATGGAACAAAAAAGACGGTGACAAAAACGGGCGTTGATTCCTTGAGCATGGGTTTCTTTTTGGGAAAGGTATGCGCAAGAGCCGTACCTTTTAGTCTAAGGATCCATCTTTATATCTGCATCAGAGAAGTCAAACATCAGGCGAAATCACCAGAAATGTATTTGAAAGCCATATTTTTAAAAGAGGCATCAGGACCAATGTTCTTTCCAAGATGCGCAAATCTCTCCAGGACAGTTTAATGTCGCAGAGATGATCAAATTTGCCAAATAATATCGACCCTAAAAATGTAGTTAGGTGGATCTGATTAATCATAGCGGGTGCATGCACTTAAAACAGGCTTCAGTATCTTGTCAAAGAGCGCACGAACGCTCCTGTGGTTTATGTCGTTTCTTCATGGATAAGCAGTTCAGTGCTATATTGAGGAGGATAGTTTATTAAGGAGAAATGAACCCCAGGTTCGTGATGGGTCACAGTGTATTCTTAAGAAGACCTCTCAGGCGCACTCTACTAAAGTGGTTGTTATTTAAAAGCACTGGACATGAGGCATTTTGTCAGAGTGACTGTAATGTAGTCATGTAGTGCTCCACTCACAATGTGTTTTACCTCACAGCCATCGACAAGTGCAATTTGTACAACAGGTAATTGTTTATATTAAACATTTCTGTAAAATAGACATGTATTTATTCCGGTTGTCTTTTACAAATAAGAAAGTGAACGTGGGGCTGATTCCCACCTCCTCTGTACATATTGTAGTATACCATGTGGTGTTTAGTAGCTACTGAAGTGAGGAATTTGAGCCCCTCTTTTTGTCTTTCTCCTTAAAGCTTTACATTCTGTTGTGAGGTGGTGTGTTGACTCCTGTGAAATAAAAAGGAAGTTTCATTGTTAATTACTGTTTGAGCTTTATTTGGTATTTTATTATATTAATGAATTAAAGTTTACTGGCATAGCTTTTACCCCACACCAAGCTACAGCAATCATTGAAAATGCTTGAGGAGAAATCATTTCATTTCTTTTGTATACCCCACTTCATTCACAAATAATTTACACGGATGACAATGAAACCTTGAGCAAATTTGGATTTAAACAACAGGACATCGATTTGTGCCAGTTGATGTGATGTTAAACGCCTCCGTGCTGGTTGGGACTGCTGAGAGCAACTGGAATCTGATTGGCCTCTGTGGAGAGATGAGCCGTGAAAATATGATTTTTAAACAATGGATTTTATACACGTTCATGCACAGTGGATTAATATGGTCTTGTATGAAGTGTTTACATGTTTAACCTACTTTAACCTCAGCCGTGCCCTGATAAAGGTTCATTTACACAGCACATCTGCATTATTTTAAGCACTCTGCACAGGCAGTACAAATTGAACACTGAAACAACTGGATTATGGTTGGAAGAAAATATTTCTGTTATTTAAAATGTTAAAGCATTGTTGCTATTTCACATTTAAATTAAATGGGACTTCTAGAGAAACAAATTTGTCAGCTGTTTAGTGTGTTTTGACATGGTTGTCATAACTTACATGTGACTGTGACTTTCAACATTCAAAGACAATGTGCTATTTTAAAACTTTAAAGGACCTGGTATTGCACTAACATAAAGTTGGGGGACTCATAAGAGACAGATTTTTTTAAAAACAGTGGTCAAGGTCTGTGCAGCAGAGGCTGAAATAGCCGAACTTTTAGTCCCTGGTATAGATTATATAAGCAAAAACATTAGATCCTACATTTCCCATAATGCAACTTGATAACGGCTTTCATTAGACCCTCCCTGCCTCCCAAACCGAACATCTCCAGTTTGTAGAGCAGGCTTTCTGTTAAAGATTTTAAGTCTCAAGCAAAGTTACATAGTGATGTCATCAGGGTTTGTTTTTTTTCCAGATGTTTTTAAACTTCCCTCTACAACCACAAAAATCATCGTTTTCACAGGTTGAGTAGTACTAACGTCGAGTAAATTTAACTTCATGTGTAGAATCGGTGTAGAGACTCTCTACGTCTTTTATAGTGCAAACACAAGTTAAACAGTACAGCAGGTTTCACTGGCACATTTATCAAAAGTCTTCACATATTAAGATATGCATCTTCTTGTTTATCATTATTTACCTTTACTTTGTCAAACTTGTTGAAATGGTCTAAACTCCAAATAGACCCAAATGGTTTTTGGTTTTTTTTTTAACTCTTAACTGCACACAGGAGGTTAGATCCCTCTTGAATATGCTCTTTGATTGTTGCATTCGCCACGGGCCTCACTCTGAAGTCTATAGAAAATGTTTTAGTAAATATCATGACAGCTGGTGTTATGAAGTGGCTCTTACAGGAGAGATTTCCACTTCTTTCTGGGGAATATTTATTAGCCCTTAAGCTGGACGTCTTTAAAATGCATTAGCATGATGTGTTTGACTAATGATGCTCTCCCAGATGGGCCGAGCCGCACATTTCAATTAGACCAGAAAAACTGAATGGAACTGAGCTCAGCTGTTTTGGCTGATGAACATTGTTTAGATGTGATTGGCTGAACTAATGTGTGTGAATGAGACCCAGCTTTTAGAAAAGAAAATAACAGCAGCAGTGCAGCCAGCATCATTGATGGCCTCCTGGCAAAGACTCACTTCATTATTAAGCATTGTTTGTTTGGCACAAAATTTGTGTTTGGGCAGATTAGCAGTGGGCTCACAGATGGAGAAGCTAATCTGCGGCTTCAAGAATAATTGTTTCAAATTGCATGTGAATTGTTAGACATTTTGGCTGCTCCAAGTCAAAGTTGATAACAACATGACCTCTTCGGTAACAGCGTTTTTGTTGTTGCTGTTTTTTCAGAAATATGACTGGTCAGTGATTTACCCCTGGTGCAGTATTTGACAATCAAGTTTACTAAACATTCCTTTAACTGTTATAGGCCAAGAAGTATGTTAAATGTTGCACTGACACTAAATAATATTCCTACAATTTTGATGCTATTAAAAAGTGCTTATATTTATTTATTGTCTAAGGAATATGGGGACATTTTACAAAACCACATGCAACCCAAGGTGCAACCATTTCCCCCATTAAAATCTTACTATTCCTAAATGTTCCAGGAATAGTTCGATATTATGCTTCATATTATTTAAGTCTGCTTATTTGCTTTTTTGCAGAGTTAGATGAGAAGATTGATACCACTTAGCATAAAGACTAGAATCAGGGGCAAACAGCTAGCCTGGCTCTGTCCAATAGTAACAAAGTAACCAGCACCTCTAAAGCCCACAAATTAACACGTTATATCTCCTTTGTTTAATCAAAACAAAGTGTATTGGTTTAATGGGGGGGGGGGGGGGGGACAAATTGCCGTTTTAAAAGGGGGTTATGTGCTGGACTATTTCAGAGCCAAGCTGTTTCTAGCCTTTATGCTAAGCTAAGCTAACTGGCTCCATCTTCGTAATTGCCGCACAGATCTAACTCGAATAAGCGAATAAGTGTATTTCCCAAAATGTGGAACTGTTCCTTTAATAGTATTTTATTAGCTCCTGTTCAAACTCGGTCAAACATATTTGTTGTCCATGGAGTATGGGGACATTTTACAGGACCAGGCGCAACTCAATGTGCAATCATTCCCCATTAAATGTCCATATTCCCACATGTTAATGCACCCATAAAAAAAAATTCAAACATGGTTTCACAGCGGAATGAAGTAAGACATTTTCCATGACCTCCCAAAATCACCACATCCACACTGCACTGAAACTTTAAAGGAGTGTCCGGAGATCTTTCAGATCCTCTCCGGCGACAGATGTGAGGTTTCATTCAGTTATTACATGGACTAAACCTCCTCTCGTCCAGATCATGAATATTGTCTCTGCCAACCACCCCCTACTGCCATCTGTACTTAATTAAAGACCAACACAAACATCATAATCATCAAAGAGAATTAAAAACATTCAGACTATGAGACTGCTTTGTGAATCTTAATAATCTTATCTTTTCCCAAATGCTACTGTGATATTGATGCTAAGACACATTTGCTTCATAACGTTTTTTTCAGTTGACAAGCCTTTAAATAAGGATTTGCCGTGTACAAATACTGTGTACAAAGAAAACAGCACTGTGAATCAAAGTCACTTGAAGGGGACAACATGACACTCATTGAGCTCCTTTGGATGACCAAGGACTTAAAGGGACCAAACAAAGGATAAAAAATAGGATTTGGACAACAGAGATGAGTAATTCGGCTAATTACAGCAGAGATCCAACAAAAAACACGATTATGAAACGCGCTGCTGTAAAATGCCATGCAAATACTGTCATTTTCTCCAGAGGGTGGCTTGGAAGGGAGGTTGTTCCAAGCCAGAGATTAAGAAAAACAAAACAGTCATTTTTGAAAACCAGAAATGTCAGCACCTGGAGATAATTGTTGCTGATTGCTCATGATTACAACCTTATCAGATCCCAACAGATATGTTAATCCATGCAGTGGGAGCATAAAAGCCTACCTTTTGCACCACATTTGCCACTCTCAATAATTTCAAGTATTTTGTTTGTCGACATCAAATGCAATTGACATGTAGTTAACAACAATATTAAATATAGGTGTGTGTGTATGTGTAAAAAATCTATTTTTGTTCGCATGTTAACCCTACCAATTAAAAACCAAATGATAGATTTAGTGGACATTTTGAGAGAACTTTTGCTAACAGGGAAACTAAATCTCTAATCTTATTTATGAATGGACAATATAAGTGACAAGCATGAACCTGTGGGGACCCTGTAGCTGGCACACGCCTCTGATGCAAAACATTGATAAAACTCAACTTCCATTGGCAATTAAATGCCTTGTAACCCGGTACGATAAAATTCCCCTGTGATTTTTTCCACTCTAAATCACGCTGCGAGTGTCGAGGTGCGGTGCCAAAAGTAGGTGCTACGCTTCATGTGTCCATCTGTCTGGATTCCCATGTGAACTTGGCGCTTAGCAGTGTCCATCTGCTGTTCTTTGGCTTGCTTTTACTGTGGCTCACGTAAAGATTGGGCGAATGTGGTCAGTCATGTTCAGCATTTGTGTTCAGCCTTTATAATGTAAACTGATGTACTAAATGTATGAAATATGAACTAAGAAGCATAGCACACTCATGACTACAGAACTCCTTTTAGAAACAATCAGGATGCAGCAAAGTAAGCAATAGCAGATGTAATTTAGGTCCATTTTCTTAGGTCCAACTTTTAGTTTCCTTGGATTTGGATAACTGAGTTTACAAAAAAAGACTGGTGCCAGATCGTAGCTTGGCATCTTGAAGGGAAACACTACTTTGATGTACATTGTAGAATTTGACAGTGAATGAAGACATGCCTGTATTGCAAAGCAAGTCAAATTGATTTGCAGACTGAGAAGTGCACAGGTTTGTCTCATGAGGGTCCGACACACACACACACACACACACACACACACACACACACACACACACACACACACACACACCCTTTTCCATGGAGTGTTGATCAGCACCTGCTTGAAAATGGGGCACTGATGGTGAGCAAACCAGACAGGTACAGCTGGATGTGCAGTCTTCCTCTATATTTTCTCACTGGCTCACTGGTTTCCTCACTCCAAATAAGAAACCTTTGGCACCAAAAGCCTACTCTGACTTTCTTTCCGAATTGCACCTAGGCTATGGGTGCCAACCTCACAAGTCTTGACCTTTCAATAAGCTGGTGATTCAGTGTCTAATGGTGCAGGGGTCCTTGTTGATGCCTTGAGTTTTTGTGTGCAGGATGACATTTCTTTCTGGGAGTCAAATGAGACCCTAAGCCAAGCTAACCATATCCTGTGTCCAGCCTCTTTAAATGGACAGATTTGGGAGTGGTATCGATCTACTCATCTAACTCTCAGCAAGTAAGCAAAAAAAAAAAAGTGTATTATACAAAATGTAAGCAAGCATTATAATTGTATTCTAACCCCTGGGTCTCTAACCTACTGAGGAAAGAGTAAGGCATGTGCTATTTTAACAGTTGGCGAGTTATCTTCTTTTCACCCAGCTTGCAGAGATCTGACCCCCATCATCACACATGCAAGCATTTTTAGATACAGATGTTTGCCGTTAAGTCTTTTTGCAGCCCCTAATCCTTTTGAAAGCCTCTTTATTTTAAAGAATCATGCTAACAGCCCTGGCTGGATTAACAGTCTTTAACAATAACATTGGGGTTCAAGAGGTGGACTTGCACACCCATGATGAGTGGCCTCACGGAGTGTTCAAAGACCGCTGAGAGGCCAGCCCGAGTCTAAAAGGGGAAAAGTGCCCTTTTGCAAGACCGCCAACTGACACTGGGGTTTTTTTATCCCTCACAGCAAAGGCCACTGTGTCACACCAGTAAAACATCACAGTTGGTGATGTTTTACTTAGATCCCGGAGCCCTCATCAGCTCCTCAATTGTTCATCTGAACTTCTGCTGACCACCTCAACTTCCTGCAGCTCTAGATTGTCTTATCAAGAAGACAGAGCAACAGTGGTGGAATAAATCCTTTACTTAAGTAAAAGTACCAATACAACAATGTAGAAATACTCCATTATGATCCAAAATCTTACATACAGTAGGTAAAAGAACAGAAGTATTATCAGCAAAATTTACTTAAAGTATCAATACTAAAAGTGCTCATTCTGCAGAAAAATTTTAAATAAAGAAAAACTTTATATACAGTTAAGTAGTTTAGTTTCCAACCTGGGGGTCTGGCCCCTCCAAAGGGTCACACAATAAATCTGAGGAGTCATGGCATAGTCATAGTTCTGTTAGACAAATTATTATTCATTTTAAGGGCATTTCTTAGTTAATAATCTTCATCATCTTTGATTTTTTTTGTAAATAAATAATAAATAAAATGAAACAATTATTTAAATGAAACCATCTGAGAAGTTTGAATGAGAAATCACTCTCAAACATGACAAGAGGCTCCAAGGAGAAACAGCTTTTATGTAAGGAATAACAAGCCAAACGTTTTTTTTTTCCTTCCTGTAATATCTTAATCTGATTACTATAGCTACAGTACAGCTGTTAAATAAATGTAGTGGAGTAAACAGAACAATATATCCCTCTGAAATGTAGAGAAATAGAAGTATAGAGTACCATGAAATGGGAAGTAAAATACCTTCATCACTCTCGAGGCCCTTGCTTACTAACTCTTTGCACTCAGCACTGACCCAAGACTTTGACTCTTATCTGCCTCCAGGGTAAAGACACAGAAGACAATATCCAGACATATGTCGTGACTCGTGGGTGCAGGTTATGTAACTAAGGGGAGTTCTGGTTCAAGCATGAAAGCAAATACATTTCATTCATGACTCCATTCACAACGTGTACTCTGCTGAAACCTGCAGCTCTGCACTTTTTTTTTTTATGAATTACAAATCTGATTGAACATGATAAAAGTCCAGTTTGTTAACTTACTGCAGCGCTGTTGGAGAAAATTAATAATCTCAATTTCCACTGAAGCGTCTGGAGGGGCAGAACTGGAGAGTGGCATACAATCAAAGCATTACTGAGAGGTTCCACACAAAAAGAGAGCTGATTTTTCTAATGGGATAGACTAGACGGATACATGAATATTCCCAATTAAAAAGGTCTATTTTTGTACACAGAATAACATTATCACTTAAGTTAAAAGATAGTAAGTGGACTGTAATAATGCTCATTATAGAGACTCATTTATATTCAAATTTTTTTTATCTTAATGTTGCAGCTGTAACTGTCTGTGTTGGGATGGCATATAGTAAACAAAAATAGACTGACAAGGACAGGACAGGCTTGTTATCACTACACCTTGAGAGCTACTGTCATAGTTGCCGCTGCGTCTAAAGGACAGGGGCAATGCTTTATGAATTCAATGGTGGTCATCTAAGCTGATAGGAGAATCCATTATCAGTGAGCTAAAAATAGCCGGTCAGTAATCATTGTGCTGGATTGGATATTTGAACTTGCTGTGTGCTGTGCCGGCAGAGAAAATGGGAAATTTCACCCATGCATGACAGGAATGTCCAAGGAAGCAAATGTCTTAGTTTCCTGCTAAGTGGTCTATTATTTTGATGGCAGATGCTATCAGTTGATCAGTTGGTCTGTAGGTGTTTTTCAGTGTCTGCACATGTGCATGCGTGGGAACAAATAATAGAGAAAGCTCATGCAAGATGTTAAATTTTGATGTGTGCAGATTGACAGGGTGACTAAGGATACTGTTAGTAACAAAATTGCTTTTCTAACTGTGGTTCTGATCCAAAAGAAAGGACATGGTGACCGCCCAAAATTCTCCATGTGAACTAGAGCTGAAACAATTAGTTGATCCACTAATTTATCAACAAAAATGCAAAACATTAAAAGAGTACTGCACCAATTTAGCATTGCACTCCTACAACATTGTCAGACTCAAGTTAAAAAATGATCAAAATCAATGCAGCAGAACCAGAGAAATAGTCTTTTTAATTCCACGCATTCTTCTTCCTTGTGACGCCTACATTACCCACAATGCAACTCAACTGCCGACGGTTCGGTTGGAGATTCTGGTGTGTTATGCAGGTAGCAGCTAATGTAGAACCGAGCCGCTAGCTTCAAGCAGAGATGAGGAGCAGGCTACAGAGGTCTGGTAAGCTCACTTCTTTCTAACTCCAGATTTCTTTTCATTTTCAATTTTGTAGTCTTCAGCCCCAACCAATGTTGACTCAAGTGACATCACTTGAGGCAGCTCCCTCTGGAGCCACAAAAGGCTTTTTACAACTTTTTTCACATATGGAGTAGTACTCCGCAAGACCTGTAAACAGACTTTTGTGTGTAAAATCTCATTTACCCTTTAACTAGTTCCAGCTTCCCAAAATGTGAGGATTTGCAGCTTTTCTTTGTCTTATGATATTAAAATTTTATATCTTTTGGTTTTGTACTGTTGGTTGAACAAAACAAGCAATTTTAAGACCTCATCTTGGGCTTTAGGAAACTGATGTACATTTTTTTCCTAGCATTTTATTAATCAAACAATTCCAAATCCAATAATAATAAACGAGGTCACTTACACAAGAATGACGCTGGCTTTGCAGGAAAGTTCACCCTTGACTTGTTTGCGTTTGTGGGAGTATTCCCATAGTGCTGGGTTTTAAATTATCTGAAAGGCTGCCTGGTTTGACTGACAGTGGCGCAGTGATGTGCATGACCTCCAGCACTGCTGATACTGCAGCTTTGAAGTGGGATCTAAAGCTGCATCCCACAGAGTCACTGTGTGAAAGGTTATCTGTGTGCAAAATTTCCCTATTACACATTATTATACTTCATTCCACTGCAACTGAAAAACAGAAACCAGCAAAACAGATGTTAGGGTCAACCTTATCTTTATGGCAAAAGAAAGAAAGAAAAAAAAATTAACATGAGACAAGACCACGTTGGAACATTCAAGAGAAAGTTAAGACTTGTCTCCTTTTATTCCCTGGAAACACCATATATACAAACATAATCCAGAATCAGTATTTTTAAAAACATATCATAATTTTACAGAATGACATATTTACAAATGTATATTATAATCACAGTTTGGATATTCCACAAAACAGAGCAAGGGGGAATCATTGCACAGCAGGAAGAAAACAGAAAAATCACAAACTTCTCATTTAATGTCCCATTTTGACACTCACACATACTGAACACCATTTCTTCATATCCATATAGCGAAACAGGAGGCTCTATTTGTTCATCCACACAATGCTGCAGCATGGCTTCGTTTCAAGGCTGTGGAAACGTGTAAAGTCTTGGATCAGCATGATTCTTACAGGTGACACACTGTGAGCAAATCCGAAGAAGCGTATTAGCATGCCTCAGAGAATTATGAAGAATTAATTAGGAAATCCCATGCGAGCGTTTTGCATAGGTTGTATTTTACTTCTGTACCAGAAACCAACTACAACACAACAATAACTGCTATGACTTTTCACCTATTCAGCAGCAAGCAGCTCATTATTCCATTATTGATGGAAAAAGAAACCTAAATGTAGTGATAAACCTCACTGAACCTCTTGGAGTTTAAAAGGTGACCAAGCTTCAATATCAAGGAGAATCAAGATGTAATCTCCAGGTTTGCTGTCTGTACGTTTAAACACTGATCCCACGTTGCAAAGAAATCAGTCTGGATGAAATAAAAAGTAGAGGTACATCAAACAGCGAGCACCCACTGCAGCAACAGGGAGGCTTTAAGGACTCCATGACCTCAATCCTGGAAACTTTCATCTCTATTCACGTAGTGGGCCATTTCAACATAGCCTCAGGGTGTACGGGAAGGGGATTGGCTTGTAACCATTCATGACCCATAAAAGCCTGATTCTGATTGGAAGAAAAAAAAGAGATGGAGGCTTATCTTTTGTGACAGCTTCAATCAGATCAAATAAAGACCAAAGAAACTTTAGTACTGTTCAAAATCAAACTAGTTGCTCTGTAGCCTTCATCCCGTGTGTTTGTACGACAGACTAAACAGCTGTGAATGAGAGATAGAAGCATTACCGTGTATGGCTGAGAGGTACCGAGCTTCAGGTGTGCGTGTGTGTTCGTGTGGCTGACACTCTGGTCTAAATGCAAATCATGTTTACCCCCTCTGGATGGAACAAACTTCATGGGCAATCTGGTAAAAGCCTATAAGCAGCTGAAGCATGTACACAAGGTGTCAACACAAAAGCTCGAGAGGTTAACAAGGCACACTCGCAGCCATGCACACACACACACACACACACAATTTGGACATTTAAATGTTCAAACACCTGCACAGTCGCATGTTGCACATACACAAGCATAAAAACAGACATAAAACAGTATACTGGCGCATTAACAAAATTCAGAACAAAAAAAAGGAAGAAAGAAATCAATGAAAGGAACAGCATTGCACTTTGTCCCTGGATATATTTCTGTAGGTTCCATTGGCTTTCCTGAGCTACAGCTACAGATCTCATGTCCTCCCTCTGATTCTTCTACACTTGATTTACTTCAATGGACTCAGTGACACTACAAAGAAAAAAAAGGAGTGTGGAATACCTTAACATTTTTGTCCCCCCCCCCAATAGATCGTATTGTGCACACAGTGCAAAGAAAGTTTCTACAAGCTGTTAGCATGTCTGTGCCCGCTGTTTGAAATGAAGAATGATGATGTAACTAACAAACCACTTTTAGGGGAAACATAAACATCTTTAGACTCTCACGTCTGATTAAGAGAAATTGTTGCCAGTTGGTACTAATGGAAAGATTACAGTGAAGGAAAAGCAAAAGTGTTCAAGGTATTCATTATTTTAAATTAAGAGCAAAGACCACAAATTCTAAAAGAAAGCTGGCTTAAGTGAAAATGCATAATAGAAAACAAAAATGGATATCCAGACATACTAAAATAAAATTTCAATTTTAAGCCGACAAAAATGAAAATAAATTAAAAATCACATTCAAAATGGCTAAACCAAAGACCAGCTCTACATTTCAACCTTAACATGATATATTTGTCATAGATTTTCTTCAATTTTACACAGCTTAACATTAGGATACTTCCACGCTTCACGTCGGCTGCTTTGACACAGTCTGCTACTTTGAGTCTAGCACCGGTGTCACACAGATGGGTGGGTCTGTTGATGTGAGGCACCTTGCATCACCAGCTTGGTTTGTTAAGTGCTGTGCGGAGCAAAATAGGATGAAAAATGGCATGCATGGTCCCCAACAAGCCAGGGCTGATCTGTTTTGCACGTTTGCTTCACATATGGAGTGCGGCGTGCAGTCAAGCTGAAGAAGCAGTCTTTCAGAAATACATTTGGCTTATTGGCAGACGGAGACAAGTGGAGGGAGCATGCTGGGCGATGATCATCTCATCTCTGTTTACTTACTGTACGGTGGAAAGAGCTGTGAGTCGCTTTTTTATAGGATGAATTCATTGGCAAATCAGTGTTTGTCGTGTTTTTTTTTCTTTTCTTTTTTACTATTTCCCCAGGTAGAATTTGCTATACATTCATAATTATGGCATCTTGAGTCGATTACTTTACAAGGCAGTCAGTTTCAAGCTCAAAGCAACTGGCCCGAAGAGTTTTATTTTTATCTTGGCAAGGCTCAGGGGAGATGGACGTTAGCCAGAGGAAGATTTGTTGTGCCAGAGGAGGGAACGGAGGTGGTACAATGTGGATGGAATAATGACAGTTCAAGTAAGTTCGGACACGTTCACCAAACGGACAGAAAGTTTGAGGGATCCTCCAAAAAGCAGCCTGAGGTGCTACTCGCACTTACAACATTCAATTTGCTCTGTGTGTGTATCTCATTTTGCTGTTCCTTCAAAAATGGACGGTTGAACGGTTGGAGATTCCTCGAGTACTTCTTGGTCCTTCATTTTCTCTTCCCTGTGACATGGTTGTGTCACTTCCTCCTTAATCCGTCCTCAGGATCTCTCTGCTGTTTTATGAGCCTCTCGATCTCGGCTCCCAGCGTCTGCAGATTCTCCTGTCAGAGAGAGCAAAGGCTTTTAGACTCAAATACAACATTTAAGTGAGAATACATTAGAGGGACTGGTGTGCTGTGGCTGTATATCAGTAATAATAATAATAATAATAATAGAGGGAAAAAACAAGTAAAATATCCTCAAGCACTTTTGCCGTTCTGCCATTTATTTCTATGTGGAAATATTCTGGGAACAAAGAAACTTAATGAGAACACAAATGGCATTTATTTAATATGAATGACAGATACCGTTTTAATACTAAGAGTCAAAAAAAAGAGCAAAGAAAGAAAGTGATTCTATTAATACTAATAAAAAAATAATCAGAAATGTAAGAATAATGCTATTGTTAAAGATTGCCCCTCTCTCGTCTATTTTCTTGTTGTTTTCTGTACCGTGTGTCTGAAAATAGAAGGGCACATCGTCATACTTTCTGAAGAAACCACTTGCTGCCATCAATTCTTATACAGTATGAAGAAACAATCACAGGCTTGAAAATTGCCAAAGCTAGATTAGCCATCAAAGTAATTGTGAAGCCTTAATTTGGCTTTGTCACACAGTCATTGTATTGTTCCCATGTTGAGTGTTTTTATATCTTCCTGCTTAGTGCCAATCATCTTCCATTCACAAAAAGAAAAGTCGCTAACAGAAAATACTCCCACATTACAATTTATGGTCTCATCTGGGTTTTTACATAGGGTGTCTTTATGATAAGTTTGACACGATATCTTAAAAGACGCCCTACAGGGAGCTGCTCGTCTGCAAAATGTGAATATATTTATTAAAGCATCTAATGTGCCAGCATAAAACAAAAGTGCAAATAGTGCAAAAAGACAAACATCAAAGAGGCTGTAACAATACATGAGACATGTTTTGAGAGTTTCGCCTTGTTCATGTGGGCGCATTAGAAGCTTTGATAAATATTAAAATTTTAATTTTGTGTCACCCTGGGCCTGTCTGGAAGCAGTTTTTTGCCCACTGTATTTGGATTCAAGATGCGTTTGACACTTAGCAGTATGTAGAAATGGTGAAAAATAAGTCTGTTGTATTGCAGTACATAAATTAGTATGTATTGCATGCTGACTTTGGAGACAAGACATAGTGCTAAATGGGTCGTAACTCCCTGATATTAATTCTTCCTGAAGTAAACACACCACCTGATATAAACTTCGACTAATCTACATGAAAATGAATCAGCAAGTAAACAAATTGATTTTCCCTTTACCAATGCAAAAACTTGAAGCTGCACCAATCAATATTTTTCATGAACAACGGATCAAATGACTATGAGTAATGTGAGAGAGGTTACTCATCGTGATGAACCCACATATTAAATTCACTCGATTCCAGCACAGATTGGCAAACAGACAAAGTTAGCTGGTGAACACAGTGGATCATTTAGCCGCTAAAGAGCCAGATATTTCCCTCAGGAGTTGGTAAATACTGGATTTCATCAGGTGGCCAGAAACATGACTCCCCAATCAATGCTAATGTTGCTCTGTGTTGATATTCTTAGGCACTGCTGGTTACATCAGTTAAAATCAACTCCCATGCAGTGAGGAAATATATGTAAATATAAGTAAATCAAATCCAAAAACGCCTACATAAATACTGAGGACAATGTGGGACAAATTGAACACTGTGGTAAATGTTTACATACTCCAGCTGGGTGGTTAATGTAAACTTTTAACAAGGTAAATCTCAGAAATGTGCATATTTCATTGAGAGGAAATAAACTAGTCACAACAGGCTGCCGCCGTCCTGGCGCTTCATCTTCTTATGGGTTCAGTGTATCGTCACAACTATTTCAGATCATGAACTAGTCAGGGGGAAGAACACGTCTCAGTTACAGTGGGGCAGTTTCCTTACTTAGCAATAGCATCAATAATGCAGGTTCTGAATTAGACCACGATATCAAACATGTCATCTGTCTAAAAACTGAGATAGTTGACAGACAACTCGACGAGCACACTTGTCCTGACAGGACTGTCAGCCTGTAAAATCAAATGGAATAGTCACATACAGACAATGTGATACATGCTGTGTCTGACTTTAAAGGTTTGGGACATACGACCCAACTGTCAGACAAACTCACTGGACAAAAAATAGCAGCTGGCTTGACATTCCCTGTGTCCTGATTAAACTCCTGTTTTATCCACGGTCATATGGTTAGTAGAATATTTTCTTGCCATCCCTGTACTGTTGTTGTTTGAGTAAAGCTGTTAAGACAATATTACATGACAATATTAATATTGATTTCCCATTTTAACTGTGCCATTTCTGTTGTGCAGACCGGGCCTCATTTATGTAAGTAAAACTCGTCCCTTTTTTGTAAACTGGTTGATGCATTAATGTTTTCTTTTTTAAGCCATTTGGGACTTAAATCAATAGAAACATACGCCATCAATCAAGATAAAGTATTTAAAATGAATTCAAATGAGTTTCTCTGACAAGCATTCAAGCAACGGTGTCAATTTGTAGAAAAATATAGAACAGAAACAACAAAACACAAAGGTAGTTTGCATTGGGATTTGGTTAAAAACATAATGTTGAAAGGTACCTAAAAGGTTCCAGCAGAAACTAAAAACTCAATCCCAAATAAAACTTGTTAGATGCAACTGCTTCTGCACGAGCTTAGGTTGGCTGCGATACCTGAGCACGATCACTTTGCAAGGTCTAAGAACTAAATGAGGCTCTGCATCAGTATCCTGCATGAGCAGTTCATACGCTTCTGCTTAAGTGCTACAGTAGAGGCATCCAGGGATCCTGCAGTCTTCTGGGCTGCTGTATGTGTAAAATCTAATTGCAAAAAAAAGTCATCATTATGTAAGCATAAGCTTGGGACACTAATAGGTCATTAAATACCCAATTACAGTAAAACATCAAATTCTCAGTTTATTTTAGATACAAACATGAAAATCTCCGACTGACTTAAAAATATTTTTATAAAAGGCACAGGGCAAATAAAGGTTGATGGAAGTTCTTGATTAAAATATGGCAGGGTTGATAGTATGTAAACACACAGCAGAATACGCCTTCACAAACATGAACACTATCTGTGCAATAAGAGCAAAGGAAAACTATAATGAGAGCCATATGAATTAGAGATACTGTTGTGCATCATGTTTCTAATTTATGTGTATGTCACATACCAAACTGTGAATCCACTGACCTGGCATTAATTCACAGCAAAGCTTTCTGTATTTGGATTTTTTTTTTTTTTTTTTTTTTTTAAAGGTGACGGCAGCGCCTGCACACATTGACAGTCAAGTCACATCGACAGTCAAGTCACATCATCGGGCTGTGTGGCTCCAAAGATGGAGTGCGACACTGACACAGCCAATTCATTATCCACTCAGGTCATCTAAGCTTAAACAATTACACACTCACTGCAAATGAAGGGGCTTTGAAGGTGAACGCAGCATCAGTATTACCAACGCACGTAAATCAGTTGTTCTGCATTTGTAGCTCAATACTTATGGAGCGTGATGCCTGCTGGGGGAGAACTTGCCTTCAGAGTAATGTTCTTCAGCAGCGTGTCCTCCAACACAGCCTGCAGCTTCCTGTTGATCTCCAGCGACAGGTCCAGGGTCAGCCCGCTGTCTGCCGGGTGGGAGGTGTAAAGCGAAGCCATGATGCCTCCCCGCCGGCTCAGGTGGGCCTTGTTAATGTCGGACGCCTCTGACGAGAGGGCCCCTGACTCCTCTCTTAGCACATAGCTCTGGATAATTCTGTGGGGAGGAAGGGGAGGAGAAGAGTCAAACGGTGCACTTCAAAAGGAGGGGAAACGGAGTGAATACGTGGCATCGGCTGGAGACTGTTGAGCAAAGAAAATTGAGAAAGTGGGATTTATAGGTGGGAGCAGAGAGCTCCTACAGAGCAATAAAACCGTTTCCAGCGGCAAAAAGCAGCAGACGTTTCTAGAATAGTAATTCCAGTGGGATGGCTTATTCAACTCGTGCACGGGACACATTCAGTCATAGTTAGAAATTTTATTATTGTGCCAGTCAGAGGAGGAAAAGTAATGAAAACGGCGGCATTAGAATGAGCTGCAAGGATTCAATTAATCAACTATATGCCCATTTGTGAGTACGTGGGTGTGTGTGTATGTGTGTGAGAGAAAGTGAGATAAATCTTCATGTTCATATTACATTTTCATCTCAATAACAATATAGTGTCGAGGTTAAGCTATGTTTATGTCAGAGAGAATTCATTAGCTTAACAGCTCAAAACTTCCGGCTGTCCAATTTTCCCAGCGCAGCCCAGAGAACACCGACAAGCAAGTGTGTTTCTATTTAGAGGAAAACAGACCCAGGGAGAGTCGCCATTAAGATTCAAAGTCATTACTGCCTCATACATTATCATCTTTTACTTAATATGAGACCAAAGAGAAGGGGAAATAATACAAAGCACAGTTCAAGCTAAAGGACATGGTTAAGGGAATTCAACTTTTTTTTTTCTGTGCACTGCCATAAGAATGATGATGCTCGGGCTAGACTCCAGGCAACCAAGATAAAAAATTTTTTTAAAAAACATGTAGAGGATTAGAACTACAAAGCTTTTGCAATTGCAACTGTTTTCTTAAATTTTCTCTTAAGACCTGGAGCGTGGGCAGGTGAAGAGAGTTGTGTACGGTCCCACAGAAAAGGTCAACAACCTCCTGTAAATCTCTTGAGATAGGTCAGTGATCAATATTTTTAACCTGCCTTGCTGTATGCCCTAAGCACTAACCTGAAACATCAACAATATACTGGCATTGTTTAGTTCAAATTCAGGGTGTGTCTGAGAGGGATTTTTTTTTGACTGTGGGTAACTGCAGGATGAGCTCTGAGCAAAGGGACATTCCTGACCGTAAGTGAGATTCTGCAGAAAGATTTCCACTCTGTAAAAATCAGCATTTCTCTAAAGAGTCAGAGGACTGCCTGACTTGTAGAGCTGAAAGATTCTCATTAGAGGATTCTTAAGATAACCAGAGTGTTGATTCACTGGAGGTGAATACCTAAATGCTGCAATTTATACTACTACAACCACAACTATTACTACTGCTACTACTACTACTGATCATTATCTAGCTATCAAAAATCAAACAGAAATTAAAACAAAACCGTTACTACCACAAATGAAAATGAATGGAAAACAGTTTGTGTGCTACATCCTTAAGGATCTCCCCTTTCTGTGTTGTGATGGCCTTAATTCTTCATGTGTGGCGAATAATAATACACAATATTACAGTCTATAACAAGTAATTAACTTTATGGATCCAATCTTGACTTCAAGTGGTCTCTTTAAATGTTAAGCGGCCAAGATTTCACATGGGACAGTCATTCATCTGGGACTAAGTGACTAAAAAAAAAAGAGCCTGCTGTTTAACTATTCCTGTTTAGGAAGGCATTTTATTCAAGTGAACATGTTGTGAAAGAGATCTTGGAAGGGTTGAAAGCATGCCAGTGACTTCTGTTAAAGACTTTCAGAATATACCATGCATTAATAGTGGTGGCTATTACCAATATAAAATAGCAGAATTGTGTTGTGTATACTACTGGGCATGCAGCAGCCTGGGACACTTGAGTCTCAAACCTCCTTAAAATGTGAAAGCATTTATCATCGTTTTACCTGGAATGAAGATATTCAATTTGCCAACTGTGTTGGTTGGAGGTTAAAACCAGAAATAATGCGTGCATTTTAAGCACTCACACCGGTACTCAGTATTGACTCTTACTTGCACTCTGTGTGTGGAAAAAATCTGTCCAATCTTTTATTATACAATGACTAAATGTGTATTCTGTCTTAGTATTGTAAGTCTTTCACAGAAGTCAACCCTATGCACTACATACAGCTAAAACTGTATGCATTACAAACTAGCAAAGCAAATAAGTCTATGGTGCAAAAAAATTGAAATGATGCACTAGCTATGTAAGCACTACGAAGACGCCACCATCATAAATCATACCCATCCACACACACACACCTGGGCTTGCACATAAAATGACACTTACCTCTGACTAGACTTGCAAGGGTCCATATTTGGACCCCAGTTCCATCACGACAGTGTTTAGTAAAAACAAAAAAGTGACAGAAATTAAAGATGTGGCCACATGGTGTGTTGAATGGCATGCACAGGTCGGCGTGTGTGTGAGAGAGCAACAGGTCGGAAGTAAGCAGCAAGACTATTACTTATTTTTGAATTTGTGAGTAATGTCCTTTTTATCCCAGCTGAGAGAGTGTAAGCAATGAGGGCGGCAAGTCAAGCATGCATGAAGTGAAGGTGGCAATACTGGGTGCAGTTCAGCTCTCGGATATGTTGTGCCAGACCATACGACAAAGTCTAGTTCTTAAGGTGACTTAACCTTGTGCCCAAAGAGTGGCAAGACAGAAAGAGCAGATGCAGAGAAAGAAAGATACGCCTGCGGTCTGAAAACATTTCAATGATCAAAGCCATGTTGTATCTTAATAGTACTCAGAATTACAAACCCTGAATTAAAAGGTAATTATACATTTCATGTTGAAGGCTTTTTGTTCGATAAATGTAGATACTTATGATCAAATCCTAATAAATTTAAATATATCCTCTGTATTATTTACAAAACATCACAGGCACTGGCTTACATATCAAAAGCATCAAGAAACTCCAAGCCTCACTGGCAGTGGGATAGAAATCCCAGATAACCTTGAAAGGATCGATTGGCACATTCAGCAGGTGTGGATCTATAATAGCCAACTACAGAGCTTATATCGCTCTGATTTGCACTTACCACTGATTACAAGCCTAACAGAGTGAAAGGGATGCTCTCCAGATAAATAGCCATCTACATCTCCTGAACAGAAGGCCTCTCACTGCTTTGTTTTCATCTGGTTTGTATTAGCATCATTTTAATTCAAGTCACACAAACGGACCATTTAGACTTAATGGTCATAAAGTAATAACCAGGTGTGGGTATTGAAGGACAGACATCATTGCCCTTGAAGGATGATGCTGCTGTTTCTGCATGTTTTAGCTCATTTACTACAAATCACATATACTGTATGAGCAGCCAATGGCCCGTCTTTGACTTCCTAGCAGCACATGAACATGCCACTTTTCATCCAAATTCATCCAAAATTGACCCAGAATCCAAATGTTAAAGAGGTACTGCACACTTAAACATGTTTTTTGAGCTGTAAACTAAATGATATGACTGTACTGAGATGAAACACATCAATGCTGGTGTTAATATTGACATTTCTTACCAAATTTATAAAAATCTGCATTTCATATGTTGAAAATGGCTCAACACGCCATCTACTGTTTTAAATCAGCCCTGAACCTGCGAGGCCAATTCTGACATAGAGTCAACTGGTTGGGACTTAACTAGGTCATGAAATTTATATTAAAAAAAGACTCTAATCAGTGTCGGTCAGTCTCCCTCAAGTCCCCTGAACCACACACTACGTAGCCACGAGGTCACGCCTCCTACAGTCGTTCCCTCACTCCCTCATTTTTTTAAAATTTGCTGGGAAAGAGGGTTCGAGCTCAATTTGAGGGTAGAGTTACACTGTAAGCTGCAGATTGCATAATCAGTTCTCTCAACTGCGTAATTTTTAGCTTTTGCCTGCTGTTAGCACTTTACGTAACAGAGTTTTAAGCTCTGTGACTGGACGTTTCTTACTGAAATGCACCTTGGCACTTTTACTTCCTGAACCATGGGTACCCAATAGAGCCCCTCCCACTTTGCAACTCTATATTCTTTGGAAAATAGTGGGTATACACGAGTAGTAAATGGTTACAATCATTAACATTACATGAGCTTAAAGATGCAAAAACACTGCTATGATAATACAACAAAGTGGTATGGATGTAGTAAGGTAAAATCAAACATTAGCCTATTGACTTTCCTACACTAAGTGTTCTTTGTCAGAGACCCACTAAGCTTCTGCTTCCACATCTCTGTTTCTTCCTCTCATCACCTGCTTCAGGCTTACAGTTAGCTTGTCGGTGTTCACCAGGCTGTCCTGGAGGGATAGGGACAGAAAGGCAAAAAGGACAAATTCACATCCACATTGTGGATAGTGTAACACCCCCCACCCCCCGCTCAGCAGAGATTTTACAGAGCTAAATTTAGCCCAGCAACCGTGGGATTCGTCCTCAATTTTAACTCTTGAATGTAGGTTGAGGCTAATGCATTCAATCCAAGTGTATAGCCATGTAGAATCAAGTCATCTAACATATCCTCTGCCGTCAAGAGCCAACGTGATGCAGAGCTTTAATGAACTGTTTGGAGCGATCTATACTTATCAGTGAATAAGATTTGACTCATTTTACTCAGCAGAGAAAAATCTTTCCATGTCACAAGTGCCTTTCGATGTTGTGTTACGTGGAAATCTCATCTCCACATCCCATTTTATCCTGGCATTGGCCCACAATCCACTTCAAGGCCTAACCCATACATAAAGTTGTGATGTGATTAAGATAGCTCTAACGTCCTTCATGCTGTCTCTTCGGTTAAGGTGATGACCATGAATATGGATGGAACATCATTAAGGATCCATACTGATGCATTCTTACCCCTCCGATCGGCTTGATTATAAATAGCTCTGAGTGAGGTTTGTCACGAATAAGAAGTGCGGTACATGAGTTAGAATCTAAAGATGAGCAAAAGAGACACAGAAGGAGGTAGGGGACCATAAACTGTGTGTGTAAGCATATGCTGTCTGTCAAGGTCAGCGGATGCACCGGTACACCAGGGAGTGAGGTACGGTGTGCCTAAATCTAAATAAATAAAAACAAAAGACATTAAAATCTAATAAATTCTGTAGTCGTATTGGTCTGTATTGCTTCAGTATATCTACCTGCAATACTAAAACCAAATGTTAAAAGCTGTGTTTAAGAAAATATACACTGCATTAAGTCTTTATACTATTTTTTTTGTGTGTCAATTTTAACACTTCCACACAGTTGCAAAAAACTGCTCTCACTCCTGTGCTACACTGGACCAGCTATTGATTATCACATGAGGTGTTGCTACTTTTCTTTAAGGCAGGTCACACAAATTGTGGCTGTGCAAGTTTTCACAGGATGTTTCAGGGTACCAGTATACAGAGCATTTGGCACGAGTGGTGGTGGAGCATCCTGAATCTGCCTCATTCTCTTCTCATTAGTGAGCAACTTTTTATATTTTGCTGACTCCTCTAGTAGAACGGCTGCTGGTTGTGGCTTGTTCTTTTGTATCTATTAAACAAGTCACAGTGCTGAGAGGTTGACAACCTTTACCAAAACTACATTATTACTGCACTGTTACATTAAAACTGCTGTAGGGTCTGAAACACTGTATCAGATGTTCTCTAGCATTTGCATTTGGAGAGTAAATTTCCAAACTTTATCCATCCACCAGTAGTGTCTGAGCACAATATACCACCATCCACTGCAGCAGTAAACTCTGAACACCCTGCATTCTATAGTCAAACTGCTCCCAAAAAGTTAAGCATTGTATATTGCAGTATAAAAATATAATGAAAATTCTCGCCGTCTCTCTTTCTCTGCTCCCTGTCCTTTGGTCCATGCCACTCACTTGGTCTTCTTGCGTATCTCCTCCACCAGTTGCTTGATGTGATCCTCCATGAACTCAATTTTTTCCTGCTTGCGAGCCAGGGCCTTCTGCAGACGGACAATGCGATCCACAAGCACAGCCTTGTCGACCTCTGGGAAGCTGTCCACGACCACCACCGAAGGACCTGACTGGCTCTCTGGGGACCTCTCATCAACACCACTGCTCCCACCATGGCGTGCATTCAAGGAGCCTGCGGAGCGGAGGGGAGGGAGATCGAGATTAACTTAGAAAACGGTTTATTGATGTGACTTTGGTTATGTATCAGCAAGCTGTGAGCTATTATAACAAATACTCTTTATATTGCCTTCTCACTGTGATTTCATTAAGTTTTGTAAATAAACACTACCTTTTTTTGGAGGGACATTTATGCCACCAGAAGAAAAACTTTATATGACGAATATTGGAAAAACAAAAGTCTTTTATGATATGTTTGTGTTAAATACTAACCAAATCCTGGAGTAGTACCTGAGGAACTTGAGCGACTGCCCATACTGCTGGCATCCCGGTCGCAGCCTCCATTCTCAACTTGCTCCAGTCTCTTACGGGCTGCAGAAGAAGAGAAAGTAAAGGACTTTCAACTATCAAACAGAGAGATTAACACCAATAAGTCTGTGTGATACTATTTGAAAGTTATGATACATGCTTTGACAAAATGACTGCTGGTATTGCTAACTGCTGAATATTACAATGACTAATTATCTTTTGATCAACTTATTGATTCCTCAACCCATCATTTCAACACTAGCGTTGTGTGAGAAAAGTAACAGACAATACTGACTGGGATTATGACTTAAAAAACAGCTGTGCAAAAATGAACTGCGTATGAAAGCTTACAAACTAATTATTAGAGGCAGGAGCCCACAAAAAAGCACGATGAAAGTCAAAGCTAAGCATCATTGCTTGACTGAACTCACTGAGTTTTCCTCTGTGAAGGTGTCTACCTAAATAAATGTGAAGCAGGTTGCTTTTGAAGAAGAGTGCATGCTCAGCAAACCTTCCATACATAAACAAAGGCTTAAAATTAGTGTACTGTAGTCAGAAAGTGCAACTGCATCACTGATGAATGATCACAGGCTCTCCTGAGAAACATGTCCTTTCTGTCTAACATGACAACTACAAGTGAAAAGCTTGTGCATGTCAGATAATAGCGCATGGCTTAAGGTTACTGTGTGCCCAGAGAAACAAGTAGGGGAAGCAGGCTCACTCTTTTAAGTATAATCCCAGCATGAGAAGAACATTAGCTCTCTATACACTGCACCTAACTGTACACTTCTATCTCCCTTGTTTCTAATCACCCTGCACTTCCTCCTTTTAATCTGCATGTGTGAGCTGACATTAAATCCTGAGTACGGACAGTCTCTCAGTCGAGCCTTTCTATACTAAAGATAAGACATCACAGTGAAGTGAAATTAGATGATGGACAAAGTGGCCACTTTGACAAGGTTGGAAATGATACAACACTTTTGATACCTTGTAAATTAAGTAAAGTCACCTGCTTTTATTAGAATCAGACACTTTTGAATTGATTCCGTTTCCCTGCAATAACACAAAACTGGAATTTTGGATTCTGGAATTTATTTTGTTATGTTACACATTTTTTTAATATCCTATATTTTTGTCATTTTATATACAGTAGCATTAACATAAAAAGTGATGTGTTGTTTGTAGGTATTGACTGGCCCTAAATATCAGCCTTGATGTCCCCAAATAGCAAACAGATTGATATGCAGTGAAGAATCAATTGAGAAGTGTGTATTTGTGAAGTATGGAAGCATACAATACGTGCTTGAAAATCTGATGGATGCTGACTAGGGTTGGTGACACCTTGAATTTTACTTAAGTGCTCCACACTCTAAACAGTTGTCTTTCAACAGAAAAGATGCATTTATTTTATGGATCACAAGGTTTTATTGTGAAAAATGGTGGATGTCGCAAAATGGCCCAGAGGGACTTGGCTGGAAATATCTGAATGTAACATCATTGATGTGTGACCACACGAAAATACGGCATCCATAATTGACTAGGAATTATAAAGGCTATAGTCAGTGCCATCACCCATAGCCACCTCCTGTCTAAGCCACATGGCTCTTATAAGGTGTAATCCTTCTTATCTGCTAATGACATAGTTCCATTAAGTTGGGTGCTGTACCATGAAGGAGCTACCGTAATATACTGCAAGGTGGTTTCCTAACCTTGTGTCAGTTGTTTCGTCAGGTCCTTGATGTTGGCAGCTTGTTTCCTTTTCTGTGTCACCAGCTCATCCCTCAGCTCTTCAACTCGGGTTTTTAGTTGGGCCACCTGTATCTGCAGTGCTGTCCGCTCCTCCTGCAGTCCCTGCACCTCCTGCTGCCTCAGCACCTCTTCCTGTTTCAGCTGCCGTGACTGCAGGATTTATGGCAAAATTGAATAATAATGCAATAACAGCCATGATAGAGTGGTAAGGTATTGTGATGATGGCTGCTTGTTCCAAAAAGAATATTCACCCCAAAATACCACTATTCATTCAAGGACACTGTATGTTCTCGGTCAGACAACTCAGCTGTTATGAATATGTCAGAAGCACAAATCATTAACTCTACAGTACATTTGTTTCAATGTTTGAGTAACAAAAAAGAAAATCTTTAAACTGAGATAGACAACGGACAGTAGAATCACTTCTGTGAGGGAGTTCAGGAAGGCATACATACAGGATTTTAGTGAATTGTTTTCAGCCATTAAAACCAGGTTAGTTTCAGTCATGTCATGTATCACTTCTACACCTCACTATCACTCTGTGTGATCAAAGTTCCCCGACCTTGTCATCAAGCAGCCTGTTGGTCTCCTCCAGCCGTGCTTGGAGCTCTGCGAAGCTGCTGGCGAGCTGATCCAGCTGAGACTGGAGTGCGTTGCTCTCTGACTGGAGCTGGGCGTTCTTGCTGCTCAGCTTTTCAGTGAAGCCCAGTAACTCGGCCTCGCGCTCCCTGCTGCCTTGTACATCACGCTGGAGGTCAGCCATCTGGTTGGTCAGGCTGTCCACTTCCTCACGAAGAGACGTGATCTCCTGTTTATCACTGCGTGAAAAAAACATGATTGCCAAGGTGTTAATAGAGACTCAAATGGGCATTCACTACGAACGTCCCTTCTTGTGTGTGTGAAATGTGTACTATTAGGGATACAATTAGAGATGAGAATTGTATGACAAACAGAAAATTATGCTTGATAAGATACAGAAAATCGCATAAGACATATTGTTGACACAAAGATCCAATACAGAAATAAATAATTTACAAAATTAAGATACAAACTATTGACCTGAAGGATAAAATGCTTGAAACATGAGTAGATGTTAGATTTAACTGTTCGCTCGCATTTCAATGATATGTAATCAATTATTTAATTCAAATAAGCCAGTTCTTTTGCATTGGCATTCATATGGACCACTGAAGCTATGGGTTAGCTTTAATGGCCAAGAACGGTTTGATTCCGATTTACAAAATAACTGGCAAAAATGAACCGTACATAATGTGTCAGGATGAAGGTCACAAATCTTCACTGGTAGTGAAGTTGTCTATGGGCCAAAGAACTGGTGGCATCAGATCTTTTTTTTTTTCTTGCCAACAACTAAAAATGTTGGTGAAAAAAAAAACTTCCTGCTGCTCAAAATGACAGCCAGAAAAAAAAAGAAAAAAAAGTAGAGAAGCTTTTGCATAAATCAATTTGGGTTGGCGCCACCTACTTATGGCACTCTGGCACGCACAGAAAGCAGCATTTTCAATAAGTGGAAAAGTTTCTCTATCAAGTCCTCTGCACATGGCCGGCAGAGCCACACACCCCACAGAGGGACCTGAGTCCCTTCCTGCCCTGTGTGCTATATCTGTCCCTGGCCTATCTTTAAATCCTGTGACAAGGTACTTGGGGGGGGGGAAAAAAAAAAAAAAAAAGGGACAAGAACTATATTACAACTTGCACAGTTCTGTCAAAACCAATTATGTTTGAATGGTGATACAGGTTCAAGTCAAGAAACTGGCCTGCAAGTTCACCTACACCATGCACAGTTGGATTTGTTTAAGCATATGACACATTTCAAACTGTGATGAGAAATTAGCTTGTCAAATCCCCCAAAAAATGTATTTTTTTTCTTAGCAAAGTCTAAAGCCCCCAATGTATCACCATCTTAACTGTAAGATCAAACTTCAGTAGGACAGTCTCAGGATCGTACTGTTTTTAAATATCCATTTAAAACAACTCTCCGAGATGTATTCCTGCATTGTAAAATACAATCCAAAGCAGCTAATTACGACATTTGATAGGACTACAACATAAAAATGTCAGAGCAGCTTAATAGCTGCCCACTGTCATCCTCTAGAATGACTGTGGAGACCCACAGTTATCTTAACATTTTATTTGACTTTTTCAGAGCTGTGGAGATCACACATTGCTGACATTTATTACTGAAGCATAGTACATTTAAAAAAAAAAAAAAAAGTTAAACTAATGTCTCACATAGGCTTATTACAGTACATCACAGTGTCTGAGTTTTATTCAGACTTCATGCCAATGAATGTTGACATTTACAGCAAGCAAAAGGCTATGCTCAGTTAATTCAATATTGCAGCACACTGACTTTGAGGGAGAGATTACTAATGGCAATTATTTGTGCAGTAAATACTTATGTTGGAAAAATCTGTCAGTAAATTTATTTTACACTCATAGCCATCTCCATCTTCCAAACGCAGCACTAAATGATGAGGTTGCAATGGGGCAACACCTTAGAACCACACACAGTATCCGTGGCTTCTGTTAATGTATGTTACTGTGCAAATTTACAGTCATTTCCTGCGGATGCTGGACATGCAATACTTATCCTGTGGTGCGTATAATTGATATTGCTCTAGTACACAGTTAAGTGTGTTAGCTTTTACTTTCAGTACTGTTCCTGCGTGCTCAGTGTGAGTGTGTGTGTTTGTACCGTTGATGCTGCTCCTGGAGCGCAGTGATCTCGTCCAGCTTTTCTCTCTGGCGGCCGATCTCAGCTTTCTGCCGGTTGATGATCTCCCTGTACTTGCTCAGCTCATCCTCCCAGCGCGGACGCTCGTCCTCTAGACACTTTAACTGCAGAGCAACCCACACACTTACTAAGCTGCAGACCTGCTGATATCATGTGCACACACACATGTTCAAGCACATATCTGTATGACAAACCTTGGTGCGTAGAGTATTGAGCTCATCCATGCCCTCTTTGTAACTCCTTTTCAGGTCATCCAGCTCTTTGGCCTTCACTCGATGCACCTGTCAGATGCATTGAGTTCTACATTAGATATTTTTCCACTGTTATGGTTTCTTCTCTGCCAATTCCATTTGTGATTACTAAGATTTAATACACATCACAAATTCAGTATAATTGATTTATCCTTCAACTTAACCCTCAGTCACACTTAATGGAACTTACTTCTTTCTGAAAAAAGATTTAAATGAAAAATATTACAGTAGCATCATTTCATTGCAGATGCAGTTCCTGGCAATCCAAGTGTGGCGTTCATTAAAGTTATTTTGCTCATGCACTCATTACGCATGCGAAAGCAAGGCTTAATAATGTTTCGTCTCATCTTTTTTAACAAAGCCATTAAGGGTACCACTGCTAGTCAACTTTTCCAAGAAGCTATTAGTAGCCTGTGGTATCCAAGACAACATGCCAGTAATGGAGATGCCGGTAAATTTACTGTCTATGTCCTCTATTCATCCCATCCCATTTTAGTGTTACCACCCACACAGTAATGGAAACTCAACTGTTTGGTTTGCATTATTTATGACTGAGAAGCATCATAACTTGAGCATAACACACATACTAAAATAAACAGGGCTACCAATTTATTCATCAGAAGGGCAGCGATATCTGTGCAGACTGTTTTTAGGACAGGTTTTACCATGTAGGACTTCGATTTTGGCAATTTTACATACTGTAAAACACCAATTGAAAAGTTGGTTGATAACAGAATGTCTGATACCACACAGTTTAAGTTAATCGTATTAATCTTTTTATGATTAAATCTCTGAAAAAAATGAAAATTAAGTTGGATTAAACAAAACTTTTCAGCTAAAATTAATACATCAAAATCCAAATTTAAGAGCAGTGAATGACTTTTAAGGCCTGATATTTGTAAAATTTAATTCAGACATTAAGACGTTTTAAGGAGTTGTGAACACCCTGTATAAATGAAGAAATCTGTGGAATGATGGCAAGAAATGGGTGATTTCTTCTGGGTTGTTGTTGAAACACACAGCTTCATATTGATTATTTCTAGGCCATTTATTTTTAAAGTGTGATTCCCCTCAGAATGGAGCAGAGAGAAAAACAGGCCATTGTGTTTGGATTGAGTCCATGTCTGTGCCTGTGTGCATGCGTGTCTGCCTGCAGAGCCTATGTGCCAGTTTGTTACTCATTCCTACTTAAGGCAATTACACCTCTCAAATTGATGAAAACAGCTGAAGATAAACATTTTTACTAGAAGAGCTGGCATCAAGACCACCAATAAAAGGCTAAATAATGGCCTGGCAGAACAGAAATGTATTCAGAGCTCTAATTTTAAATTTACAGAACACCTGCATTACTGTTTATTTTGTATTTCTGGTGGATTGTCACATAGATACGAATAGAAACAAAATTCACAGACAAGCATGTCTGTAGATACGCAGCAAGCATATAAACGACTAATGTTTATGGTAACGCTGCTTAGCTTCACATTTTGTCCCACTCACTTGCCACCTTAAGCTCATGTATACACACTGATGTGTATACAAGTGTGTGAGAAAGCGTTTGTGTACACAGCGGTTGTCACCTCTAATTGGTCTGTTTGTTCCTGCTTGTGTTTCTCCAGCTCTCCTTTGGTCTCCCTCAGTTTAGCATCCAGCTCGTTGGACTTGAGTTCCTCCGATTCCTGGAGGAGAGAGGGGTAAAAGATTCAAAAACAACACAAGAAGCAGTGTGACAGACAGAATGCAACAGCTAAAGCAACAGTAAAAAAAGGGGCTGACATAAAGAGAAGGCTAGCCTGAAAGAAAGAGATTTCATAAAATACAAGACATGGAGGCAATTCTGGTTTTAGTTCAATTCAACTCCTTTTCTGGTCTTATTACCTATATGAAGTAAGTTACAATATACTTTCCTTTTTAAATATGACAATATATACAATTAATAATAAGAAATAAGAAATGTAATACATTTTGTGGGGCTTCATGTCACATGATTTTATTTTCATGTCTTGTTCCGTGATATGCTGGCACTGTTGTCTGTGTATGCTCTGACACTGCTGGTGTATAACAATACAGTCGCTCAAATTAATCTTTCCACCACAGACAGAAAGCTTAGGCAGCTCTTTACTACCATCAAAAGGTATAAATGAAAACTGCCGTTCTCCTGAAGCATAATCAATCATGTTCAAGCATCTTTTCGTATTCTACTAAAAAGAAATAACGGCTGACCAATCAGATTTGATAAATTGAATTCTTTGACCAATTGGTTAGTTCATTCAGGGAGCAGGCTAACTGACTGCAGTCCCAGATTCTGATAAGCACACAAACTGTGACACTGCCAAAACACATTTACATCCATTCCATGCACACAAATCTAGACATACACCATGTTTCTTGCACACAGATATTTTACATTTGCTCACATTCTTGGTCATGAGCAAACTAATACTTCTATGTGATAAATATCACAGACCTGGTATGTTCGGATCATGTCCTGGCAGTTCTTGCGGATCTGTTCAGTCTCTTCTTTGGCCTGGGCCAATTTGGACGTGGTCTCTCTCAGTTTGTCTTTAGTTTCCTGCACACACATTGACATAAACATGCTTTTGTAATTATGACAGTAACAAAAGGCAAGTTCACTTCAAAGCAAAGCCTCAACTGTATAAACCCATAACAATGATTTGTAAAAAGATTCCTGTTTTGTGACTTCTTTTTCTGACAAATGCATATACCCATGTACACACAGAGTGATTTTCACACACATCAACCACACAAACCACAACAAAGATAAACATTAGTGGCTCAGCTCCTGTAGCCTTGAGCAACTACTGAGTTTTTGCTTGTCCCTCTGTTTATAGTTGTGTATTAGCTTGGAGGCAGTTACAAATAAAAGCATTGTTTCGTAATAGACATTTTCAAAAATAGCAACAATGTTAATGGTGATTTCCTTGCAGGATCATTATTGTACCATTTTCACCCCATTTCATTTGGCCCCTGAATCAAAAGACACATCTAATCATGTTTTTTTATGGAGCAGATGCCGGCAAAATGACTGAAGGGGATGTCATTTGTATCCTGGAAATACTTAGCAGGCACACATCTTTGACAAACAACAAACACAGATTCTAGACTAAATGAAAAACAATCACCATTAACCAGAAATTTTAAGTATGTTCTTTCAACAGATATGGGCAATGTATATACTGTATACTGGAGCTGCAATGGCTTTATGTAGTTAACCGTATTAGCCATGTAAACATGTAAATTTAGCTATTTGTATTCAGTGTATCATTTGATTAAAATTTGACTGCGGCATGCTCAGGTTCATACTCAGGTCTACAAAAGCATCCAAAGCACAAGGATATTATAAACAAGTAATTAAAATATAGTGCTCTCCTCTCTTCTTCTTCAGTTTTTTTTTTTACAGTAGTAGACCAAAAATAAGAAAAGATCAAAAGTTCCTTAAGATTTTTTTCCTTTATGTTTGCCTATAAAATATTTCCTCCATTGTAGAGCACATTTGGATTGTAAATTGTTGCATGTTGTTTGACTACAATTCTGTTGAAAAAGTATACTTAATCCCAACATGATCACTTGATAGGTCTAACATGAAATAAATACAAAAAAAGCACAGTTACATTACCTTGTGGCCATCCGCCTCGCTCTTTAGTTTGTTCTGGGCCCATTTGACCTTGATAAGATGTGAGTTGATCTCCTCCTTCAACTTTTCCACCTCTCGAGTCAACCTGCCAACCTCGCCTTCCTGAGAACACAGAGAGATGGTTGAAGTAGGAACAATATCAAACGGATCTTTGGCTGGGCTGAGACGAGATACTTATTAAATAACTAGTTTTGATGTTTTCCCCCTGCTAATTCCAACATTTACATAAAGCAAGTTCCAAGTGGGACATGCAACATGCTGCTGAGATAAGACTCAAACCAGCGCAATAAAGCCTAGCAAGTCTGTATGCACCAAACAATGTTCATGTAGCGAACATTGTTTGGTGACACTGTTGAGAAACTGATATGAAGTACAAACATTGATGTGAAGTCATTTTCATTGTTAAGTACAAACTAATGAGTGGGACAGCTTTGTATGTTTTTAATGTCTCTAGTTGCAATTTATGCTAAATTCAATCAATTTACCACATAAAGCACACTGCAATAAGCTCAAATGGATACATCAAAACAATTGTGTGATGTCTTTGTACCGTATAGAAAATGTTTTACTTTTGTCAGAAGTTAACTTTCAAGCTAAATGCAAATAAAACCTGGGTAAGCAGAGTGGTTATTGAGTCTTTATGTCCTGATATAAACGGTCTTCAAAATAACAATGCTTTAACAATGGCACTTTAAACTGACACATTATTTACCTTAGCATCATACAGCTGCTGCAGCCGGCCTTTCTCCTGGGCCAGCTGGTTTCCTCGGAGGGCCTGGCGGTCTACCTCCTTGGTGGCTTCCCTCAGCCTCTTCTCCAAACCCTCCTTATCCCGCCTCAGGTCGAGGGCCTCTTTCTCCCCCCGCACATATTTCATCACCATGGCCTCCTTCTCTTGGCGTGCCTCGTCACACTTCTTGTTCACCTAAGATGATTGTTTATATCATGAGGTAGGTTTATATACTGTAATTCCCCACACTTCAGTCACTGAGCTGCTTTTACTATACTGTTAGATCCTTAAGATCAAAAGAAAGTGATGTTTCCCTTAGGAATCCCTAAAGGAGATGGCTGGGCAGAAGATGTATGGGCTACTCTACTTAGCCTGCTGCAACTACACCCTGCACTGGCACAAGGAATTATGGACAGCTGGATGGATAGATGGACCATCTCGTCCACTTGACAGCAATATTAATATTATTTCTGTTGCCGTATTTCACTGTTAGTGCAATAATAGTGTATTATTACTTTATTATTTAGTACAAAGAAAGTAATGCACCCAGACTTTCTTAATCCCATAATTTGTAGTGTTTTTACACTAACTAGGGCTGAAACTAACAATTATTTTCATCATCAATAAATCTGCAGATTATTTTCTTGATTAATCGATTCATCAATGCCACCATTTCCCAGAGTCCAAAGGTGACATGTTGCTCAAATTGCTTGTTTTGCCTAACAAGGTCCACAAACGATTTTCATGCAGCAAATTCTCACATTTGAGAAGCTGGAAACAGGCAATTGCCATTTTTGCGTTAAAAACTGACTCCAATGATTAATTTATAATACAAAAAATTGTTTAACTTAATTTTTTGCTGATTGACTGATCATTTAATTCAATAACTGTTTCAGCTGTCAAGTTTTAAATAGTGCTGCTAAGATAATGGCAGACTGCTGACACAATTAAACACACAAATTGTGTCAACATCTGATGGGTGCATATTTCTACAATTAAAGAAACATTTTAAAAAGTTCATATTTTCACCGACTAAGTGCCAGTCTGTCTATACCTGAAGCCCTTGATCACACCGTGATACACCTACTATACCTCACACTCAACCTGGTGGCTCACTCACAGCTTTCTCTACAGGTCTCACACCAGTGTGTTCATTCCTCATGCCAACGAGACGCTCATGTGCCATTTCTTAGTTTGTCAGTTAACAGTTTTATGTTCCTATCTCCACTGTATACTCTAACAAGTTGGACTTTCAGGAGAGAAAGAGAAGGATGGAGAAACTGTATAACAGCTGCTGTGTGTGCATTTGTGTGTTTAAGAATATAACACAATGAAAATAGATATAGCTCATTTTGTGCGTCAGGCATCATGGTGTGCATTTGAAATAAAAACCAATAACCAAAAAAGAAAGAAATTATCAGTTAGGTGGCAGAGTTTCTATAAAATGACATGACCAAATGTTTCAAACCTCGGGGCAACAGATGATTAGGATTGGGTCATCATCTTAATACAAGGGACGACTGATACAAGGGAAGGGCTCAAAAGAGTCGACCGAGTACAAAATCTACCTCGTTTTGTTCACTGAACAGTGAAATTAAAAATTGTCAAGTGTGACAAAACTGTCAAGAGAAAAGTACCCTACATGGTTTCAACCAGGTGTGCAAACCATTGGATGAAAAATGTGCTTTCCTCCAGTGATTAAATCTGCAATAACAAGAGTTTGGTGTGCGAAGACCTTGACCGTTCAGCTGCTAGTTTTGTGCAAACGTCTTCAAAAGATTTGTGGGATACAGTGTCTGGCAAAAAACAATGTATTTCTGGCCAGTTGTCAGTAACCTTTAGCTATTTCAGCTTTAGCAATAATTGAGATCTTTTTTTATTTTTTTTAACATTGTGAGTTAAGTGACAAACTCGGCCTTAGTTATGCAAAAATAAAGATACTGTAGCAGCCTAAAATGGAACAGACATGCAAATAAGGGGCAGACTGAGGCGAAACTAAGTCTGAGCAACTTATCAAAGACTCTCACAGTATTTGAGTCCCAGTTATACCTGTTCTAGCCGGTAAGTCATCTCCTTCTGCATCTGCTGGAGGGCAGCTTTGGCTGCCTGGTCCTGGTGAATTAGTTTATCCCGCGACTCCTTCAGTTCTTTCAGCAGTTCCTTCACCCTGCCCTCCAACTGCAGAAACAGGGAGTATACGGGTTAAGCAACTTGTTGGGCAACATGTAAGCATGGGCCGCGCCTGGGCTAACCTGCTTCACGGGATAACACCCGATACAAAATATTAAAGGCAAAATACATTTAGACAGCACAGGAAGAGGAAGGCAGTTTGGTATTGTTGATACTTTTACTGTAAAAGAAGACTGAAATGTCTCTGGAAAGATACGCCTAAAATAATTACATATGACAGAGAAGATCTTGATCTTCTTTTACCTTTTTGTCTGAAATATGGTCAGTGTTGATCTGACTTCATGGTATAGCCGTTACTTTTAAAATGATCTGAAAAAAATGCTGCAGAATGGCCATTAGTTTAGTAGACATTTAGTCTATGGTTGGAAAAAAAGAGAAAAAGGGATGAAGGCATACATCGGGTGTAAGTCATAAAAATCCCTCCTACACCCTTTTGCTTGCACAATGCTTAAATAAACGCTGTTACCTAGAAAGCATGGATGAATAATTGTTCCTCCTATGGCAACAGCGGTGCTAGTGTCCAATGAAGAGAGAAGATCCAATGAATAGAGAAGTACTTTTTGTGTTTTGGAGTGCTATGTAGATGGTAAGCTTTGTAAATCAAAGGGTAGGACATGCATAAAAAAAGACATAACACAAAGAATTCACACAAATGAGTACAGCCTTTGATGCATGTGTGGCATGTTGAATGCTAGTAATCAGAACTCTGTGTCCTTTTCTTCTCCCCACCAGGCTGCTTTGTTTGATTTCCTTAATTACCAGCTATACAGGGCTACATCACATTTAATTGAATTGGAGTGTCACTGTGATCGGTGCTGCTGCAGACCATTTGTCCTCTGGTTTGTCCTCTAAACTTTTGCATTTTAGAAGAAATAGAATTGATCATTTAATTTTCCATAAATTAAAGGACAATTCTAGTATTCTTACCTTTTTTTTGCCAAATTAAAACCAACTGAATGTTGGGTGTGCAATTTCTATATTTTGGATGAGGGCATACTGTATATACACACATTTTTGGATGCCAATACTTACCAGATAACATAAAGACGAGCTGTTCTGGTGCTGGTCGAGAGCAATGCTCTGATAAGCCATCAGTGTTTGTATCACTTTTTAAGGCTGCTGTGGAGCAATGTTTTTCCTTTCTTTGAGCTCTAACACTCCCTAACAGTGAGCATTATACAGCAAAAATGAAAATATTTGCAAAAATGCAGATGCTATGTGATCACAACTAGCAGAAGTCAATGTCTGGCACAGGCAGGAAGTCAGACAGTCAGACAAAACATCTCAGCGTAGGACTTCCTTGTTGATGAAAAACACATGGTAAACAGGCTTCCATTGTTTTCATGCATGACCAACACAGCCCATTATTTTAGAATATGTTTGTGTTGGACCAAGGGAAAGATACAGGCCACATCACTTGTTGTTTGTGCTCCAAAACAGTCAGTGCCATATGACCATGAATGGCGTGAATAGACCAGAGAGAATGAAACTAACCTTTTTAATGGTGGTCATGTGCTGCTTTTCTGTCTCTGCCCTCTTTTTCAGCTCTTCCCTCATGTTGTCCTTCTCTGAACAGATACCCAGGATCAGCTCCTGATGCCTCTTGTTCTCCTCGAGCAGGCTATACATACAGATGCACCACACGCATACACAAGCATACAAGATCAATTCAGGTCAAGTCCACGCAAAGTACTGAAGAATTTAGAGTGTTGTTATTAAGGCCAGAAGACAGAGCAAGACATGGAAAACATGGGGGCTATTCTGTGCCATTTAGACAAAAAGTCCAGTTTCATTACTGCAAAAAACACTGCTTGAGCTTTAAAACAATTATTCCTGTGTGTCTGCTTAATCAAGACAGATTTATTACAACGAAGGTGAAAGCAAAAAAAAACAATAGCAATTAGCAAGTAGGTTAATCTCTTGCTAATCTGGCCCATTACAACGGAAGCCAAGTACTGTACAAATAGCAGTTTAAAATGTGATGAAGGTGGCCTAGTACATGATCAGCTACTCTAGGCAGCAGATAAACCAGAGAAATGGATTCATCTAATAACTGACAACACAGTGCATCAATTGTAACTGACAAAATAGCAGTTTACCTCTGAATAGCTTTCTCCTGCTGTGCATATTTGTATTGCACACACTTCTCAAAGACCACCATGCAGTCCTCTTGGTCTGCAGGGAGTCCATTGACAGGTGGGCTGCCTTTCCTCTCACCTCCACTTTTACCCTGAGGCAGCTGACAAGCCAACAGCTCTGACTCTAGCTCATCCAGCAGTGACTCCTGTGACAGTGAGCGCTGGATTTGGGAAATAAGCTTTCGGCTGCAATCAGTGTCATACGGACTTGACAAGGAATGTGAGGGGGCAGAGATGTTGGCACTGGTTTGTGGGCTGGAAGCAAGCGAGGAGCTGACAGTGTCGGAACTGGGGGTAGAAGGGCCATTAAATATGCCAGATGTGGTTGTCGAGTTGGTAGGGGAGCTTTTGGAAGTGCTTTGAACGGAAGAGGATGATGGACTCTCAGATGAACCACTATCATCAGCAGGCGATGGCTCCGTGGAACAATTTGTAACCAAGACTGATGGTTGTTCATTGCTGTTTGGAGTGGTGGCATGTGAATCCTTCACTTCATCAAAAGTCAATAAGGTTTCAATTGTCCCTTCAAGAACAGAAGGAGAGCTTTCTACCACATCATCCAAAGGGGTGACTGGGGCTGCCAAAGCTCCACCAGCCTCATTTGAACGTGAAGTTATCCCACCTTCCATGGAAACTGTACTACCATCACAGCTGGTATCAGCATCCAGCTCACTTCCCTCTACATGTTCCTGACTGCATGTTTGAGCTTCCGACTTGGTGTTTGTGTCCGTCTGAACATTTGTCGTAGTCTTGATTAATTCACTGTCAAACTGTGCTTCATCTTTTGCCTGACTGTACTTTTCTGCCTCATCTGCAGAAATTTGTTCCTCCTCTTCTACATTAGATGTGCTGTTGTGAAGCTGATTCACCGGGTGCGATCCCTCCGACACAGATTCAACCTCGGATCCTTCCATCATGTGTGTATCTGAAGCAGGACCAGGCTGTTCCATGGTCCCTCTCTGGTTCAAATCTGGAGGAGACAGAGGGAGAAGCAGACACAGAGGAGAGAGAGGGAGACTGAGTGGGAGCAAATAAATTGTTTGGCTTTTCATACATCGTGTGACAACAGTTTTTCTGTGAACAGCCTAAAAATCCTGCATGTCACCAATACAGCAGCAGCCCTGTGCATTTTGCAGGTTGTGCCTTCCTGGTCAATCTTATTCTTGTGTGTTGAGCCAGGAAAATCCCCGACAATAAGCTTCACATTTCCTCATGTTAGTTCCGTGGTGTTTTGCAAGTTTATCTGTTACCAGAAGCAACACACAACTCAAAAGATATTTGAGTCGTACTTGTACTTACACGTACTTGCTTTGCGCCTGTGACATAGTTACACGTGTGGGCATGTGCCGCAGAACGTCATACAACTAAGATAGGTATTCAAGATTATTGCACAGCCTCACTGTATTTATCTTCAAAATGTATCAACAATACATTCAGAGATCATGGAAAAACACTCTTGGGAGGATCTGACACTTACGTCAGTCTAAAATGCAAAGGACTGCACAATGTTTGACTTCAGTTTTGAAATATACAACTCTCCTAACTGTGTTTAATGTGACGCAAGATGAAAAACCATAAAGCATCTCCTAAGGGCCGGTACATGACAGAACACATGGCTTGATAACACTTTTCTTGTTCACTTTATCTTATGGAAATTCATTAAATTAACCAGCCACTAGGCCTCTACTCACTAAAACCATGGAGACGGCTAATAAACAAAGTAGCCCTGTCTCAGTCTGAAACATTCAGTCATGGCTTGAACCTCGTAAATCAAACATTCAGCAGTTACACAAAATTGTCAGAATCTACAGTGATATTAATCGCTGAGAGATGACTGAGAATTGCTGGAAGCCACAAAAACTTTAACACACCTCCCCAAGTTATTGTCTTTCAAAGATGACATGTAATGGTAGAGGCCCCTTCCTCTGTTACACCAGGTTTCCTGATCCAAAATCCCCTCAGCACCATTTTTCATACCGCTTTCAATACCATCTTCTCCATACTCACTACAGTTGCCCCCCTTCTGCCCTACTATACAAATGGAAACGAAATTTTAAGCCTTACAATAAAACCTGGACGCATTGTGCTTCCCATCACCCTATTGTGATAAATGAAACATAGCTACATACAGCAAAACAATCAAGCGTCTCGTGTTAAGAAGTGAAAGCACAACAGCTAAAACACATGCAATGATGCTGATCCTCCTGTGATAGGTGTCATGCCATAACACTGTCAAAAGAAGTACTGTCAGGGTCCAGCCTTACTGAAACACACCCTTTAGGTGTCCATGCATCGGGGTGGTTACTGTGTAGTTAGCAAGCAGCAGGCCGATGTGCCATTTGTATTTACTGCCGTTTTATTAACACTTAACACGGTTCATTTAACGTTAGTCCTACCAAGGCTGACTTTAATTTGCCACGACAAGGAATTAGGAAAACACATTACCTAGCGTAAAACACAGCCTTAACGAAAACACAGCAAACTAACAATGGGCGGTTCAAACGGACTTAACGCCGAACTGCAGACTGACATATTGCACGGAGGACGCCGCTTACTTGTAGCTAGCTAAGCTAACGTCGATAAGAGAGGCGTTAGCTTAGCCACAAGTGCAGTCTGCTCACACTCCAGCTAGCGCAGCTAACGCCAGCATCTCAGCACAAACGACAAGTAAAGATGGTTATATTTTCACCCACCGATCGCGACAAACCCATGTCGTAGTTCAACGCGGAGACGACCGGGGTAAGACTGAACTTCGGGCTTTCTGCCGAACCAGCTGATGGCCCCAACAAGTCACTTTGATATGACACATCAACAAATATGGCCACTGCGGGAGAAACGGTGAGGCGATATAAACCAATGAGAGCCCAGCGAGAAATGACGTCAGTCTGACGTTAACACACGATAGGTACACCTACACCTTTTTTTTTTTTTTTTTAAATGAAATACAATTAACTAGGTGCACACGTCACTTGATCACATGAAATGCCATACGTCTTATACCATCATGTGACAAATTACTTGCAGCCCATAATTGTACTGATACAACATTGGTAAGCCGGGTATGTTCGAAATTCTTGACAATTTGACACCAAAACGGTCCAAAACCTTATACTGTAGTTGATTACAAACCTTCAGAGTTTGAATTTGCTTTTACGCAAACAGCTTGGTGTTAAGAACTTTTCCTTAATAAAATGCAGTGCAATATCAACAAGAATATTAATTAAATCAGGTAATATCTGATCAGATAACAACTGAGCAAGACCGAGAGTCTGACTAAATGTTAAGTGCCAACTTTTCTATTTTACTTTAATGTTTTTTTAGTGCTCTTTATCATAGCTGACTATTTGAACTTGAATCTTTGGATTATCATTAGTGTAGCTAATATTATCATTCGTGCATATTGCTACTGCCCGCCATCGTGGACAACACCTCCCACCCTCTGCATCAGACTGTGGGGGCCTTAGGCAGCTGCTTCAGTGATAGACTCCTACACCCTAAGTGTAAGAAGGAGCGCTTCCGCAGGTCCTTCATTCCCACTGTAATCAGACTGTATAATGCTGCATTACAATCTGCTGCGTCACTGTAACCACCGTGACTGATGATTAGTCATGCACTTTAGGGTCCTTGTAATTTTATTTATGTTTCTTATATTTATTGTATTGTGTATGTAATGTTTCTTCTATTTAATTTCTCTTTCTTTCTTTCTTTAATTGTTGTTTTTATCTCTTTTTTGAGCTGCTGTAACTGTGAACTTTCCCCACTGTGGGATCAATAAAAGTTTCTCTTATCTTATGTGGGCTCCACACAATATGTCATCTTTGACTCAAATGCAATTAATGAAGTTAGCGTGCATTGTGCAATGACCAAAACACTGAACCAGCATTCAAAGCATATGATGGAGAGGTTACAGACATGAGCCCATACAATATTTTTAAGACACAGCTCATGAAGGTAAATATGTATTTCATTCTCTGCCGTCACTTTAAGTGCATTGCTTCTGGTTTTCTATTCTTTGGCTTAATAATTGTAAAAGGACAAATAACATTTTCAGACATTCATATATTAAAAAGTAATTCAGATAAGATAAGCTTTTATTGATTCCCAGAGGGGAAATTCAGGAATTAGCAATAAAGGCAAATAACATTTTGAAATAAAATATACGGATACTAATGTCACAAAATAAACGTTGCAACACAATATAAACAGAATAGAGTAGAATAAGAACAGAATAAAGGATTTGTCTTTATTCTTGTCACAGACGTACATCCTGACCTGTTGACCCAACTGCGATTGAGGCTACTGCGCATGTGCACCACTTTTACTGCTCTTAACAGATGACACGTGCACTCAGGTAAAATATTGATGTGCAATATGAAACCATAAAGTACAGATATATTTACTTGTTTGAGTTTATATATATATATATAGTTGTGTGTCGTAGCGTAATATTGTGTTAGTTTGTTGTACGTTTTGCTCAATTATCGCCGTTTGCAACGTTATTAGCCAACCTAGTTAGCGAGCTAACTTGCCAGTCAGCGTGAAGTGTTAATTAGCCAGCTAAGAATGTAGTGCTTTTTAAGTGTAAACGAACACCGTGTGCACTTTTCGTCTTAATAAACTGTCTTTACATAACTTTTATGGTGTGGACAGATGCCGCCATGTACCGCTCATTTTCTCCAAGCCTGGTTCGACCTAACCTGCCCCTGAGGAAGCCGTCATCGAGCCCCATGGCTCTTTCCGCATCGCCTCCTCCAAGACCTCTCGCCAAGCCCGATGCAGCGCCTGTTCGCCCCGCGCCACACGCCATTGGAGGCGGTAAAATCGATACGATCATTATCGGGCAACTTAGCTGGACACACCTGCCCGGCATACCCGTTGTTTTTGTAATTTGGTCAACTGTACACTGCGAACAGCAACTAAACAGCGATACAATGTTAATCCGTGAACAATATTTCATCAGATTCATTCCTCTTTTCTTTGTTTGCAGGGCCAAACAATTCACCAGTCAGCAGGGATCCAGCTGCAGTATGTTGCAGTTCTTCATCATTGGCTGTATCAATGTGTTCTGTTGAAAGTGCCGTTTTTCCCCAAAGTTTTTTTTTTCCTGTCCTCAGGTTTTAGGATCCATGCCGCCAGCACTGACTGTATACTTCTGCAACTACTGTGGTCAGCAAGGTAATATTGTCGCCATTGAAGTCATAACTGAAAATCAGAGGAACATTTATGTTTTTTATGTGTATTAATGAGCAGTAATGTATCTCAAACAGAGGTCAGAGGCTTGTCAATGATGGAGGCAAATGAATTACAATATTGATGACCTTTTTTACATAATTTCTGCTCAACATTTAGGAAAATGACAGTATAAAAAATAATGTCCTTGAGTGTGCCATCTCTTTATGTATTGATTTGAAATATATCCTGACACTATGGTACATGGTATGCAACACATTTCCTCATGGTTGTTTTGTGAATGTCAGCGTTCTTGTCAGCACAGCTCAACTGCCTGTTGTTGCTTTTGTATTTAAATTTGGTGCAATTAGAAGTTTCTAATTAACTAGCGTTCACTTGACAGGAAATTTTCGGTGCAAGCGCTGCAAGAAGACGCCTTACTGCTCCGTGGTGTGTCAGACAGAAGACTGGAAGGCACACAGACACATGTGCAAGTCCGTTGATCCAGAACCTGCAAAGTAAGCTACTGAGTACCATCGACTGTCAGCTGTTTTTAATGCTAACAGTCAGTTTGTGATTTACCTGCAGAGAGTAGAGTCATTATATAATGTCCAATAAATAATGTGCACTCACTTGTTTCTCTTAATCTAAAGAGAGAAACCGAAGGAGACCGCATCTTCACCAGTGACAAGAGACAGAGCTGGCCTGCTTGAGTCTAAGGTAAGTGCAATGATTTGGAGATCTTCTAATGCAAGTAAAACTTGATGCTTTGCATTTTCATGATTTGAAGTAACCATATGTAAAAGATTGGTGGTCTTTGTTGTGATATCTATGTTTAACCTCTGTTTATTGAAGCATGGGGATGCATCCAGCCTCCAGAGGGTCTATTTTAAGGACTTGCATATGTCTAAAATCATAAAGGGAACTGACATCCAGGTACAAAATACCCAGTTTGCCTCAACTCTAAAGACTGATTCAGCCAATGTTATTAAATACCAAATCATATCTATTTGTTGTAATTATTTGTGGTTTTAGGCATCTGTTGTAGAGTTCTACAGCCCTGGCAGGTTCTTCCTTCTTGCCCAAAGCCCTGAGCTGCTGGAATCTCTGCAAAGCATCAGCACAGAGCTTCAGAAAACGTACAGCTGCCCTTCAGCGACGACATATGTGCCCCATGTTGGAGAGGTTTGCGCGGTTCAGTTCTCCTGTGATCTGGTGAGCAGAGGCCTTCTCAAGCAATTTGACAAGAGAGACAAGTTTTAGTGTGTATGTACATTGGATCAGTCCTTGACTGTGCCACTTGTGTTTGCCTTTATTGTTGTATGTGTAGAATTGGTACAGAGGCCTCGTCCAGGCTTCGGCTACTGACCAGAAGAAGGCTAATATCCTTTACATTGACTTTGGCAATGAAGAGGATGTCCCCATGGACAGGATCAAGCCCCTGGCTGCTAATATCCCGCCATTTTGTCCATGCGTGAGAGCATATTCACACTAATTACCGGTGTCAAAATATGTTTTTGTTCCATGAATATTAATAATGCAGAGACAACCGTCAAGGTCATAACTTTCCTTAACACACAGTCTCCCACGACATAACATTCAGCAGTTTTGTAGTGTCTTATAGCTGGCATTGCACTTGCATCTATTACTTCCAGGCAATGGAGTGCTGTATCGCCGGGGTGGTGCCAGTGGCTGGCAACTGGTCAGGCGAGTGCTGTATTGCAGTGAGACAGCTGTTGGCCGGCAAGACTGTGACTGTTAGGCTGGTGGAAACACTTCAGTACGGTTGCATCCATGCTGTGGATATCCTGCTTTCCATGGGTATGTTATATAGAGTTGGGAAGGCTGAAAAACAAGATCTGTGTATGATGAGTGAAGTGTGATTTGTGAGAGAGATACACATGCAAAGGATTTGTCAAAGTTTAAAGCCATTAGGCAACTCTCTCCCTGTGTCTTTTTAGGAAAGCAGTTGAGCGCATTCCTCCTTGAGCACGGTTATGCAGCACAGGAAGCAGTCAACGTAACACCAACTGAGCAAGAAATAAGTAAGCCAGCTTCATTTGTACTTAACCGTCCCATGTCCTGTCAGCCTGCAGACCAGGGCTGTGACATGCAGGACAAAACTGGGAAGAATCACTAGACATCCCTGTTACACTGCACAGTTTTCTGAAATATGTAATATACTCACGTCTTTAGGGGGTATTAAAAGTCATGTAGATCAATTAATTTATACCTAAGCTGGCTAGAGTAAGACAATGCATTTAGCTTCTGGCCACATTTAATGGCATTGTTCAGCATCTAGATATGTTGTGTATGTACCAATTTAGAATATTTAGAGCAATGCAAGTGCTCTGTCTGCTAAGGTTCCACATTTGTGTTGCATGTTCTCTCCATATCAGAACCCTGGACTAACAGTACTGGCATAGATAGTTAAAATGAATATTAACCCTTTTAGGGTGTGAAAGCTAATATTATACTTTCAGAGTTCCATTAAATGTCTATATATCAAATAGATTGTATAACTGTAAATATAATGAAAATCTTGCTCAGATGCAATGATGAGTGCATCCTTGGAAAACTTCAAGCGTCTCTCTGATGGGAAGGATGACAACACCTGGGCTCAGCCACCGGAGCCACTGACCCAGGCAGTGGGTGACTCCTTCACTGTTGTGGTCACCCACCTCCAGTCGCCCAATGAAATTATCGTACAGAAGGTGGAGAATGCTGGTCAGTAGCATTTGTTTTAGTTCTTGCCACTTACAATAAACCTCTGAACTTTGACATGCATCATTTAACTTGAGAGCTTTTGTGTTACAGGAGTGATTCAGGAGTTGCAACTGAAGCTGAGGGAACACTGCTGTCAGGTCCCAGCCCGCCAGAACTTCAGACCAGCCCCCGGCACAGTTTGCTGTGCCCAGTTCTCAGGTACAACACGTGTGTACATATTGAGAATATATCCCCTTTTAACACTTTGCAGTTCAAGACAGTTTGGTTAATGAGAATATGCCCGATCTACTAAAGAAACACTGTCAGTATTGTAGCCAAACAAGTTGACGTGCAAAATTTCAAACTGCTGACATTTCAACCAGGTTTCAGTTGAACAAAGATTTATATTTGCCAGGAGATTAGTGTATAGCTTTTAAAAAAATGTTTTTAGAATTTGAAAATGCTTCGAACCTGAAAGTTGACCAATTCACAGAGAAAGTAGTTTCCCTCTGACATCTGTGTGTTTCTTCCAGAGGACAAGCAGTGGTACAGGGCTAAAGTTCTGGCTTATTCATCAGAGGAGCGCGTCTGTGTGGGCTACCTTGATTTTGGCAACTCTGAGGAGGTAGATTTAGGCCATCTGCAGCCTATCAGCACTGCACTACTGGCCCTGCCCATGCAGGCTATACCTTGTGGCCTAGCAGGTAGTATATCTTTTATAACTTTTTTAAATGGTTAAACTTCACCAAAGTGTATTTTAACTGTGTTTGATGACTATGTATTGTCACCACGAGGTTCCATTGCCTTTATTCAATATACATTCAGCAACTTTTTATTTTATTTAAGTACCTGAAAAATGTAATTGTAATCTCAGACAGTTAAAAATGTCTTGACCTGTCTTGACATTCCTTTTATTAGAGGAAGTCTATCCCAAATGCCAATGACACTGTTAAAATGAGCATGAATAAGCATTGTATTTGAGTATATTATGCTATAATTGCTGATTTTGAAGAGTTTTTACTGAAATTTGAAAAAGCTTGTCTTTCTGAAACAAGTTGTCTCTCACAACCTCCAGGAGTGCAGCCTATTGGGGAGAGCTGGTCAGAGGACTGCCTGTTGGCCCTGCAGCGGAGGGTATCGAACAGAATACTGCGCATTGAGATCCAGGGAGCGCATGAGGGCAAGGCTTTGGTGGCTATGATTGATGAGGCCAGTGACCCTCAGGCCAATGTAGCCGAGCTGCTAAGCTCTGCTGGTTTCGCTGCTCCTGCTCCTGCTCCTGTTAGCACCAGTGGTGACCAGCAGGCTGACCAGGCAGCAGCTGCGTCTGCAGAACCACATGGTGGGAATTAATCTCAATTACTGAGATGTGAAAATTATCAAATTGAAGCAATGATTGTTCCTTTCTTAAGAGTATTTAACAATAACAATCAACCTTTTCAGGATTTTACAGGATATTGAATATTAGAGTAATGTTAGTTTAACTGAAATGTCACTTGACTGCCATTTCATAAATCTCTATCAAATGTACTCGCTCATTGATGTAAGCATATTCATGCAGCTGTTAGAACCTCTGCTTTCAACTGAGAATTTTATTTCAAACTTTATAATTTTGTATTTCTGAAATACGTAGTGCAAGTGGACAGGCTGTTGTGAATTGTTTGTGACGAAATGTGCTCTCCAGTGCCTACCCCGGCCTGTGAGCCTCTGGTGTGGTCTTGTACTGAGCTTCCCTGTGACGGCCAGACAGTGGCACTGTTAGCCAGTGTCGTGGAGAACCCTCGCGAGTTTTATTGCCGCATCAACAATCCTGCAGGTATTGTCATTTCCTTCAGCCTAGAGGGCCACCATTATTAGTTTTTGACAGCAAATTAAGCAAATATTGGCTGAGAGTAAGCGCCATTACGAGTTCTTGTCCCAATAACAATGCTGTCTGTTTTTTTATCTCACCGTTACCTTTTGGAGTATGTTGATCTAGTTAAATCATACATATATTACGGCTAATCACCGTGAATTTGTCTTTTGTCATATATTTTATGGACACAAAGTTGTATTGGCCCCCCACAAATTATTAGAGCAGACAAAGGTTATTTGTTTTCTTCAGTGCAATAATTCATCAGATTTTTGGGACACTGTTGCTGTAGATTATTTCAAGTATTTAATTCATTGCTCTCCTATAATGACGCAAGTAACTTGAAAAGCTATGGGAAACACTGCAGTGTGTGTGATATACCAAGGTTATAATTGTTTCAGATGTCCACAAAAGATAAATGATTTTTATATTTTGATATTCTGATGTGAGTCATGCCACTTGAACAGTTTATTTCATGCATTGTGTGTTTGTTTGTGTGTGTGTTTGTCAGACCATCAGCGGCTGATAGAGCTGGGGACTGATTTGAAACAGCATTGTGAGGCAAAGGCGTCACCTTTTGTGCCCAAAGTGGGAGAGCCCTGTTGTGCCATGTTTCCTGGTGAGACTCTACTGTACCACTGGTTGTGATAAACACTGTCAGCTCATCAGACAGACTGTTAAAACATGAAAGTCTTGATAGAATTGAATATGAGTCAGAAGTTATTTATTGGTCATGATTATTAATGCTATCTGGACTGAGTTTTTATGAAATATTGCAATTGAGAATCTCATCTGTAAGTTGAACACATTATCAGTTAACACATGAAACTATTTCCTAATATCCTTGATCAGATTACATTCAGAATTAGTTTACTTCTTTATAGTTATATACATAGTTTGCTTTTTGCTCCCCAGGTGATGGAGCGTGGTATCGGGCTATGGTAAACGAGCTGTCTGAAGACAAGGTGTCTGTAAACTTTGTGGACTATGGCTATAGCATGAAGGTGAAAAAGAACCACCTTCGATCCATTACATCCCGACTCCTGACTCTACCCTTCCAGGCGATTCGCTGCTGGCTCACAGGTAGTGTGTGAGTTTATGTGACAGAGAGAGATAATAACTGTTTGTGTGAATAAGAAAGAGAGGGAGAGTGAAAGCGCTTTAGTAAGTAAATCATGACATTAAGTAATTTCTGCAAATGAAATGCTTTCTTAATTCCCGATATCTCATAATTCAGTTTCTTTATTGGGGATTTGCTGTCACTTCCAAATATGCCCCCACGTTAAATACCTGGCAGAAATCACAAATCATCTGTCGTATTAAAGGTCATGTGAGATCAAAATAGGGCATTTTGTTGCATATTCAGCCAAGTAATGATTATCACTCTAAGAACGAATGAAAATTTGCACTGAGTAATAAAAGATTTCTTGAATTTTTCTCAAAAGTTTGATTAAAAAGGGCATAAAACGAGGTTTTAACATAGTTTCTCACACGGTGTGTATGTTTGGATTCAGGTGTGGATCCCCTGGGATCAGAGTGGAGCAGTGAAGCCCTGCTGTGGTTCCAGACTCTGGTGGATGGCGAGCAGCTCTCTGCACGTGTCCTCTCTGTCACTGAACAAGGCTACGGTGTGGAGCTGGAGAGCAGAGGACAGAATGTGGCAGCAGCCCTCATTTCCGAGCAACTAGCCAAAGGTCCTGGAGCGATTCCCAAAGGGTCACATGCAACCACAGGCTCTGGAGCCAAACACCAAGAGGCAATAAAGGAAAATGCCTCCAACCAGACTGGAGCCAGTCCCAAAGAGATACCAACTGAAGGGACTGCAGCGCTATCAGAAGGTCAGCTAGAGTATATGTGTCCTAAAGATGAAATGCAGTGGTTAATGATTTGAGGAGCCTGAGTTAAGTTGTATGTTGTAATCTTGTTTCAGCGCCATCTTTCCCAGTGGACTGGAAGACAGTGGAGCTACCTCTCAACAAGACCTTTCAGCCATACATTGCAGCTGTCATTAGTCCTTCCCTCTTCTACCTGCTCGGTCCCAACCAGGGTCAGAACACTCACTCTTGTCCACGTCTGTCATAATGGTTAAAATGTGATACTCTCTCTTGTTGTAATTGCTGTGTGTTGTTGTGCAGTGGACCAGCAGAAGCTTCAGGAGGTGATGATGGAGCTGGCTGCCTATTGCAGCAACAACCAGGCCTCTTTATCCTCCACTGTCCTGAGCAGACCAGCTCCTGGGGCTGCCTGCTGTGCCCAGTTCTCTGGTGAGGAACACTCTTCTATAAATACATACTTGAAAGTTTGGAAAATGCTTAATTTTAACCATTATGTTTTCTAGGTTAAGAAAACGCTTGAATTCAAATACTCCTTGAAAAATGCTTGATTTATTATTATTTTTTTTTTACATAATCTGGTGTTTCATCATCTACACAATCACTCATGATTCACTCACTCAAAAATGATTTAATATTTAAAATGAAACGATCCCGTCATCATATTTGTTTGTTGTCTCCTGGAATTTATAGTCACAATTTAGATGTGGTGATAAAAGCTTTGAGAGTTTGAAAATTTTTGGTTTAGATACCTTGAAAGTGCTTGAAAAGTGCTTGAACTTTACTCTTATAAAGCTGTAAGCACCCTGATTATGTAGTCCAGAGATACTCTTTAATCTGTGGTCTTTCTGTCACATTGCCAGATAGACATAAGGTGCCTGCCCAAACTGTAACGCACTGCTATCGCATACAGCTCTTCACGAGGAAACCAAGTGCATTAGTGTTAGTTCTGGCTTCTGCTGGTCATTTCCCTCCAAAAAACTTTGGTCCCACTTCTTGACAAGTTGTCGGCCATATCTAGAAGTAACTGGCATCTCCAAAACCACCACAGCTGTTGTAAGAGGCAGGTAGTGAACATAGCCAGCAACAAGGACACAGTGACAAAAGAAGCAAAGCTCTCCACACTACTGTAGACATGAGTGAGCGAGCCTAGTTCAGGGTGTTTTTAAGCATTGCCCCCCATTACCCGTTAAAGCCACTAGGTGTCAGACAGGTGAATTAAAAGTGAAGGACTATGAGAGGAAGCTTCTGAATCCATCAGGTGTTTCACATCCTGACATGATATTAAACAAAGTTTTTACAAGAGATAACGCAATCAGAAAAAAGTAATAAATGCAACTTCAAATCTAGCCAATGCATAATAGCCAACAAGATTAATTCTGAAACAACATATTGATTTATCTGGACTTTTAGTGAACACTTATTTTTTGCTTTTATGCCAAAAACAATGTAATCTTGATCGAGAAATTTTATGTGACAGAAAATTGCAGTTGAGATCTGCTAGGTGGATTAGTTTTGACATCACATGGTTTATGAGGAAATTGCATCCAGAGGTTAATAGATACTGTCAGCAGGGGAAAACCCCATCGCTCAGGTGGTATCATTCCCACGCATCGCTTAATGATTACAGGCAAGAGGACAGACCAGCTGATCCATCATTGAGCTATTCCACTCAGAGGCGCGCGCGCACACACACACACACACAATCTGCAGCTATGAATTCCCTTCTCTCATTCTCCCCACCAGTTTTTATGTCAACTCTCTGACTGTGCTCGAGACCCCACCTGCAGTTGTTGCCCCCGCAGACCCAAGCTGGTAATTTGGTGTCTGCTAGTAGATATAATTACACAGCGTGTGCACAGCCAAGCATAGGAGCGGCTCTTCTTTAAACACAGTATGCAAGTAGGAGACTATAGCCTGGCATACATTCCGCAGCTAACAACAGGGTTTGTTTTAATGGATTTTTCAGTGCTGTCTGTAGGTTCTTAGCTGGTACAGTCTCATCAATTTTCAAAGCTTCAAGGCTTTTTTCTAAGATTTGAATCCTAATGATTGATAAAATACGCAAGATTAATTTGATTTTACTCTACAGTCCTATTTTTAGTAAATAATTTTCTGAAAATATTGCACATCTCATAGATGCATGAACACACAAGCAGATCAAGGCAGTAAAATACACACGAAACACCCTCTGGAGGTTGTGACATGAAGGTAAACAGATTTTCCTGTCAAAATATTCAATTTGGATCTCTTGGTGCTAACACAACTGCCGATATGTGGAATTAAACACCCTGATAGGACTTTTTTCCCCATTTTTTCAGCTGACAATAAATGGTACCGTGCGGTGGTCCTGGAGGTTGGTGAGAATGAGATAAGTGCCATCTATGCAGATTACGGCAACACTGAGAAGGTGCCATTCTCCCGTATCTTGCCCATTCCCATGCACCTGCTGCAGCTGCCCTTTCAGATCACCCGCTGCACCCTCACTGGTAAGGCAGAAGGACTGTCATGCTTGTTCTCTGAGCTGCAGCATTTCACTCCCTCATACACCCCTTTCCCCCTCTCCTCCGTCTCTAGGTAAGGAACACTTCCCTGCAGAGATGCCAGAGGAAGTGCAGCAGATGTTTCAAGGCCTGCTGTTGAGTGGCGTCCTTGCCACTGCACAGTCCTTCGATGGCTCTGCTAACGTGCTCTCACTCATTCTGCCCACCGAGAGGGGCGGGGGGCACCTCACCGCCATGATCTTGGACGCACTACAGGCCCAGGCCAAGAGTAATCCTTGCCAATTCACCACCCAGAAGGCTAACCAAACTGACAGCAGCACGACTACTGCCAGCACTACAGCTGTACCTGACTGCCCCCAGCCCAAGTTGATATCTGAAACCCAAATGGGGCCAGAAAATCCAACAGCTACCGCAACCCCAGAGCCGACACTCCAGACTCCCAAGCAGGAGAAAACGCCCTCTGCAGTGTCAGTCAATGGTTGGTCAAGTCACAATTTCACAGTGTGAAATGTCATTTTTTTAAATTCAGTTTCTAGTCTTTACTATTGCATTATACATTCAACAAAATATCCTAGCTAACTCAGTGTTTTTTGATATCATAATTTATGGTATGCATCATATCGCTTTCCTTAAAGTGCCTAATTAGGTTCAAATTAATGGAAAGAACAGCAGCAAGTAATGCTTATTTACATCATTGATAGATAGAAGTAACTGATTAATCAATTAATCTAAATAAATAAAAGATCCAGGATGTCTTGAGGTATAGTATGTGCTGAAATCCAGCAGCAGTTGTAATGATATTTTGTTTTTCAGAAGATCCAGTTCAAAAGATTATTGAGCAAATGGAGCCTCCATGTAAAACTGATACAAAAACTAATGGTACGTATGCTTTAAAACAACATGATCTGTGACTGCTTAACGTGAAATGTTTTTAAACTTTTATCACACTTTAGGCTGTTTGTCGTACTAAAATTACTTTGACTGTTCAAGATGGTATAGCATTAACCTGGCTTTCTATTTGAATCTCAGATCCTCAGTCCCCTGGCTGCTGCTGTCTGTGCCTGAAGACTAAGGTCAGGGCTGGTTTCACTGTTTTTATTTGTTATTTTATTTTGGTAGAACATTGTTTTTAGTTTGTAAAACTAGGAGTTAATGGCCACATTGTACATACAGTGTGTCATACTTGTTAAGAAAAGGTTTGAGATGATGGGATGAGCAGCATTGAAATTTGAAGTGCAAACAGATAACATGTTTTTTGTTACCTTTCACAGGTTGACCACCTGGAACAGTTGTTGCAGCTGCAGCTTTCTCTCGTCACGCAGTTAGTGGGACAGACGAAATGAGATATTTATCAAGTACATAACTTCATAGTGTTGTTCGCCAAACTTGTTGAAATCAAGCCTGTTGTGGGTTTTTTTTTTTTTTTTTTTTTTTCCAGACCATGTTTCTTTAAAACAAGTTAACTCTGAATCTGGCCTCCAGAAGCGGCCACCCAGCTTGTAATTTGAATTTAGTCACCTTATTCCAGAAGTTGCCATCCAGCTTTTAATTTTGCCTTTTAATTTTAATTTTGTGTCCTTATCACTGATTTTCTACTCTGTTCAGGGCTTTGTTTTTAACCTGTGGTTAAATTCCAGTCACTTTTTAACTTTTTAGGTTTCAATATTTCTTAAGGTTTTCCGAAAAAATGCTTAATGCACTTGTTAGGTTTGTTAAAGTTGGCGACAAAGAAAAAGATGTTAAACCTCAATTTATCCAAGTGTGTGTTTGTCTCCTGTAAGTGTTGTGGGGCGCATGCTGTGCTGCCATCTGTTCTTTTGTTCAGTCCTAATCACCTGTTCAGGTGGGATGTCCAGCCTGATTGATTTATGTTTGACGTGTGTTTCAGTTTTTACATAAAGGTTCTGTGACATAAAGAATAGAAAATGAATGCAGTGAAGTGATTTTTATTTTGTGACGTTTTGGTGGGCTGAATTTGAGTTTGGACAATTTAGCTTTGTGCAAAGCCAATGTAAAAAAGTTGTATTACTTCATGATACATTCCTCTAGTTCAGACGAGATAGACATTTAACTCTAAAGGAAACTCGAGTGCCAGATATGCTCAGTAAAAAAAATATATAAATACTATGGTAAATTACAATAATAGGAAAAAATGTACATATGTAAAGCAAATGTGGGGAAGTGAAAGCCATGAATAAAAGTACTTTTGTAGATTATAAGCAATGGTCAAAGTGCATAAAGGTGTGTCAGTGTTATGACTATGACAATACGTCTTTTACAGTGAATTAATTTCTCTTGGAGATAAAGAGAAAAAAATCTTACGAGAGTACCAATGGGAACAGTTTGCGATGCGTCTTGGTCCCTCCCTGTGTGGGATGAGAGGAGGACAAATTAAACCCTACCGGCGCAGGTACATCAGAGGTGGGCATGGCGAGTAGGTGGGGTCGCTGCTCTCCTGTCCGGAGCAGAAATCCCCAGTGGAGCAGACCAGTGCGGAAACCAGGAGGTGTGGGGAGCCGGTGAGGACCACTTTCTGAAAGAATAAATTCAAAGGACAGGACTGTGAACAGCGCATGGTAAGCGAAAAGATAGTGTCTCATGGAGGAAAAGCCAGAGTTGGTATATTTTACGAGCCTACATGGCGGAACCTGCTACAGCGCAGCATGTCATGGCTTCGGATGGACTTATTTTTGGGTATCTTAATGATTTTGCCTGTTGTGACTTGAAACTGGCTTCTATTGAAACAGATGAAAAAGTTACAGTACAGTCATGTAAAGTAGCCGAGCATCGACGGATTTTCGTACATTTAAAAGTTGAAGGAAATGTGATGGAAGTTCGTCGATGTGATTTATTTAAAGAAAACGTAACATTACAACCATGATGCACCTACAGGGAGCCTATAAGAGAAGAAAAGTCTAAAATACAAGTCCATAGGAAAACTGCTGATAACTAGACCAAAAAACAGCGGGTGTTACTCGTAAAGCATTTCTTGAACTCCATCCACTTACTACTTAGAGGCTGACACGCATCAATTTGAGTAAACCTCGTCTGCAGTTGCATGTCAAGGTCATAACCTCTGGCCCTCCTTCATAAACCTTCCTCGACCCTTGACACTTTCAAGAGTGACCAGATGGAAGATAACAGGCTAGAAGTTAAGCAGCAAGCAAAATAAACATGTTTAAATGAACAGATTTATGTGTAAGAGCATGCCTGTGTGTGTTACTCTGTCTGACTTTGTCCTCGATATCTGCACTCAGGTCTTTTTAATTTGGGTTTGTCATTTATATTGCAGACAGGCAGCTTTTATAGATTATTGTGAAGTTTCATTACATTAGATTTGGTTTTTAATTCAGTTTCTTAGTAGTTTAAAAATGTAATTACCCACTGGAGACTGGGGCTTTCCATCCTCTGTGTGTGGTTGCCAGCTTGCTCTTGCACCACATTCCCATGCTTAAATACACACCAAGGTATTTTGAATAATGGTTAGTTGTGGCTTTTGATCAGACAGTTGTCACATTGTGGGAACAAAAAGTTTCCACATTTGTTCTTCAGTTGTTTTAAAAAGTGTTGTTTCAAGTGACGCACTCTGAAATAATTTAAACTCTTGTGGATGTTTCTCAAAGTGACACACCTCCAAGTACAGGTTAGGAGATCTTAGGATTTTGTATGAAGCTGGTCCAAAAACTAGCACTCCTTTGTAATTATACACTACAGAGTGGAGGCACTTTCGAGCCTGCCAACCGATTCAAAACAGACGGCACATCCGTGGCTTAGGCCTTCCTTTTTTTAAAGGTGGTTAGATTTCCAGGAATGTTCCAGTTTTTAATGTTATCCCCGTAGATAAGGACTGATGGCCCAAAGTATTACGTTAACCATCTCAAGTCAGAAATCACTCAAATTTGACCTCACAAAATGACCCTGCTTTGGCATCAGCGTCATTGCTGATTTTGATTTTCAGTGACACATTTTGAGTCTAGAAAGTGAGATGGGAACATGTAGAGCTTTGCTCTTTTAGTTTAGCTAGGACCAAACGTCCAGCCAGACAGAGCAGAAAGGTGTTCACTGACAGGCAGAAAGTGAGGAAAGATGAGGGGTGGAAGGATCCAGAAGAATGCTTGTGAAGAGGGAGCCAATATTGAGACAGGTGTGTGCAGTGCACGTGTGTGTGTTTTATATGTAGGCATGCATGACTGCTTTCTCCTACAAGCATGTGTGTGTGTGCAGTGCACGCATTCAACGCTGCGCCCTCCCTGGCAGTAATGAAATCTCTTGTCCTCGCGGCGTGCCAGCGAGTGCACAAATAGAGCATCAATAGCTCCTGGCGATGTTTATCAGCGCCGGGCTTCTCAGACAGCCGCTGCATGTCAGCTCTGCAGATCTGTATCGCAGACACACAGACTCCTCTTAAGGAGAGGCTTCATCCTACACACAATCCTATCTCTGTCTCAGAAATACACACAGCTTTACCTGTAGGGAGGCTTTCTCTGGCACATCCGTCCTCTTTACACAAACACACACACACACACACATGCAAACACACTTCAGCCACAGACAGGATATTACAGCCAAGCTTATCAGCAGCCAGAGTTAATCAAACCTTATCTGCAGCCCCCCAACTTCTTATGAGTGCCCAGCAATGAGCGTACAGAATAAGGCAGGTGGGGTTGTTAATCCCTGATTTAGATGTCAGGCTAATGGAACAATTAAGAAGTTATATTGTTCACTCAGTTAACAGTTAATCAGGTACACCTGTGTAATTGAATGGGATTTGATAGAACAGCCTTGCTTTAATTCCTATCTTTGTGAAGCTTATAATAGTCCGTACTTATATACGTATTAGACTGTTTTTAAATGTTTCTGTCCACCCTTATTCACATACAGGAGGGGGACAGACTATTTAAAATGCATGTCAATATACTTTAATGGAATTCAGTACACTATAATCACTAAGAGGACAAACACTTGCACTTTTACGGCCCTCGTTGCATACAAATGGTGCTTTCTTATAGGCTTCGATGAAATCTTGATGGTCCACATGCTGGTGTCAAGTCAGTGAAATATGTGTCTGTGTGTGGATAACTTTGTATAGTGAAGGTACATTCCAGTGGGCTGAGTTAATGAGGCGTCCTTTTTGTATCCTGTCTGACCTGTGCATTGTGGTAACATTTGTGAAACGTGCTGTAGAAAAAAACTGATTGGTCCGTGGGGAATAATAACCATAGCCAAATTATCCTAATGTGCAGAACTCAGACCACAACCAGACTTCAGCAGTGTCACTGAAATGCAGTCATAGCACCAGGTGCAGTTTTATTAACACCAACATCCTGGTGTTCCTCCATGGTAGCTGTCAGAAATCAAGCATCTCTTCACTGAGTTGTCTTTGAAAGGTCGAGGCTCCACCTACACTTAGCTGTGAAAACATGGTAAGGGTGTACTCAGGTTACTACTTTACCACTTGATTCACCTGGTCAAGAAGTAAATGTGGCCTGTGGCTAACGTTTTCCTTCATTAACCGTCTGGTAAGGCTACACTGAACTCACTTCACTTCTCCCCTGTCCTTTTTGCTTTGCTTGCTTGCACTTCTGGAGTTGTGAACCACAACTCCAGGAATTTTGGACAAAAAGGAATGTTGTTTTTCTTTTCAACTTGATTATAAGCATCCAAAAGGAAAACAAAAATAGTATTTTGTCTTTCTGAGGGTCAGGACTCCCAAGGGGTACCAAGATAAATCTGAAGGGTCATGAGATGACTGAAGGGATAAGAAAGAAAAAAAGGTTTCTATTGCACAAAATTCTGTTTATTTTCTAGAATTTTAGCTTTTTTTTCTTGAGAACAATGTGAATGAAAGCCTGTAAAAAATAAACTTCAAATGAAACAATATATAAACAAAAACTCACTCTTATGTCCACACTAACACCATAACCTCTGGTAAGGGGTTACAAGCAATATATTGCTTCATTTTAAGGGGTCATAAGGTTGGGAACCTCTGCTGTGCACACTCCTGTCTCACATTTTTCCTCAATAACTCTCACCTCTCCTCTGCTCTTTGGTGTATTTTGTTCCTTCTTTTTGCTAAGTGTGTGCCTTTTGTTTATCGTTCCAGGTGTACCGACATGCACCCGGATATCCATCTCTCCCTCCTCTTCACGCTGCTGCTTCTTCAAGGTCGGTTGATTGATTTTATTACTGTTTTGCATTCAGTTTCAGTTGAGGAGAGCATTCTGCACCTCTCTGGTATTCAGAGCCATTGGATCAAGAACTCTTCTAATTACTGATATGGAATGTTTTTAATGTACCAACATCATTACTAATCTTTCTTTAGTTACTTAAAGAAATCGTTCAACATTTTGGAAAATAAGCTTGTTTGCTTTTTAAAAAAACGAATTAGATGAGAAGATTGATGCCTTGTATGGTCAATTTGAAGCTACAGCCAGCAGCCTGTTAGCTTAGCTTAGCATAAAGACTGGAAACAGGGGGAAACAGCTAGCCTGGCTCTGTCCAGAGGCACTAGTTTGTGTTTATGAACCTCAGCACTTTAAAATGGGCCCTTTCAGGGTTAGTGTTTGACTAAAGTTGAGATGAATATTGATGAAATTGCATATTTGAGGTTTAAGGCGATAAATGTGTGAGGCTTCACTGATGCTCCTCTGGTCAACCTGAGATTCTTAACGAGATATTTTACTGCTTAAACCTATCAAGTCTCCAGCGCTGAAGAATTCCCATTATCTTCTTCCTGCCTCCTGTGCTTAAAATACTGCTTGTTTCCAGTCAAGTCAAATTTTGCATCAGTTTTATAGCATATCTTCAGGACCTGAGAGTATCGGTATTTGCCTGAGGGGAGAGGTGGGAGTCGTGGGGCAATATAACCTTTGAGTTGTTTTCAAAAATGACAGCTTTAGCACCATCTGAAGTATTTATTAGTGGCCGTTTAAAGACTTTGAGCTTGAGCAAACCAGACTGTTTCACCTTGTCAAGACGCCCCTCTTTCCTCCTGTGCTGACAACACAGATAACATGTTGCAGCGCTTCACCGGCTAAGACATCCATGTAATCCAGCCTGTCAAATTAAAAATCCCAGATAGGTAGAAGCTGATCCTATTTTTAATCTCTGATTTCAAGGGAAGACTCCTTTTATCTCCCAGACTACATTGGGGTTAATGCTAATTAGACAAAGACATTTTCATTCACAGACATTAAAGATGCACACAGTCATTTTGCTAGAGGCACTGAACAGACAGACTTTTTGTTCAGAGCAGTGGGGCCCCGCTGACCATGAGAGAGCAGCTTGCCAAGACCCGAAACTTTCCCTGTCAGGAGGACTTTGGGGGCTGGACTGACGTTGGAATTAGGGGCAGATGAAAGGGTCAGCACTGAGAAAAGGTGGGAACCTAGGCCTCTCGGTTGCAGGTGGTACTTTTCTTTAACGATATGTGTTCTGTTGGATTTTACACTTGAATGTTTCCTGACCTCATGCAGTTTGCTCCTTCCCTCCAATGAATGAATGATGCTGGAAGACAGTTAAAGAGGGATGTGAAGTCAGTGGTTCTTTTTTCTCTGAAATGCAATGTTCAAATTACATCAACATAAGGTTTTTAGTTTTAGTGAAGTGAACTGATTTTACTATTTAATGTGCATGAATATAATAACTTCTCTCAAAAAAATGTATTGTTGCAGTTTGCTGCATCTCCCTCATATTTGTCAGTAGCAGTTACCTCCAAGGACCTCAAATGTGACCAAAAATTGTCAAGAAGTCATGGAAACACAGGAGCATCTTGGTGGTGGAAGATAAAAATGACCTGTGCAACTGCCCTGACGCCCTGACTGCAGCCATGCTTAGCAGAGGACCATCTCTCTGTCCATCAACTGAAGGGAAGACACCTGAGAGGTGACCCGAGCCAGCTGATCTCCCTCCTCTGCCTCGGTCACCGCCAGCTGAACATGTCTCAGCGGGATGCTCGTGTCTGCTCTCCTGACCGACACTCGCCTTCTCCAACACGTATCACATCCTCATGTTCGTGGCAGATCAAAGGCATCAAATGAAATGGTTGCATATGCACTTATAGTTGGAAAGATTGCCACAGATCTCATCCTATTTGACACTGAAAGCAGTTAATTCAGTGCCTGAAGTGGTCATGATGACAGTCAAGAGCTATAAATGAGCTATGACTAGTTTAGGGCTGTAACAATTAGTTGATTAATCAATCGGATGATCGATGAATCATTTAAGTGGCTTATCAAGGAAAAAAGCAGCGCAGAATTACCATTTCTTGATGTTTTAAGACTAAAACATGAATTGTAAAAATAATTGTTTTAGCCATATATAATCCTAGCTAATTTCAATTTTAGTAAATTAATGTTTTTGTTGATATTTGTACAATGAAAAAAACCCATTCCATATGACAAATAAACCACTAAAAGATTACTATTAAAAGTAGTCTGTGTTAAGTAGCAGCTGATGTTTTTCATAATTCATCTTTTAATTTCTTTACTATCATTCATGTTACTGATAAAATGGGTTACATTTACACTTCCCACAAAAACACATTATTGTCAACCTATGCCATATTTTTTTCTCCCCAACCCTCAGTGACAGAAAGATGAGCAGAGGAGGAGGACGAAGTCAATGTTACCAGCACTAAATTCTCTGTCGCAGACTTGCCCTTATTTCTGTTGAACTTTTGTACATGGAAGCTTTCTTTGATCTTTCTGTCACCTTTGTTGTTTTGCTCTTTTGACACTTGAAGAAGTCACCACAAGACATATCACCAATTTTAGCTAATTAGCAGGCGCTCAATCAACAACAACGAGGCGGACAGCCTGAAGCACTACAGCAAAGTTGACGGGAGCAAACTGACAATTTTCCCCTGTATTCTGACTGAAGAGAAGGACTGTGCTGTTCAGAGAGCGGGATCTGTTTTAATGTGGGGATGCATGTTTGTAAAATCACTCAAGCGCTCCGTCTCCGTGCTGGACAAATGCCTCTGTGACTCGTTGGGGTTACCGGGGACAACAAGGTTTTTTCTGAACAGGAAATCACGTCCCTCGCTGCTCTCTGGGCTGTACGTACGTGTGCCTGAATAGAGCAACGTCCTTTCAGTGAATGGAGTGAAAGAATGGTTTTCTTCACTTGTCCACTCACATTAGCTTTGAATACTTAATTATCCCTCACAGATGGGGTCAAGTGGGAGTCGGTGAACTGTACTGGCTTCAGGGACAGCACCCTATTTATTATTTTTCTTTACTTTTCCTGAAGGCTCTAATGAAGGTTTTAGAATGACACTAAGTAGATACAGTCAACATGCAGAAGAGCTGAGGTTGAGTTGAGATCCTGCTTAATTTTGTTGTCTATTTTCAGAGTTTTAATTTACAGGAGAAAAGCAAAGATGAGAGAAAAAGTATAACTTTGTGTTGCAGAGTTAGTTTTCATTAGTTTTTTTCTAACTTCCTCTCCTTTTAATCATCTTCCAATCCCTCAGATTTATCTTGTGTGGGCCCTAAACCCCAGATTGGGAACCACTGATTAACATGTCATATTAGAATACAGGTAGCCTAGACACCAATTTTCTGTGTAATAAATTATGTTTCTTTAATGTTATTCTTGATAAAAACATCACCTGTGCATGTTGTGTACGGCTTTGTTGTGCACTGATGGATATGGTTGGCCTAACTACTGTATCTAAATGTCATATGTTGGCGCCATGCATGTGCATGATACTGTGCATGTACAGTATGTGTGGACATTTGACTGACCTCTGTGTTGTTTGTCCCTCCCAGTCCAGCAGGGCACCTCGGTGCAGGAGATCCAAACCGGCCATGAGAACATCATAAAGATCAACTCAGCAGGAGAAAGTGAGTACCTTACTGAAACCACGTTCATCATGACAAAATGGTAAACAAATGATAAAACTTAAGAAGGAGGTTGTGGTGAAGGAAGGAGCTGTGACAACACATGATATACGTGAGTGTATCAACACTGTAACAGTGAGAAGTGTGAGTTTAAAATAGTGGTGCTATAAACCTGCATGCATGTAATTGGACGTTAGCAGTCAGCTGATAGCCACACAGTTGGTAAATGTGCCAGTGAAGCTTGAATGAAACAGCTGATGCCGCTCGGCGAATGCAAGCGTAATGAGGCTAAAGTGACAGACTGTGCAGGATCTGATGTAGACAGAGTTGTACAAACATTTTAAAGTACGATGCAGTTACAGTACGTTATACTAAATAGCTAATAAATAGTGAGTTAGAGTGACAAGACTTTATAGAATCCTTTGAGGTGATGGGTGGTCTTTTTAGCCTGGTGTCTGTGTCACAGCCCAAAGTGTTTGGAGGTGACTTTCCCACAAGCAGACAGACAGACGGCACACTCTCTCCATCTCTAATGGCCCCCCTTCATGATCAGCTGCACAGTGCTGCTGTCATGTTAGAATGTGCCATGTTATTTATGTCACTAGCGAGAAAGAGTTTTTGCTTGGTAATGCTTTCGTGAGTGTGCTCCTGGGAAAAGAAAACGGAGCTCTGGCATGCTAAGCTGTTTTTCTCTTATTATGTCAAGGTATTATTTTCATCTGCAACAGCCCATTTGTTCACTAACCAGGATAATCCCATAATGCCCCTATAGAACAATAGAACAGGAGCTCTATGCCAAAAATGCAATGAAGACAATGAATGAGTTTGGACCTACATCTTTATCTGGATATCCAGTGTGTTTAACTGTGTGTGTGCGCGCGCGTGTGTGCGTGTGTGTGTGTGTGTGTGTGTGTGTGTGTTTCTATGGGAAGTGATGCAGTGCTCAGCAGCCATGGATGTCCTCTTCCTCATGGATGGTTCTTACAGCATGGGGAAGGGCAGCTTTGAGCGGTCCAAACACTACGCGATCAAGCTCTGTCAAGCACTAGACATTGGACCAGACAAGGTTTGTTTTCCCTCTGTTCTTTCCTCTTCTCTTTCTCTCACGTCAGTCATCATTCATGTTATTCTACCCTTGTCCAGGTGCGAGTCGGCTTGATTCAGTTTGGTTCCACTCCTCGGCTGGAGTTCGCCCTGGACTCGTACACCACCAAACAAGAGCTGAAGAAGCACATGAAGAAGATTTCTTACAGGTGTGTTTCTCCTCTCATCTCACCCTCAGACAAATTATGTTTTGGGATGCAAACATGCAACCAAACACTGTTTTTTTTATACTGCTGCAGCAATATGACTGAAAAAATTCTGATCATGAATGTATAAGATAATACAGAAGCGCATATGTAGTTCATAAATTCAAATTAAGCTCTGACAATTATTGAACAAATTAAACAAGCTGAGTTCATGAAAGACACACCTGAGAAACTTCCATTCAGTTAACGAAGGCTGTGAGAAATAGTTGAAAGCTTAAAAAAACTAGAAAGTGAACCTTGAGAGAATATTTTATTACAGATATGTGTTCCCAAGGTCAAGAGTGAAGAGAGCTCCTGCAGTCTAGACAGTTCATCTTTGACATCCGTAATGAAACTTATGTAATTTTGGAAATGTTTCTGAATTGAATGAGTTGGCAATAATGTCAAAAGAGGAAGTTAACAAAATTGACAAAGATTTATTTATATGTTTGAAAAGTTACATGATCTGGACTGGATTTATTTCAAACTCATGCTGAAAGCAAAACACACACATTCGGACACATTCAGAGGTAATACAAATGCTCCCTGGAAAGGAAATCAAATTAATTTCAGATTAGACCACAGGTGGTCACTGGATATTGGGTAAGCGCATAAGCCGAGAAAGCGGAAGGTAATTTGGCCAGGTGTGTGTGTGCGTGCACGTGTGGTGTTGACAGTTTGGAGGTAACATTTTGGCTTGCCATCTGGTTTGAAATGGCTACCCATGTTTTGAACATATTAGCTGTCACATCGCCTAAAATCAAACTAGTACCTCAGAGAGTTCAGGTGTAGCAATACACTGTAGGTGTATGTGTATTCATGCATTATTGGTAATGCACTGTTTTTAATTAAACTGGTGTAGTTTCCGTTCAAAACTGTTCTTTATCCTACTGCTCTACTTTGTAATATGCATCTCTTCTTCTGACCAATCATATGAGCAAGAATGTGAATACAACAAACAGCACTGCAGAAGATCCAATTGTCGAAGTAGTTGTCTGTGATAAACTTGCTTTTTCAAGGATTTAGTGTGTAAGCTTTTAGAAAAAGATGGCTACACAAACAAAGTATTGTAAGAGCAAGTCTTAAATAAACAACAGCTGCAAAAGCTAATCATCAAATAGAGTCTTTATCCCTCATTGTTGTTTAAATTTGCCTACTACACTTAAAACACGTATTCACCAGGGTCTAAAATGTGAGTAGTATGTGTCATGTAAGATATACTGTGTTGTAGAATATAAAAGAGAAAAATCTGAATGTTAAGAAACCAACACATTGAGTTGTTCACATAAATCTGCGCAAGAGAGCAAAGATCTTAAAATCAAGCGTGAAGGCCTTTGTGGTTGTCGCTGTGTTGTCTCATAGTTTCAGCGTTCCAAGCAGACAGAGCATTTTTGTCATGGTAGAAAAAAGTGGGAAAGATAATATGGTGGCACCCGTCGCTACCTTCATGTCAATGACTTTGTTTCAGCAGTTCTTTCTCCCAACAATCACGAGGCACTGTGAATCTGTTTCTTTGTGTCTAGTGGGAAGACTGAAAGCGGCTCCTGCTCTGCTTGACATTTATGTCTTTTTAAACAAACATAATAGGTTTTAAATGGGTTTCTTGAGCCCTGGGGTGATGAAACTTAGCCAGCAGTCAGACAATTCCATTTTCAGTCCAAGAACTAAAAGAGGAATCCAACCAAAATTGATCTGTGGTTTACTTTGGCAGTGATATGCAATACATTATTGACTCTGCTGGCTTCTGTAGGACAGTACATATTCTCTAATTGTTCTGTTTCAGTATTGTTCTAACAATAACGTGAAAAGTTCTTTTAGTTCTCAACATTATTCTAAACTCTGAACTCCCAGGGGAGGCGGCACCCAGACGGGCCTGGCTCTAAAGTACGTGCTGAGGAAGGGTTTCCCAGGCGGGCGTAACTCCACCACTGCGACCCAGATCGCCATCCTCTTATCAGATGGGAGGTCTCAGGGCAACGCGGTGCAGGCGGCTGCACAGCTCAAAGAGACAGGCGTGGTCTTGTTCGCTGTGGGCCTTCGCTACCCCAGGTAACACATTAAACTACTTCCTTTTGTTTGCAATGCAGTCTCTAGAAAAAAAGGTCACAGTTTTTTGGTTTTCCAGGTGGGAGGAGCTACATGCTTTGGCCAGCGAGCCGATGGAGAGCCACGTCTTCTTTGCCGAGCATTTCTACGATGCTGTAAATGGCCTGTACACCACGCTGACCGCCTTCTCTGTCTGCAATGCTACACCTGCAGGTGGGACTTCACTGGAGTGCTACACATGCTTATTATATTAGTTTGGCTTCACTGATTAGAAATAGTTAATTATGCACTAGAGGAACATACATTCTTTTTTGTGTGAAAATTAGGAAATGTTCTTCTGTTGTGTTGCTCTAACTCCTTCCACTTCTTGTCCCCACCTGACTTCCTTCATATCCCCACTTGCACTCTTAACACCTCTCCCTCCCCAATCCTCCTGTCCTGTTCCCCAGGCTGTCAGGTGGAGTTGTTTCCCTGTGAGAGGAAAACACTGGAGACAGTGAAAGAGCTGCAGGGGAATTTCATGTGCTGGAAAGGCTCCAAGGGGTATTCCCCGTACACATCTCTCTGTCCATACTACAGGCAAGTGTACAGTCAAAAATACAGTCTTTGTGAGAAGATGAATTTCTGCACTTTTACAAGAGACAGCTCATCCCCTTATTCACTGAAACTGCTACAACTTGTGTAAATCAGCACGAGATGTTTGCTAACTTTGGAAAAGAATTTAAAATGTAGTTGGTTTGTTTTTCAGTTGAGTTCAGTTGGGTTTGGTCAGGTATGATGGACCCACCGCAGTGTCTGGCAGGTACTGAAGAGGCCACAGAAACAGGTTTATGATAAAGAAGGAGGCTGGTGTCATTCTGGGCCAGACTTTGGGAGGGGGGAAATATGTGACTCTTGTCTTTCATTGCTCAGTGAACCACAAGGCTATGGTTGTTCAGCAGGGCAACTCCCATGTGTTAATGTGCTGTGTCAGTGAGAGGGTATTAATAAAAACAAGCAAATGTAATTGTGTCAGACCCTCCCGGGGCAAATTAAAATGGCCTTTGACAAAATGAATTTCAAAGCGCACTGAAACTTCACCACAGACAAGCAAGTAGAGCTCACTGTCCACAGAACCATCGCAACATTTCATTTGATCTTCCAAAGTGTTCCTTATTTCTCATAAATGCACTAAACTGCCAAGCAATTTTTTTTCACAAAAGCTAAAATTAAGCAACAAGTGAATTTCGTGTGTGTTGCAGGTACAACAAGGTGTACAAGAGACACCAGACAGTCTGCCATCGGACTATCTGTCCAGGTAACAACACTGTTCTGTCTCTTTCTTTCTCTTTGTAGATGATGTGTTTGTGTATGTGCTCGTTCATATACATTTATGCAGCCTACTTCCTGCCGTTCTGTCTGTCTCCGCTGTACTGTAGACCCCTGTGACTCTCAGCCCTGTCTGAATGGTGGAACATGTGTATCAGAAGGTCCAGAGGGTTACCGCTGCGTATGTCCACCTGGCTATGGAGGAGACCCACACTGTGGTCTGTACACTGTCTTTACACTCACTGAGATATTAGCATTGCTTAGGTGATGTCTCATCTTAACACTTTAATGCAGTGAAGGAACTAACTTGACCCTCCATGCCTCCTCAGCTCCTGCGTTATCACTGGACTGCTCTGTAGACTTGCTGTTCCTGGTGGAGGGCTCTGCCACGCTCACCTTGGAAGGCTTCCTCCGCCACAAGTCCTTCTTAAAGCGCTTCCTGCAGACTGTGATCGGGTCTGACAGCCCCAGTAAGGTCGGCCTGGCGGTGTTTGGCGGAGAGGCACGAGTCGAGGCCCAGGTGGGCAAGTTCAAAGGGGACCAGAGGGGTCTGCTTAAGGCTTTGGAGGCACTTCAACCAATCGGTGGCGAGACCCATACAGGCCAGGCACTCCGCTATGTCACACGCCACGGCTTCGTGAGCGCGCCAGTCTTTGCTGACGTCACGGACGATCTGCCCCGCGTGGTGGTGCTGCTCACTGCCACTCCTGCCGCTGACGAGGTGGTAGAGCCCTCAAAATATGCACGAGACAGAGAGATCTTCCTGATAGGGGTGGGACCAGACTACTTAAAGGGACAGCTGAATAATATCACAGGAAATCCCCAGAGGACTATCACCTATGCATCACCTGAGTTCAGTGCCAAGATCCCTGAACTCAAGGCTAAGATCTGCAGTGTGGATAACCAAGGTACTGAATGACCAACATAGTACTCATACTTAAAGCCTCTACTTAGGCCCTATGGAATTTAAATTCAGTGTTGGTTACCAAAACACATTGTGTGCATCCTTGAGGTCTAACAAACGTGTTTAATACATTTCCTTCCTCATAAAACATTTGCAAAGTCGATTTTTTTTACAAGTTTGAATCCAGAATTGTTTACATCCATGTTTACTAGCAAGCAGTCTTCTTCTTCACTGCCTTTGCTGGTGCATTTCTGCGTATCTTGGTGCATTACCGCCACCTTCAGGTCAGTGGAATAGTGTGAAACCATTGCACACGTGCAAAACGGGGACCCACTCATAAAAAAACTGCTCCATAGCGCTACTAGAGGTCATAAACTGCACAGGGGACATTCAGTGCATATTATAGTACATATATTTTCAACATTTGCAAATAAATACTTACTGTATATATATATATATAATCTTTAAAATCTCCCTTTTTCTGACTGACATGTAGATTAATAAGACATTTTACAACATAATTCTTTGTCTTCTTTGTTTTTCAGGTTGTCTGGGCCAAGCAGTAGACCTGGTGTTTGCCCTGGATGCCTCAGGTGGCGTCGGCCGTGATAACTTTTCCACCCTGCGCGACTTTGTGCGCAGCCTCACCGTCCAGTTCGACATCAACCGCGATGTGGCCCAAGTGGCACTTGTGACCTACAGTCGGAGAGCCACCACCGTCTTCAACCTGGACACCCACGAGACCGGTTCTGCCATGCTCAAGGCCGTAGGTGACGCCAGCTACATGGGTGGAGTGGCTTCAACGGGCGCAGCTTTGCTTCACATCCACTCCAACGTCCTGACAGTGGCCAAAGGGGCACGGCCCGGAGTCAACAAGGCTGTGGTGGTTGTGACGGATGGTTCAGGCGGGGATGACGCTGTTGTTCCAGCTCAGAAGATAAGAGACAATGGAGTTTCACTGTTTGTGATTGGTATCGGAGATATACAGAGACAGAGGCTGCTGCAGATTTCTGGTTCCGAGGAGCACATGATCTCGGTGCCGTCTTACGAGGATCTCAAGTACTTTGAGGATGTGCTGGTGCAGATGCTCTGTTCAGGTGAGCATGCAGGGAAATACCATTCCTTTCCAGGACAGCTAGTTTCACTTGTTCTGATGATAGGAATAAGGGGTCTATTAAGAAAAAATGTGATCTTCAATATATTGTTTGTGATTTCGTTTCTGTATTTCCTTTCATTAAAATGTCTTTGCAGCTTTACCAAAAACAAATAAGATAATTAGTGAACTTTATGTTAAGGTAACTGGCTGTTTTATGATGCATTTTTTCTATTAGAGGCTAAAATGCCGGTAAACCTGTGCAAGCCCAACCCATGTATGAATGATGGGATCTGCATCCTTTCCGGAGGGAGCTTCCGTTGTCAGTGCCAAGGCTATGAAGGACCACACTGTGAAACAAGTCAGTGACATTAATGAGTCATTAATTCCTTTGTTTTTCCACCTTCCTTTTCCTTTCATTATCATTTCATTATCCTTACTCCTTCCTATAGAACCTTTCTTCTTATCCCTTTGTCAGTCAAAGCTTTTGATACTTGTTTTGCTTTCTGTTTCACTTAATCTGGGGATATGTGTTAAACTGGTTGTCTGACCACTCTTACTTGCACTACTTGACTCTGTTTTAAAGTTGTGGCTGCCGCCGTCACAGCTACCAAAAAAATCCTTGTAGCAACAGCTGCGTTATTTGCATATGCAGAAGTCGTGACTTTTTCTGTTTGTTTTTTTTCCCGTAGGAAGCAGCAGGCCTTCATCCAGAGGAGATCTGCCGAGGCCCGCTGGTCTCAGGAAGAAGAGCAGGCAGAAGAAGAGCCATCAGGAGCTCCTGCATCACTACAAACTGCACCGCAGGAGACATGCTGCCTGATAAATACATGCAAATAAGCACACATACTATACACAAAAACACGTCACTTATGGACACTTAAGAACCAAGGATGTTTGCGGGTACACAGTGGAGTAAAGGGAACAGTAATGTTACTGTTTCAATATTTAAACTTGCACTCGAACTTCAGCAAGTGCCTTCAAACTGTGTGTATTTCTACTGCAGTGTCCATTTATATTTGTCAAATTTCTCAGCCATCACTGTACTCACTGTTGTGCAGTTGTCTTAACGTGGTTCTCTTGTCTATTCAAAGATGTTAACTTTTATATTATAGTGTATATCTGTGTCATGATTTTGTTATTTTTTTTATGTATAATCAACACAACCTTCTTTCTTCAAAGACAAAAAGACAAAAACATCAAATTTGTGCCAAAAAATGCTTCATACCAAGTTTCAATTCAATTCAGTTTTATTTATATAGCGCCATATCATAACAAAGTTATCTCAGGGCACTTTTTCGAATAGAGCAAGTCTAGACCGACTCTTTATATTTACAGAGACCCAACAGTTCCCACCATGAGCAAGCACTATGCGACAGTGGCAAGGAAAAACTCCCTTTTAACAGGTAGAAACCTCGAGCAGAACCAGGCTCAAGGTGGGCGGTCATCTGCCTCGACCGGTTGGGTTGAAGGGGGAGGGGGGAGCGGGAGAGAGAGAGCAGGAGGAAAGAGAACATACAGCAGCTCAATACAGCATAGATATGGTAATGGCATTGATGTTAACACCAACGGAAACAACACTAAGAGCAACATTATAATAGTAATACTAATAACAACAGCAACAACAGCAATAGCATCAGCGGGTGCAGAGCAGGAGCACGGGGGCAGCAGGCGGCAGCAACCACAGACCCAGACTCTACAGCTCCGGAGGCAGAAATACCTGCAGAAAGCAACAGAAGGGGAGAGAGAGAGAGAGAGGAGAGAAAGCACACAACCACGGGAAGAAGTTGAATTAATAACAAGCATTGATGGGATATGAGGGCGTACAGATGGAGAGGAAGAGGACGAGAAAGGAGCTCAGTGCATCATAGGAAGTCCCCCGGCAGTCTAGGCCTATAGCAGCATAACTAAGGGGGGGCTCAGGGGTCACCTGAGTCAGCCCTACTATAAGCTTTATCAAAGAGGAAAGTCTTAAGCCTACTCTTGAATGTGAGGAGGTTGTCCGCCTCCCGTAAACAAACTGGGATCTGGTTCCACAGGAGAGGAGCTTGATAGCTGAAGGCTCTGGCTCCCATTCTACTTTTAGAGACTCTAGGAACCACAAGGAACCCTGCATTCTGGGAGCGCAGTGCTCTAGTGGGGTAATAGGGTACTATGAGCTCTTTAAGATATGATGGTGCCTGACCATTTAGGGCTTTGAAGGTGAGGGGAAGGATTTTAAATTCTATTCTGGATTTTACAGGGAGCCAGTGTAGAGAAGCTAATATTGGAGAAATATGATCTCTTTTCTGGTTCTTGTCAGTAAACGTGCCGCAGCATTCTGAATCAGCTGGAGAGTCTTAAGGGACTTATTGGGGCAGCCTGATAATAGAGAGTTGCAATAGTCCAGCCTAGACGTAACAAATGCATGGACTAGTTTTTCTGCATCTTTTTGAGATAGGATGTGCCTGATTTTTGCAATGTTACGTAAATGAAAAAAAGGCAGTTCTTGAAGTTTGTTTTATTTGGGAGTTAAAGGACATATCCCGATCAAAGATAACTCCAAGATTCCTTACGGTTTCGCTGGAGGCCAGGGCAATGCCATCTAGAGAAACTATATCTTTAGATAATGTGTTTCGAAGGTGTTCGGGGCCAAGTACAATAACTTCGGTTTTGTCTGAGTTTAACATCAGAAAATTGCAGGTCATCCAGGTTTTTATGTCCTTAAGGCATGCTTGAAGTTTAGCTAATTGATTGGTTTCATCTGGCTTGATCGATAAATATAATTGGGTATCATCTGCATAACAATGAAAATTTATGGAGTGCTTCCTAATAATATTGCCTAAAGGAAGCATATACAAGGTGAATAGAATTGGTCCAAGCACAGAACCTTGTGGAACTCCGTGACTAACTTTGGCGTGCATAGAGGATTCATCATTAACGTGTACAAACTGATATCGATCTGATAAATAGGATTTAAACCAGCTTAGTGCAGTACCTTTAATGCCAATAAAATGTTCTAGTCTCTGTAATAGAATGTGATGGTCAATGGTATCGAATGCAGCACTAAGATCTAGTAAGACAAGTACAGAGACAAGTCCTTTGTCTGATGCAATTAGAAGGTCATTTGTAACTTTCACCAGTGCTGTCTCTGTGCTATGATGCACTCTAAATCCTGACTGAAAATCCTCAAACAGCTTGTTGTTGTGTAGAAAGTCACACAACTGATTGGCGACTGCTTTCTCAAGGACCTTAGAGAGAAAAGGAGGGTTAGATATAGGTCTATAATTTGACAAAATCCCTGGATCAAGAGTGGGCTTTTTAAGAAGAGGCTTAATAACAGCTACTTTAAAGGACTGTGGCACATAGCCTTTAAATAAGGACAGATTGATCATATCTAGTACATAAGTGCTAACTAAGGGTAAAATTTCTTTAAGCAGCCTAGTTGGGACGGGGTCTAAGAGACACGTTGATGGCTTAGATGAGGAAATCATGGAAGTTAGTTGATTACGGTTGATGGGAGAAAAGCAGTCTAAATGTACAGGTTTTACAGTTGTTTCTAAGGTTCCTGTGTTTGAAGATGAGTCAGTACCAACTGAGGGCAGGAGGTGCTGAATTTTTTCTCTAATAGTTAGAATTTTATCTTTAAAGAAGCTCATGAAGTCATTACTACTGAGGTCTATAGGAATACATGGCTCAACAGAGCTGTGACTCTGTCAGCCTGGCTACAGTGCTGAACAGAAACCTGGGGTTGTTCTTATTTTCCTCTATTAATGATGAGTAGTAAGCTGCTCTGGCATTACGGAGGGCCTTCCTATAAATTTTAAGACTATCTTGCCAGACTAAACGTGATTCTTCCAGATTGGTGGAACGCCAATTCCTTTCAAGTTTTCGCGATGTTTGTTTTAATTTGCGGGTTTGCGGGTTATACCATGGAGCTAACCTCCTCTGTTTTATTATCTTCTTTTTTAGAGGGGCGATAGAGTCGAGTGTTATTCGTAGTGAGCCTGCAGCACTATCAACAAGATGATCAATTTGGGAGGGACTAAAGTTAGCATAGGAGTCATCTGTTACATTGAGACATGGAACTGAATTCAATGCCGATGGAATCACTTCCTTAAATTTAGCTACAGCACTATCAGATAGACATCTAGTGTAGGAATGTTTGCCTAATGGCGTGTAGTCCAGTAATAGGAATTCAAAAGTTAATAGAAAATGGTCTGATAAAAAAGAATTCTGTGGAAAGACTATTAGATGTTCAATTTCAATCCCATAAACAAGAACAAGGTCGAGGGTGTGGTTAAAACAGTGAGTGGGTTCATGTACACTCTGACAGAAGCCAATCGAATCTAGTAATGAGATAAACGCAGCACTAAGGCTATCATTTTCTACATCCACATGAATATTAAAATCACCTACAATAATTATTTTATCTGTTTTAAGGACTAAGCCTGATAAGAACTCTGAGAATTCAGATAAAAATTCAGAATACGGTCCAGGAGCTCGGTACACTATAACAAATAGAATTGGCTGTACTGTTTTCCAGGTTGGGTGTGAAAGGCTAAGAACTAGGCTTTCGAACGAGGTATAATTTAATTTAGGTTTAGGTTTGATTAATAGGCTTGAGTCGAAGATGGCTGCAACTCCACCTCCTCGGCCTGTGCCTCGAGGAATGTGAGTATTAATGTGACTGGGGGGAGTAGATTCATTTAGGCTAACATATTCATCGTGACACAGCCAGGTTTCAGTAAGACAAAATAAATCAATATTATGATCTGATATTAGATCATTTACTAGAACAGCTTTAGATGAGAGAGATCTGATGTTTAAGAGTCCACATTTAATTCTCCTATTTTGTTGTACTGTTGCAGTGGTGGTTTTACTTTTTATTAGGTTTTTATGTGTAACTCTTCTTCTGTTTACTTTTGATTTAAATAATTTAGGTGGTCTGGGGGCAGACAACCTCCCTGTGGAGTTTAGGGTGGGTAACTGCTCTAATGGAAGCGCAGAGAAGCGTGTAGGACTGCAACTCTGCCTCCTGGTCTGGACCACAGACTGTATTAAGTCTATGGTCTGAACTCTGAGTTGTCATGGCTTTGGGCCACTAATAAATTTGGCCAGATTTCTAGATATGAGAGCGGCTCCATCCAAAGTGGGATGAATGCCATCTCTCCTAATCAGACCAGGTCTTCTCCAGAAAGTCCGCCAATTATCTACAAAGCCCACATCATTACCTGGACACCACCTCGACAACCAGCGGTTGAATGATGACATGCGGCTATACATGTCATCGCTAGTAAGATTAGGCAAGATTAGGCAAGTGCCAAATATAATATTATGACATTCGTCTTCACAGTGGGCCCTTCCTAAATTCAACTGAATGAGGTTTTTAAGATGTTAAAAAGATCATTGTTTATTCTCACTAATGAACAAAATTATTTTATAAATATATGTACATATGTATTACCTTATTAGTTATATTAGTGCTATATAACACTAAGAAAATACGGCTGTTTTTTAAAATAAACTTACCCTGTTCTCTATGATTATCAGTTTTGAGGAAAAGAGAAAAAATGTATAATGGGACAAATTGCATAATATATAATTTGTCAATCCAGCTTCAGTAAAATGTGTCTATTTAAATGGTAAAATTATTCCACTTGTACAACAGCTAACAAGCTCTAAAGTGGTATATTTGAAATTATTCATTTTAATTCACTTCATTTAAAATTTAAACACTTCAAACCTTCAAAACCGTTTGCCAGACAAACATCCTATTATCAAATGACTCCCCTTCATGAATGTTTTATTACTTCATTAGTGAGAAGTTGACTCTAATTACCCTTTTAAATTTTAATGCTGCAGGCTTCCAGTGTCCTTTGCTTTGTTACTACAGTGAACCTTCACCGTTTTCAACAGACTGGACTGACAGATGTAACGTTAAAGGCAAAAGGAGACATTTTCATAAACAAATTTCAAGCAAGTATTGTCGTCAGTACATTTTTATTTGAATAAAAAGTGCATTTTTAGCTAGCAATACAAGCCGGAAGGCTGAATAATGGTGTAAATATATTTACATCTTGGCTACCAGCATATATGAACCAAGTTACAATCTAGATTGTACCAAATGGCCAATTTTGTAGAGGGGTGTTTCAAAATGTTTGGCTGTGTTTTTTTTAATGCTGAAACATCCCATTTGTGCATCATTATCAGGAACAATTGTTAGACTGGCCAAAATGCTACTCCTTCAATGTCCTCCCTTAAGCAAATGGAGAAATAACAACTTGCCAAAAGCCATTGAAACTAAGATTATCCAGTGGAATTTGAGAAGACGGCTTGTGCCTCTCTCTGATCGGCTCTTCATAGTCTTGGCAAGAAGGTGATGAGGATGGAGGATCCAGAGGACTGTGGGTGTTGATTTCTGGTCTGTTAACTCGGCGGCTCCTTGCTAAAGCACGACAAGTTGTGGACAGCCAACACAGGTCAAGAGAAACTTGTGGATTTGAGAGGTCAAAGGGCATTCAGGTTTCCTTCTAGGTGGTGGTTTTCTTCTCCCACTCCTGTTAATGCAGATAAAGATAAAATGTAAAGTATATACAATCATAATGGTACTTCCTGAAATATAAATTCTTGTTCTGTGCGTGGAACTGATACTCAAACTGGGACTAAACCCTAACTCATGATCCATGTTTTAAGACGTACCTCAAATATCTTGTTCCACTGAAGCGTGTGTGCTTTCAGTATATATATATATATAAAATCTACAGTCTTACCTTAGCTTTCTGCAGGACTGTGCCTTTGGTGGCCATGATGGAGGCAGGTCTGTTCTTTAGCGCACAGACAGAGTTGACTGGGGAGGCTAGGTCTGCACTGATGTGGCTATTGGAGGGTTGGGATGATGATGATGATGATGATGATGATGATGCCTGGGGAGCAGGCAGGGTTGCTGCTTTAGGCTGAGGGTAAAATGGTAGAGAGGTAGTTAGGGAGTGAAGCAAACTGCAGCTCTGACTAAAGAGTGGAAGGCTTAGATGTCAAATGTTTCATATAGCTCAATTTCCCGTGTTCACCCTTATGACTAAGCGCTTGTACTTCGAGTTCATGAATCCCGCTGATGGGGCTCTGAAGTTCTACGTTTATACCAACAGGACCAGGACACTAACCGTGGGTGTCTCCTGGAGGCTGCTGTCCAGTGTGGTTCCCAGTGTGAAAGGCCCCGACTCCACCTTCTTCAGACTTTCCTTCACTTCTACCAGTCGTAGCTCCACCTCTACTCTGTGGTGCTCCGCCTCCCGACACGCCTCCTCCTTCAGCTTCAAACGGGCTTCTAATGAGGCCTGCTGCTTGGGATCTGAGGATAACACAGACGGCTGTCAGTCACACAGATCAGTGTAAACCTGGTGATCAGAGCAGCGATGTGCCACGGGAAGTGCAGGTGTACCTTGGCAGGCACTGAGCTCCTCTTTGCTCTCCCTCCTCTCCTTCTTCAGGTTGGCCAGACTGCTCCTCACCTCCTCCCTCTCTTTCTCCAGGCGGTCGCGCTCATCGATGTAGCGGCGCATGTCTGCCTCTGTGCGGTTCTTGCCCAGTTTCCCTTCGACTGCGCCGGGACACCCTGGGAATTAAAGATCGACGTTTTGAACATTTCAGCCCACACACAAGTAAAACAATATCCAATATTTGTCATGACATTTGCCCAAGAGTGACAAGAAAAACAGAAAAAGATGCATTCATTTTCTCACTTTGACTGTAGAGGATGTAGCTCTTCACTAGAGGGAGCCATGGTAATGTAAGATTACAGAGAAAGGGAAGCAGCTGATCTCATTCAGTGTCTCATTCATTTACTCACTAAAACGTAACAATTTTAAGACCATTTTCTGCTTAATGTAAAAAATGTACTTTCCAAATATCTTTAAAAATGTGTGTGTGGAGGTGGGGATAGTGATACCAATGGGTTTGACATGCTCGCAACAATACAAGTATAGTGTAACAAACCCAATGTCCCTTTTTTTTTTTGGTCCTCACCTATGGTATGTGCCTTGGGCCGCAGGGGTTGAGGGCTGTGAGGGAGCCCGGAAGCAGTGTGAAACGTTGGGCCTTTAAGGGTCTGTACCCCGCAGGAGATGAAGGCCTGTGGGATTCCCAGGCTGGTCCTCTTGGGGGTCTCCTGGCTTTGGGATGAGGTCTTGACTGTCTGAGTTTGTGGCTGCGGTGGAGTCGGTGGAGTGGGAGTCAAGGGGCGCTCCTGTTCTGGTTTGCTGGTAGCAGAGGTTGAACTTGTTCCGTCTGACACAGGTGTTGGCTCTGGCTCAGTACGGTTAGTTGAAATGACCTGGAATGAATGCGTACAATATAGAATTAAAGCCCAAAATATAATGTACTACTTTTAACAGCTATTTGCTCCAAATAAAGCAAATATGTAATGTATATTTATATTTATATATATTTCAATAAATCCCTATTATACCTCTTTCATTTGAGGTGAGGAGTCCTTCTGGTCCTCTTCTGGGACTGGCGAATGTCTAGAAGTTTCTTTGGCAGGGGAGGCTTTACCCCCACTGGACGTATGGAGGAAGGAGCGTACAGGGATTAGGTCCAGGTAAACCCTGTTTTCAGTGTCCTCCTCTGTTCCCACTGAGCATGTTTCATTATGTTCCTGCAGACTGCTGTTTTCACTGTCAGGCAGGCCGCTCTCTTCAGCATCCTGTGTTACACGGGAGTAGGAAGTTTATGAGATGGAGAGTGGCCAGATGATGTAAAAATGAAACTGAAATAGAAAATTGATCACAAAACAACAGAGAGGCTGCAGGTTTTTTGTTCTAGATGATTTTACTGATCATTCTTTTCTGAGTGTTACGCCAGTCAACATGGATGCCAGAGGCAGAGTTTGACTGAGATCAAAACTTGCACTTTTCCTGACCCCTGTGCACATGATTTAATATGCCTGACTTCAGTTATCCCATCAAACATGTTTTGCATTCATTTTGTTAATCATTAATTTATTAAATCTGATATCTTTCTTTGCTTGTGAAAGGTAGTGGTAACAAGGAAAACATCCTTTTTTTTTTACATTAACATATATTATTATACATATTCGTGGATATTACAGCTGTAATTTATCGATTAGTCAGTTGATAGGAAATTAATTTGCGTTTATGTAATTTTTTATGCAAAAATTCACTGATTCCAGCTTCTAAACTGCCAATATTTCATGGTTTTCTTAGTCTTCTATAGACAGTGCAGGCAGTGCTGTTGCTCTAGGGTCCGCGGGGGGGCCCATAGAGAGAGCGGGCCCTCCAACAATGTGTTGGCAGGAGAACAGGCCCTTGCAAGTTGGAAACATATGCGTGTGTGTGTATGTGTGCGCTTCATAACTAGTAACCAGCGTGCACTAGAGTCCATCATAATTGTGTGCACTGGGGCCCGACGAAACTACCTCACGCCACTGCTTCTACGAGAGTAAACTGAGTATCTTTTGGACTGTTGGTCGGACACACAGAAAATAATCGATAGATTAATCGATAATGACAAAAAAACGTTAGTTGCAGCCCTAATGGATATATTACTAAAATCATATTTCCCTTTTTTTTAATGTGGTAAATTCTGATAGAAGGTTTCTTTAAATTAACTCTACAAAGCAAAATAGTAAGCCACATTTCTCCCAGAATGATTCCTGAGAGAATCAGTTTGATTCCCATCACCAGTTCAGTGTGTTCACTGTGATAAACACGTACTACAAAATGTAACAGCTGATTTTCCAAAACTAAACAGCTGTACAGGAATACTGTATTGATACTGGAAGATGATTAAATGTCTCACTTTTTTTGGTTCTAGATAACTTGATAGTGTGTTTGAATCACGAACATACCTCTGGATCAGCTATAGACGCCACATCATCATACAGCTCATCAGAGTTGTGAGGAATGGCGGGTGGGGTATCGATGTAGGTGTTTGGCTCTGAATACCTCCTCTGCATAAAGCTAGAGAGACACACAAACACACAGAGAGGTCTCGCTTTGATATTGTTCCTAAGTATGCATACGCCAAGGGGACCAGTTTCCCTTAAAAGTGGACAGAAGTGAGGGTCTTACTATAAGGATGTCTTGGCAGCATTGACGATGCTGGAGATCCTTTCAGCATTGACGTAGTCGTACGTCAGCTCCTCGGGGTCCGTCTTGCTCCCCATCTGTGACAGCAAGAGGCCCAGCCAGTGGCCCATGTCCGCGGACGTCTTAGCCTGAGAGAGGAAAGGGAAGGGAAGGGAAGGAAAGGAACAAAAAGGAAAGGAAAGTGGAACAAAGTGCATTCAGTACAAACCATGCACTTACAACATCATGAGTTTAAAACCAGCTCACGGTTTTTGTCACATGCTATCTGTCACTTTGTATTAATAAGATTATTGCTACAGCATAAATTCCCAGCAGTATTTCAATATGCAAAACCATTTAAGAAGTGAAATGTCTATCCTCAGCTGAGCAGTTCTACTCATCTAAGAAACAGCAAGACATAACGAGCATGGGCGTAAATCAGCAACGCCACACAACAAAGTGGTAACACTGAGAACAGGAAAGTATTCAGTGTCACTGATGCATATAACACAGCTCTTCTATCTTTTCAATAACCAGCCTAAATTACACCCATAATAAGACAGTTTCATAAAGAGACACAAAAATAAATGTGAAATAAAATACATTTAAAAAACCATAATAAGAAAAAAGCAAACCATAAATGTGTCAGATAGAGCCCTCAAGACTAAACATTAAATTCCATTGCTTATGACCAAATATGCACTGCAGCAGGGTGGTACTGGAAAGCTAATGAAAAAGGGCGTAGCATTGGTCCCCAAAATCCCAGTACATCCACACCCTTCACACACGCACTCATGTGCGCACAAACATGCAGACCACCCTTGTGCGCACACATATATTACATAGGCTAAGTGTGATGTCAGCAGAAAGTGATTTCCAAATGAGCACGTTAGTGTTTATGATTCCTGTTAGTAGCTCTACGCCATTTTTCCTTTTGAGAAATGCTGACGTTTGTTTTTTCTCCCCCAACATTTCGCCATTCAAGACATGTTACTTGTGGTTATTTCTCGGAACAACAGTGACCCGTCCTCTCCTTCAGGGTAACGCTGAAGTAAGCTCTCATCTGAGGCAAACATGAACTGAGGACAGGAAATATACTGCATCACACCAGATGTCATGGTCTATTTTTAATCATCTTCAGTGAACAGTTTGTCTAGCTTGTAACCCACAAAATAAGTCTGACACCCGTAACTAACAGAGTGTCAGAGAGTCAAACCATGTATTCAGCAATGGTTGGAGAAATATTTGCATCACTAAACAATTGTAATTTTATTCAGCTTTTACCGCCATAGCACAGTGAATCTGTTGGATTCGGCTCTAATATTCAATTTCCTTATAAACCTAAATCCAAAACATGTGCGGAGATGTTGCAAAGCAGCAGAAAAGACAGTGGTTGGTTGTCTACCTCTAGGGTTGCCAGCTGTGCGCCGTCCATGTCAATCCTAAAGGAGTACAGGTGCTCAGGAATGGGGTCGGGCAAAACACTGCAGCCCCCCAGGGTCACAGCTGGCTGGCTCACTTTGTTCTTGCCCTTGTCCTGGTAAAACCACAGCTGGCCGTTCTTGATAAGACACCAGCAGGTCCGCCATTGGCTGTTCACCAACACATTGAGGTAGCCTGACAGAGGAAAGGGAACGTAACTAAATCATGAGGTACCTGTTTCTCTTCCCAGTTACTAATACTGTATTTACATCTCAGCATCTCATACTGCATTGTTTTATGTTACCCAAAACAAGTTTCATGGCCATTAGACTTCACCAATGGTTCTCTACATTTGTTTAATGTCATAAACCCATTGTTTTTTATTGGTTATTGCTTAAATCAGAGCTGACAAATTGTTGTGGTACTATCTTGGTGGCTGAAAATGATCAAAGTGCTGAGGACCCCAGTTTTGTTATAAGAGCGTATAATTATGACTACATTATTTAAAATCAGAAGGCTACATATGGGAAAATATTGACATGTTTAGTCTGGTATAAAATAGCGACACACAGAGACCTTGACCAGTCCTTCCCTGTTTGTATGAATAGCTTCCAGCAAAGGCTACAGAACAGAAAGTAACTGTGTCAAAGGATAGGACCTGCACCTGAGTGACAATCAGTACATCCTTTGATAATTTGGTATGTGCAGTAGATCTCTGCTCACCTGAGGTGTCCACACATTTCTCTGGGCTCTCTAATGAAGAGGGCTTTTTCTTGCCAATGTTCATGAGGTTGCTGAACTTCAAACCTGCACCATATTTTTTCTTCACTGTGGAGGGGAAGAAAAGAAGCACCATGTGCTTAACCCCATATTTTGTACTGATTCAAGTCTGCGTAGGAACTGAAAAATAAAAAGCTAATGACTGACTCACCATCTTTGATTTCGGGAGTCTCAGCATGGCTGTCAGTGCTGCTGCCGCTCTCTGAGGCCACTGAGTGTCTCTCACTCAGCTCTCCCTGTAAGTTCATATCAACATTTTTGTCATTTAGTAGGCATGTTTATCGGAAATACAAACTATGACAAAGAAAAAAGAAAAACTGTTACTGAGCCTTGTGCTTCCTAAGCAGAGCCAATCAAAAACTCCTCAGACCTCTTCCACAAGTTCTCTGATCATAGACTACAGGTACTCTAAAGCACAGAAGTTCAAAAGTAAGTGTACCTTTGTACAAATGAGCCTTGGGGAGTCAGACACAGAGTGGTGGGTGTCACAGTTATCAGCTGGCTTGGGACTGATCTCCTGAATCACCTAATGAACAAAGAGGAGGTTGAAAATAAGTCAAATCATATGATTGTAATTCATCCTTCAGCAAATTAACACAGCAGAAAGTTGAGTAATAACACTACTCCACACTGCTTTTGAGAGCTAATTAGAACGAGACTTACCCTCAGCCACTGCTCTGTCTGCTCCTTGCTCTGTAGCCCCAGCACGATGGCCTCCCCTCCCACTGGAATGATCTTCAGTCTGTGCTCTTTCCTCTTCACCTGCTTCTCCTTGTAGACCACACTGCAGCCAGACAGACTCACATCCAGCAGAGGCGTCTGCTCCTTGGAGCTCTTATAGCACTGAGAGAGGCAGAGATAACACTGACTTAACCTTGTGATTGTACATGACAGTTTAACATGTACAGTATGGTAGGGCAGCATGTTTGTGGCAGTGTACAGTATCTTTAGAATGAAATATTTGCCATTTAACAAATATTAGCAAAAGACTGCTGAAAAAAGTTTTCACTCTTCCACACTTTTTCCAAAATCCATGCTGTTCTATTATAACAGTACCTTTTGCACAGATAGCCTTAATGATTTAGCACAATCGACTTATTAATCACAGGGCCAACCTGACCCTCAGGGGGTTTTCTACTGTGATGTATTCAGGGGAATTTTCATACAAGTCTATAAATATTTAAACATTTTTACATAGCATGAGTCATTGCTGAATGGTTACAGGTAATGTAAAAGATATCACCTGTTAATTAGTGAGCTTTGGAGGTGCTGGTAAGCATATTATTGAACTTTGGAGAGAGTCAGACTAGCTATTTTGCCCTGCTTCTAGTCTTTATGCTAAGCTAGGCTAATTGCCTCAGAGCTCTTGTTCTGCTTTAACTGAATATTTGGCCACAAACTGCAAACACAACATTGACATATTATCATCTAATAAAAAGTGAGTGTGTTAGCAAACAGCTGCATTAGCAAGGAAAATATGATATCATAAAACCCTCTGTGCCCATGACCATAATTGTCAAAAAAAATCAAATCTGAATTAAAGCCACTTGTTTTTCACATAGTCTTTTACCCACCAGCAGATGCTGGTCTTTGATGACACACAGCTGTTTGGCCCACTGGCCCAGCCACTTCTTCCTCCACAGGAAGGCACAGATCCGAGCGTCCTTCATCAGCTCAATGGACGCCTCAGCTGACGGCCACTGGTGCTGCGCTGACGGGGACTTTTCTCTCGTCACTTCCTCCTCATCGTAGGACTCGTATGAACTGCTGACTGCCTCCCCATCATCTAAGGAACAAAAATCAGAGACGTGATGCTGTAACTCAAGAAACTAAAACAAAGAGGCACGGAGGGTATGGGGGGGAGGATTTCCTTGCAACAGCCAGGCTGCAAATAAGCTGTTAAAGTATTGCTGAAAGATGGTGACAGGAAAAAGATCCCAAGATGTGATGAAAAGGAAATCAACAAATTGAGGAAATTGAAAAGATGGGACTGATTAAAGTCTTGACCTGACAAGTTGTTTCTCTACATGCAAGACGCTGGTCATGCTGGATGGACAATGAGGACTGAGGACTGAGGGCATGCCAACTGGCCCATGCACATTCTGGCTTATGCCTCAAACTGCAAGACCAAGACATGCCATACATAAACACACACATCCAGTGACAGAGAGGTAGCTACCCCTGTTGATAACAGCATAGACCACACTGTCAGAGCTCTGCACTCGCATCCAGGGCCCTGAGAGGAGGCCAAAACAATCCAGATCTACACAACATCAAAGGAAACAAGAAGAAGAAGAAAAAGAAGAAAGTAGCAAGATTGGAAAAAAAATAGGGAGGAAAAAAAGTCTTAAAATATTTATAGAAAAGATACATGTAAAACAATCTTCAGAAATTGCAGTACATGACAACAATAGAAGCTCATTGCTTAATTAGAAACTTTTTTTTTTAGCATTTCAGCATCAACCTATACACGTAACACTCTCAGCAACAGGAAAACTTTAAATTAGTCCACTGTTCCAAACTACATAAGGGAAAATCCATGACACGTGTTCTGGCTATTGAAAAATGATGCATGAAGTGTTTCTAATTAACCTTATTAATCTTTGCAAATATATCATAACATAAGAATTGAATATTCTCCACGGCTGTGGTATGCATTTAATCAAGGCAGCAATTCTGAAGAACTACCTTATACCTTAGCATTTTAGCTTTCAGCATAAGCTGAGGCTTCTTATAACATATGGTTATGGTGTCTTAGTGCATAATATGTTATGGTATAGGTCTTGCAGTGCATGAAATGGCTTTCTCAGAAAACCAGACATTTTTTCTGTGGAGAGTATGTAAGCAAGTGCCACTATTGTGTCAGTTGGTTTCCATTATGGTTAACAGCTCAAGCCCAACGGTTCAGGTTTTCTAAAGAACAAACACAGCAGATGACTTTCTTGGTAAGTTTATAACTGACACATTTCATTTGTTTGGGTTGGAAAATACAGCTGAAATACATATATGAACAGCAAAACATCACCCATCTTATTTTTCAAGAAGGTATTCCAAGGTTTACCGGTAATGACCTCACAATGGACTGCAGATATCTTTTGCAGTAGTATTTCAGCAAGGAGAGCATCAAGTATTGAATCAAACAATCCTTCAGCGGGGCCTTGCCATGAGCATTGTAAGCTGTGTCCATGTGAAACAGCTATGGGAAAGAAGAAATATAACATTGAACCAGAGTTCTTACCATTGAAAGTTTCCTCATAGGGCTGAGCTTCCTCATAGTAACTCTCTGAGTTGTCTACACAGGCTGGAGCAGGAACGGGGGGTAAGGGGAATGGCTCCCGACCCATCACACCCTAACAGATGAGACAAGGATGGGAAAAAGAGAAAGGTGCAAAAAGAGAGAGGGGTGAGGGAACTTTTTTTTATCCAGCAACTTCATTTCAGTGATGTGCCCAACAACCATATAGCCTCCACACAGGTATGTGCAATGAATGCCCCGAATGTCCAGGTTAACAGCAACAGCAACGCACACTCATGCACATACACACACACATGCACATTATCAACAGGTGTCCCCCCACCCCAGGCTGAACATGTGGCTAATCCTTGTCTGACCCTGTGCACTGGAGAGTTACATGCTTGCCTTCAGGGAAGAACATATGTGTGTGAGCATGGAAAAGAGAGCATGTATTTTAATGTGTGTGTGTGCGCGTGTGCGCGCGCGCGTACGTGCGTGTGTGTGGGCCCTGTGGCTTTCCTGAAATCAATCAGCAGTCTGGCTTCACTTCTGTCTTTCTTCTCATCTCCTGTGTGGTAAAGACTGCCTGTCTCTCCCTCCCCATACTGCTGGAAACCACCAGACTCTGCTGCTTGGCTGCTTGAATGAATCTCAATTCATTACTTTTTTTATACTCACACTAAGGTCAGTTAAATACAGTCTGTGAAATTGTGCGTAAAAATGTTAAAAATGTAGAAATGCAAAAGGCCTGTTGGCATTTCTATGCATAAGCCCAGCATTAAGGATACCATTTTAGTTTAAAATAGAAGTAGTAGTAAGAGGGACATGGCATCACTATGTTGTAGGGCGTCATACATCCACACATCTGGTAACTGCTGACAATTCTGGAGAAATTTAGGAGAAAGCCACGTCAGATCCAGTATAAAAATGCTTCAGGGATACAGTCACAGCGGTTTAGTAGATAAACACAGATTCTTTCTTTGACATTGTGGAAGTATGAAGAATGACTCTTCTATAGCCAATTACAAGATGATACATGTCTATTCTTTAAACCCACTTTCACCCCCATCTTTCACATTGGAATTACATCATCAGGTGTGTATGTTTCAGGCACTGAAAGCTCACTTTCTGTGTTGAAACTACTACTTCCCACCAGTTGGAATGTCTTAGTTGGAAAACACGCTTTTATCTCCTAAACCTGTGACCACAAGTCTCAAGCTATCACACATCTATGGTGATATGGAGATATGACATAAGTTTTGTCTGGAACTAAGATGACGTACCATCTCTAAAAATTCAGTAGCTGCCAGTGAAGATGAAATCTATGTATTCTTTCCAGTATGAAGAGAGAAACATCATGAAGCAAACATATGGATGATGGAGACAGACTTCCATAAATGGAGAATTCTTCTGAGGTCAAAGAAAGACACTTGTTTAAGGTAAACGTATCCCTCTTACAGATTACTATGTTAATGTGGCACAAAGGCAAAACATATAGGATAAGTCAGCTGAGGACACAGCTCATAAATTCATGTTGCAGAAGTCTGATGTTTCTGGATACATTTTAAAACGGTTTTCTCAAGTGAACTCTGTGAAACCCTGTAAGTTGAATGACAAAAAGTGATTTCTTAACTATGTCTAATGTCTTCTCCCACACGCTGTCTGGATTCCTTCATTTCACCCCCCCCCCCCCCCCAAAGCTGTCACATTGTCTGCAAGATCACAGAAATATGAAATATAACCCCATATATCATGCAAACAGTGCCTGAGGGAGGCTGGCTCTGTGGAAAAGTATGAGCCTTCACAAAGTTGAACATCTTAAAGTAGCTCATAGGATCAGAGTGTGTTTAATTAAGGGTGGCGATCAGTTGGTCAAAACAGCTTCGTTGCCCTTCGATGTGGTAGTGTTTGGCACAACAAAAGCTGTTCCCTTCCTGCAATATATATATGTGAAATCAACTTTGGGAGATAATGTCTGGTGTGTAGCAATGACAAAAATGAATTAATTAAAGAGAAAAGAGGCAGTGATGTATTGTGTTTTCTGGTTACTAGCCTGTGGTGGGTCTTCAGATACCACGGTATAATAGAGTTACTGGTTCAGCTTAGATTTACAGACCAACAAAATACTGAAAAACAAATCATATTTGTCTGTTTGTGTAAAAATCACAAAATCATCATTTCTGATATGGGCTGTTAAAGACAGTCAGATCCCAGCAAACAGGGAATCCCCTACTCATGAGCTCTTTTCCCACCATATCACATCAGTGAACTAACACATTTCCAGTAATACATAGCAGATGCTGTCATAATAACTGCCATCATGTCATGGGCCACATGCAGTCATAGTGACGAAGACACTGTTTGTGTGATTAGTCTGCGTGATAGAGGAGGACTGGAGGAAAGGATCCACAAAGAAAAGCCTGGGACAGAGATGTTATCGCTGCGGTTTAAGGAGGGTTACATCAGTTACACATTATGGAGCTGGTGAAGATTTGTCATATTGCAAGTATCAGCAAATACAAATGTCAGAATGTAATATGAGTCAATTTTCTCTCTTCAAAATGATGCAATGCCAAGCAATTTATTTGTTTTTTTTTAAAGTAATAAGACGAAATGTAAACTGAGAAGGCTACACTTATTTCACTGGGTAAGATCAGACTTGTCAAACACAGGTGTAAGTAATAACACTAATAATGGCTGCATTCCATTTAGGTGTGCCAGTGCCAAAGCCTTAGAAGAAGACGCAGCCTACACGACTGAGCCCCATACATACGTGTCACTGACCTTAACATAATACTTGCAGATCAATACATTTATTTATAGAGTGCTTTCTTGATGATAAATGTGTTCATTTAAATGATAAAATAATAAAAAACCTAGAAACTAAATCACAATAAATAGAGAATATAATAATTACAATACAGTATGTTATGTCATTTTGTGGTTTTGATTTGATGTGAACAAAACCTGGACTGGACCCTAAAAGATATTTTGTTTTTAGATAATATGACCCCAGAAGTAAGAGAGACAGCTACAAAAGCTCACGAGCTGACAGGAAAAAAGAAAAAGGGATTCTTCTGGGAAAAAGACTGTAAAGTATAGTGCACACACACACACACACACACACACACACACACACAACAGCACAGCAGTGTAAACTGCTCCACAGTGAAAAAAAACAGCAGTTCAGGCATCTGTTATTAATTAAAACAAAGAGACAGGCATTCCAGAGCAGCAGCAGCCCCCCCCCCCCCCACACACACACTTATCTCTATCTTCTTTCTTTTTCTCTCTCCATTTCAATCATCTCTAAAAAACTAAATCTGCCTGTTGTTTGGGCCAAGGCTAAAGAGGAATATAGTGAGCCATTCCACAGAGCAGCTGGACTGATATTAAACAGGGAAGGGAAGGGAACATGCCAGGTGTGTGTCTGTAAGCGTATTTCTTTCTTCCAGAAGACTTTGCAATCACTCCAGTCACTTCAGCCCCTTCCTTTCCCTTGTCACACACACACACACACACACACACATGTCCTCGCCACAGAAAGACCGGCTAGAAGGAATGGATCGAGGAGTCAGAGCATAAATAACAAAGCAAGGAGAGGGGCGGCAGAGGAGGAGGAATAGGGGTGTGGTGGAGGGGCTTTGAGTAAAGAGTGGGAAAAAGAACCCAAAAAGCGAACAGTCAGAGGAACATGGAAAATCCCTGGTTCCCATGCCAAGAATCCGGCACAGTGAAAACACACACACACACACACACACACACACACACACACACACACACACACACACACACACACACACACACACACACACACACACAGTGTATCTGAGAGCCTGCTGGGAGCTCAGAGCAGAGGAGAAGGTAGTGATAAATATAATCAGTGTAGCTCAGCTTTGGAAAGACAGATTCAGGAGGGCTCTCTGGGCCTTTGCTATCTCTCCACCACTTGTAACATAACATCTCTGGTCAGAAACACTTGTGTAAAATGAAAACTATTCGAATGATATTTGAAGCATGAATGAAAATGGGAAAAATAGTCAGCTCCATTGCACGGTGGGAGGAACAAAAATAAAAATCACATGACACAAATCTTCTTGGGAACACTTTAACCTCCTCTAAACCTTTCATACTTTTGGTTCCAGATTTTGGTTTCCCCAGATTTGTATGCATAAATGTTTACGAGTGACCAACTTAAAATGTATCACTATAAATAAAGAAAATATACATGTATAAAATTGAAATAGTCGTGTAAAACAAAACTGGATTTAAAGGGGAAGTGCCAGCAGATAACGTAATCATTACTAATTCAGCAAATACATGTGCTAGCCAACTACATTGCGGTTATGATAATCACCAGTTGCCGGCAGCCACATTACCGCTTACTGTGCATGTCAACAGTTTTCCTTTCCCTGCCTGACGCTTGCGAGTGGCACAGCTGCTATCTATAGAACAACTCTATTTTCAGACCATGCAGACAGGACGCAATGGAACTCTCACAAACCTTTATTTACCGTCCACTTGTGGGGAAAAAATGGCTAATCTACACTCGAGTCACACACTTTGTTGTCACTAGAGTGCCTGTTTTAGGAAGAGAAAAAGATCCGGGTTTAAGAGATCATGGAACTGCCTGAAGACCTGGGAGTCAACCAGGATATTCATGCCGGGAATGTGACCCTTGATCTGGAGCACAGAGAGCACCAGGCGGGCTGGGTGAGAGTGAGGGTGGAGGAGAGCTGGTTCACTGTGGAGCGGGCCTTGCTAGCGAAGTACAGCAACTACTTCTGTGCTCTCTTTCACTCTGGGATGATAGAAAGTCACCAGGACGAGCTCCACCTGAAGGGAGGAGTGCGTGCAAGGGGTTTCCTCATTACCCTTGCTGTCTGCAGAGGGGAGGTTCCCACTATCAGTGACCCGGATGAGCTTGTAGAAGCTGTAGAGTGTGCTGCTTTCCTGCAGGTTGCGTGTTTGGTGCAGCATCTTTGTGACATTATTGACTCAGACAACTGCCTCTTGCTTTACCATGCAGCCTCCATCTTTGGGGTATATACACTCTTTCACAATGCTGCGCTTTTCCTTTGCGATGCTTTTGATGATTTGAAGGAAGCAGCAGAGAGTACAATTCCTGAAGACCTTCTTCAATATTCTCAATCATTGTCTCCTTCTTCTTATATTGCTATAGGCACACACTCTCCTTCACTGGAACTGCTACACGATTCTTTTAGGGTTGTTTGCTACCTTGATGAAAAAGAGGGCGAGTGGAAGCATCTGACAAACCTCCCAACTATCTGTAGCACCTCCATGGCTGGAGTGGCAGTGCTTGACAATCGATTGTACATTGTGGGGGGAGTTTACGGTTATGGTAAGGACACAGTGGACGGCAGCTTCTGCTACAACCCTGAGTCAGGGGTTTGGACTTCTCTTCCAGGTCCCCAGCAACCAAGACATGACTTCACCCTACTGGGGCTCGAGGGCCGACTCTACGCCATTGGCGGCGAATTCCAAAAACGGATCATTTCCACAGCAGAGAGTTACGACATTGAGAAGGGAGAGTGGACATTTATACAACATGCACCAAGACCTGTAGCATCCGCAGCTTGTGCTGTTGCAAGACGGCGGATATTTGTTTGCTTCTGGAAACCACCAGACACCACAGATATCTATGAATACGTTCCAGTGAAAGACGAATGGAAACTTGCAACTACCATGATGAAACCTCAAAGCTATGGCCACTGCATGGTAGCCCACAGGGACAATTTGTATGTGATGCGCAACGGGCCTTGTGACGACTTCTTGCGCTGTCTAATGGACTGCTACAACATCACAACAGGCCAGTGGACAGCCATGCCTGGACACTACATAAACAGCAAGGGGGCGCTGTTCACTGCAGTGATAAGGGGGGACTCCGTGTTCACAGTGAAACACATGCTAACTCTTGAATACACCATCACTGGAGATGTATGGAAGCCCCGCAGGCAGATGAAGGGATTTCCAAAGAGTGGTTCACTCTGGACGTGTTTACTCAGGCTTCCCAAGACGGGACCAGTTACACCACAGTTGGATGAAGAAGGGAAGGAAGAAGAAATGTGTTTACCAGACACATCTGAGGGATTTGTGGAAGCTTTACCGCAACCGTGAAATTACTGCTAAACTGAAAAACAATGCCATGTTTTTTAGGGTTTCTAAACTACAATATAAGTCTGGGAATTAAAAAAAAAAAAACATGATTCTGGAGATTGACACAAATGTTCTTCATTTCAACGCATTCACCTTCACATGCACTGACATTTGTACACACACACACACACACACACACACACACACACACACACACACACACACACATGCCCACATGCTGACACTAAGCATTTGTTCTGATTAGCAACAGCTGCTACTGTAGTTTATATTAGGGGAGGCCACTGTGCATGTGTGTGCAAAGTTCAAAGGCACTGACGGGATGTTCTAAACCTCTCATTCTCTACGTTTTTCCTGAAGTCACACTGGGCCAATTCAGGAGCCACCGGCCTCGCAGTCAGCATAAAACACACCACAGCTCTCTCACACACTCTTGGATACTCACTTCCCCAGGTTTGTTGCCCCATGAGTAATTAAATACCTGTTTCTGTGGGAGAATATATTTCACATAGCCTCTGTGGCAACATGTGATATCAATCCATAGTACTTTATTTTTAATACTTACGGTGATAATGATAGTAATGTTCTCGTTGTAACAAAAGGCCAAAATACTGTCAGTTACATTTAAAGTTGGAATTTGTCTTTGGGCTCCTTCTGCATACCGTTGAATATCATGATTTCAACTGAACTTTCCCATGTACTTTGTTGAGTTCAGCAGTCCTACTGGGGTCAATTATGCTATTACCATTCCCACCACAGTGGCAGGGGCTCAAAACGCTGTGTGCGTTAAGCCAAGTCATTTCACATGTTAATCCACTCTGGTGGAATCGAGCCGGTTATCACTTACTGCTCTGGGGGACGGCAGGTCAGGAAGGCTCTTCTGTGGGACGGGGATATGTTTTGCGGCTTTTCCATTGACCAGGGCATCTGATCTGTCATCTAGGTCATGAAAGTACAGAGTGGGAGGTCAGTCAATAACAGAAATCTTAACTCTTACATTTATATAGACAGGCATTAGAGATAAATGAAAGAGCTGGTTCATCATGCGAGTCAAACTTCTGTCAATTTTTATTCAACACTATTTCCAGATGTCCACATGTCTCCCATACATAACAGTGCTTCCTGGTACACCCCCCCACCCCCACCCCCCGTGAGCACAGATGCTCCATTGTTAGATTACAGTGACCACATAACCCAAATCAAGGGGAAGTATTTGTATGGTAGCAACAACCTTATCATGCAAAACACACACCACAGTGTAGGATCAAGAAAATTGAAGAAGACTTTGCATGAGATATTAAAGATTTATGTGTTTTAGTGGATTTGCGCTTTTATTAACAATGGTCAGTGCTTAATGTACATTCTGGTTTGTGACCTCCTCAAAGAATAATAAATAATAATAAAAATAATTACTCACTTTATTGCCAAGAGTTAGATGAGCAGATCGATACCACTCTGATGTGACGACTATCCGTAAAATACGAAGCTACAGCTAGATGACAGTTAGCTTAGTTTAGCATAAAGACTGGAAACGGGGAAACAGCTAACCTATTTTCAGATCATGTAGATATAACGTGTTAATAATTGAGCTTTAGAGGTGTCGGTAAGCAGATTTTGTTACCTTTGGACAAAGTCAGGCTAGTTGTTTTCCGCTGCTGCCAGTCTTTCTGCTAAGCTAAGTTAACATTCTGCTGGCTTAATATTTAACAAAGAGAAATGAGAGTGGTATCAATATTCTCGTCCAAGGAAGCAAGGAAGAAATTAAGTGTATTCTCCAAAATGTGGTACTATTCCCTTAAAACAAAGTTATGTCCACTTGTGAAGAAAGTCTGTGTCACACTTTTCTTATCTCGTTAACCTCTTGGGGGTGGGCGATGCTCGGACCCCTAGGTTGGGATGATGAGTAGGTCTCTGCCAATATATTAGGCCATTGTGTACTACTTCCTTTATCCTCATACCTTTCAGCTAGTGTCTATTTAAATAGTGATATGTGGATCAACATAAAAAACAAGGGCAGAGCTTTGACACAGTCACTTTAAACATCTTCTCTTTAAAAGTTTCTCTGGATTAAACTTGAATTTAGCTGCAGAACATCTTCATGCATTAGATAGGGAAAAGAAAAAGGCTTGGACATGTGCACCTCATGACTTTGTTGCTCAGGACATTAAGCAAATTTTCCATTTATGCACCTTTGCTGCAGGTCAAAGCCTTTTTGCATCATCATGAGTGGGGAGCAAGATTAACTGAATTGCCACAAAAACAGTCTGTCAGTATTCCCACATATTGTGCATGTAATAGCAATGAGATAGCTATAGCTAAGATAACTGTCTGTTTTGATTAACAATGTTTTACTGTAACATTAAAGTATGAAATGTTCTTCTCTTGCACTTTAACTAAAAGAGAAAGTTCAGGTTTACCACGCGATCAATGAATAAGAAACTTTCATTCTCACACCTCAGCCCCTACTTTCCATCAGTCTCTGAAGTCATCAGAAAGGTTGTGGCTTTGCTAGCGTCGCTGCTGAAAATATGTGTGTTAAGTCTAGAGCTCAGTGAAACCACATTCTTTAACACTGTCCAAACAAAATAGGTCAGTCTCAGATGGTGAGCAGCTATGAAGAAACAGACAGGAAATGGGGGTTAGAGGAGGGATGCTTGGGGGTGGGTGGGTGGGAGGGGGTCTGCTTGTGGCAGCTTATTCTCACGTCTGCTACTCGCTTGAATTATGTCAAATTGAGTATGAAGTGCAATCACACAATCATATGTCGCTAGCATGGCTAAAAATGCTACATTGTGTCATTATCCCTCATTTTCAATAGATGAATACAATCCTTTTCTTAATAGATTATATTTCAGCTACTTTTTAGAAAGAAAAGCAATTCTCAAGTATCAGTATCACACGTTGGAGAGGAATCTTTTGAAACTCACACCTTTTCTGTCATTGTCCTTCCCAGTAACAATGACTTTGTTCATGTAGATATACTCCTCGTCTGCACCTGCTGGAGACAGCAAAAGGTTGTTAACAGGTGACATCAGCGTACTTCAACACAGACACTTTTACATTCTGGGTAGCTACCACAAACACAAAGAAAGAACACAAGAAACTAGAGGGAACCGCTAGACAAAACACTAGACAAACATGCACCATAAGTGATACATGCATGTTTTGCACCTATAGTATAACAGTTACAGTATTCTTACAAATCTTCTGCTACAGTCTCTACATTTGATAACAGCAATAAAAGGAGAAAAGTCGTCCAAATGGCTGCACCTCTTCAGCCCATGCACAGTTATTCTACAGGACAGCGCTACATGCATGGTTCATCATTATAGCTTTAATCAAACTGAACAGACAGTATGTGATTCGTGCCTGTCAGGAACACAAGAGGACTGCTGTCTCAGTAAAACCCTTTGAGGGACAGGTGAGGATCCAGCTGTTGAAACATCAGGGGCTCCCCAGACTCATTTGTTTAACATTAAGTGCTCTTTGACTCCCAGAACCCTCTGGATTTTATTGTGAAAAGTTGCCCACCTTGACTATACTGTACATTCAGGCTTGTGCATTGTTGCAAGGTTGTTTCACTCCTCCTATATTCAACCAGTGACTAATTTGTTACCTTTTTTCTTAAAGTCATGTTGCAGTATAGTGACTAGCTTCGAGATAGACCTCTCCACATACTCTACACATACAAGTAACCTGACTGTATACAATCACAAGAAGAGCATGCATGCTTTGCTTCCGATAGAATTTACTTGCAGCACCGATGGGAAAATCTGACTCCTCCTTAGTGCCAAACAAACTTTCATCATGTTTGTCAAAAGTCCAGGATTATAGGGGAACTTGACCCAAACAAGTGGCCTATTGTGCAGACAGATGGGCCCATTATTGACACCCACCCTCACCGTGGCTGGCATTCATCGGACATTAGTCAGAAAACTCCTTGCCTGCACAGATAGAGCACTGTGTCACTTCTATCTTTGAAGTTTTGAAGATCGTACAACTAAATATACAATGGAGCTCCTGAACTTGGTCCATCTTCTAAGACCAGTCTAAGCATACAGAGAGTTTACATTATAACCAAAAGTATAAAATTATACTTCCACTCAAAATCTGCATGGAATTTATATTCATAAACAAGAATTAGGAGTGGTCAGTTTCTATCCAATCAGTCTTTAGTTATATAGGCATAAAAAGTCAGAAAGAATAGTATTTAATTAAAGCGAAAATAAGAAAATATAATTATAGTCATAGTTGTGGTTTCCTGTGACAACAATAAAAGCACAGTGATTAGGCATTTAAGTGCTTGATCAGGGCTGCCATTAGAGACTGAATTTGACTTCTCTTTGCACTCAAATGTAAATATTTGCAGGTCAGTGTGAGCAATGGTATCATTTAGGCAATAAGCGGAGATGATGAAACCTCATGTCATTCATCAATGCTGAAGTCAGCTTAGTGAGAAAAGGACTGTGTTTGGTTTAATGTCGGTCTTAACATGGTGGAGTAATTACAAGCTGGCGAAGACGTCGCCATAACATTGCCACATAAACAGTTTGAATGAATGTCTTTTCTCAAACAATAAACCCCGTGGTTTTGGCTCAGCAGGCTCCAGCTGGTTACTGTAACCTGTTATGGGAATTTGTTCCGGAGCTGCAGCAAAGTTTTGAGGATGGTTGTTTCATTGAATTAAATAATTTAGCTGACTAAGATTATACCCTGAGAGGAAATCAAACAAAACCCTGACCTTGGATGATACACCGGAGAAGGTTTCTCCTTTGAAATAGATATTGTGAGGTGAAACCAAACAACAGCAGAATGAAATGGTGTTTTGCCTGTACAGTGAAAACAGATTTTTCAGGGGAACAGAGTTGAAATGCTATTTATAAACGGCCGCTCAAAGGAAGTAAGCGTCCCCAGAGGATAAATGCAGCTTCGGAAAAATGATACAGCTTGGAGCCAAGAGAGGAAGTACGGAGAGACGAGTCCAGGACCTGAACATGGAAAAGCATGACTGCTGGTGTGTGTTGGTAAGCGGTTGTGTGTGTCAGTGTGTGAGAGACAGAGAACGACAGAAAGGGAGTAGTAAAACCCATATTGGCTGTTATAAAGATCAGACTAAAGCAAATATCTTGACTGTCTAATGTTTTAAGTATGCAACTTTTCCCTGCATCACACAAAGCTAAGATTTCTGAAGGAGCGGCAACGTGTCATTCATTATTCCCAATTAATCACACACCTAGGGGCTGAGGCTTGGATGAGGCTCAGAGTAGCACTGGTTCACATCGTAACTAAGTGTCTTCCAGGCACCGTAAATCACATCAGCCCACCATGAGTTGCCACATTTTCATGTTGAGTGTCAGAGCCAGTGAGCAAGAAAAACAAACTTGTCTTTAGCCGTTTGACAGGATACGTTAACAGGCCATGCATCATTTCACGATGAAGCAAGAGGCACTTTGTTTGATTATAGCTCGCTTGTAAGCGTAAAACTAATAACCACAAAATAAATGTCAATCTGATCATTTTGCAAGGGAAGTAGAAATGCAGGCACAAGTATTTAATTCAGCCACCACAATGTGGTTTTCAGCTACCAAAATGGGATAAAAGACCCCAAATGTATTTGTTAATAGAAGCCTGCAAGTGGATAATTATTACATGGTGGTTACTGAGAGTTTAAAAGAGCAAGAAAAGAAATACCAGAGTGGGTTTCTTGATAGCTTCGCTTAGGCCAAACAGCCGACAATGTAAGCTCAGTGGACTGTGAGAAACTCAGGGCATGACCACATAAGGTGCAAAGCCAAACTAACTGCCAGTCAAAAGCTTTTGAATGGCCCGTATTTATTTGTGGTTAAACCTCAAACTATTTACCTGTCATGTAATCACAAATACCACAACATTACGAAATATAAATAAGGAACACTGAGGAAATGACCAGACTCTCATTCGGATATGGCCTTCATCTTGATTCCCCTCATAAGGCACCTTTAGCAACTGACCATGCCTCAGTCAACTGAGTGCCATTAGGATCTGAGAGCTTGCCAATAAATATATCATCAAACACAAATATTTACTCATATTTCTTGGAGCTGGAACTCTTCCGTAACTCTTCAGCAGCCTTCATGGGAGGCAAATGTCAACTCATAACACAGAGAAGACAAGATTTTATGTCTCTGAGGAATGAAATATTGTCTCACAGTGAAATAACCAAAGAAAAGTCTAGTGTCATTGGGCACTTTGGTTTATACAATCAAACAACATACTGGGACAACTCACACACCTTTTCTCAGTTCACTTGTAGTTTCTAATTTTGGGGGATACAGTTACACTGTAAGATTGTACTAAAATGCTAAAATAAAAGGTGTTCAAATGTACCTTTTGGTTGGTTGTCAGTATATCTAACCACTCATTTCAAAACCAGGCAGAACAACTTTCTCTTTCTCTCTTCCTAATACAACAATTATGTTATGAGGTGTTATATTATCTAAGACCTGTTTCCAATCTTTCACTTCCTCCTTGTCTTTGTTTTGAGTTGCACGTGTCAAAAAATATTCAAAATGTCCCCAAAAATATCCACCAAATTCAGTTCCTGAATTAATTTAAATTTAGAAGTAGGTCATGCAGTTTCTGATTCGAATTTCCTTATTTATCTACACCGCCAATTTTAATATTTGTTAATAAAGTTAAGGGGCTTTAACAGGTGGTGAGTAATCATCTACAGGTATGTGCTCCTCATAGTTTACTGTTTGGTCTGCCACAAGCTATCCGCTGAGCTCAGGTTGATTCAGTGGATGCTTTCCTGACTGAAAAGCCTATTAACCTCCCACTCTATGTTCAACAACCAACACTTCTATTCTGAGTTTTTCCTTCATACCAATGGAGGCTTTGTAGGACTGGAGGAGATCAGAGAGCAAGCCCTTCTGGATGGTGGCATTCCCGCTCAGGGTCTCCTTGTCCAGGATGAGCAGGAAGCGGTGGAGCTCCATCACGAGCTGGTCCAGCACTGGAAGCACAGACAGACAAGAGGGTCTCAGAGGTATAGCAAAATAAAAATTCCTTCATGATAAATGGTACTACACATTTCTTGGCTTGAAAATATGTAGGAGTATTAAAACAAATGCTTTTGACCAGAACTGTCACAGTTCCCACCAGCAAGAAAAAGAAGAGCCACGAGCAATATAAAGCCTGGCAGAAATATTCAGAATATTATACTTTAATTTATGGCTTTGGACAGGGAGTTCAACTCAAGGACTTGTCTTTTAACACTGAATTTAGCTGCTAGTTTGTTAGCTATTTCATTCTCACGGCTTGGCTTTTGTGCTTTAAGCCGTGTGCTGTATGCCAACATTTAACATGGGAGAGACTCTTCAGAGGTTTTTATCTGGCAACAGTCGAAAACCATTCAGACTTTATGTCATTACTCCCATCCAGTTGCTATTGACAGTTGCAAGTCTGTTTGAGGTTGTTTTGGGAGTTTCATGATGGGTTTAGTGAAAGGTCAAGCCCAGAAGAGGGAGGAGCCTGCTGGGGCAGAGTCGGCGGGGGCCACTGCGTCTGGGTGCAGCCCACACACATCCTTCAGGGGTCAGCGCTCTCCACTGTGTGGGGGGCTCTTTGTGTTTCCCTCCACTGTCTCTTGGCCTCATGAATAGGCCCCTTGCTACAGTGGGCCTCAGTGTGTGAGCACTCCACCAAAAGACGAGACAGAAGGGGGATAAAGAAGAGAGACTTTATTAAAGGCAAAGGTAGGTCTGATATCAGAGGGGGTGTCATCCTGTTCTTAGATACTGGAATTGATGAAATCCCCCACAGAATGTGCACCATTACCTTTTCATGTTTTTTGTTTTTTTAATGGGTCTCTGTATGATAATCAGCTGTACCATTGATTGTTTCCACTTGGCTGATAGACACAAATTTAACCCCAGAAGACAGTCATGCGTACAGACAATGAAGGTATAATCTAATTAATAATGTAAATTAACAAACTGTTGCAGTTCTATCCTCAATTAGCATTAAAAAAAACCTTCAATCAGCAGTGTATGGCACTTAGTAACTGAGTAACTGAGCTCACTATTTATAAATCCCTTAACTCATCTAATTTCCTTTTTAAACTAAACCTAAAACCAAGTCAAATCTATTTTACAACGCTTGCTGAGAGTTAGATGTGAAGATCAATACCACTCTCATGTTTAAATTCATAATCATTGTTTGTGCTTTCATTGTAGATCTCACAATAAAGTTGTTCTTTATATGGTATACATATATATATATATATATATATATATATATATATATATATATATATATAGGGTTGCTTGACTTTGACCCTGTAGGACTATTTCCCTTTTCTACGCACCTCTACAGTGTAGATACTTGTGAGTATCACTGTCTGTGATTATCACACATAGCTCTATACAGTAGCCTAATTTTCAGACATTACATTATCACATATATACTAATAAACGCCTTCTTTCTGAAACCACTGGACACATCAATGGTGAGCCAGGACAGGAGTCTTTGTACCCATGACAACCAGACTGCTGTAATTAAAACTGAAATCAAACAAAGTTAAAAGTAAAAACACATATTTTTGTACACCGGAAACAAAAAACTACCAATTATATGTGAAAATCACCTGACTCTACTCCCCATAAAATAAAAAACTATCACAGATTGAATTACTTTTATAAGGATAGTAGACTGCTCCTCTCTGTGTGAGCTCTTTTAAAACTGTCAGCTATTCTGTTTTAGTGGCTCCAGCTGATCACTAGCCGAGCCTTGCGGAGGAGTACATTCATGCCCTCTCCCCTTCCTTCCTACACTCTCACACATCAAAGGACCTCTGCACAGGGGAGAAATTCTGCAAAATAAGGTGTCACACGTGTAAGCTTTGCCTTTCGGAGATGACGAGAGGCTTTCTCAAAGCTACAGCAAGCTGGGTTCGTTTTTAATGACTCCTGCTCAAGCTGAGTCAACTTCTGCTGAGAGGTCCTGTGGTAGGAGGACCCACACCATCAACATAACTGGTTTGGACACATATAGACCCACACACACACACACACACACATAGGGTATGTAAAGTAATTACAATCAGCTTAAACAATGATAAAGATCCTTAAAAACTGTTACTTACTCCTCTATGTGTCGAAATGTTTTAATGATTAAAACCACAAACATTTACTTTCATTACATTTCCAATAGTTGTTTAGTTGCGCATGTTTGGCTGCTCAGTATGAATCTAAACATTTTTCCAGCTTCCCCTCCTTGTGTGTTTGCAGAGATTGACTCTGATGGCCTTTTGGATTGGGGGACCCTGGGAAACGGAGTCAGCTGACAGGACAGGGAGGTCTGTAGCAGGCCGTCTCTGTGGGCTACGGGTTGGCTGGACGCCCACTGCACATCCAGTGAGTGACCGCAGCCTCCACAGCATAAACAATTCACTTCTGTAGAACAGCCAAAAGGATTCTGAGAGACCATCAGCCAGCTCGAGTGCTACAGTGTTTTCAACTTAAAAAAATATATTTTTGTAAAAAGGGCTGGTAAGAATAAAATAAAGAGCACACTTTACAGCATAGAGTGTGTGTGTGTTTGTGTCTTTAATAAGTTGAATTTGAGGTTTTCAAACACCTACATCATGCATCAAGGGGAATTTCTCTTCCTCATGTCTCAGGTTGTACTTCCTGGTTTGCTTCATCAACAAGAATTTTTGTTAAACTTTTCCCACACTTGAGATATCTACTCATATTGCGTTTGATGTAGTGCTCTGATAAGTTGGCAGGTCAGTAATGTGTATTTGCAATGCCTGATTAGGTTAGGACAGAAGAATGAAACTAAAAAGGAAGGCTGACCCTTAAACTGTGAATTTGTTCAAAACCTGCCTGGTTGTCTGACCACTTGTGTTGGACTGTTGCTGTTATGTCTGATGTAAAACAGTGACACAGTGGCTGAGGCTTTAGTGGAATCCACCATGATAATGCAACAGATATAGGCAAAAAGATCAAATCAGATCAGAGACAAATGCTTCCTGCAATATTATCTACTGAAGTCAGTGCTCGTCCCCATCTGTTTACCTTGTCTGACCCCGGCTGTGGTCCATAGAAAAAGGCTCATTCTTTCAAATTTCCCCTGAAATCGTTTTTATTAGCCCTCCAAAAATAACCAACACAATCTATGAATGTCATTGCATGCATGTCTATCTGTGCATCTGGACTACAAATGATGGCTTTTTTTTCAGCCTTCAAGCACAGCTGCTAACCTCCTGTCTGTGCTGTGGAAGATGTGGTCTTACTAAAAGAAAAAGTTTGAATCTTAAGAAACATGGAAAACAACGTGTTCATGCATCTTAAAACAGTACAAAGTTGATGTTATATCAAATCTTCATTGGATCACATAGAAGGATAAATCATTATTAAGACTTGTGGTGATCTGAGGGCTATCCCCAACCGAAGCTAACTGAAACAAGTCCTAGCGTGGGTCAGCTAAGGAATCAAACAGACAAAAATAGAACTGCTTTCAAAAAGTCCGGGTCAAAGTAATGTCTGAATAAGGGCTTTTCATTCAAAGAAGAGAAGGAACTGGACTTGGGTCTGTACCACCATTTTCCTTGTTAAATTTGAACAAATCTTCTACTGAACAAGGGGGTCTTGTCAGGATCCTGGCAGCATTTCTTATTCTGAGAGGCTTGAGGTCCTGCATCAACACTGACTGGCCACATCTTAGCAGAGACGAGCACAAGCATTTCATCTCATTAAATTAACGAGGCATGCACTGGCCTCCCATTTGAATCAGACTGCTTCCAGGTTAAATGGGGACACTGATATACTTCTACTACTTAGTGGGATCATCACAGAGATTTGACATCACCAGCATGTTCACCAAACCATTAAGTTGTCACCCAAGTCCTCTAGATAGCAAAAACAAACTCAAATCTCTATTATTTTACCATCTCTTTCTTTTTTTAAATGTGTATCTGATGTGTACTTCTTCTTTTTTTTCATGTTTCCTCTCATCTTCACACCATCTCCCTTCATCTGTCCTACTTTCAAAATAACTCCAGGAAATATCCAGTTTTGCAATATTCGTGCTGCTTTCAAGCATGTTTATGTCTTTGATCAACGGTGAACAAGTCAAACTCTATCTTGCAGTGTATCAGTATGTCTTTCTTATATGTATTTTCCTTCCTAGTGCAGTGAATGACTGAGTTATGTTATATAACAGGCTATCAGTGGGCACACTAGTTAAAAACTTATGTTTAATCTGATTAATCACATTATATCGGTCAGTTAAACAGATATGTCTTAGTTAATTGGAAACAATTAACTCTACACAATAACAAAAAACTGCTGACTTTGCACTGGCAACCAACAAACCACCACACTGTTTACCATGATTAAGTAATGAAGGGACATTAAATCAGACTTAACTGGCTTAGCTAACTGCAAAACTATCTTCTTCTGTCTTGAGCAAGCATTTCGTAAACTCATAAAACTTGTTTACAACACAGCTATCACCATGACTCATGATAGAGATTATTTGAATGTGATTTCATCTGTTTGTTCGCCCTAGTTGAGCAGCTGCCCCAGTATCCTCTATAGAGGAGACAGCAGTTTCAGGCTACTGTACTTTGATTGCAATGTTTGATACCAGTGAACAAAGGTGTTTGAATGTCCTTCACACTAAGAATCACTGGATCAAAATGGACTCAGTTTGGGTCATTATAACACCAAGACAGTACTTGGCTAATTTTACCCAATGGGTTGTTTTGACCCAGTGTTAGACACAACAAGCTCAAGATTTACCTTAAAACTATCACAAATGTACTGTTAGGTCTACAAACAATGTGCATATGACATTTAAAACTGCAAAGGATAAACATATTTTTATCAATCAGTAACAAATAGTGACACGTAAGTTTAAAAAGAGCTACAGTTGATTATAACAGTTCGTAACCATATACCATATTTTAGTTTGAGTAGTAATATAAAAGAATAACATAAAACAACCCATTGTCTTGCTTGGTTTTCTACCCATGGGTACTGGGTAAAGTTAACTGTTATATTGACCCAGTTGTATGAACATACTCATCTAAATAAATTGAATTAAAGGTTGAATTAAACAATTCATCATTAAAATGCATGCTCTGAAAACTGAAAAAGGAGACAAATTCTTATGAATAAGAGAAGACACTTACATAATTTCATTTTAAAAGAAACCGACTGGTAGATGTAGTAGACCGAAGTAACATCAAATGATCCAAAGCATTGATCCTAACTAGTCACATCTTGTGACTGACAATGACAAAACTACAGCTCCACCCAAAAGGGAAGTGGTGGAAAGAAGGAGAATTGGAACCAAACACAACAGTAACGTGTTTAGATGATAGCGTGGTTTAAACACTGTCGCGGTTTCAAGACAGGGGGAAAAAAAACTGACAGAAGCAGAGCAGATTTCTTATCATATGACCCTTGCACACACCAAACTTCCAGGGAAAACACACGAATTACATTGACCTTTGGGTGAGTTTCAATGCACACAACTGGAAGAAGGTGCCACGTGTGAGTGGTCTGTTCCAGCCTGGTCTTTCTCTGGTGTGAGTGGCAGATAATTGGCTGGTGGCAGTGATTGAACAAAGGATCAAACGCAGATTTGATTGGTGTTTGATCGCTATTGGCAGGCACTGGTCTGTCTCCCTGCAACATGCTGGGTTCAGCTGTGGGGCAGGGACTGAGTGGACATGGCTGGATTAATCCAAGCTGTGTTTTGGTGTTATTGCCGTAGAAACCTGAATTTAAAAAAAGCGGGTGTCAACTTGATGATTTCAGAAAAGGGGCCGTCTGTGTCTGAACTTGGGAAAGAAGTGGACAAAGTGACACAAGTGAAAAGTGAAAGAAGATATTGAGGCTAGAAGCAAGATGGTACATTGAACATTACAGGTAAAAGCACATAGGTCCCTTTCTCACAGCATTAAGACAACTTTCCCCTGAGTTTAATGGACATAAAAACGATGGTTTTGATACGTCTGTGAGTGCAAATAAAAGAAACCTCATGTTGATCTCTGCAATATCAGTCTCTCTGTAAAGAATCTTAAGTGTTTCATTTCACTTTAACAGGTCCTAGTCACAATGCCAGAGAGCATCTTCTATGTTCTAAATAAATCACATACTTGAACTGTATGTAGCTAATGTTGTTACATTTCCTTCAGCATCATTCCACTATCTTCCCTATAACTAATATCTCTCACCTTGGCCCCTGATTCTAAATAAGAAAGTATAGAATGTAGATTGATGGAGGATGATGTCTCTCTAAAGTACAGGCCTGTGCATTCTTAATTGCACCGGACTGCGTGTACATTTATACTGCTGCTCTAATTATGTTAAGGTGCACCGTCACTTGTGTTTCTTAGTTCCTTAGTGGGTTACTGTGTTTGAAAACCACTGAGATGTGTTTTTCTCAGAAGATCCACCTCTCACACCCCAGCCACTTATAGCATGCAGCAACAACACCCCCCCCCCCACACCACCACCACCACCACACATGCTTTAACGTGTATATAAATTGCTCTACTTTGAATAATTCTTTGTATCTGATATGTTCTTTTCACACAAAAAAAGTTCAGTTATCTTGTTAAACTCTTTGAAATGACATCTACTCCTTCTCCTTCTTTAAAAATCCATAATCTATAAATATAAGTTGAACTGCTGGACAACAGGTGTCTCCTATTTCACTGTAAAGACCATTTTACAGGCTTCAAGTTTCCACATCACACTTTTGCAAGTTGAATATTGGACCAGGATTGGCTGCTTCCAAAAAGTTTGTGATATCACAAATGATAGACCCACCCCTGAAAATTAGATTTTCAATGAGCACATAGAAACTTTCCACTTTCAGCAGATGAATGTGAAAACATCCTTCTAGTGTCAAACTCTGCAAATACATCATTCTGTACAGTGAAGCTCAAACATTCAACTGTAGGAGCAAGAAGAAAAACATATTTTTGCGTGGAGGGGAACTTTAATGATTCTCAGAGCTGGTGCTCAGAGCCCTGCAGGTTCTGGTTCTGTCTAGTTAGAAACAGACTAGCTGGAGGGATAGAAAGCAGCAGCATGCTTAAGTCCAAGGACTCAATAATGGTCAATTTTCTTCCATTATAGAAATCATGGGAACAACTTTGGCATGGTTAAAATGTTAAAGTGGTTAAAAAAATAAAATTTGTGTCAGTCTTGCAGTCAGTTGACGTCAGCAGTCACAGCTGAGATCATATACTAGTGACAGGAAGTGGTTTTCACACTGTGGGGGGAAAAAAGAGGATGTCCAGTGGTTTGGTCAGGGCCAAAATGTTTGCAGAATCCACTGGTTTTAACACTAGAGCAGCTTGTTTCACTTTTTAACTCACATTGAACCAGAGAAGAGGAACTCAGTGGAATCCGTCGCTGTATGTTTGGTTGAAATGAAAACCTGCAGTCTTGTCATGATGACTCATTATGAATTACTGTAGTATAGCCTATGTCTACTGTTTTTCTTTTTCTTTTTGGCAGATGAAAAATAACATTTCCCTATAAAATAATGCCCGAGGCACGCTGCTATGGCGCAACTGAATAACATGAAAAGAAACAGAAGCTCCAATATCATATGAGGTAAAAGATAAAAGTGAACGGTGAAGGCATACATGTAGGCTTAAGACACTGCAAGTACAAAAGACTAGAAAGAGTCTGTGGGCAGAGTTACAGCAAATGTTAAAACACTAGCACTAGGCTCACTGGAGTGATTCATCCTAAGATGCTGAGCCACAGATTTAAGTGTTAACCTTTACAAAGGTACAATACTGAAGACGTAAGCAGTAGACGGAGTCACTTATAAAGTGTAGTTCCACTTTCTTTTTCAAGTTTCTCCTCTTTCATCTTCCCTCTGCCCCAACTATTGAATCTTGCTTTTATTCATCTCACGCTTTATCTTTCCCAACACCCTTTTCTTTTTTTTCCAGCCTTTAGATTTACGTTGTCTCAGTTATATCGAGGCTTACAGCTCAGCCCTTTGAGAAATCAGGCAGTTTTTATAGCTGAAACATGCTAATGGACTCTAAAAATCCAAGTAAATCTTTTTTTGTTTTGTTTTTTATAGAAAGGCCCTGGTCTACTTGAGCAACTTCATCTTGATTAGGATGCAGTGCATGTTACTGTAGTCCCTGCAGATAAAGGCTTGAGCTGAAGGTTCAACAGTGTGGCTTAGAGCGTTGGTGACGTGAAGTTTTTGTGTGCGAGAAGAGTGTGCATAGAGCAAAGTCAAAGATGTGGGAAGTGAGAAAAAGAGCAGAATGAAGATAAGGTTTGGTGAATAATGCCAGAATCTTTGTCCACAAAACATCAGCCATTTATACTGATAATCATATTTATATAAATTCTAACAAATTACATTTCTTTAACATTCTTTAACAAGTTTTTAGAAACTTCCTGGACCTGAATCTGCGTTACAGAGAAGGAATTTCTGTAGCCTGCTGCTGGCTCAGTTTAATGACAAATGAAATGTTAACAGTGTTAGCAGTTATTATTTAGACAAATGAAACAAGCTGCAAGACTTTTGACTTTTCAACGTACTAGAATGTTAATAATGCTGGAAAAAAACTTTTAAGACAGCTGTGGGTCAAAAGCCAATAACTTTTCTTAAATGATGACATAAATGGAAAGTGAAAGTTTAAAGTATCATCTTTTAAAGGGAGAGTGAATATTGGAATTACATTTGGACAGGAGGACAGAAACACGACTCCAAATGAAGGCTGACGTTGCTCTATGACTGCTGTGCAAATAAGCAACTGTTTGCTAACTTTAGCTATATCGATGATGATATGTCAACGTTGTGGTTATAGCTTTGTGTGTTGCCCTCAAGAGGACCAATTAATGCAGGCGTAAAGATATTTATACATCCAAAACGTTAACAGCATTAACCGATCTGTGCAGAGCAGTGGCCTACAACATGCAGAAAACCCAGTGTATGCTAGCTATAGCAACACACAACTATATAACTCTCCCTCTCCCATTGGTTTTTCTCACAAACACACACAACGATGAAAAATCTGTCAGCCCTGGGCCATGAGGCAGAAGAGGCTCAGTGTGGTTCCACCTCCTCCTCTTAATGCAGCACCCTGCCTACATCGCTCCTTCAGTCCTCCTCTCTCCTTACATTCCCTCGCTCCACAAGACCCCACCAACTGTCGAAGGCATCACCCTGTAGCTATTCTGAGGTGTGTGGGGTGTATATGCATGTATATACCACTCTGTGTGGGCATTAACCATCAGTTAACATATACTGTGTAGTGATAAACAGATTCATGTTTTAGAGGCCATGTTTTGGAGCTTTACAGGGCTCCACAGTCTTGGCTTGATGAGAACGAAAGCGACAGACTAGAAGCAGCTGCTGACAAATAAAAACTAACTAGCAATGCCGCCTCAGAGTCACCCACATAAAAGCTTCACAGCTTGGTTATTATCCTACAGATAAGTGGCCAGGAGGGCTGCAGAGAGAGTAAGACGAGTAGCGAGTGTGCATATGTGTGTGATTACAAGTGAGTAAGCTCCTGTTCTAAGTACCATTTCCTTCAAAGGAGTACCTGGTGAGGGGGAAAAAAACACAATACAGGTCTGATCCAGAGCTCCAGTATCCAATAAACAAAGCCACGTTTGATGTGTTGTAAATGAACAAGAGCAAGACCCAGAGGGCGAAAAGCGCCAAACTCACATGGAGCACTGCGCTGCCATAAATCAGGAAGACCGTCTTTCTTTTCATCATTTTTATAGCCCAGTCCAGCTTTCTGAATTTCCCGCACTCCACTCACTCCCCGTTGGCACATACAGCCCATGACACACATACTCGTGAACCGGCAGACCCCATGCCGGCCCTGGTGGCCTACATCTTAGCCTGCCTCTGCTGAGCTTATGGGAGTTCAAACCCACTAAACCCACTGACTCTGTCACATTGTCATGCTACACTGAAAAGCACCTTTGAAACTCTAATTTTCAACTCATATTAGTCTAACTGCGCAATTTATTTTGACAGAGTAATTTTGATTGACATGATAATTACAGTTGATAAACTGTAGGCTATAGCAACATGCACTATGGGCAGGCATCCCTCGGCGCCAGACCCGACCTTAACTGCCAACAAGGCTGAGTGGCGACGTTGTATCCAGCTATCTTAATACATCCATGGGCAGCATGTTAGCATCCAGGCATTAGCATTTAGCTCAAAGCACTGCTGTGCTCACAACCTCACATAGCCGCTAGCATGGCTGTAGCCTCTCATCTTGTTTTAATACATCAAAAAGTGCACACAATGCCGTGTACATAAACATTGTATTGTAAAAAATATATATTATATCTTCTGTCATTTCTCAAATAGTCCGTCAGTTTTTAAACATAGTTCCTTGTGTGTCAATTGAATAATCCACTGATTCAAAAATGTCCATCAATACCTTAATATATGTCAGTCTGGCTCCATTTTTCCTGCATTTTATTTTGGCAGTGCTTACAGAATCAGATTATTGTTGGAGAAGACGGTTGACGCTGGAGGCAAGAAAAGGAGCCATCATCATAGATCCCAGCCCTTGTCTGAGTGAAACCCAGCTGCAAAGAACGTGAAGCCAGCACAGTGAATTCAACATAGACACGCTTTACGCAGAAGCTGGTGGGATCCATAATAACATGGAAAGCAAAACAAGCAAGGGCATGAGGTGGAAGGCACTGATTGACAAGGAAGATAATAAATACTGGAGAGGATCTTGCAAAAAAAAAAAAAAAAAAATCAAACATATCCATTCCCTTTATGGGAATACTTAGGAAAATTACACTTTTAATTCTTTCTATATATGTACTTGTACATTATTTAGGGAATCTTTCTTTTATTGGCTATCAAGCTGAAAATATGCATGTATGTAATGCGTTCATTAATTTGTCGGCTGATCAAGATACAGCCATCCAAACAGTTGGTGTACACAAAGCCATGTGAGAAAATGATGAATACTTGTGACAATATGATTATTTAACATTTGGTGGGCTGAAATATTAGCATGTGGACTGTGATTGGATGCTGGGAAAAGTAACCAATGGCAACACCGATTGCATAAAAAATGCTCCAGTCATCTCTTGGCTGAGCTCCTGAAGTACGTCCTCTACCGTAACAATGATTCTTAAACACGTCCCATCACACCCCAACGGGCCTTCAAACCAAACCAGGTGGTTTCACTAATTTGATCCTCATCTTTGGCAAAAGGTGTGAGAGTCAGGGACATGAGCTGCTGAAAGTGTTCCTCTGGAAGGAAACCTGCATGAGTCAGGTTTGAGAAACACACAGCATATCCAGAACACTAAACAAAGCCTTCCCTTGTCATTGGCCCCCCTGAATTTTCCCATGTTTCCCTTTACTGCACCTCCTCTGCTGGCTGCCTGTGGCTGTAGTTTTGACTCTGTCTGATGGATATAGATGAATGAACAAATCAATGAAGTGAAAACAGACCAATCCAAAGCCACCACTGCTAATGAAATCCCCTCCACAGGAAAGAAATTATACACAGAAAACCTCTGCGTTTGTCTGCTTGCAACACTGCCTATTTACTCTGCGAGAGTGTGGGTGTAAACAGACTGGGCCGTCTAGTCAGCTGGAGAACGGGAATGTTGCAGCAAGACTGTTTTCTTTCAAATTGTGGTGATCCCATTCCAGTTAGACTAGTCAGCATTGTTTTCAGTCCAGAAAGTCGCCTCACCCATGCAGGGCAGTGAAGGTGAGGGGAATTCATAATGTGTTGGTGGTCCTCAGTGCTGACGTCCAAAGACAACTAACCTCCCCGTGCTTGTTTTCTTTAGATGTTCTGACAGCAAGGTGAGCTGCGCTTCACTTCAAAATCTTTGTTTATGTCAATCAGGAAGTATTAAATGGCCTTGCTCTTCCCTCATGGACAAATAACCACAGGAATTTGAGGAATGCTATGAGAACAATGTTGCTGCTATTGGAATTCATCAGTGGCCACAGTGTACACTATTTTACAGAGCCCACTTGGAGGGGAGGCGGTCAGGGATAAGCCACACATCTTCAGACTGTTGGTGACACAGGGTGCATTCAACTCTTAGCTGTTTCAATCTGATCTGAGGAGTCCGAGGTTTCACTGGCCAAAAGGCAGCTTACAAGTTTGACAAGAAAGCATGTCTGTTTTAGTAGGCTAACCCACCCCCAGAGGAATTTTAATTATCAGTATTAGTGGCAGGTGACCAATATCCAAGCCAATATGTGAAACAATGTGTCCTTACAGAATGGACCAATCAGAACTCAGATCAACTTATCATAAATGTAGATGCCTTTAAATGCTACATGGTGGTATCAAAGACCTAAAAAGAAAAAAATGTGTTTCTACCTGGTTCTGGCAACATGCAAATGACTCTAATGCATCCATAATCAACAACTGTCATAGGGTGATTCATGTTATCTGGATGTACGAATAAACAGTCTGTTTTTGGTGTATTTTTTTCACCAAATAGGCTACTGTTGTAAATTAGTTGTAAGGCAGTCGTTTTTCACAGCGCGTTCATAAAGATTGCATTGTCAGCAATGACATGGAGACGGTGGAGAAGTCCGCAGCTCTATCTCATGTTATTGACACAAAGTTCAACCCCAAAACCCTCCTCTCACCTTTGTGCTTCTCCATTCCCTTTCACCTTCTTATCCCTCGCTTTCCTCCTGTCATAAAAATCAAACAATCCCCCAAAAAAAAGTTTGCTGGAAAGTTTCTGAGTGATGGGACAGCCAACTTCTGCGGAATGCAGCCCGCCGCTCCCGTTTTCAACAATACACTGACTGACTGGGGCTCGGCAGACTGGGTTTTCTGACGGAACAACAGCGCTCTCCTCTTCTTCGAAAAATCTGCTCCGCCGCACCTCCTCCCTCCCGCAGGCTACGCAGCATCCACACTGCGGCTCGGTTGCTCCCTCAACGCGGGGGTATCCGGGTGTCATTCAGAGGCTCCCATGGGTCCCATAACAAACTGAGGAAGAGTTTCACCTTTCATAACGTAGGAAGAAGTCGTCACGCTGGAGGGATGGTGGTATCATGGGCTTCTTTCTACCCAACTCTGCGCTCTCAGAGGCATGGTTTAATTAACACACATTGCTGCGGTTTATTTTGGGGCTCTGATGTAGTTTGTTTCCTGCTGTGAATATATAAATCTTGGTTTTAAAATAAACACATTTGAATGATGAGGCTAAAAAAAAAAAAGTGTGGTTCCTGGTTCATTCGTAAGTAGGGGGGCCACATCAGGCAGAAACAGAAACGGAGGAAATGGTGTCTGAGGACAGAACTGTCACGTTAGGCCATCGATAAGCTATTATTAGCCATTCCCATATGCAGATAATGACTTTCTTAAAAACACTGAGAGTTTACTGTCCTGTAGCTACTTTTACAGACATTGCTTTCTCTCTCGAAGTGCTTGAACAACCGCGCAGCTCGGTGTGAGAGGAATGTGGCGCAGAGCAACACGACACTCTCCAGAAGATGATTAAAACGCACGACGCGCATCCGAGTGTTTTGCACAAAAGCCTCCACTTGGCTGAAGGTGTTTCATTGCAACCTATAAGCAGCTGATTGATCATTTAATGCTGCAGCACAGACAAGCAGGGCGATTATGTGGTTGAGTAGCAAAAAGAGCAAGAGTACCATTTTAGTCATGGGTTTTAAAGTACTATTGCACCAGTCACGCCCAAGATTTAAAAAGAAAAGCAGCTACATGGCAGGTGGTAGTGCTGTGATGTCATCTGATGCTGGTTAATGAGACACTTTCAGGTAACTGCAACAGACAGGAAGGACAGGGCCATGTGGCACCAGTGGCCATGTTGAGAAACCTACATAAGTTAGCCTAATGGTTGTGGGTTGAGTCAGAGAATGAAAATAATTACCATAAATATAATTAACTGGCCTATGGATGTGGAATTTGGCCTAAATAAATGATTACTTAATAGCTAGCAATATTTGCCCAGGATTAACTTACATGTTTGTTCAGGGCCATCATATGAAAGTTTGTCCTGGGCCATCATATGCTAATAATAGCTAGTTAAACTAGATTTTGCTGGTCCATATGATGCAAATGTACTCAAGTTCAAATGTCCTATCATATAATTAAAGAAAGTATTTTTAATGCTTGCCTTCTGTTCCCCACTGCATATGCGTGCGAGCAAGAAGGCGTGTTTTAGTATTTTTCCGGTCTTTTTCCCCCCAGTTGCAAAGCTATGACATTACAACCTAATTGGTCAGTCGCAATGATCATCCTGGAGCAACATTAATTATGATGTTATAGGAACAACACCAACACAGCGATATCAGATCGTGCCTTGGGCACAATGAGACACAGCTGATCAGGCAATGTGTTATTCTGGATACTATCTATAGGACCAGAAGCCTGCACACAGAGGAAAACCTCCAGGAAAATCAATACCACTTCATGCATCCCTTATCTGAACTTGTGCTTCGGTTTTGTTTCTTGTAGCTACTGCATGTCACATTTGACTTTGGTCAGACCAGGTCAATACAGGCAGTCACACTCACAATCAGAGTGCTCAATCCATCTGACTTGTATGTCTTTGAATAGTGGAAGGGAATGGAGGTGCCTGGAGGACACAGCATAACCACTGGAATAGCATCCAAACTCAACATAGACGCAGCAGAGGCTGAGAACAGAAGCAAGGACTTCCATGCTGTACAGCACTGTACTTTATTGTGACAATAACCTGCCGTTGAACATTTACGAGAAATGGTGTCAAATGGAGATTGAAAAGATTCAAAGTTCTCCAAAAAGACATTTGAACTCATACAATTTAAAAAAAGAACAGCAAATATTGCTATAATTGAGCATCTAATGCACACACATGCAGGCAATCCTACCTTTGAGCTTTCACCTACTTGCCCATGACTAGTTCCTTGAAGCAAGTAAGTTACATAGATTTCCCGAGCTTTGATTTCAACTAATAACTCTTTTGTCCCAACCCAGTTTCTCCAAAGATACAAACATTGCCACTGGGGATCTCTCTTTTGCTATTTCTTTCACACACTTTCCACACCAACACTTATTGATACAAACTTATATATGAGCATTGATGGCAGTGTCTCTACTATGTGTGGGCCTCTGTGTGTGTTTGAAGGGTTTAGGTTATGCGTGTGAATATGAGTTACAGAAGCAGCAATGATCACTGGACAACGCTGTGGGTCAAATTGAACACACTGTGATTTGCGTGTTGGCGTTATTTTTCTCTATGTACTGTAGTAGCTTAAACTCTATAGAAGACTAGTTGCCCAGTCCCTGAGAAAAGTGTTTATAATGGGAAGTTGTATTAGTGTAAACCTATTAGTTCAGATTTATATCTATCTCTGAGGACTGTATTTTCCAATAATAACATTATAAACTGTCTACTTTAAAACCTGCCAAAACATTGTAGTGTAATATAAGACTGTATATACTTGTAGCCTTCCTTACCTTGGCGCTTTAAGTGTAGGCCTATTAATAATACTAAGTGCTTCAAAACACATACATTGTCTGACCCCTAAGAGCAATAATGAGAAGACAAAAGAAGCAGTGTATACAAAAAGACTGACAGTTACTGTAATTCAGAACCAGAGACAAAGGAGATAAGAGACTGGAGGACAAACAGGACACCCTTCATCTGAGGTCTTCTCTGAAAAGTCCTTATAGCTCTATTGTGTTTTGGTAGACTGAAATAGCATGACGTTTCAGCTTACAGAATCTAAATCGATGCACTTGTCAGTTAGGATTAATTTGCAGTCAAAATACTGTAGGATAAGCTGATAAGAGCAATCATAGACCACCCTTCAGCAGGGATTTTGTTGAATGTACTCAAAGATTGTAAGTATGTTTGTGCATGTTTGTGTGTGTATATGTGTGTTAGTTGGAACGGTAATTAAATGCTGGAACATGAAGAGTTCTTCCTACTCTCCATATGAAAATGGAGTTATTCTATATTGTCAAAAAAAACAACCAAAACAACAACAACAGTGGATTAAGTTGCTTCTTGATCCGCTGTGTCCATCAACTGTTTATATTTCCTTGAACATTTCAAACATGTCAAGCAAAGACAAAGCATGATTGTAACCCAAAAGGGTCTGTTTTCAGGACGGTAGTAAGCTGACTCAAAATGTTGGCCAAGCTAGTTTTCACTCTGAATAAACTTCCTGCTTTTCTGTCTTCATTTATTGTTACAAAGGCTGATACAGTATTCATTTAATACAGTGGGACAGCTGTACAGTTCATTAAGTCTTCAATGTTTATGTCATAAGCACTTTAGTTTGTGCCTGTGGTTTCAGGAAAGAAGGGTATTATAATCTCATTTTTAATTTCTGACTAAATACATCAAACATTTTACTGTATGCAAGACTTACAGATGCGTCTTGCATATGTATAGTAACTGTTGTATCAAAATTGTTTTGAGTTAACCTCACATCCAAAAGAGATTGTGAAAGTCAATGAGTAATGTGTATTTTGTTTTTTGATGAGCTGTCATCACATGACCTAAGTGAGGTGCTCCAGAAAAAGCCAGTGTGGACCTTGAATTGTTTTTTGTTTTTTTTGTTTTTTTCAAGGCCAAGAAAGAACTTCCTCACTCAATATTTAGTTTTTGTTGTTATGCACGAATACAAAAATAAATTGCATTTTTAGGGCAACTACCATGTACTGTAATTACTCAATTGTTTGCCTTGAACCTGTGTCTGCTCGCCTGAATCTCTGGACAGACTTATCCGCACTTTAAACAGGTTAGTTAAAAGTCAACAGGTGATGTCACAGTTTTGCCCCCCCCCCTACACTTTATCGTATAGCCTTGAGTGAATGGTGAAAGTGTGAATGTGAGTCAGGCATGATGGCTCAGCATGAATTGAAAACAAGGGTGGTCTGGCCTTTCTCTCCTACGCTCTTTCTGTATCTGTCTGTCCACAGAAAAAGAACTGTCTTCTTAATCCAGCAGGGGAATTCCTATTGTGCAGCAGACCTTTGGAGGCCTCTGGCTGTAGGGGCGGTTTCAGGTCTTGAACATTCAGATTTGGATGATTTAAGGGTCATCATGCTTGTCCATGTGTGTGGGGTATTTGTATGTAGGTGTGGAACAAGGGTGCTAAAAGTCTCTAAGTGGGTCAGACAGACACTTGAACTTGACGAGATTACATTTTGGAGTCAAAGGTGCAACTGTGGACTGGGCTTCTCGCCTCTTTTCTGCTGCTGATTGGAGCACAAAGAGCATTCCTCAGCTGTGAATCAGGGGACAGAGGTCACTGACTCAACTCCAAATTGGCACTGGGCCCTCTTTGATTCAGGGGCCTCTGTTTGCACACATGTATACAGGCACATAATGCGCCACCAATCCCCTGAAAAGAGACCCCCCATTTACTTAGGTATTTTCATCTAATCTAGTCTAAACCATGTGCCTCCTCTTACTGTTATGTCTGGGAATTTCCAAAGAAAGTTGAATCCACTGACTCTGCTGTTGTCTTAAGAACATTTAGACCAAGAATGCAGAGGGCACTGGTGTCAGACACACTACACCTTGTAGAGATGGTGCTTGTTTCCCTGCACCGCGGAGGTGTGTGCACCTGACTAAACGGCAAGAGGCTCTCCTGTGGCTTAAGTAAAAGAGTGTTAAGTCATAGTGCAATAATATTGTTTTTAGTTCATGTGTGATCAGGTTCACGGTAACCTCTGTGGAAAATAAACAGTGGTTCTTCAGATTTCAAAGTGTGTGCGGATGACTCATGCGGAGGCTGAGAAAATGTTGAGGCAATACTTTTGTTCAGTTTAACTCCAGGTAGGTTTTGTTTGGGAAACAATGAGAATGATTTTAGCAGTCTACACTCCTCACAGTCATGTCTTAAATAAGACCTAGAAGAGAACAGGTATTTAGATGATTCACAAAATATACTAAGGTGTAATAAAATACTTACATTGGAAATAAAATCCATTATAGATTTACAGTATAAGCAGTAATATACCATGCCCAAAATACACATTTTACTTTACTTCTTTATCACTAATACTGTGTTAAAATTATTGTGTCTTAAACATTAAGAGTCTATATCAAACCATATGTATACTGCAACAATTCCAATAACCTAACAGTAAAGTCATTATCTACAATCAAAGACAATTGTCTGTTTAATATGTCAAATCACAGCATCAAGACTTACAATACAGTACATGTTGTGTTTGAAATACATATTATATCCAGACGAAGGCTTCCAGCTGTGAAACAGAAAAAGTTTATAGAAGTAGAATCACCATGGGTGACGTGACAACAGTGTGTCACAGCAGTTGTTCCATTATTAGTTATTATTATGTCTGCAACGCAGCCCCAGGATTTATTTCTGGATTGGCTTTAGCATATGGAGAGGCTGGTTAATAGAATATTGTATGTACATTCAATTTTAGGGTGAACTGTCCCTTTAAATCAACTTTTTGTTTTTAAGTTTTATTTTTTTCCTCCCTTCCTTACATTTCATCCCGTGGTGTCTGTGTTGGTTCATAACATAACTGTGCTGCCATTTTGGCCTGGTCTCTCTCAAGAGGCTTATATCCCAATAGACCATCCTGTGTAAATAAAGATGTAATAAATAAATAAAAACAGAAATCCCTTCTAGTATAAATATTGCTATTAGATGGGTATTCATGACAAGACTTTGTGTCAGAGTGGAATATCAATTTGGCATAACTTTTGCCTAAATAAGATAAAACAGTGGTTACAGTGATAGGGCGAGTACACATGCTGACAACACATTTTGACATGTCACAGAAAAAGCACAGGTGTAAATAATAAAATGAATGATGGCTGGATTCCATTTAGCTGCTTCAGTTTCAGGGTCCTGGTATTTTCCATGCTTGCTCACTGTCACGCTGTCATAGCTGACTGGGATTCTTGAATAGAACTGAGCCATTGTTAATGTTATTAGTAACACCTGCGTTTTTCCTACAACGACAAGTCATGTCTGCTGTGAAAAAGGCCTATTTTCAACCATTTCTCAAATGTGTACAATTATGGTAGCATTTTTAATTACAGTTCGTTCAGTTACTAACATCAAACAAGTATAAATTGCAATACGTTTTGGCTCACTAAGTTAGTAGTTTCATATTCATATGAATCATATGACAGTCGACAGTCAGAAAAGAAACATCTGGTCAATTACTCCTGCTCTATTTCTCCAGTCCTAAACCATAAGGCTGTCGTTTTTGTCTTTATGTGTTGAAGTCTGTAACCCACGGTCTCACATATGTGGAACCATGCCTTTATGTCACTGTGCAACATTGCCACCTGCAGGTGTAGAAGAAGAAGGTGGACAGCGCCTGACAAAGGGATCTTTTAAACATGTACTTATAATAATTATAAAGTAATTATAAATAAAGCATATTAAAGTGGAAGTCTTGCATATGTGACAGTTAATGATGGCATTTTTTGTTATAATAACAACATATATTAAAATGCAGAAGAAGAATTAAGCAATGTCATGCCCAACACTACGTCATTTCGTAACCACTGCAAGTACCTCCTCCCTCTTCAGTTTGCCAGCACAGTATAAAAGGCTAGAGACATAAATGTAAACTCTCTTTATATTCCTTCCCAGTTTGCACCATGGCAACCTGAACATCACACACTTTTAGGGGGTGAGTTCAGCCAAGTGTTTTACACAATGAGCTGGAAATTGTTTCAGAACTTTAGAATAAACAGCTGAAGACGCAGGCCCTCCATCTGCCATTGGAATCGCCATCTGTATGCTTGACACAAACAGAAGCACATCTCTGATTTCTCTTGCTGCATCATACAACTGAATACTCCACTAAAGCACTCTGTCAGACTCCTCAGCTTGGCAGCTGGCACCACCCTGACAAGCCTCATCTAAAGCAAAGATAAGTGCTCTCTCAGAGAGACGTGTTAGGGTAGAGTCAGAGCAGAGTCTCCTCAAACACACGAATGACAAGAGATTTTATTAAAAAGTGCCTGTCACTCCTTGACCTTAACTGAATTTTTTCCCCAACCAGTAGTTATTGAAATATCCTCAAAGCAGGATAAAAACATAATTTTCATAGACAAATTGACCCAGCACCACATGTACTTTAAACGCAGATGCAGAGGTTCAGCCTTTTTGCTTTGGTTCAGCAGGGCAATTGTAGCTGTGAAAATTACCTATTTGGATCCCAACCAAGAGCTGCCCTGCAGGGAGCATCACTGACTATTTTGTGGCAATTCTGTTGACAGCTTTTACCATCCTCACTGTCACCTCCCTGGTTACAGTGTTCAATTATGTGCCATTAAGTGCCAAGAATACAAACTGTATGAATATAAAATACAGACTTTTATTTTAACTAACACATCACATCAGTTTATTTCATTAAATAGCATAACTTGTGTGGTAATTATTGAACCAATCTGATGCAGTGTTTGGCTGGATCGAACACCTGCACGCTTTTTGCCCTCAACTGCACAGAGAGGACACTCAGTGTCTCAAACAACAGATCCCATATGCAACAGAAATACTGCAAATTTTCAATTTAGGGAGATCTAATATTTACATATACATAAAGGCTACTCGCAATGTATTGTTTAATATGCTGAATATCTGCAATATACCACCCACTGCTACTTTTCATATATTGAAAATAAATAAATTGCTATGTATTTGCCATATACAGCATGCCAGCATAAAAAAGATATGTAATCCACAGTCATTATATTTTATAATTTACTTTTGAAAAAGGTTGACAATAAAATGGCATGTTTTGAAAAGCATGCACATCCTTCCAAATTCAATATACTGTACATTTTAACAATATTTGAGTTCAGTTTTGTTCATTTGCACAGGTTAAAGTCAGTCAAATGATATAGCCTAAAATGAGCAATGAAAATCACTGAGCAAGGAGAGGAAAGGTCTTATTGATTACTTGCAACTCAGTAAATGAAAACTAATTCATACTGTTAAAGATATATAGCCTATATTATGTCATAAAAAAAGAAAAAAGCTCTTTCTAAAATATTCCCAGTAGGTCTACGACTTTAAGGAACATGTTAATGTTAAACAAATGAGGGGTTTCATAAGTTATTACCCCTGTATCTTATGAAAATTGGCCTCTGCTTGTGGCATATTTTATATTTCGAGGTCAAAGAACAAGGACAACATGTGGCTCCGTGGTTATGAATATATTTAGAAATCTTTGACCTGAAAAAAAGACACATTCACCTTTTAAAAATTGCCCCGCTGTGGGACAATAAAGGCTTATCTTATCTTAAATGCCGCATAGGTTAGTTTGGTGGGTTTTTGACACTGCGCCTTTAAATAGAACTCGTTTCCAGTACGCATGCGCAGCCTGTGTTTAGTTTTCTCCAACCTGAGGAACTGTCTAGTGTCGCTGCGCTAGCAAATCCGTCTCTGCCGCTTCTTGTCAATGTTTTGAGAGCAACAGCGGTGCCTTTTCCCTCCGGAATACGAGGAGACACCACCACGCAGCGCTGTCAACGAAGTCTACGTCTGAAGGCGGTTCAGTTGCTGTGGGAATGGACCAGTAGGATCAACAGCAGCTCAAAGTATTCGCTCAATGCCCCCCAGTCGGCAAGAACAGCCTTCCAGCTCCCACATCTCACCACATCCATGTTGACTGCGGCAGCCTTCGCACTGGGTCCAGGGCTACAAACACCACAACCCCTTTGTTCTTCCGTGGACAAGATCCGGCTAAATTGCAGCGGCTTGTGGAAGGACCACTGCATGTTACAGTGCACACCGTTGTTTCGGTCTGAAGGATTGTTTACGCGTTAAAATGGCTGCTGAAATGGCATTTGGAAGAGAGTGGTGTTGAATCAATGCAGTGTCGTTACAATACCTAGGAGAGGCCAAACTGCAAATAAGCTACACGGGCTAACAAGTTATGTATTAGCCAGTCACCCTATTCAACGAGTTAGCTGCTGTAATAGCTTTAATCGATGGTCGGCGTTGTTGGTAGGTTCTTCCAACAAGAGGTAGGGTGAAGGCAATTCCTCCCACTCCAAATCTATGCATGCGGTTACAAGCAGCTTTTAAAAACACGTAGCTAACATTACATTTTCTTGGCCATTTTGTCCAAAGCTTTGTAAGCAGGCTTATGTAAGCCTTAATTTGAGTATGCATAACACTAAACGAATATGCAGGACTTCTTTGTTATAATAGAAACAGCCTGAGTAGCCCAGGCTTTCTCCCAAAGCAGACCTAAAGGCCCCGGTCTTTTACTCGGCTCGGTCGCCCTGGGAAAAAATGGATCCTGGGGGGAAATGTAAGACTCAACTCTTTCTTTTTGGACCCACACTAGCCACCCACAGCGACCTGCGGGGTATGAACAGATACTTGGTGGTCTATGTTTTTTTCTACTTTGTGCTGTTCACTCACGCCTCCCCGGCGAAACCGTGTGACAAGAATTGTCTCTCTGGAAAATGTATCAACGGATCCTGCATCTGTGATCGAGGATGGGTTGGAGACCAGTGCCAGCACTGCCAAGGGAGGTTCAAGTAAGTGGCCGTGCATGCACTACATCTTTTACCTCTTAATATTTCATCTGTGAAACAACATCAGATTACTTGTGGTGTCATTGTTTGCAGAAGTCTCATGATATTCAGTTTAAAAATGATCTGAGGTACCCAAAGTAGGTAAGTTGATGTTGTTTTCCATCCAACAACAGTGTCAGTAGAGACCATTGGCACTCAGCAAACAGACCTGTGTGCACCCAGCTTTTTGGGAGATGTTGCATGACAAAGACAAAACCCTCTTGATTAATCATTCGGTCTATAAAATGTCAGAAAAAGGCCCATCGCAATTTCCTAAAACCTCAAGGCGACTTCTTCAAATTGCTTGTTGTGTTCAACTAACAGTCCAAAACTAAAAGAGATTCAGTTTAGTGTCACAAAAGGCAAAAAAAAAAATAAAAAAAAAATAAGGCAGAACATCTTCATACTTAAGAAACTGAAACTATGTAATGTTTGGTCTTTTTGTTTGAAAATTTACCTTTCGAATCGTTTGATGAAAAGTAAATTGGGACTATATGGGTGTCAGTGATATTAGTAAATGAATGAGTGCCATTACCTTTAACAATCCAATCTGCACATGTGAGCATGGGCCAGACAACCAAGGCTCTGACTTGCACTGTTATATTGACTTACAGCCTGATGTGTTTACATCGATAGGTGCAATGAGTTAAGGATTGTGTGCAAATAGGTAGTAGTTAGGAAAAGGCAGGGAAACACTGGCAAGTAACCAAAGAATAAATGGCAAACTGCTATATAATAATAATGTTCATCTTGACAGGAGCATCTAATGGCCTTTCAGTACACCTGAGATGCACTCTGTGGTACAGAAGTGCTTTGATCACAGTTATTAGCATTGCTCCTAATGTGTCTGAGGTTTTGTTTGGGTTGTCATCAGGCATGTTGTCAGGGAATAACGTCCCATCACCTAGAAACAAACTACTGAAACGTGAGAATTTAACTCCTAGCGTCTCTGTAGTTGGTGCAATAGGGACGTGCACACTGGTTAATACATGATCAATTACACATTGCTGCCCAGCACCATAAACAAGTTTTGGTGTCCTCACAACAAGTGTGAAATTCTGTCTTGAAAGTTCATCACAGGCGTCACTGATTCATTTCTTGTTTATGATGTGTTAAAGTATCTGATTTTAAATATAGAAGGGCAGAACATCGCAGTCGCATGGACAGCAGGAACACACAGAGTCTTGAAACGTTTAGGGACACTTTCACGGGGTAGTATTTCCCTGGAAAGTCCAAAGTGCAGCATGAAAAATTCATCATTCTTGGATGTCTACACGGCCCTAACTCGCTGGATCGCTGGTTGCATGCTGCTGGGTGTTTTTTTATCACAATCTGTAGATACATACACTTCAAGCATAACCTATTATAAAACATGCTTTCATGCTGTCAGTAGTAAACAAAGAACCAAACAATTTTTGGGAAATGTTTTAAGGTACATGACAAGATCCAGTGTCATCATATGCATGCCATTGCATCTTTATAACATTATAACCCATCTTTAGTACAATATCCTGTCAAAACGTCTGAATTGAATGTCATCTTGTATCATGTCACGCATCTAAAACAACTGTCAGGGACATAAAAGGGAATGCAGTTCAGTTCCTGTGTTACTCAGACCACCCACGAGAGCCCGGTATGCATTTGCAAAGCCTCCAAAGTCAGAAATAAAAGAACTATCTGCAATGTCATGAAAAAGTACGGACTGAACGTTATCAACTGACGGATAGATACTCATTTTGTGGATTCATGAAGTATTTGTCTCAACTTTGACATCAAATGAGTTTTATCAAAGTACAATCTGTTGTAAACCGGAAAATACATCACTGTGTCGAGAAAATATTTTTAGATAATCATTTGTGTTTTGAGTGTGATGGCACAGTTTTGTGGGTAGGGTATCTGCAACTCTAATTTATATATATTTCTTCTTTTTTTTTTTTTTTATACACACACAAGGGACAGTGATGAATGTCCATTTAAAAGTCATCTATCATTGTGACACACTTCTGTGGTCTTTCTGTGTGAAGAATACTTTGTTGAAAATTGTCTCCAGTATCAGACTTGAGACAGAAAGGAGGCAGAGGAACCTTTTTTAAGAGACAGCTGATTGAATCTTTTGGTTTGCAGGTCTTGACCTTGGGGCTGACTGCCAGTTTTTTTGTTTTTTTTGTTTTCTTATCTGGATTTTATCTTGGGAAGTGAATGCACTGTGTGACACTATAGTTGGACACCTGAGTCCACATTTATACAAGACTTTGTACCAGGACAAGAGATCTGCTCCTTTAAAAAAAACATGCAATCAGTTATTATCAGAGTTGGTAGACCTTTGTCTAAGTGATATTGCTGCTGTTTCTGATCTACATAACGTGCTTTCAATCTGGGAAATCTTCTGGATTTTCAGCCGTTTTTGATCACCAGATGAACAATCCCACTGATTGGGTGTCATGGTGCTGAAGGCCTGTTTCAGGGACATAAAAACCTGGAAAAAATGCAAGACAATGTTGAAAGACTGCCATTTCTAAAGCTGAGTCTGAGGAAGGATGACTTAGACATAGGCCCTCCTACTTACTCCGTAATATTCTGACATTAGCTCACTGTTAAAAAGCTATGTTCAATTTATGAAATGCTCTATCTGAAAGAATAGATTTTAAACAACAACATATAGTCATTTACTTTATTTACTTAATTTGATGTCTCAGAGAAGGTCCTCTGTCTTTTAGGCAGCACAACAAATTAGATGACTACTTGGGGTCAAAGATGATCTTGCTTCCTCTTTTATGGCTTTAACTTGGAATAAAACTTTCCTAGCTGCAAAAATTAATGTTTTACACTTTCTACTTGAGGTAACATATTACTGTGCTGACTGTGCTGACGTCTTTGACCTTTCAGGTTGACGGAGCCCTCAGGATACCTTACCGATGGTCCAGTCAACTACAAGTACAAAACAAAGTGCACCTGGCTCATTGAGGGCTAGTAAGTATTTTTTTTGTTGTAAATTAATATGTTCTGCTGAAGCTGAGCACGCACGGCCACATTTAATTATGCAGAGTAAACAGATTAACGCAATCAAATCAAGCCGATGGGCGTCTCTGTTGCTTACACAGTATAATGTAAAGCGCAGTATGGCATTTTGAGGGGTTGAGAATGTTTGTCTGTCGAGCTGGTGGTTTGACTGCTACATTTTAATCAGCAGTCATTCAGAGAGAGGAAGAATCCCTGTACCCGTTCATGCTTTTAATTGTCATGGCAACCACGGTCACTGCGAGGACAGAGGTGTTTGGAAACTTTATTAACCGGGATGGAAAAAAAGGGCAGATGGAAAAACAATATGTCTTTGTCTCTTACAATATACTGAGCAGTATACGTCAAAGTAAACTGATGTATTTTTCCCTTGTAACTTTTGGTTAAATAATCATCTGTATCCAGTGTGGTCAATGCTATGCTAACGCTTGATGTATACACAATAATTATGTTTATGAATAAGTTGTTTTTTGTTCAATTATACTCAAATGACTTCATGATGTATGAATGGGCTGTGTGGATAACATAAAAATAATGGATACTACTACAATTAGAAATGAGGCCTGAATCCTGCATTGGCTTGAACAACAAAAAGTATGCTTTGTTCAAATGTTCATCCATGAAACCTAAACTATTTTTTAATTGTTTCTCCTGCAGTCCAAATGCAGTTCTTCGGTTAAGATTTAACCACTTTGCCACAGAATGTAGTTGGGACCATATGTACGTCTATGATGGCGACTCGATATATGCTCCACTGGTTGCTGTTTTCAGGTGAGAAACTCCAAAGTGAGAGAGAGAGTGGGTTTTATCAGAGCTAGGTCCAGAATGTTGACAGATGACATACTATATTGAGTCTTATAGGGCAGTACATCATATAAGTGTGTACTTGTAGTGGTGGTGACACAAATCTGAGGTCAGTATCTATTATTATTATTATAGGTAATGTTTTCTGAAAAGAAATTAAAAATATCACGGAATAACTTCGATTAGCAGCTTTGTCAGAGCAGGGGTGAGTTTTTCTCTGACGGGAGAGACTACTGTGTGTCAGAGCATTGACTGATTTTTGGCTGTTTCATTTACTCTTCATTTAATGCAGCATGCATCTAGTCATTCTGATTTAGCAGAGAGCTGTAGGTTTGTTACTGTAACTTAGAATTGGTGTGAGTTGTGAGAAAGAGATGCCAATGAATTATCTGCGTTTCTCCACAGCGGTCTCATTGTGCCGGAGATTCGTGGAAATGAGACGGTTCCTGAGGTCGAGACGACTTCAGGCTATGCACTACTACACTTTTTCAGCGATGCTGCCTATAATCTGACAGGATTTGAAATATTCTACTCGTAAGTATCCAGGCTTTAACTAGAAGCAAAACATAATATAAAACCTTACATTGTTTCTATTTTTAGTGTTGGGTTCAGTTCCACTGAGGTTGTGTTTTAGGCCATCACCAAAAGACATTTTTCAGGTTTTCACTGATGTGTCTAATTTATTATAAACTACAGTTGGCTGGACTTCCAGGTCCATTTATTTCTCCTAGCTGTTGATGGATGGTAACATGTTTCTGCATCCCACATTTCAGCAACAAAAAGACTGGTACAAGTGCTTTTCTGCTGGACTAAGCCCTGCAGCAACAATTACTGCTAACGACCAGTGACCTGCTTAATAGTTTTTAATCTATTCCCAATCTTTTTATCCACCTCACCTTTGCCAAATGCAAGATGATACTCATTAATCTTCCTCATTCTCCGCGTAAAGGACTCTGAATGGCATAAATAGTGTATATACATTGTTGGCTAAATGAAAACATCTTTCTATCCAGGATCAACTCTTGTCCCAATAACTGCTCTGGCCACGGGAAGTGCACCCCTGGGAACTCGGCCGCCAGCAGAGTGTACTGTGAATGTGACAAGTACTGGAAAGGCGAGGCCTGTGACATCCCTTACTGCAGGAACAACTGCGGCAGCCCCGACCACGGCTACTGCGACCTCACCGGGGAGAAGCTGTGTGTCTGCAATGACAGCTGGCAAGGTAAGTGTAAGCTCTGTCCAAGCCCAACAGTTGCTTGCAAACTTTCAGATCCAAAAGGAATGGCTTTAAGTATCTAAAGCAAGTAGAAATACAGTTAAACTAACGTTTCTTTGTGACTTGTTAATACTTAATATCTGTGTGAACGGGGTTTAGTTAAGAGAGAGAGTTAAATCAAATCCTTGAAATTTGATTGGACTGCGAAAAGTGGCCGTGGCTTAGTGAATAAAATATATATATGCATGTGTGAAGTTTCATTTCGCTGGCAATACATGTTTTGGTTTCTGCATTTTCTCTGGTTTTTATTTGTCAGATGGTAATTCAGAGACCCCTACAAGAGATTTGAAAAGGAAAGGGAAAAAAAGTCCCAGCACCTCTAAAGCATTAACACCTAATAATAAAAACATAGTGAAGTATTTTTTCATTTCACCACATTCAAAACACTGAGTGATGAATCATATGCAACCATTGCAATCACAGCTTGTAAAATGCTGCCGCTCCTCCCATGTGGCCATTATGTAGTAAGATGTAATGAAGGATGTGTAAGCAGACAAGTGTCAACAGCTGTGTTGTGTTGTGTCATGATGCTGATTGGTAACATGTCGATAAGCCCTGTGACGGTGCCTATTATGCGCCTCCAGCTGGACGGAGCCAAATGCTTCACGTGATGAAATTTGACAGAATCATTAGCAGAGGCATGCGCCTTTTTAACAGTGACGCAGTCATTCACACAGTTTAACATATTCACACATCCCCGGCCGTCGTGTTCGTTTAAGGAGTGGTCATGCTTTTGTTTAGGTTTGAGAGCGGCATGTGTGCTCTTCAAAGTTTCACTAAGTAGGCAGGAAAATATGTGTTGCGTGTTGCAGAAAAATTCCCTCCTAAAAGTGATTCAGCATCAGATAAATGTAGTTCTTCGTCTTAAAATAGTCCAGCTATGAAGAGAATCTTTAATAATCTTGATTTTGTAAATGTCGTGCTAAGATCTTAGATTGTTGTTTATTTGAGCCCTCAGCTGTAATTTCTTTCTCATCCTGTCCTGTAGGTCCAGACTGCTCTCTAACTGTACCTTCAACCGAGTCCTTCTGGGTCCTACCGAGCGTCAAGCCCTTCGGCACATCACTCGCCAGAGCTTCCCATAAGGCCGTGGTGCAGGAAAAGGTCATGTGGGTGGTGGGCGGATACACCTTCAACTACAGCTCCTTCCAGATGATTCTCAAGTAAGTCATAGCATAGCGTGTCCCAAAGTATTGATTTTTCCACAAGCAAAATTTCGTCTCACAGTTTGATGCACTGATTGTGTGTTTTTGAAGGATAAAACATTGTTCATTTAACCTTACAATACGAGGTATTTTGTTAGTGTCCATTGTACAAATTGTCTTGACTCCATTAAAAACCCCTGTCTTAGATTAAGTCCTGCCCATGCCCCTCACTGTGAATGCTCACATAAATATCTAAGCAAAAACCACTAAAGGAGGATATGCATAAAAGCTGGTCAGAATATGTCAAGCAAGTCCCTTGAGAAAACCCAGCCCAGTGTTAGGGCTACCTGTTTTTCTTTGTCAAAACTGGCAAGTGTGGGCGTTGAGGTTTCAGCGGTGTGCTTTGTGGATGTATAGGTGGTGCGTTCACTTAGCTAAATTAAGAGTCACGGAGGGACAAACAAAATGTGTGCAGGGTTTTTAGTACGCAGGTAATAAATACGTGTTATGTACGCATTATCACAAGTGCAATGTTCTGTTGCTTCTGCAGCTACAACCTGGAGAGTGGCATCTGGAACACAGTTCCCATCAATAGTGGCCCTGTGCCAAGATACGGCCACTCACTTGCTGCCTACCAGGTAAACACACACAAATATGCCTCAGCCTCTCTGGGTGCAGAAGAAGAATTTAGAAAACCACAACTGTTAGCAGGATGGAGGGAGAATTTAGGTGGGGTGAAAAAGCAATAAAAGTTTGCTCACACAAAAGAAACACAACCCAGCCCTCGCTTTAAAAGGGAAATAGCTTATTTTCTGTATTAACACATGTCATCTTTGAATAACTACATGTTGTAATATATCTTCAAACACAAAGCTGAGAGACATGTTTTCTTTTACATGACCATATATTCATGATTACTAGAAAGAAAATAGAGTTGATATTTTTAAGATGAACAAGCTTTATGACTTGTGGCTCTGTAAACTGAACAGCAGGTATATGAAGCAGTTTCATCTAAACATAGGTTTGTTTGAACAGGTACATTTTATATCATTATGTATGTAGCCTTTTCTTTCACTTTCATTACAGCTTGCATCAATCAGCTCATTTGCGTCATTGTTTAAACATGGCTGCATTCCTCTCCACTTCCTCTCAGGACGATATCTATATGTTTGGTGGGAAACTGGAGGCCGGTTGGGGGAACGTGACAGACGAGCTGTGGGTGTTTAACGTACCCAGTCGGACGTGGCAGCGGAGAAACCCCGTGGTTGGCCCGCCGGCCCAGGCTCAGATTTACGCTGTGGAGGGTCACTCAGCCCACTGCGTCCTGCTGGACGGGGGAGAGGCCATTATGCTGGTCATCTTTGGCTACTCCCCCATCTACAGCTACATCAGTAACGTTCAGGAGTACAACCTGAGTGAGTCACAGCTTTAAGAGCCGACATCATTACATTTTAGATTTTAGACTCTCTCGGCTCTCTGCATCTTTCCCTCCCATCGCATGACATCTGGCACATTGTAGGAAAGGGTCTCTGATTAGAACTTAAAGACAACTCGTTGACTTTCATCAATAATAGTTGTACCATAATTAAATAATAATACAGAATTTATTGTTTAGATCTAAAGAGAATCTGACTCTGCAAATTAAACATTTCAGGCATAGCAAAGTTTTGATGAGCAGCACTGCTTTTCAGTTTAAAGGTACCAAACATACATTCCAGGCAGCTTGAATTGGCAGTAATATGCATATCCCCCCCCTAATAAGAGAAAAATGGTTGACACAACTTGTGTTTTGGATAATGTTTTGATTACACTAAGCTCAATTTCAAAGCCACAGCAGGCCAACTGAGTATGGTTGTAGTTACAAATTGCAATGACCGATAACTAACCATAATTTCTAGAGTGCTTCGGAATCCATTTTTGTTGAAAACCTGCCAGAAAAACACCAAATTTAACTATTGAATTTTTAGGATACCAGAAGCTAAGTAGCATTGTGGCCTAAAGATTCATATTCATTCATTCATGTCTGTTTTTGATCATTTCAATGTTTTAAGGATGAGGAGCCCAGCTGTCTCTAAATGATTAAGGATGAAAATGTTTCTATCCTTTGATTCCTAGCATTTGTATATTAAAAATAGCTTTTTTGATTTGAAGGACATTTTTTCTTCTGTATTAAATGCTTCCTGTACATGTGTTCTTGTCAGGGTCCAACACGTGGTTGGTGCCTGAGACCAAAGGCGCCGTTCCCCAGGGAGGTTACGGCCACAGCAGCACTTATGACACTGCCAGCGGTAGTGTGTATATTCATGGAGGCTATAAGGCACTGCCTGCCAACAAATACGGCCTTGTTGATGACCTCTACCGTTATAACGTTAACACCCGGACATGGTAAATCAACACCTGCACGCACACATATGCTGCTTTCTAAATTCATTATGTATTCATGTTTGTGTAAATGACACTTGGGTGTTGCACGTTTTCTTGTTACACTTGCCCTTGACACACTTGTCATGCATTTGTTCTAGGTTCATTCTGAGAGAGAGCGGCTTTCCGCGGTACTTGCACTCAGCTGTGCTCCTCAGCGGCACCCTGCTCATCTTTGGTGGCAACACACACAACGACACATCACTCAGCAACGGGGCCAAGTGTTTCTCCGCTGACTTCCTTGCCTATGACATTGGTAGGACTCGTATTATTCTTGACGTCATGCCACAATTTGAATGGTGACCTCTTCAGTGTTTTTTTAGCAATTATAGTTTGTAAAAAAAAAAATCCCTGTCCTATACATAATACTACTTCTATTAGTCAAAAATGTTTTAAGTGTGGTTGAAGTGCTTTTGTACTTTTGTGTATATGTTGAATTTTTCTAAAGGTTTTTGAGGTCATGGCACATGGGTTTTTAATAGCACCTAATGAGATTTTGAAGGCTATAATTAAATTTGGAAATTATATTTGGAGAGTTATTAGCCAATATTGAATACATGTATTTAATAAAGCACGCATATAATGCTTTGGTTCTTCCTCCATCTTTAATTATCATTCATTTTATTCTCAACCAAAAAATTTGTAAAAAAGAAAATACTGTTGTGCAGTTGTGACATAACAAAAATTACATTTAGATTTGTCTAGTTTTAGTATTTAGTTGTCTAGTTAACTAAATAACATGTAAGCACACAGACAAACCAAATGTTCCCTTACAAATGGTCTCGTGTTTCCCCTCAGCTTGTGATGAGTGGAGGCTCCTGCCGAAACCAGACCTGCACAGGGATGTCAACCGCTTTGGTCATTCTGCTGTGGTCAGCAACGGGTGAGTCTCTCTAATGGAATCTGCACTCAGACTAAAACACACTGGACAGATGCTTCATACAGTGAAATCAGATTTGAAGCCCTAATCTTTGGTATGACTGCCATGTTTTAGTTTTTCAACCAGGTGGTACTTGTGTGTTGCTGATGCTCAAAAACAATAGCGACTACAAGTCAGTATTCACCATCAGAACAATCTAACATAATTTTTTTGGCTTAAATAACACTCTAAGCCAAGTCAAATTGCCTTGTTTTATACATATTACATGTTTAAAATACATATTTTTTCTGATACTTAAATTACAGCACTCTTCCATAATTTATAATAATATCTTTATTTTGTTCCTCATTGTTTACACTGTGTTCTCATGTTTTCTTTGCCAGGTCCATGTATGTGTTTGGGGGCTTCTCTGGTGTGCTGCTCAACGATGTGCTTGTTTACCGACCCCCCAGCTGCCAGGCCTTCTTGGCAGAGGAGGGGTGTGTGAAGGCCGGGCCAGGGGTCCGCTGCATCTGGAGCAGAGGCCGCTGTCTCCCCTGGGAACCCAGCCTGGCTAATGGAAGCCTCATTCCTGCCTCATTCTGTCCCCCTAAAGCGGGTGAGAAAGACGTCCAAACCTTTTTGCATGTCAGAGCTTTAATTTCTGGTCGATTCCTCCTTTCCAAATCTGCCAAAAGAATGACTGGTGGTCCATGCATTTTCCAGCCTGTCTGCTCTTCCACACTTTCAAAGTAACTGTTTTCTTTCCTATTCCTCAGGAATTATTATTATCTATCTACTTATATATTTAAATAATAAATAATGTATTCCAGAAAATATAGGATTTTGGATCATAAACACGCACACATACACTCATTCCAGCACTCTGTTGTCCCTCTCCCTGTATCTTTTTAGTCACAGTGGACGAGCGGTGCTACCGGTTCTCAGACTGTGCCAGCTGTACGGCCAACACCAACGGGTGCCAGTGGTGTGATGACAAGAAGTGCATCTCTGCCTCCAGCAACTGTACCTCTGTGAGTCGTCCAACAGGGGGCATCAGAGCGCTTCTGGCCTTGTGTTCACCTCCCTGAAACCCTCACTCACACAGAAACACACAAACACAGATACTTGTTCACAAGATTGTGTGAGCTGGGGATATTGGGGCATCATCACTGGTGAAATCAAGTGATAATTCGGGTTTTACTCGGTGATTATGATGCCTCTGTTTAGGACGAGTAAATACTGTTCTCCTACTGTCCGCAGGTTGCACTCAAACATGACTGTGTGTCTGAGTTTTCTCAAAAGTTCAACACTTCCTGATCTATCTTGAATTTAAAGCTTGCGCTAACCGTCCTCCTGTCCTTTCTATTCTCTCATGCTGTAGAACGTGAAGAACTTCACTGAGTGTCCAGTGCGGAACGAGCAGGTGTGCAGCAAGCTTGCCAACTGCAAGAGCTGCTCGCTGAATCTCAACTGTCAGTGGGACCAGAATCAGTCAGAGTGCCACGCTTTGCCTGGTGAGATAGACGCTGGACCCCTCAAACTCATTTCCACACACACAAACACACACTCCATCTTTTTTGAAGGCTGTGCATTCAGTCCTCACACGTGCGTGAGAAGAGGGTCAGGTGTTTCAGTGTGTTGCAGTCAAGGATGTGGGGATTGTGGGACAACAAAAGATAAATGTCCTGGGGCTTTGTTTCCCTTTGTTGCTGTAAAGTGTAGCACTTATGATTGTGCATGACTCTTATCATTGATCTCATGGATACAATTTGATGAGAGTGAACACTTCATAACACAAAATGGTCACTTACGTTGTGAGATGATGCTGTGTTCACTGTAATGAATGACTCCACTGACATTCAGACCTGAAGGGAATATTTAAACAGATATTCATTAATTTTTACTCTCAGGATTTGTTCATTGTACTGTATTTAGTTTGCCCCCCCCCCAAAATGTTGACTGTGGCTGAATCTGAAGAACTGGTGTTGTCACTTTATCCATAATTTTCTGTTTGTGAAGTCTTGTCGCCTAAGGGCTTGTTGCAGCAGTGAGAGCTGCAAATCTTATGTTTGTGTGTCTGTGTGTGTATTTCTGATGCCTGAAAGGAAGTCTCGGCACGATTCTCACACACACACACACACACACAAAATGCATACACGTGTCCACATGCACTTACACACATACATCTGAATGAGCACACACCATCTTTGTATGATGAGCAGTTTTTTACAGGCAATTTGGTCTCCAAAAATCACTCCATCTCTCTAAGGCAAATAAGTGCAGATTACGCTGCTGCTAAATCTGTGATGTCCACACACACACTAAGTCCTAAATCTTTAGTCCCCTGTGGTTTGGAAGAAAGCAGACTTCCTGCAATCTGCTTTCATGGCTATAATCTGTACTTGCAGCCTTTTTTCTTAGAGTATGGCACAGTATGATGAGCAGTATTTAACTAATGTTCTGATTTTAAAGTGGCTATAATTGATATTTTTATAATAACAATGTATCAAATGACAATGTGAAAGGGGTCACTTGTAGTGATGTACCTACAGATAATTATCACCCGAATCTGCAGCTCCCCTCGGCTTTACAGGGCTTTATAGAGTTTCAGCTCATTGTTTAGCTGTCTGGGCCGAAACTGTACTGTTTTGGTTGCCCCGCTCTCATAGGGTTGGTTTCGCCCGCGGCAGGCAGCTGTTGTTGTGAAAAAAACTCTAAAGACCCATTGTACACTACCTGTTCAGCACTGAACAGCAGACAGACACAGTTGTTGATAAGCTGGTGAACATAGTGGAGCATTTAGCAGCTAAAGAGGCAGTTATTTCCCTTTAGGAGATGAGATGAAAAACAGAGTTAAAAGAGTGAATATTGGACTTACATTTGCGAGGTTGCCAGAAAAACAACCCCAAATGAATGATAATGTAGCTCCATAACTGCGGGATGTGTAAGCTACCTGTTTGCCATATCAACTTACTATGTACTGTATGTGTCAGTGTTGTGTTCACAACTTGAGTCCGCTGCCCCCAAGTGGCCAAAAAAAGCAATTATTACAGGATTAATGGTTTAATTTTCTGATTTCATTTTTTTCTTACAACTTTGAGGAAATAAAGTCTTGTCAAAATAGTTTCACATGTAAAGGTTAGAGGAGAGTAGACCGTTATTTTTTTTTACAAACATGTCTTGGCCCAAACCCGTACATCTTCTCATCGTACTCGTTCTTTGTTTCCAGCCCAGCAGTGCAGTGAGGGATGGAGCCAGGTGGGGGAGGCCTGCCTGAGGATCAACTCCAGCCGCGAGAGTTACGACAACGCCCAACATTACTGCAAGAACCTCAATGGAAACATCGCCTCACTCACCACCTCCAAGCAAGTGGACTTTGTGCTTGAGGAGCTAAAGAAGCTCCAGCAGCAAGACAAGGTAAACAAAAATAAGTGAATAAATGAAACAAAACTGCTGGATGTGTTAAATAGACTTTACATTGTTTGGTCATGTATTATTGCGGGTCATGCCTGCAGTAAATACTGTGTATCAAATTCAGTCAGACATATTTAAAGGTATCCTCAGAAGCCGGGTGCCTGGGTATGCAGCTTTCAAACTGGTGTTAAGCTGACAGAAGAGAACAGGGGTTGGTTCTCTGTAGTAGCTGATGAGTTATGCATTCTGAGATGATTTTCTCCTGATCAGTTTTGTACTTGTGTGTACTGCTCAGTTTTCTCTCTGATTGCGGCCCTCCTTTTAGCTTGTGTAATTTGTGTCTCAACCATTTTTCATCACATTGTTTACTACCACAAACTATGGTTTGTTGTGGACTATGACGCAATTACAAGTAGACAACACAATGCCAGGCTTTATGCTATACTGCACCTGATGAATCAGACTGTGATCATCACACTGCACTTAGTTCTGTTTTGCATTATTTGAATTATTTTACCCTCTTGTAACACACGTCACAGTTTCTTCTTTCTGACTCACATGACTCACTGTCTGTAGGAACAATCATAAGCATTGACTGCTGAGTCTGGTTTGAGTGTAGTTTTCACTTTGATCAGAGTATAACTTCCAAATACCTTTGCTTTTATAGAGTGCATATTTCAAATTTTCAGAGCTGCTAGGCTGCAGATTCTTTACAGCCATACTGTTGTATGCTGTGGCTGGAGATGTCCAGTCTGTCCGGCAATACAGTTGAGAACAGCTCATAAAATGTAACGATTTGTTCACAGTCCTAACAACATCATAATTCAAGCCTCTTCATCTTTAATGGAAATGATGAAATGCACTTTTGGGCAAACACTCACCTTCCCATCTCGCCACAGCTACACATCCCCGTTGCACTGAAAGAAAATTGTGGAGCCTACTGATGATTTTAGTTTGGTCATGCCTGCCGCATTCATGAGGATATCATTTGTTGTCAGTCTGCTGGGTTGAAACTCGCCTGTTTGTCTCAAACAAAACCTCGACATGCAATTTCCCATCATTTTCCCATTACATTAAAAGTTGATTCCTGAAGGCAAAATAGTCATCATATCTGTGAAATTATTTTCAGTCGACTTTTAATGGCATTCTTGGTTCCCAGGTGTATATGCAGTAGCCGTTTATTTCTTAAAGAGCATGATGGAGCAGAAAGGGAGGCACGGTTGTGAATCTTACATTTGAATGCCCAGTGGCTTTTCAGGCCTTTCTATGTTTAGCCGTGTTTTGCCGTGTCTCCACAGCGGCTGTCTCCCTGGGTGGGCCTGAGGAAAATCAACGTGTCGTACTGGGGTTGGGAGGACATGTCCCCCTTCACCAACGGCAGCCTGCGCTGGCTGCCCGGCGAGCCCAGTGACTCTGGTTTCTGTGCCTACCTGGAGGAGCCTCAGGTGTCAGGCCTTAGGGCCAATCCATGCACTGCCACTGCCCACGGCCTCATCTGTGAAAAAGCTACTGGTGAGAGAGACATGCACGCATGCATATGCTACATGAATATGTTATCTGTTTGGAAAAATGTTAACATTACACAGGAATTAAAGTCTGATTTGAAAAAGACTCATCATCCTTTCCTTCTGTCTTGTCTTATCCTGTCCAGGAAACCCCAATCAGAGCACCCGCCCATCCTGTAAGATGCCTTGCTCGCTGCACACCAACTGTGCCAACTGTACCAGCCAGGCCATGGAGTGTATGTGGTGCGGCAGTGCGCAGCGCTGTGTCGACTCCACTGCCTACGTCATCTCTTTTCCCTATGGCCAGTGTCTGGAGTGGCAGACTGGAGATTGTGTGGGTAAGTGTCTTTTGACTGAAGTTAATCTAGATGAGGCTTCTTTGGAGTCTATAGTCTGGCATTAAGGTGGCTGGCAATAAGCTTTCCCAGATTGGCTTCCGTAAGGAGTCAATATTCATCACTGAGAGAAAGGAGGTTAAGGGAGGAAAACGGCTTAAAGTGGAAGGTGTTTGTGTCAGAGGGAAAATTGTATTAGTTTCCTGTGATTGGCTTTAGAAGCTGTTTTTGGTTTGTAATGGCCAATTACTCTCACATATAGTCGCTCCAACTGTTAGATTTCCCTGTTGACCGTGCTGCTGATGGACTCTTTATCATTAGCTGGCTTTACTGTAAGTGGTTTAAAGACCTACAGATGCCTCCAAATAACTTCACTCTGTGAATGAGAAGATAGCATAACGGAAATGGCTGCACGTACAGTCATGTAAATGTGAATGTTAGTAGACCCCTGTGCTGCACAATGATAACAGGCCAAAGCCGCCCTTTGATGGATTATCAGACATGAACAGAATGAAAAGTGCCGTCTTTTCAGACAGTTCCTTAACTAAATAAATCTTACTGTGAAATATGCCCCCTCAGTGGTTATTCTGCTTATTTTGTCAAAGTTCAGTGAACTTCCATTGCATTAACCAATCCTCCATAACATTAATACTTGTTAAACAATAGACACCAAAGATGTTTTTATGGTTTTACAAATGTACACCCGTCCATTTGAAAATAGTGTTCGCTGCTCTCAAGACAAGTCACCAAGAAACACAGTGGAAAATAACTTTGAGCCGTTAACACTGCAAAGATGACTGCACTATAGATGGAAAATACTTAAAATAATCTATGTATCTACATGTCCATTTCATCTTTTTGTGCTTTAGAGAATGAAACTGCCGTTAAAAAATATGCGAGCCCTTTGGCAAAGCTCCTTCATACAGTGTGTAGCCATTTCATCCCTGAACATCCTGTACATGTTTTCTAGAGTACATGCTAGTACATATAAGCACTTTTGTGGATAACAAAATAATATGAATACTCAATTTAACAGGGTTCGTACAAAGTCTTGGAAGTTTGGAAAATGCTTCATTTTAACCGTTATATTTTCAAGGTTAGGAATATGCTTGAATTTAAATGTTGAAAATGCTTGATTTTCAACATAATCTGGTGTTTCATTATTGACAAAATGACTCACGTAAACCAAAAATCTTTTAATATTTGAAATGAAACGATCCCATTGTCATATTTGTTAGTTGTCTCCTGGCATTTATAGTAACAATTTAGATGTGATGATAAATGCTTCAAGAGCCCGGAAATTTTTGGTTTAGGTACCTTGAAAGTGCTTGAAAGGTGCTTGAATCTTACTCTTAAAAAGCTGTATGAACGCTGATTTATTTTTTTCTTCATAACTCACAGATTACGAGGTGCTTTACACTCGAGACAAACAATTCACATGGCAACAAGCAATGAAGAAAACAGAAGGGTAGATCGGGTAATAGGCTAAGATTCAAACATAAAACAATATCATGGAACAACAGAACACATCTGCTTCCTTTTGTTATTTTTATTTATTATCATGTCCAAAAGTAAATTAAAGACATATATAGAGGTAAAACTGTCTACATCAGAGAGCTCCTTCACCTGAAGGTCGGTGCAGTTGTTCAGGTCGGTGCTGTTGCGCTGCGTGATGTATGAAATATACCCACAGTTGTGTCAGATCGTAAAGAACATCTCAGATCAGTTTAGTGAGTAACTAATTTAGGGAGCTGAAGGCTACAGTCTCAAATTCAGTTGTGTCAGCTGGTGTTAGGTAACCCAGAGACGTTTCTGTACACTGTGGATATTTGTCTGGAGGAATTTGTCCCTTTGGGCGTGAAGGACAGAGAAAGGGTATCTTAAAAATTCTCCCTGTGTTTTCTTCTTCTTTCTGTTTGTTCTGCCTGACTTTGCTTCTTCACGTTCACTCTTCACAAGTTTCAATTGCCACTTAAGACTCGAATTTTCTCACCTACTTTACTTGCTTCCTCCTCATTTTCAGTGCATAGAGAAGTGTGCTTTATGCTGAGTACATGGCATAAATGCACTTAAAACCGTAGACCTAGGGTAAAATATTGTGTAGTGTCATTGCCTGCAGGGGGACTTTGAAAGGACAGATTGTGATGTGTTTGTTGCTCTCAGTAGAGAAAAGTCTAATTTTGCAGATCTGAGGTTGGATAAGTAGTTATTATTTGTGAGTTGCTAATAGTTGGTAGTAGTTTGTTGCTTCGCTATAGGGAAGAACTCCTTATTTATGGCCTTCGACAGCAGTTCTAGTGATTTCTACCTGTCATGTCCAAAACACCTCTTCTCTAGCTTCTGTGTAGCCATATCTTACCAGACCAAACACATCACACCTGTGCCGTGAACACACTGTCTATCTGTTTCATCGAGACGGGTCAGAAAAAGCAAATCCCCTGAAGCTGCATTTAGTTCAGACAGAATTTTAAACATGCAAGGTCGACTAGACTTTCCCTTTTTTTTCCTCGCAGCGTTTCCCTTGGTCCTTGATTTGATCTGTATGCTCCCTACATCAACTCCACTGTTTTAGTTCCTGCAGTTAGACTGTAGGAGACTGGGTGCACAGTAGGTGAGTAGAGATGAAGCCATTAGGCCATTTAAAATTAATGGTTTCAGTCATTCTTCAAGATAATTTGCCAAACATTTGCTGGCTCCAGGTTTTTAAATGTGAGGATTTACTGCTTTAATATATGATAGTAAAATTCGTTTTTTAAAGTTTTTAATGAGGTTTGAGACTGTTGGTGGGACAAAATAAGCAATTTGAATATGTCACCTTGGGCTCTAGGAATTTATTATTTTCATAATTTTATAGAAAAAAATGATTAATTGATTAATTGAGAAAATAATCTGCAGATTAACTGATTATGAAAATAGTCATTAGTTACAACCCTTGCCAGCTGTTAAAATTAGGGCAGCCCCTTGTTACTAGTTGATTAGTTGTTGTTTTTTATGGTGTTTTTATAGCAGATGAAGCCATTATCATGTACTAGAAAATAATCATTCTGCATCTCTGCCGTCACAATATTCACAAGTGTGATTTGCTATTTAAAAACTAGATTTCATCATATTTTCAGAGGCCTTGGCTTGACTTGAGAGCAGATAGGATAGAGTAAAAGCAGTAAAGCTGCATTTGAAGATGTTAAATTCTTTGCATATGGATCTACATGCCCATATACTCGTAGGGATACTAGTTGATTTAAAGCAACATGTGTCATCTGTTGATATCAAGGTGCATTAATAGACATGTCAAGACACAGAAAAATCTGATTTTGCTCACATTGCTCTCAGATATGCAAAACCAGACACTGAAGTGGCGAGGTTGTCATTTTGTTCAATAGTCTGTGTAGTCTCTGTTGTGAAAGCAAGAACACTTAAGCAGTGAGACAGCCTGCAGACACAGATTTAAGTAAATGTAACCACGGGAGACGTCGAACAGCAAAGTGGGTACAATAAACTGATCTTATAAAGTCTGATCTTCTAGGGTTTGACCTTGAATGTCACATTATGATGAATCTTTTAAAAATAAATCCAGACTTGACAGTGTTGTCGAGAGAATCTGGGCCAGGAATACAGGTTATATTTACTCAGCTGGTTGAAAGCTGTTAACACTGGATGAAGCGAGACTTGTTTTGCTGTACAGACCCAGTCATAATCGCCATCCAATCCATGTAACAGCTCCAGGCAGATTTTGTTTGTTCATGTTCCCACATATTGATTTATCTGTCAAAAAACCATGCGAAAGATATGTGGATTTTGTTTTCATGGCAGATTTTGTATTTCAACATGCTTTTGTCTTCATCCAGCTGCTTCTTGTCTCAGTATGCTATGTTCCTGAGAAATCTGCTGCTTACGTCCTGGCGTCAAAACAAACTTAAATGGCCTTACTTTGTACCGATTGCTCTTGCGTTGTCATGGTTTCACATCCATTAGCAGAATAGCTGGAGATTTGTTTGACATAAACCAAGGTAAAAGCACTCGATGTTTGATGTTTGTCTCCGTAAAATAGTTGTGGCATTTTCCCCCTCGAAGTGTCTGTCTGGCAGGCAAGTGGCGACGCTGAAACTTGTCAAGCAATTTAGTGGCCAGAAAGTTCGTCCCCCAGCTGACAAAACGACATTGCTCCCTCGCTCCCCTGAGTTTAGAGCGAGCAGCCACTTCACGCATCACATTAAAGCCTTTCATTGAACTTTGCTCAAATCACAAACGTTTCACTGGCCCTGGTTTGCTGACACATTTTCTGTCTGTCTCATTCATTCTACGGCTTTTCCCTCTCTCAATCAACTGTTTAATTCTCAACACTTGCTTCTTATCCTCTTATCTGCTCTATTAATGCCCCTTAATCTGCAGGTCCTGCTAAAGGCTAAGAAATGACTGAGGATGTCTGTTTTAAAAAGGCTGAGATCCTACAAAACAAAATCATTAAAGCAACATCCTTCAGGATTTTGTGTGCTGCAACACTGGGCCTCGTTGTTTTTTAGTGCTTTGCAGTTGCTTACAATTGTCATGCTGCTGTTTGTTTCAAGCAACTACCCTGGTAAATAAATGGACAAATGTGGCTAACAAAGGAAGTAGTTAGGGTAGATTCAGTTTGAAACAGAGCAAACCTTCCAATATGATACTGATAAAGAAATACAACACACGTCTCTCACCCTTCTTCTCTCCTTTTAGCCCAGAACTGTTCAGGCCTGCGGACATGTTCCCAGTGCTTGGAGCAGCCGGAGTGCGGCTGGTGTGGAGATCCCAGCAGCACAGGGAAGGGCCTGTGCATGGAGGGCTCCTACCGGGGACCAATGAAGAGACCAGCGAAGCAGGGCCAGCAGGGCCAGTCCCAGGACATGAGCCTGGAGCCGAGCAGCTGCCCCAAAGACAAGGGCTACGAGTGGGCCTTCATTCACTGCCCTGGTAAGGGATCCACTTCCTGTCCGTCTTACTGCAATTACAAATCATGTGTCATAAGTGTATCTTCTTGAGAGGTTATTACCTATCAACTGTCACGTCTTATGTTTAAAAAGATGTTCTTATCAAGGATTCCTGTTACAGCTTCCCTATGCAACTAATCCCTCCCTGCTGACTCTATGCAACCTTATGCTAGTATGCCATTTAATGCTTTCATCAAGCCCCAGTCCATACAACCACGTCATGTAAGCTGATAATATACTCACTGCCATAGTAGTTGTAATTTGAGAGTATGGGGCATGCTCAGTGGCTCAGTGGAATCAATAATGTGTTAAAACTTTAGAAATCTGAAGTCACATGTTAAAGGGTTTGTGTGATATTTTGCCTCAGCATGAATTTAAACCTGTAGGTCTGAAGCTCAGTGTCATGCTGTTACTGACTACTAAAATCTGTGCTGTCATGTTGTTACACAGTTTCTCATAAATAAAGGGAATAAACTGTAAAAGATGCAAAAGGCAGAGAGCGTGGCAGGAGTGCATTTTTTAAAGTGCATCATTTTTTAATTCTAGCAACTGCCCTACCATCATGCAGATTTCAGTGGAATGGTATAACTAACCTCAAAGGTGGAATCAATCGCAACAATCCATACTTACTGTGGGTGAAAAATCAGTACAAACAAGGTTAACTTACAAATCAGTCTTGCATAAAATAAACATTTCTTATATTTAGATTCTTTTCCATTAGATGTCTAATTAGTATTTCCAACAGGACACTTAGATGTGGGGTCATTAAAAGTTGCAGCCATTAAAAAATATTTTAAAAGGCAAGTCTGATTAAGTAATAATTAATATGACACGGCAGACACAAGCTATTGACAACTCTAATGGGTCTGTTGCCTTTCTAGGAAGCAATAACAACAACCCTAGGTGTAAGTTTTGTTGGGCAGGGAGGATGATCAAAATGATTGTGTGACTTAGACACAAACTATTAAAATAAGTACTCTGTAAAACAGGGTCCTATGTGACTTGCAGACAGATGGAGATTGTGATTGCAAGTTAGCAGAAATTCGCCCTTCTTGTCCCAAATCTTTAAAAATAAAAATCCACGTGAGTTCCACCTTGTGTAATCTTTGCCCACCTCCTTCATGTTCACTTATTTCCCAGCTAGCTGAAAGGCAGCTGCGGAAAGTTGAAGCAGTGATATTGACTCCGTCCGTGCAGTTGCATGAATCCATAACCTCTCTGTTTCTCTCGCAGCATGCCAGTGTAATGGCCACAGCACGTGTGTGAACGGCAGTGTGTGCGAACAGTGCCGTAACCTTACCACTGGTCCTCACTGCCAGACCTGCATGCCTGGTTACCATGGAGACCCGACCAACGGCGGCAAATGCCAGGGTGAGTGCCACATCGCCACAGAAATGAGTTATTCTGCGCACGTAAGGCTTAATGGAGTTACTGATGTAGTTTAACCCTAATCTCTTTAATCTTTTCTCAACCGTCTATAGAACAATACATCAACATTAAGTTTAAACAAATACAACACAAATTACGTTCTCTATTATTAAGATAAGATAAGATAAGCCTTTAATTGTCCCACAGCTGGGAAATTTTCAGCGTTACAACAGCCAGAAAAAGTGTCACATATAGAAATACAATAATAAAATACAATAAAAATAAATAGAAAAAAGTCCTGTACACAGTAAAGACAGTAATAATAATAGTGTGACTGAGTGCATTTGTAAGTATGAACAATAGATAAGATAAAAATAAAAATATTGCACATATATAATATACATGTACATGAAAGTATTACACAGCAACAGATGAAGTAAATAACATCATGAATAAAAAAAAAAAATGTATTAAGATACTGCACAGCAGCAGATGAAGTAAAGTAGTGAACAGTCTGCTTATTGACAGTCAATGTAGATTACCGGGAGTTGTACTGATTATAGAGTCTGACAGCAGCAGGCAGAAAGGACCTACGATACCTCTCCCTCAGACACCGAGGGTGGAGCAGCCGGTCGCTGAAAGAGCTGCCCAGTGCTGATAGAGTGACATGTGACATGTAATGTCTACATTGTAATTATTTGGACTACACCTGCTGTGTGTGAATGATAATTAAACCTTTAGAGGAATATCGTCTACTTATTGAATTCTAATTAGTGTGTTGATAAACATACAGTAATACAGCATCATAACCAACAGAGGGCACTATTGTGTATTGATTAGAATTGGTGACAATTTGTCTGTCCTGTTTGATTAATGGAGATATTCCTCCATATGCTGGTTTCATAACGTGTTAACAGAAAAACAACTAAAGGCAAAAAAAAATAGGCTAAATCTGTTGGTTTATTTTTGCTGTGGCAGCTCAGTTAAAATATCACTCTGAGTAAAGACAGTGAAATGTCGAGAGTAACTGTGTTTTCCTGAAGTTGGAGTGAGTGTAGAGCAGATGTGGAGCACTGTGGGAACTGCAGGTGAAGCTGAAGGTCAAATACTGACTTCTTGTGTTACTGTGGTTTTCTGCACCCTGAAACCCTCCATTGTTGAAAATAGAAATGCGTATAGGCTACAACATGTATCTTGATTTTTTTAATGAAGGCATATACACACAGACAGGACTGTTTAGCTTTGTGAAACACAGACATTATAAAGGCATGATACAAATTCCAACAAATATATCTACAATGATTTCATTGTTTTTGCTCATTTTCAGGGTGTGGTATTCAGGTTTTTCTCTATGGATATAAAATGGTTTTGATTGAGTATTTGAATAGCACATGATGCAGATTTATTATCTGTCTCCTGCTCAATGCAGAATATGTTTTCTTGAGTGACTGCAACCCATCATTTATACAGCATTCTTGTTTTCAAAGCAAAAAGCATATAATTTTGCTGAATTTAATGTGGAGAATGGGTGTAAACATTAGGTTGTTAGCATAGGAATGGCCATTAAACCAAAGATTAAATGACTGTGTATTTTATAACAGTCTCTCTAATTGTCTTTTGATTAAATAACTTGGAGATTGAATGAAGACTGGTAGTAGAGCTACCTTGTCAAGACGAGATTTACCCACACTCGTCCCTTGACATGAATAGCATTCCTGAGAAATTACATGGAGGCTATTGTTTGAATTGCCAGACACACAGGCACACGCACACACACACACACCTGGGAGCTTTACAGTCTCAGATACTGTGTGTTAACGCACAGGCTATAGCTGTAACCTGTAAAGTGAAACCACATCTGTGATGGGAATACGCTTCTTATTCTTTTGGAGCCCGAGGACGAAATGACTCAAAATCATTATGTGCCATTACTACATACACATAGACTCGTGCTTTATATGTGAAGACAGGGGATGCATTGCATATTAAATGTTTGTTTTACGTACAGTTGGCATTGAGAAAACCCTCCTATCCCATGTGACTTGCACACAGTACAATTAAATCCCTGTATCACCAGCTGTCAATAACAAGAAGTGTAGGAAAACATGGTAAGAAACTCAGTTAAAAGCAGCCCTGTTACCTGAAATATTCATATGTACCATCTTGGGAAAAATGCTAAGAAGAAGGTTTAACATTGGGAGGGGAAACTGTGTCTACTGACCCTTCTGTAATACACCTTCTCAGTTTTAAAGCTCAGTCAACTGAAAGGAATTGGTCCGTTTTTTGTCCTGCAAATGCAAACCACTAGAAGCACTTAGGGAGCCAATTCACTCTTTCACACATCTATCGCTGCAATGTTTGTATTCCACACACACACACACACACACATGCCTAGTGGGTATCATGGTGTCCTATCTGGGGGGGGCATATTTTTCTCCATCATGTATCAAATCTTTGAAGTTCAGCCAATCTTTGGGGAAATACACTTGTTTACCATCTTACCCAGATCAATATCAATTTCATCTCTGCGTGTTCAGTACAGCAGAGGAGATGTTGGTAGCCTAGCTTAACACAAACACGGCAAGCAATGGGAAACTGCTAGCCTAGTGCCTAAATGTGGGAAAAACCGACACAGATTGTGGGAATAGTAGGCTTTATTGTGCCCTCAGGAGGTCCAGAACTCGAAGGTTTAAACTGATGTTGGAAATCTGAACTGAACATGTGCATGTACACAAGCACATACAAACTAAACCTTCACTTATCCACGTTTTCAGCTTTGTTTAATGCTAATCAATAATGCCCTCTGTTCCCCCCCCCGCTCTTCTTTTCCATCTGTGTGTTGTTGCCCCTTCCAGCCTGTAAGTGTAATGGTCATGCAAGTGTGTGCCAGGTGTTAACTGGCAAGTGCTTCTGCACCACCAAAGGGATCAAAGGAGACCAGTGCCAGCTGTGAGTACCACACACACACACACACACACACACAAACACACACACACACACACACACACAAACACAAACACAAACACACACAAACAGCTACAACCATGAAAAACAGAAGTACCTTACAGCCTTGTAGTGTTTTAAATAGGCGCATTTCATGGTATAGCTTTTTATTAGTACCACATTAGGTTGTGGTCAGTTGAGTATCTCTTGACCTTATTTCCAAAAGTTCAGATCTGCAACAGAGATGCCAAATGAGAGATACACCATCAATGTTCCAACCGCAATTCAGTGACTTAAGGTAATGCCAATCAAAAGTGAGTCTCTGGGCTGCCTGTCACCGGGCCAGTGATCACTTGGGATGGAGCACTGATGAAATACTTGGGGCTGTTTTTAAGGGAAACCCATTTTGACAAGTGGGACGGATACATATGGGATGGTGTTATGCGCTGTTTATGATATTTTGCCTGAAAAACAGAATATTGGTTCTGTGGTTCCAGCATATTTATGATCTTTCTTGATACAGATTCATGAAAGTTGGAATAGAACAAGTCAGGCCCCTGCGTGTGATTTAATATAATTGGAAAAAATGATTGATAACATGGAATCTAAACAAATGACAGTACATCATAATGGATGGTAGGAGGTCCAGAGAAGATTTTCTTTTTTTTTTTTACCAAAAGGAATATTGTACAATTGGGTTAGGATTTTTTTCTCCACGTGGATCAGTGCGTTTGTCTGTTTAATTTTGTCTGTCATGTTTAGAGCACTTCATTCCTTTGGTATTGGAGTGCTGTCATGGATAAGTCAGAAAGACACTAAAAAATAAGTCACTTGATTTGATTTTGAATCGTGCCATAGTTTGACTTTCAGTTACCCCTTTGTTATAATTGTATTATGGGACTCATAGACTGTGAGGTCACAGTTCATGTAGAAAACACAACAGCCAAAGTAAATTTGCAATCCAAATAATTGAAATGACCACATGATCATGATGTACATGATGCGGTTATGAGCATTGATTTCTGATCACTGAGAGCAGCCCTTCTCATGCGGAGGCTTGGATGTTGTAATGATTCGGTGGTGTAAAAACAGAGAACCGTCAGTTGGCATTATTGGCCAGAAACACCACCTCCAGCACAATTTCTGCTGATGCGGTGGATTCCCCCGGGTGTAGGAGTACCATCTCCACTTAGCTGTCTGCTTTCCCAGTTGTAAGCAGAATGGATACTGATGTTTTTAATAACCTTAATGCAGTAAGAGTTATGGAGGGGTTACAGGAAAACATGAGCGTACATAGATACCCACACACCATGCTATGAGTTTTCACTCTCTCTGTGCTAAAATCTCTCTAACAGTGTGTGCTTTGATCAAAATCACATATTCACTTTGCCTGTGCTCAGGTTTTGTCATCTCTACTTGTTCAGTTACACATTTCACACCATATTTAAATTAAATATCGTTTAAAGTTCAGTCAGATTTTAGCCATGTCATACTGATTCAATTGAGACATCTTCTCGCTGAATACAATGACAAGATTTTAGTCAGCAAAGGTCACATACAGTAGTCGTGACACCCTTAAAGGTACCCTGTGGAGTTTTCTTACAAACAAAACAAAAGATTCTCTGTTTCTCACCAAAACATTATTATACAAAACATTATTGTATTCTTGAGGTCTAACAAACGTGTTGCATTTCATTCCTAATAAAACATTTGTCAAGTTGATTTTAAAAAAATATATTAAATAATGGGAGTGTTTACATCCAATTTTACCAGCTAGACTTCTTCTTTGCCTTTGTTGGCGTATGGCTGCACTGTGGTGGAATGGTGTGAAACCAACAGCAGGATGTGAACTGCGTCACTCGTGGGTGTGCGTCCTCGTGCTCATGCAAAACAAAACAGGGACCCACTCATAAAAACACTACTTCATAGCACTGCTAGTGGTCAGAAACTTTACCGGGTACCTTTTTAACCTTTCGGGTTTAAATCTCAAACAAAGTTGTGGTTCACTTTAAATAATGTTTTTCATGAACACCCAACTTGAAAGTCCCTTAAAATGAATTTTGCTAAGGAGTAGGCCAACTTAAAATAACTAGTTACTGTGTAGTTAATGAAGTAAAGTAACTAGTAAATGTGAGAAATAACAATATGTTTTGCCAACACTCTACAAATTGTTAAGCTGACAAGATAGATAGTCTTTATTGTCACAGGGGGAAGTTTGTTTTCACGGCCTGCACATGTACATGTCTCACATGGAAAACATACAGATGCACACAAAAAACAGATCTAAGAGGCATCATGCTCTGTATGTAAACCATGTGTTATATAAATTTACATTAAAATACATTTGACATGTCTGCAACATTTTCATATAATTATATGAACGTGTTGATGCTGTTTAACTGTAGTAATCCTGCCTGTATTCAGGTGTCATGAATTTGCTATTATAAACACTTAATGTCTGGCAATGTTGTTTGTTTTGTTTCTCAGAGAAATCATCAAGTGCACACGAATCAATACCCGCTACACCTTTTTTGTGTTTTGTGAAAGCAAAGAAATCAAAGGGAAGTGCTCAGAAAGAAGAGAGGCTGAAGGTGAACTGTTGGCTTTGACAGTAAATAAATGACATTTTGCACAACTGACAAAATGTCACATTCATTTCTGCTGCCAGATGGAATGCAGTGCAGTACGATGCAGAGCAACACTCGCGTAGCAGGTGGCTAACAGTTGATACAAACGACTCAGTTTCTACCCCACAAAATCACAGTGGGGCATCAGAACAGGCCAGGCACCAGCAGGCCAATCATCATCAGCCACTTAGAGGGAGGATGTGCCCATACTGCTCTGGAGCCAGCTATGGGACAGTCCCTGCAGCCCATTACTGATCATTAGCTTCAAATTTAGCCAGCAACATAAACCACCAGAATATGTTGTTAATTCAGTCCCATTTACAGAATGTAATTAGATTAGTGTTGTCATTATCAACAACCGCAATTTCAGTGGTGACTTTTAATCTCAAAAATCAAGATGCATTTTCACATTCAAACATGTTAGAGTAATCAAGTAATCCCCTTTGTTTTGCAAGTGTAATCTAATTAGTGTGTGTACATATTGACTAACAGTTAGGCTGGGGTGTTTTGCTGTTTCCTTTTTTGTAATGTAATTTCTGGTATCTCATTACATGTAATCAGTGTCTCCCTGACCCCTGTCAGTCACTCACTTGCACCATCCCCAGCAGTAACCCTTAAACACAGACCTCTACACAAGGGTACACAAACATACACACATGCATGCACCGCAACCACCGATGCCATTAGGACCTCCGAATAATAGCTGCGCTAATGAAGTGGAGGGTGCATCAGTGCGGAATAGAATTGTTTTTGAAAACAATTGATGAGGTCTGCGCTGCGTTAGTGATGAGTCAAACGAGCGGTTGGGGAAATATTTCTTATTATAGTGCTCATTCGGATGCATACATTATTCAGGATTCTTCTTGTGCTGGAGGTAACGGGGGGTATCTCTGAGAGTGTGCATGTGTGTGTGCTTGCTCCTGCTTGCATGTGTGTAAAGGACATTGTGTAGGTTCATAGCACATTTCTTCTGTTGGTGTGTGTGTGTTTTGCCTGTTAAATCCCAGTGTGTGCACAAGCACAGACAAAGGTTCAAGTGTAGATCAAATTAAGATACAGAGGAGGGGGACTGCCTGAAGTTCAGAAGTGTGCACACATGCATGCAGGTGTAGATTAAATTAAGATACAGTGTAGAGGAGTTGCATTATACACTTTGCGATGTGCGTGTGGGTGCGTTTGTGTTTTGCCATCTGCAAATGCCAGGCAGCCGAAACGCCCCAGGAGTGATGTTCTGTAAGGTTCAAAAGCCTGTGGCGGCGTTTGTCCTCCGTCCTTTGTACCGTGGTGAAAGAGCACTCTACCCTGTCCTTTCCTGTTTAGTATTAACAGTGAGAGCGGCTGGGCTGGCTCCTCCCCAGCTCAGTGCCCTGCCCCCATTAGATCATTCAGAGCGCTGATGCTTGTCCTTCACGATTTGCTGGTTAGATAAAGAGTCAGAAACCTTCTTGATCAGGTCAGTTAATCTTGTTAAAGCATGCATTTACTCTGCACACCTCTGAGTGAGTGGGAGTAGTCAGCAGCTTCAGTAAAACAGCTGTTGGTGACATGAGGCATGACAATGGAAAAAAGATATATAAGCATCAATATGAACAATTTACAGTTCACCTTTTAAAACAAAATCAGAGCTAAAAAGCTCAAGTTACAGTTTTACAACTTTTTTTTTTCTGTCTGTCTCTCGTGAATCCAGAATGCCACAAACCAACCGATGTTGCGTTATTTTTAGAGGCAGAGTCATCCTCGTTCACTGTAACATCACTAACAGCCACCTCCTCCTCAGCGGCGTTCGTGTCTCTCAGTTGGTTCACTCCTCTCCTCCGTTCCCTCCTTCGCTCTGTGTCCTCTCTGTCCTTTCACATTTCAAGTTCAACTGCTTGTACGTAAGATAAAACAACTGAAACTAAATCACTGTGATAATAGATATCGCATATGTTTAAATTGCCATGTCATTTTCACTTTAATAGTGCAGATCTATTGCTCGTGTGTTCTTACAGCAGTCCAGCAGTGGGATGATATGGTAATTGTGAGTGACAGTTGAAGACTGAGACACAGAGTGGAGAAATGCATAAAAAAGGAGACACTGTAATCCAATGAACACCGCCATATGTTCCTCCTCATTACAGGCCTTTGGAAAGCCATGAGCCTGATAAAACACACTCATGCACACATGTACCCTCAGAACAGTCGATGGCGCTCTGTGGATGTTAACAAATTATTTTCACTTCATCACTTCATTTTAAAGTCAGACTATTTTGGCCGATGCCACGATATCTCCGTTGTTGTGTGAAAATCGAGTGCAGTGGTTTGAGCAAAGTGCATGACCTTATAGGACCTAAGGAACCCATTCACGCGTTTCTGTTTAACAAATGCACAGGAAAAACTCTGAGTAAAGGCTGTTTCTTTAGAAATGTGTTAATCCAGCTCTGCAGGACAGTATAGAGACTCATCCTCAAATGGTCACATACCCAGTAGAATGCAGTATATGTGCAGTAGTTGTGCATCTTTTCATTGTCAAGAATCAGTTGGTGTTTGTATCTGCCGTTGGTGAAGACAGTGGCGATGTTCGATGCTTTAAGATTAGAGTGTTTGTCTGCCAACAACAGTGGATTGGAAGAAAATGGAACCTAGTAATTGTCCGATTTTCACACCATTTTTAGCCCTGGGTTAGAACCCTCATTAGCTGGAGTTATAGATTCATTGCCCCTGGGCTTAGTCATTTCACACTTGCAACAAACACAAACCATGGGTTAAGCACAGGGTAATTATAGTTTATATTTTTTTATTTTTAAAGTGTGGATCTTAAATTCAAATTATGGTTTTACAGTTTTAGTTTTCTGGAAATGACTTGTTGTTTACCTCTTATTTGTTACAGTTTCATAGTTGTATTGTCACTGTCAAGAGTTGTAATTTTTGCTTCTCTGGGTCTTTAAGGGGAAAATCAAACAGTATATTTCTTCCCTCATGAAGACCATCGGTGCTCTTTATTACTGTGTGCTTCATGTATGCATTAATTGTAATGAATTAATACATCTAACAGTGAAAAACTGTTAAGAGTAGTTTTGTGTATTTAAACTCTCTAACAGATTGAACAGCATAATTAAAAATGTAAGGGTAAAGCCATGGTGTATAATTGTACTCAGTGTACTATAATACAGTGGGCTTCCTCATTTCGTCCTGATATATACCATCCCTCCTGTGTACATCCTGCGAACATGTACAAGCTTTCTGTTTTCATTTTTATTTGACTTGATTTTTTTCAAGCTTTTATTAAGATTTTGCTTTTGTTTTCGTGCTAATTGCAGAACAGGGTTATCCCTGATCTTTTTGGGCTATCCCCAAAAACCTAGGTTTGACACTGCTGTGAATTGAGGTTGAGAATCAGGAGTAGTTGGGAGGATCATTTTGCAATCAAAGGTAAACAAGTCGTGTGCTGCGAGCGTTGTGAAGATGTTCGCCCTGAGCTCTGATTAATCAAGTCTGAAAGCTCAGAGTTAATAAACACGAGTGTGAAACAAAGATAAACTCGCCCTCGTCTAGCCTGTTTTGAACTTTGCATTCCCCGCTCACTAGCTGTGTATCTCTGAAACTTGAATGAGCACAGTCTTATCTGATCCATTCCTTTAAAAATGATTCACTTTGATTGGTGGTTATTCTTAATTTGGCTTTACATCTCACTTTAGGATTATACGTCTCAAATAATCAAGTAGGAATTCATTTACATAAATTGTGTTAGCTCCGAGGTTTTTAAGGGATTAAACTTAGTACATAACTTTTAGATGCCACGCTCTGTGATCAGGTGGTACATGAAGTTTGTTGCATGTCACTGTGTTGCTTTGATAAACAGAAAGTTTAAAATAAATCTAATTAACTTTTGCAAACTATCAGATTGTTTCCTCGTTGTCAGAAGTAAGACTTGATGAGGCGCCAACAGCGGGAGCTAATGCGCTGGCACTTGGCGTTCACTGCTCCTGATAAGAGGCATTCTTGCTCTCAATCTGTTAGCACTCTTCTTCATCTTGTTCTCCTCTCTGTTTTCTTCACTGCAGATGTGACTCAGAAAACCGTTACCTTGGCAATCCACTCAGAGGAACCTGTTACTGTGAGTAATTCTCCACTGGACAAGCTACTTGCTGGAGAGACAGCTCATATGCACTCACACCGACACAAACACACACACGCACGCACACACACACACATACACACCTCCTTGATTATTCTTGGCTATTCTCTGCTTTTCTTTCTCCCTCTCTCTCCACTTCTCCACTTCCACTCTTCCGCTCAGGGCAGATGGAGCATTTTGGCACTTTGGCACCAGGGGCGCTTGTTCGGTGACAGAATGACTTGTCGTGAAAATGTCAAGTGCATCAGAAGGAGTGAGTGATTGAGCTAATCAAGGAGACGGAGGAGTAAAAACTCTCTACTTGTCTACTCACTCACTCACTCAATCGGTCACCTACTCGTTCATTCATTTAGAAAGTTGACTAAATGTAAGCTTGACTTGAGTGCGAAGTACAAGGAAAATATATCAAGGTGTAAGTGATGCAAAAAGCTACACTATGAAAAAGAAAATTACCTAAAGTTGACACTCAGTGCCGAAGAGTGGTATCACCTCTGTGCCTGTATTCCTGTGTATTCTGTACATGTTGGTGTTTGTGCTTTGTGTGTTTATTTGCGCGATGCTGTGTCCTTCACGGTTCTGCAGCATTATGTCTCTTTCAACACTCTGCCACTGACAACAGAGCCTTTGCCAAGGTTTTGTCCCTTTTTTGAAATGCCACAGCACGACAGCAGGCCCAATGAGCGGAAGACAGGAACTGAAAGCCCAGAGCTTGCTTTAACCTCTGCACACCACTGGGGCTCTTTCTTGAGCTCTGTTATGCTGCATTGTAAACATGGCTTAACATGCTGCACTCAGTGTGATGTTATCCGGCTACTTCACCGCGTGTATTAGCTGACTCCTCACTGTAACCGGTCACTTTGAGCTCACTTCTTTTATCTCCTGCAGAGTTTGATTTTGATACTGAAAAATCACACAAACACAGCTGATACGTGACAATTTTGTTAGTGGATGTTACAACCACTTACACACAAATATCCATTTTAATATTTAGCATTAAAAGGTCAACAATGCAGACCTTCTAGATGTCTAATATTTCAAGTTTGAAACATGAACACCACGCCCTTCCGCTGCACGATTTGCCGCACACACACCAAATGATCCCCACCCAATTTGCCCTGAGCGTCAGTAGGAAATCATTTTAATGCTCACAGTTCGATTTATACGAGCAGGACAGAATCAGGCTGATCAATTATACTGTCTTTATTTATTGTATGTATGTATTGTATGTATTTCTATGCGAAAAAACAAATGTGCCCACTGGAAATGTAATCATCTACTGCCCCAGTACTCGCAGAAATTCCACTGTACAAATCTGATCGAAGATAAATTCCAAATGCAATTGCCAATCTACTTTATGTGTATATTTGTGCTTTACACTCTGTGTCCACTATTAATTAATAGTTTGATACTTTATTAATCGCTGCAGGGGAATTTCTAGAGCTTGCCGTCAGGGTCAGGTATTCCTACTTCTGCTTGATGAGAAAATTGTACACCCTGATTGCAGTCATTGGATTTGATTACAGACATTTTGATTTCACTTGTCACCATCAGTCTATTGCTTGGAAGTTTCTTTTGATCATAACACATAGCACACATCTCTATATATTTATGCTGTCATAGTAGACATAGTAGTCTCTAGTAGTGTAAGCCACAGCTGGCAGCTTGGATTGCGTTTATTCCTCAGAAGGTTCCCACTCCTTTCCATGACCCTTCTTTCCTGTCTGATTTTCTACATAGACAATCTCCTGATCGACTACCAGTTCACCTTCAGTCTCATCCAAGAAGACGATAATCACTACACTGCTATCAACTTTATGGCCTCACCTGAGCAGGTAACTCTTTCATAAATCAAAGTTCTCAGTCAGGCAACGTGAGCAGTGACACCATTAATTGGTCTTGTTTTTGTAGAAGTGACATGAGGGCAGCAAATCTCAAGTCATGCACTGCCACATTTAACGCTGATGATCCTTGATTGGTGATTATCAACATGCTAGGAAGTTGCGCTAGGAGCCTGGAACAAATTGTTCAAGGCTTCCTGAATCCACGTTGAATTTCACAACATCTCTGCTTTTATAATGTACTGTACTATAATGACTCTCTTGTGTCTTCTTGTGTGATATTCTCAGTTTATCTTAAATTTAGCTACATTAATGTTGGGTGTTTTTTATGTTCTCCGTCCGAAGGCTAACAAGAACTTGGATATGTCCATTAACGCGTCCAACAACTTCAACCTCAACATCACCTGGTCGGTGGGATCAACAGGTACGTTTACTTGATTTTGCAGTTTATTTATCGTGTAGTAAAAATGCTCTTTGCTCTCTTTTTGTCTTTCTGTTTGACAGAGACCTTGATGAGGGCTAAACTGTTTTTAAATGTTATTTAAATGTTGATTTCAGGCTCGTCAGTGTGGATCGAATAATCAGTTAATTTCTAAGAAAGTTTAGTTTTAAATTAAGTAGATGAATTTTCTCATTGTGTTGTAAATCCCACCCATTAGTCTGTGAAAATACATATTCCAAGTTCAAACACTGTCTTCTGCAGGAAATTTGTGGAAAAGAGCAAAAATAATTATTTAACACCTTACAAAAGGCTTAGGTGACAAATGCTATTAGAGGTTTGCGTCAAAGGGTATCCGAATTCTAAAATTGAGGATATCAAGAGTAAAGACCAACAGGTCAAACACAGACCCAGACTTATAAGAAATGCTGTCTTTTATTTATTGTCTTTTCAATGCCAAAAAGATGCCTATTGCAAAATTGAATCACCTACTTCTACAATACTCACTGAAATGATGAAATCCGCCATTCAAATAGTCTTAAATATTACGTTATCAGATATGTTTCAGTCAAAAACCCTGTTTTATTAATGTCCATTCATTGAATTGTATGTAATGACAAAACAATTCAGTTTCTAATGCAAAGGATTTGCTTTTGCTTTTTCTTTATAGTTTTTTTTTTAAATCAAAATAATCATTTAGTCAGTTGGTATAACAGATATAACAGGAACAATAAGGCACCATCTCTTGTTATTGTGTACTGTGTCACTGTTGAGTGGATATTATAGGTCCCCTGAGGAAAGGCACCCAAGGACACTGCAGTTGTCCAGTGCCACTGTTTATCTCCTGCCCCCCCCTCCTCCCAAGTCATCTGCCACCTTCTCCCTCCCCACAACACTGACATTTTCCAACCACTAAAACACGTTAACCTCCTGTGCTCCCCACCTTAACCTTTTTCGGAGCACTGTCATTAATATTTGAAGTTGGGTCCCCTTTCCCCGCAAAGATATTGTGTCTCATAAGGAATGAGAGCCTCTTCACAATCGACACGAGCGTGAAGCGCCTTTGGGTGGGAGGAGGAGGGTGATTTCAATTAAGATAAACGTGCTCACGTAGCCACACTCAAGCTGTCATTTTAACTTCTTTTGTTTCAGAGCTGTGGGTTGGAATGTCAATGTTGAGGACCCACTGACATGAGGAAGAATAAGAAATAACTTGAAATATTTAGATAGACAGAAAATAGACTTATTTTTTCAGGAGTTTTTGTTGGAAATGGATTAGTTTTTATTTGGTGATGGGTTTAGAGAATCGTATATAAACAAGGCGCTCTCTGAAGTTTACACTTCAGTTCTGACCATATTGAATCGTATTGAAAGACAATTCCATCATTCTGTCATGAAATCTTGTCATCAAATACTAAATATATTTTAACTAACTACCAGTATTGGGGTATTGTAATATTCCTCCCAGACATTAAATAACACTTTGCTCATGAATACTGAACATAAACGGACACAAATAAGTATTTACAATAAATAATAATTGATCTGTGCAGATTTTTGTTGCCCTCATATAGACTGCATACGTCCTAAGGGCATAAAATGCTAAATTCTAGGTCTCAGATATACTAAATGCATTAGCTGATAGCAGTGATATGGATTCAAATGATGAATATGTGCCAACGTGACTCAGTCATGACCTATGGACAGCAGCATTTCAGTCCCTCTTTCAAGCTGTGCTTTCCTCCCATGTATGTCAATTTCACAATAAAATATGGGCGGCATGTGTAATTCCACAATAAAGCTCTACTCTGTTTTAGGTCAACCCAAAAGAAGTTTAATGCACTTAAAACATAATAATAATAGCTTATGAGAGCTGCCCTGTTGTCCCAAATGGCTTGATAAACCCATTAATGGATTCATTATAATATGTTGCAGCCAGCTTCATCTCTGTACATAGGTGAACTCTGAGTGCCAAATGGCGGTGTGCTGAACATGAACTCTTTCCCTCAACAGCTGGAACCATCTCTGGAGAGGAGGTGCCCATCGTGTCCAAAACTAACATCAAGGAGTACAGAGACAGTTTCTCCTGTGAGAAGTTCACCTTTAGAAGCAACCCCAATATTACCTTCTATGTCTACGTCAGTAACTTCTCATGGCCCATCAAGATCCAGGTGAGGACTGTGTTTATGACCTTGGACTGACTCATATGACGCAGATAACACAGTGATCTAACCCTGTCTCTGTTTTCTGTGTGATGTTGTCCTTGCTTTCAAATTGCTCACTGTGTGTGTCTGTGTGTCTGTGTGTGTGTGTCTGTGTGTGTGTGTGTGTGTGTGTGTGTGTGTGTGGTCATGTAACATCTCATTGATGAACAATTGGTCCTACATACATAACAGAGCAGGAGCAGCCATCTTTGCAGATGCTGAGCTCCTGTTGTTGTTCAGGGTGAATTCAAGTGCACTTTATTCTAATTACAGATTTAATGAGCGATGGTTAGCGTGCATAGGTGCACAGCTGTTTTTTAGCGGACAAAAGCAAAGCACCGTTTAACCTTTTCTAGGCCTCTTTCTGAATGGAGGAGATTGAGGCTTTGATGTGGTGAAAGGGGCGAAAATTCAACACTGAAAAATAAATACCAGGAAAATTAAGCTTTTGTCAAAGGTATTCATGGTTTAGTTTTACAGGCAGTAAAATTAAAATGGGCTAAAGGCCACATAGCACAATTGTGAATGTAAATGAGAGAGTGATGTGCAGCGATTTCATAATAGAGAAAACACTTAAGGGAGAACACCAGGTCGTTACTCTTTCAGATGTAGGCAGTGCTTTTTGAGCTTTTATTATGACAAACAAGTCTGGTCTCCACTCAGACTCAGACAAGTTGTCTGATGACTAACTGGCTACAACTTAGTAAACATCACTTAATTTTACATCCATTGTAACGAGAAAAACCCCTATACTGTAAAGTGCTTTAAAAATTATGTTGGATATGCTCAAAAATACATTTCAATACAATCAGTTCCCCTGTCTAGAAATGTCAGCGAGATTCAATCTAAAATAATGGTTACACTAAGTTTGATATATATTAGTACTGTAATGTGAAAAAGGTTGCTCGTAGTGACAAACCCACACATTCCCGACTGCAGTTCCCCTCAGCTCTACAGAGCTTGACATCATCTTTTAGCTCATTGTTTTGGTTTTTCAGCAACTTAACTGTTTTGGTTCTCACTCACAGCTCTCGTTTTTGGCTGCAGCAGGCAGCTGTTTTCAGTGACAAATCTCTGAAAACCCACTGTACCTGCCCAGCACCGAGCAGCAGACAGACACAGTTAGTAGCTAGCTGGTGAACACAGTGGAGCATTTTGCAGCTATAGATTTCCTTCAGGAGTTGTTGGAGACCAAAACAGGGATAAAAGAGAGTGAATATTGGACTTGAATTTATCAGTTGGACAGAAACACGACTCCATCTGTGGAGGTGGCCCAGTAATAGTTTTCTATTAGATTTCCCGGCCAACAGTCACTTCTTTATTATGGACTGGCCTGAGCTGTTAAAGCAAATAGCTTCTGTAACAGGATAAGGTATCTCTTTCCTTGAGCATAGACCTGGATGAGATCAAGCCGAATTTGAGAATGCACTTATGAGCCTTTGTGTTTAGGGTCTAAGCCCATAAAATAAGCATTTCAATGTGGGTAAAGATAGTAAGGGGATGTCTTGAGCTAAGATTTTTCTGTGACATCATATAATTGTTACCCAAGAGATAGTTCAGGGTAATAAAAGTCCACTTGTAATGACAGTACATTCTCAGATGATGCCATTGATCGGCTGAGATTGAGGAATTGAAATTAAATTGACTCTAAACATATTGCTTTGACCTCACATTATGTGAAAAGCAGGGTTGCAAGCACTAAATAGAGCTGTCCCACGAACTAAAACGCCAGCAAAACATCTGTGTAATGTGTGCTTTTGAGTCATGTTAGCCATGTCAGTGAGCATCTCATTTCAGATCAACGATTCTCATTTTCTACTTAAAAAGGTTGAAAAAGTCAAAGGTGGGAGACGTTTGCGAGGGTGACGAAGTCGTCAATAAAGAACATGAGTCCTGTGAAGACTCTGTCCTGCTACATAACCCTAAACATGCATATACTTCTCACCTGTTCACTGCTCCCTGTAGCTAGTCAGTTATAGATATTTGAGGAATGGGAAAGAGGCATACTTTTCTTCTTCTCTTGTTAATACCTACAATGATAAATCAGTCCCTCCTGTTTTAGTAAGCAATATGTTTGAATTCTGCTCTAGCTTTACCTCGCCATTAGGTTTGGCGATAGGACGACGGTGTCAGTGATAGACTTAAACACCAAAATGAGTACCTTTTTGAATTTCTGCCTCATCAGAATTCAAAGCGTCAAACATGATGCAGACAATGCACCTCTAAAAGCACAATTTGTGCCCTATTACCCAACCTTACGCACTATCAAACCGGGCTCAGTACTGCTGCAGATGTCGTTGTGTTTGTGTGTCTGAATGCTTTCAGGTCAAAATGCCTTCAAAGCATCTACAGTAGATAATGACGTGTCACTATGATGTGGTTTATCAGATGTGATTTAGCTGCCAGGACTGTGTGTAATCCCTCTTTTAATGAAGGTAAAACATATTTCTGACCCATTATTCACTGGCCATGCTGCTGACATAAACACACTAAACAGCTATAGAAGATATATACTATATGGTATTCACCCCAACAGCAGATGGGTTGTTTTATTTGTGTTTTTGTTTTTCCAACTAGTAATGTGGGAACAAAATAATTAAAAATCTAAATAAGTCAGTATGTTTTGTCATTGAAGAAGAGCCTGTTGTTGGTTCAGAATACATTAGATTAGATATGTTTCAGATGATCTGAAACATTTATGACAAATACTTTTCAGAAGTTGTGGATTGTCTGCAAACAGAAAGCTTTCTGCCCATTTTATTTTAAGTCTTGTTCCACTATATTCAAGACTTTTTTTCACAAGCACAAGCTTTTACAGATGATCCTCCAGACAATCTCGTCAGTGACCTTTTAACAGGTCCATCCTGCTCTTAATGCACACTTGAACTGTCTGCACCATATCGTGTTAACCCCTTCACAATGTCACAGATCAACCGGTGGAGCTCAGTCAGAATGGAGTGAAAGTGTTTCCCCCTTTGAATGAAGCAATAGCAGATTTTATGAAAAGAGATTTTATATGCAAAGTTAAGGTTTACAAACAAATCTGGAGTGACTGTGAATGCTGCAAAAGCGTCATTTACCTTTAGTATGGTGACTTATACCCATGTTCATATAATGTTGGCTGTAAAATTTACATTAGTTTTTAATATTTCTTTCCTGGTATTTGTCTCATTTTCATTTCTCATTCTCTTCTTTTTCTCTAATAGATTGCCTTCTCCCAACACAACAGTATCATGGACCTTGTCCAGTTCTTTGTGACATTTTTCAGGTAAGTGAGTCACATATTTATATGACTTAAATATGCACACTCAGTCATTTGTTTTAGCTGTTCTAAGTGTTCAGCAGTCAAGAAGCATTATCCAGAATTTGACCCACCACCTCTTCATTTTCCACTCATGCCTCTTGGGGCCTATTGAATTACTTGAGCCTGTTGGACCAGTCCTTTTTTTTAACCGAGTACATGTAAATGCTTCTTGTGTCTTCAAGGCAGTGAGTTTCCTTTTTCAAGTGGCAAATTAACTGCCAGCAACCATTTAAATAGGTGCATATTGCTCTGCAAGTGCCATGTAAAGAGAAGGCGCGGGCGATCAAGATATGAGGGCACTTAATGATTTTTCACCCTGAGAGCTGCGATGGAAATCTTTTCTCATTGAAATGTTTAAAATGAGTCAATTGAGTTCTCTCAAAAGCACAGCAAAGTCTGAATAAATTAAGAGGATGCAAGTATAATTGGAAAATGTATGCTTTAAGTTAGATACTGGCATTTTTAAAAACCTCAAAAGATCTGCATTGAAGCCAACCCTCTGAAAGGAGTTCGCTCACAAAGCTTTGGTTACTGTAGTCATGCCTGTCTCTAATCTATAACACAGTGTCACAGGCTATAGGCTAAATCTTCATCTCGTGATTAGTGACATTTAAATGTTGCTGGAAAAAGACCCACCCTTTACCATAACTTGCAAAAGAAATGAACTCACAAATGACCTGTAAGCTAGCTATAAAAGATTTAGCATCATAATAATTTCTTAAGTGCCTTGACCATAAAGTGCTTTCTCTGCATAAAATAAATGATGCTGTATTTGGATGCAGGCATTTATAATGCTATGCTCAAAGACCTGCAGTTGGGGAAAGCTGGATTGAACTGAATAGCCACTGACATAAGCCCATGGCACAGTTTCTATGTATATGTGTATTCATTTTATTTCAAGGTGTGCTACCCAGAGTAGCTGATGGACTAACATATTATCTGTGTAGCTGTCAAGGTGGGAATAGAAGACAGCCTTTGCTCAAGGCACCTGCCCATCATTGCCCAGTCCACAATAACTTTCCCGAAAAGCTGTCACACAATCGGTTATCATCTGCCTCCATCCGATCAAATTACAGTTGAAAGGCCAAATTCAGGAATTCTTGGAAGGAAAGGGGAGAAGGACAGAGCGTATTTTATCTAAAATGTGTCTGACAGCTACTTGCATCATCTGCACAGGAAACCAGTTGAAATAGGGTCACAAAACACACACGGGGAAAAATGTTTTGAATAGTTTTGGAACAGAAGCAGTTTTGGTCTTTTTAAAATAGCTGAGTGAGCACTTTCCCTGTGCCCATAACATTGTACTCCTTTCTCTTACAAATTGTTGTTTAAATAGTATTTACTAAACACTACTTCCTTTAGTAATTAATTTTTCTCAAATTTGAAAATGTATTGAATTCTCATACTGGTCTGTGCTTTCTAAGTTCAATGGAAATCAACCACACCATCCCATAACACAAAACATAGCTTTCCCCTTTGCCTGCCGAATTTTGTGCATCTTTTACCATTAGTATGCATTGTATTTTTTTGGTTCTTCTTTGTTTTTTTTCCATTCTTGTGCAGGCTATACTTATTCTCTCGAGTCTTTTCTGCATCCTTGTCCAGTTCTCACTGACCCATAAACTCATTGAGGAAAAAGTAAAAGGCTCTGATGCCGTCACAAGCACATTGTGTGTGTATGTGTGGGAGGTTTGAAGGGGATGAACCTGCGGGAAACATAATCAGCCTGATGACAAAATGTCAAATCACCCCACAGGGTTTCTAGACCTCCTTGTATGAGAGATAGAGGGTGAAGAAATGACGGCATGACTGGGAACAAGCTCGGTTTTCTCCTACTGCTGTTTCCTCTTCTGAGTTTATTCAAATATCAACTCACCTTTTTCACTGCTACCCTTTCAGAGAGCAAGTATTTTTTCCCTCATTTCCACATCACTACTTCATCTAAGTGACTTCACAAACAATATTTACTTGCACAGTGATGCCTAAGTTGCAATCTAATTAGAGTCTGATTGTTTTATGCGTTCTGATTAGAAAGATGCTGTAGAAACACTCTAATAGGATGCTGCGCTATACTTGCAGTGGAACCCCAGGGTCTAATTTATACTCATTAACAAATTCAGCTTTGTTCCAGTCACATCTGTGTGAGCGTGTGTGCGTGCACATACAGTATATGCACATGCACATGCACATTAGTGTCGCTATGTGTTCACACCATATTTTAATTTATCACCAACTTCAGTCATAAAATTGTCAGGTAAGATTGAATGACGCCATACAAAACTGAACTCATACAATGTGTGCACTGTTTTTCATGCACAAGTCTAAATACTTTAAAGACAATTCAGGCTTATATCTCACAAATTTATTTTTCTTTTTTATCCTATGAGAAACAGTTAAGATGTCTCTGTATTTCTTACGTAGCATTTTAAGAATTCTTCTTGCAGCCTAAAAAGCCTGTGGAAAGCAGCTATAGATATTATTGATTGTTTTCCCTTGTGGTAACTGTAGCCTTGTGGTTACAGAAATGAGCATGTAATTAAAAGAAAGCAGTGTTGAGTTCAGTTTCCTTCCTGTCAAACAGTTTTCTTATGTTACACATTGTGTGACATTATCACTATCAAAAAAAGAGGACACATTTGGCTGTATTCTATTAAAACACATAATAATAATGTAAGATGGTATAAAGGAAAGTGGGACTTGTCTGAGAACAGTAAGCTCAGGAAATTAATTAGAATGTGTGACAGCTTCCTGCTGAGCTTCCTGTCATGCTTTGTCATCCTCATGAGTTTGTTTGGGTGAGTGAAAGTTCACACCTGCTGTTACTAGATCTACAGATCAACCTATCCCATAACTTGAGAGCTTTTTTGTGCAAAGATTTTGTCCTCCATTACCTGAAGGAGTTAGAACATGAATGGTTGCAGAACCCCTTTTATTAACAGCAGAAGCAGAAGAAACAGCAAAGGGGATTTAAGCTTCTTTGCTGTCTAAAATAGTCACTATGAAAGCCAAACATCTGTCTAGGGATTTTTGTCACTTCTGCCGCATGAAAATCTCATTGAAGCCCCCACAACCCCCCTTCCATTCACTGTTATCTTCAAAGGTGTCGGAGATGGTGCACATACTTCTAAAAGAATGAAAGGGTTCCCTGCTTTTGCATGTCTAGAATAAATTCCACGTGCGATGACGAGATGTTTGAAGCCCAGAGTTTCCCATCACTCAACACTTTAATCCCACTTCCCTTCTTTTCTTTTTGCTTGGTTACATCCTCCTCTTTACTTTAACTGTATTTTTGAAGCTGCATTTTTCCTAATGTTATCACATTCCTCACAGGCGTCATCGCCTTTGTCAAAGATGCTGGCCAGTGGATCTAGCAGGTGTGGCAGGCATCTTGAAAGTCTTCAAGTTTAAATATCTTAACAAATGGGCCCATGAAATCAGAGCTAGTCATGTGTGTCTGGTGAGACGTGCTTATTGGACCAGACTGCCCATTTTAGAAATGTCCCCAAAGACAAGGGCTCATTGATCATATTACAGTATGTGTTTCAAATCCAAATATGATTGCCTTTGTTCCTGGACATCAGGAACAGGCTCATGTTCCCTTCTAATTCAGTAACTAGAGAATAATTGGAGGGAAATTATAAAATACTTGATAATGACGGTTATTCGGTTGAATTTAAAGTCATTTGACACCAATTACTTGATGTTTTATTTTGTTGCCATATATTTTTACCTAACCACAATGCATGCAAAGCAAGCTAACTTAACATACTGTAGATATCCAAAACATAAATACTGTATATCCCCTACAGACAGATAAAACAGCAGCCATTTTCAAAAACTTGTGCGCTAAAAACTCTCACATGTTGCTCCGACAAGCTCATAGAAAGTGCAGAATGTCTCTTCAGCACATAATAATCTTTGCCTTCTCATCCATCCCAAGGATAATGAAGTGGAAGCTCTCAATCAGTCATATTTTTCTATCCCAGTAGCGCTTGGACCTTGCTGAATTTCCCTTGACTAATGATTTTACCGTTGGGTTATTAATTGAAGTAATCGGCCAAAATATTCAGTCTACTAATAAATGAATGTGCTACCTCTTCATATCATCTCCCCTGTTTTGGTCTTTTTTGAAGTTAGAAGGAAACTTTGCATATTCAAATCCACCTCGTTTCAGCCAGTAATATTGTAGTTATTTGAATAGATCAAGAAAATGTAGTGAAATTACCGGTTAAAGCCAGTCCCATGTGAAATAAAGGAAACATGGTCTTTTACATGTACAAAGTCATGGCCACACCTGCATCACAATTGCATGTTTTTGATCCAGCTAATTTCATGTTTTTGTTTTTTAAATTTGTTCTCTTTTTCCTACATGAGAAATTATTAAATTATGGTGAAGCATTTTCCTTGTTTTCCTTTTATATCGGCAGAAAATGTCTTGAGAGAGTATGTGGAACTATTGAATTGCAGCTGAATAAAACAATGTAAAGATTAGGCTTCTTGCAACATGGTAATATGAAACTCACCTGGTTAGCTGCATGTTTATATTCAGTATATACTCTTGCAAAAACGAATACAGAAATTCTTTAAATACCCGCGTGTCGACTGCTCTGTTTGCGCAAAGAATATATGTCAGCACTTTTTCAATGACAGCTTATTATTAAAGTTCATCCTGCTTGAAATAGTTTCCTCTTTCATTCCAGTTGCTTTCTATCACTGCTCCTGGTGGCAGCAGTGGTGTGGAAGATCAAACAGACCTGCTGGGCTTCACGACGGAGAGAAGTAAGTCCATAAAACTCATTCTGTCGGCATATGACATACACCGGACCACAGCGATATTTAAATAACTTCTTAATGTGTTAGCTAAAAACGTTTTGTAAGCGTTAACAAATCTGCAAATACCCCAATTCTTCTGAAACACTTTTGGACCCTAAAGAAAACTGCATTTTAACAGATAAGTCCTCATCTATACAGATTGGAAAGACAAAGAGCACAGTTAGCACAGCGCTGTTTTAATAGTATGGATCTTAAAACTAATTGCAAGAGGAGAAACAAATCTTGATAAATTAATCTAAAATTCAGTGAATATGTATAAGAGTAGAGTTACACACAAAAAAAAAATAAAAGCCAGGGGAAACATTTGCTGTTTCAGTCTTTTGGTTTGAATTTAAAAACCATCCTCAGGAGCAGGTAGAGGTCAATTGGGCTGATGATGTCACGGGCCTAAACTGTAAGATAGAACATCAATACATACGACGTCCCAGTATTTTATTGATTATTTTGTCAGAAATCATTATGGTTAAAAGTAGAGATGATCATTCAGATAAATTGTGGATTTTAGTTAAGTGGACTAGTGGAAAAAGTGTGAAGGAAGCGAGTAGAGCAACTGTGAGTAACTTAAGGAAAAGTGGATTGAATGAAACATTAATATTCAGTGTTGGTATGAAAGATGGGGATGAAAAGGGGTGAAAGATGAGATGATTGGTAGCAGAAATGAAAAAAGAGGGTAAGAAAGATACTGCACAGGAAATTGAGGAAGAGAGCAAATGTATGTAAATTCACCTCACTGCCCTTAACTTAAATGGCACTGGGTGGTTGCTGGTTTCAGTAAGAGCAACCATCATTTCCATCTCTTCAGAGTGAATCCTATATTCTCCTAGATGCTGCTACTCAATAGCAGGAAGTTTAATTTGGTTCACATCCAGCCTTTTGACCGGCAGTCTACTAATAAAGCTCCCACAATTTATTTCCCCTTTGGGGATGACATTGATAATCATAGGATCTGAATTTTATATCCTCTAATTGATATATGAAAATAAACAAGAATGATGGCTACCGTGACTGCGAATCATGACTATCCAAAGAATTAAAGTCAATAAAAATTAATGCAGACAGATGGGCTCACGTCATTGAAATTCTACTCACTTTTTCCGCCTGCTCTTGGCATTCCTGTCATCTGTTTGCGGCTGCCCTTCAGCTGCCAGATGAAAATAGATAAAGAGTTAAATAAAAATCTCCATCTCTTAATTTCAGGTGATTGAAAAGTTTTGTCACTGGAGGAACAAAATACGTTTTAGACTGTGAGAAGGACTGAAGTGTTTTTATTTGCAGATGACAGATATCTATGAATTAATGAGTTGCTCAATTAATATATATATATACAAATATTGTATATTTTTTGCTCTATGTTTGAGTGCACATTCCCTCATGTCAAAGTGGTCGCCATGTATTTTTTTTAGCTCAGTTAGTAACAGGACATGATATTATTTTTCTCTTTGAAATGTTGTACAATCCATAAGTGAACCTTACATATTTGAATCCATCCTACACTCTGAAATCCACTGGGATTCTGTTGGGATTTGTTTGCAGCTTTTGTTGGCTGCTAAGGCGAAATTATTAGTTTGATGGGATTGAATGCTACAACCTGAGATCTGACCAGCCTAAGATATGAAAATGTTTTCACTCATGCAGTTAAACCCTGTTGAAACGAGGGCTTTTGCACTCCCTATTTATGATTTATTTCAAAATGTATCACTGCCATACCAATAAACAATTTTCTAGAGCATTTAGATTTCTGGTACATGGCTCCATAAACCTGAGAAAAATAATACCGTAAGGTTCCTGTTGTGGCATTTTCAGGTGCCCTACTTTTGAAGAGAAGTTGTAAAGAGAAGCAGTTTGTTGGTCACCTTTTCCTGAAAGCTGTAACAGCCTAGAGGGTGTTCTTCATTGCTGTAATGGGTACTTCAGCTTTGCAAGTAGTCTTCAACTGCTCCTCATGTGGCGACTCTCTTGGCCACATTTCCATAATACCCAAAATCAGTAGAATTATTTGTAGTGATAATTGTTAAACTAGTCAAGGTCTGTTTTATATCCTGAGATAGATCCAACAATCCTGTGAACAACCTCCAACTTAAATCCTTTTCTCACGTTTGTTTAATAAGCTCTATTATCAGTGTCTGACAGGTGCAGACATAATCAATCTTTCTTTTAAAAAACTAACCAGAAAACAAGATGTTCTGTCTGCAGTATTGGCTGTTCAAAGGACAATTATCGAGTGATACTGGACAGAGTGGGCACTTATCTTTAGATACATAATGAACAAAACCATAACTGCAGTTGTTTTGAACTGATTAATGATGTAATAACAGATCAAAAGGTAAAAGAAGTCCTTTCAAATGTAAAGATTCATACAAATGTATTATACTTGTGTGGAAATCTATTAGATAATTGTATTTAATTCATGTTTTCTATATTAGTGACCCATTTAGACTAAATAGTATACAGAGGTACAGTGCCACAAATTTGCTTCCACATATAGACATAAATACAATCAGCATTTATAATTATCCTTTGTCTTTGTCGGCTTGTTTTACAAGCTGCTATTGCTTTAGCCTTGTACCGTTTTACCTGGGCAGGTTATACAAGCACAATAAAGCAATTCAAGAGAGATTGCAACAGTATTATTCAGTCAGTTTCTGGTGTGTGTCTGTTCATTTGTAAATTGACACTGTGATTGTAACTAAGTCCACGACATTGTGTTAAAGGGAATCTCCACCGATTTTAGACATCAAAGTGTGTTTACAGGACAAAATCTGTGCTATACTCACTTGTGTTGAGACAGTACCAAGTCTTGTATGATATTAGATAAACTGATGCGGTTCTGCCAATCTTGTCCATTGGCGAACTGATTGGCTCTTCACTGAGCATGATGTCCAGTTAATTTGAAAGGGCCTGTGAACAGCCCATGCACTTACGAGGCTTGTCCAGATATGGAGTGGAAGGATTTCGGCTGGAAGCCATCTAATGCTCACAAGCCCCCATCTGACATAAGGACATGGAATAAGCGAGTCTTAATGAGGCTACTAGAGATAGCAGAGACAATAATGAGACACTGATCCAGCCAAGTGGCATATGGATGTCTGGTACTGATTGAACTTTTAAATGTTTTTTAATGGGCGTTCTGGTGTGAAATCTGTGCTATATGAAGCCCTTTTTCTACACAATTTAGGGTTTTTACTAGAAACATTTGACGAGTATTTGTACTTAACCAAGTAAGCATTGTCTGTATGTAATTTTGAAAATTAGCTGTGGATGGAGGATAGAATAATAACCACTAACAGCCTCTCTGAAACTTAAAGCCATAAGGTGGTAAATTTCTGGTATTGACTTAATCTTACAAAGCTGATCTTTTACCACCTTAATGCACTAATTGGATAAGGGCTTTCTTTTTATGTTAGGAGTTGAAAGAACTTGGTACCAAAGGTGCAGCTGTTGTATTTGAATAATTTTAGTTGCGGATAGGTGACGAGACTTGGATGCGGAGCGGGGCGACAAAGGGATGAAAAGACAACAGCTGTAAATGCCACGGAGGACGACGAGGCCTGACCTCTTTGCAGCTACCTGTGGGGGGAACAGATGGGAGGGGGCGCTGACATTTCACGAGACTGCAACACAGAGATGTTTTACACACAAAGATGAGGATGTATCTAACACGCTCCTACAAACACAGGCAGAGACGCACATGTACATGTAAAGCGGTGATGTTTTAAAAGCTCTCAAAACTATTATTGAGCAGCATTTACCATAAAAAGGACCATTATTTTTTTCAGCATGTTTAAGCATACCATTTACTAAATTCCCCAGTAACTAATTAGCATCTATTTATTGAAAGCTATCATCAGCCCATTGAAGTTGTCCTGGCCATGACGTTGGTAAAAGCTGTGGCCAGTTTGTAGCTGATGGCTTAAACCTGCCTGTTGTGTCAGCTGAGGACAAGATAATGATAAATGTAAAGGCTAAGAGTGAGGGCTATGTTGTGTTGTCTATAATGGTGTGTGTTACTGATGTAGTTTAGTTCCTGTTTTCTTCTATATGTGTGCATGGGTTCTGTAATTTATTTAGCATCGTTGGCAGCATGGCTTTTGGGATGGTAATGCCATTCGGTCAGTCCACCACTTTGGTCCAGACTAAAATATTGCAGTAACTATTGGATGGATTGCCATGGAATTTTGTACAGACCTTTACGGTGCCCAGAGGATGAAGGCTACTGACTTTGGTGATCCCCTGACTTTTCCTCTAGCACCACCAACAGTCCAAAAATTTCAGTTTTCCAGTGAAATATTTCAACATCTAGTAGATTGATTGCCAAGACATTTTGTACAGACATTCATGGTTCCCAGTTGTTGTTAACATCAACATCAGCACGTTAGCATTTTAATTTTGAGCATGGTAGGATGTTGATGTTAGCATTGGACTACAGACTCACAGAGGCGCTAACATGGCTGTAGACTCTTAGCGGGAATTGAAACAATGCAGGGGGTTGCGGTGGTGGGACAGTGTTGCTTCAGGTACCATGAGACATGAAATATGATCCAGGAAGTCCAGTTTGAGTAATAGATCCATGAGTTTGAAGGCTTATCAGATGCCTTAGACATGTTTTCTTTAAAAGACACCATTTTTGTATGCAGGTAGAGTGACCCTTTGCAGAAAACTCAAGTATCAGTTACTTTAAAATGATCATAAACAAACCCATTAGGATTAAGACTGTTTGATTGTCTAATTTGCTATAATGCTTGCATTGACAAAACTAAAACCAACACCTTACTAACCACACCAATTGTCACATGTCCCTCTGCAGACTTGGCGCAGTCCCACGTTCTGCTCTTTCCTTGAAGAGCTCAATCAGCAGTCATCGATTGCTGTAATAAGATTATCCTACTCTTAAGCCCCTGGTCACCTTGATTGTCCCTTGTTCAGTTGAAAGTTTGCACTCTAATAATTTCCTCTAAAGTTACAGATGATGGAGTGTAACTGTGATTAGGAATTCAACTTAGGTTACAGCTTACCTTTGGAAGCTTAGAAGCTGTCTCACTAATGAGTAAAACAATGATAGAAATACCACAAGGTAACATTTAATGAATATTTTATGTTAGAATGAAACCTTATTACCTTACACAGCTGCAATAATACTTATTATTCATATTTTCTAATGAATTCTTGGTACTTCAGCCTACACAAAACACTCAGCCACACCAACATCATATCAGTGTGGTATGCAGTGGCAGTCCACTAGATTGTATATCTTCATTTAGTAATCGATCTTCAGTCCATTAATCACAGTGTGTGTGGAGATTGTGAAAGCATGCATCAAGTAGTCAAAAAAAATGGAAACGGCTTTGTAATTTTTCACTTTTACTTACTTATTCAGCTGAACACTGGATTATTCTATTTTTCATTTTATTGTGTTGTTCTTTAAATGTTTTGATTCTGCGGGACAGCGCCCGTGGGTACAGCCAGTGATCTTTGAAAAGGACAAAGTGACCTGCTTAGGTGTAGAATATGCTCAGAGGCGGGATGACACTTGCCCCTTTTTTGGAATCCAATGAAGGGAGCAAAATGCTGTATTCACAAGACAGATAATTTATGCACTCACTTGCCAAATTAATCAAGTTGCATAGCAATGCACTGCATGCCCATCCTTATCACAACCGTGAATGGCTCCAGCTTGTATTCATGACAAAATCAGTCCGTCATTGCACATACGTTACTTGGTTTTATAGAGTTCACTCCTGCCTTTTGTCATTAACTTAGTATTCATTTCTAGAACCTCTCTGGTATTGTACTGGCCTTTTTGATTGTATTCTCAGCACATTTTTGATAAGTGTGCCGGACACAGAGCAAAGCGTTAGCATTCCCTGACTTTGCTTCTGCTCACTTCTTGTGCTTTGTTGCTTTAAATGAATTCTGCAACATGATAAATAACATTACTGCTATCTGACATTTAGGATGAATGTTGTTGGATTTGAAGCTTTTGTGTTGGCAACCATAATAAGCCGTGAGCTGTTTTCTTGTTTTGCAACAACCCCTCCGGCACCTCCATCCTGCTTTTATCTTTTCGAAAAGGGCAAAATTTCTCATTTTGACCTGCGGTGACCCAGCAGCTCAAATCTGTAGGTTTGATGTTTAATAGTAGAGATGTACAACAATCTAACATGGGCCCTCAGATTTAAAAAATCACAGCCGCAAAAAGAAAAATCAATCAGGTGATCAATCTCAATTTCACATGGCTGTTTTTTCTCAGCTTTACCTCCCCCAGTGAATGTTTTCAGAGTGATTCAGCAAAGCAGTTCGTACACAGAACTGACCTGAACTCTCCTCTCATTCACTCCCCATCAGTGAGTCTGTACAACAGTGAAGGCTGGTCTGTAAAGGAATGCTTCAACATGGGCTGTATTGACACATTATTTATGATACACAGAACGTATAAAACACGCTGACCATATTTCTTGCTTTTAATGTTTTTACGTGTTGGTTGGTTTCATTTGATAGACACATTAGAGAGGAGAAAGATGGGGCATTTGACAAACATGTTGTGCAACCCAGGCAGATATATGGTATGCACATGGCCCAGCAGAGCCACATACTGAAGGACCACATACTGACACATGCCTGCATTTTGTCACTACGTGTGTCTCGTGAGCTACAATAAACACTTATTTTGTTACATTTTTGAACATTACATAAAAGAAAAAACAGCAGCTGCAACATTGTCATAATGTTAATTATCACTGTTGAATCAGCAAATTGAATTCAACACATTATCAATAAGCAATTGTCCACAGTGAATGTCATCTGTAATTATTAAAATAAATATCACTCTTAAAATTAAATGCATTTCGACACGTTGTTGTTTGCCATTTCAGCTGTTTCAGACGTGTCAGAGTGCATTCATTTTAAAAGTGTATTAATCATCAGCTGTGTTTGAGAACATGATGTTTTGATCCATTGCTTTGTGAGCCTGTGTGAGGTTTAATTGAATCTCTGCGAAAGGCCGCAGATGATTGAGGCTGTGGTTGAAGAACTGCCTGTGCAAGTATTAGTGATGAGTCGCTGTTAGCTCCCAACATATTTGACATATTAATTGAATACCTCCATCACTTTTAATGTTTTCCCGTGTACACCCTCAACAGAACAATAACAAAACAATTAATACAGTGCTCTGACATACTCTTTTTGTAAACCTGTCATATAGATGGAGTCTTGATACCCCAAGACGTTGATTCAAAGCATCTCCTACAGAATTCTTTTTTTTTTTTTTCACTTCTTCATTTGTACAATGCTATCAACCTCTCCAGACCTCATCTGAATTTTTGCCAATTACTAGCCAGACTAATGAATACTTAATTATATTCAGAGCGAGTGAGGGTGAGGGTCTGGACACAAGAATCTTAGGGTTCATTACTACACCAAGGACAAATTCCTTTTCAGGAATGAGACCACGAGAGAATTCAACGCTCCCATACAGTTGACCCAAACAGGCACACAGTTTTATTAAAGGGATAATGTGAGATAATTGGAAAGTGCTTAAACAGTGTAGTGTGCTTGAAAAATTATAGATTTTCTTCTTCTTTTGTAGCATGAGCTGTAGAGTATTCTCATTATACCATAAAATGAATACGTCAATCTTACATTTTAAACCTTTTTTGACAAAGAGAACTAGTCCTCGTGTTAAAAGTATGATGAAGAAAAATGTACAATTATTCCATTCTTACGTAACCCTGCTTGCCTGCTTTGCTTATTTTCTTGGACAAGCAATGCAGAGGTTAGATTTAACTAACGCTAGCCTCCACATATTACCAGGACAGGCTTCCACACAGTGGGGTATTAGCACACAGTTGATCTGCTATTGTGAACAGGGCTTTTTTTATTGTAATCTGTAACACCACAAAATGTAGTTCGCTAATAAAATGCTTCTTGGCGTTGGAAGTAACTCTGGGTTATTGTTGCTAGGTAGTAAGCTAGTTACCCAGACATGCTTATGTTTGAGCAGTTAAACACAGTTTAATTAATTCCCTACACTTTTGAGTTTTTGCATATGTACTATGTAAAGTGTATTAGTATTACTTTTGTATTAAATTGTTTGTATGTTTGTGTTCATGTTGAGCATATAGACCATATTTATTGAACTTCAGAGAAGTGCTAAGGAAGGGCAGGTTATGAGGCCAGTCATCACAACTGCTTGATGTGCTTAGTAATCTGAAGTACAATTAGATCTTAATGCAGCACACTTAAGCTCATCACAAATCCAATACCAATCAGTGATGTCCTTGGTACTAAAATGGTGGCCTGTTTCGATATTGATCAGACACTGCGTTGCTGATGAAAGTGTGGCGCTAGTGTTTTACAATATTGATTAGTGGGGAACAAGAGAAGCTGTTCAGTCTTAAGTGTAACCAGGGTCTATCTACTCTTGATTACAGTTTATAAAACAGCAAATACATTTCTTATATCGCTGATAGGGATAACAGCCAACAGTCTCTGCGTTGTGTTTTGTGATGTTGATGGACTAATGGCTGACAGTTACAGCAGTTAACTCCAACGCTGAGACACAAACAGCTCTGATGTCGATTCACAGATGATTTATTGCTTTCAAGCACTTCGGGATCTGGGGGATACAAGCCCGGTCTCAGTAAAACTATTCAGTATAAAAGAAAATCATAAACAAAGGAAACTTACAATACTAATGAATGATTTCTGTAGCCAATCTAAATAAACATTAACTGACAAATTACAGAGCCAACGGTCCAAGACTTCTTAAAAATTACACATTACACAAAGACACTAAATGGTGTCATTCCAGGGCGGTAACCTAAACACTGCATTTCAGAGAGAAAGAACATTTGAGAGAATTTGTATGTTTTCCTGTGGTGGTATACTGTATGTGGAAAAGAAATTACAGTAAATATCATGGTGCAGGCTGCTGTGATCAAATGAATGAATATAGGTGAATTAATTGATAGTTTTCAGTTTCGAATGTTAATATATAATGAATTTGTCTAGGTTCAAGTCTATTCCTATTCCTACTATTTGTAGTGGTGATTGTTTATAGTGCTCTCGTATTACTGTAATTTGCATCATATAAAAAAAAAAAGATAATATATAATAAAAAATAATATTTTGGTACTTTGTGTATGTGAATGGAATGGACAAAATATTTTAAATTGCAAAAAATATAAAAAAACTGTTTTTTTATTCCATTCAATTCTATTATATTACATACAAAAAGAAAGATCACACAACTGGAAATCCTCAAATAAAGTTGGGGCTCAGTGAGTAATGTGGGGCACAAAGTAATTCCCCATGTGGTTAGGGCATGGGTGTTTTTAAATTGGGTGTTTTTTAAATCAGGTTTTTCAGGGTTTGTACATTTGACATTTGTACATATGACATGTAAATAATGTATAATAAATATGTACTGTATGTATTCATATATTATTATTGCAGTAGAGCATATTTTCTCGCTTCTTTCTATATTTATCTGTTGTTTGATTGGACTACGTTCTGTGTTTTGCTCATCTGTCATCTGTGTTTGATATTACAGCAACTGATGAGAGAGCGTCAGCAGATGGCCAGTCGTCCATTTGCCTCAGTTGCTGTTGCACTGGATGCCAGGGGAGAACAAACAGAACTGTTGCAGCCTGTGGTTGATGTGAGTACTGCTTGCTTGCTTACACACTCGCAAATTATCAAACTTTTGCCAATACTTTGAAAGAAATGAAAGAGAGTTGCAGTGTAACTACAGCTGCATTCCTGTAACATCTTGCAAGAGTCTTTCATACTGATGGCTGACACTGAAACCTTAGTTTGTGCATTTCTATCATTTTTGATTATTGTAATGTCCTGTTCTCAAATTCCACCATCAAATGTTGAAACATGTCCTGACAAGCACCAAAACGTTTGACCATGTAACCCCCATTTCGTCATCTTTGCACAGGCATCTGATGCGAGCAAGCTTAGATGTGTAAGTGCTTCTACTGACATACAGCATATCACATAGTTTTATAGTGCTTCATAATTATAACCTTATTGTGCCGTACTCAACCAGCTCATGCATTCTACTCGCAATATGTCAGTCTTTTATCCGCTCTCCACATCGATGGGAAATCTGCCGGTGATAGTCCTTTCTTGCCATGTTCTCCTCCTTTTATATGAATTGTCCTCTGCAATCAGGGCTGCACACTTGCTGACATTTTTCAATCGATGTTAAAAAACAAAACAAAACACCATGTTTTATACGAAGTGATGTCATGAGGCCAAGATTTATATAGATTTTTCTTAACTTTTTTAAAAGATTTTTTCATGGTGGTTTTAATCCTCTTACAAAGAAAAGGTGGTCACTACTAAAGGGATTGCTCTAATAATAAAACAGTGACGTCAGGATGGTTTTTGGAACATTTTATTATTGTTCTCTGTCCTACAGTGTTTATTTTACTACATGTTTTCATTTTGTCTAATTTGTCCTCTCGGGGTTGTTCACCAGGAACATGCTGTTTGTTGAATTTTGATTAATTTGGTATTATAACCTGTACTGCCCAGTTGCTACTTCACCTCTTTTATTCCTACGATGTGAATACAAATACAAATAGGAAATGTAGAAGAAGTCTGGCACTAAGCACAATCTAGGACTCAATGCCACATGAGATAAAAGCGTAGCTTAAAGCAGTATGGGGAGCTACATCCTCAAATTGACATTGGAGGACCAGCAGTGTTTCCTCAGCCATGGCCATCTCAGTGTCACCTGCCGCTGAGAGAAATAAAATCACTGTGGCAACCAGCAAAGAGGCACTACATTAGCTATTAGTGTAGCGCTGAGTGGTACTCACCATGCATTATGGTATTGTGAAGGGCAATGTAAAGAACAGAAGAGGAGAAAACAATGCTTCTTAGCTCTCTGAGTGCACTTTATTGTTGCACTCTTAAAGCACTGAGGTACAATCTGAATCTGAATAGTGTTGGAAACCACTGCTTTACCTTGATTTAAGTAAAATGTTGATTACATACTAGTCAGTGGGACGTGTGTGTCCGTCTTTTATTTAATAATTTATTTCAGCCCTTCCCTAGACAGTTCTTGTTATAGAGCACATTAAGGTAGAGGCTTTGCATCCACTGGAGAGTATTGCTGTAAACAATGTCCCAAGCTGTTTTGGAAATGATAACTGGAAAAAGAACACATCTTCAGTCTCCTGTTTCTCAACCCTTTCAAGATGCAGAATGAACCTATGCATCCTTGACTTTCAGTTTCACTTAGATGTCCATACAGCTTTTAAGGAAGTTACTATAAAAGTATTGTTGCAGAAAACACTTAATAACTGTGTCCTTAATTTATTTCACAGAAATTTGGGTTAGAAACTTTTTTTAGTGGCACCTACCAAAACATATGGTACACTGTAAATTAAGCGTGCAAGGGTACAAACAAAAAAGTTTCTTGCCCAAAACAAAAATACATTGCTTAACTGCATTTCAAGAAAAAGTATACATGACAAGGATCTTAATAATAATGAAGTTAATTAAGTGCTGTTTTGTTAATCATTTCCATTCCAGCAGCACAGCCTTAGTGTCTGAGAAGATGTTAATTCCAGACGTGCGATAGCCGAATCCAACATGAACATCGTCTATACTTCCTGAAAGATCATAAAATGTACCTTGCAGGGAAACAAAAGAAGAATAACTATACTAATAATACATAATACACATTTCTATGTTGAAAATATGTTTCAGAGCTCTTGTGGCCACTCATGCAGTCACTGTAGCAGTTGTGATTGTTTGCAACTGCTGTGCTATTTATTCCAACACTGACTTGTACATCTTCTTGGGTGTTTCTTACCATAATAAGAATTTTATTCTATTTTAAGCTTCCAGAGGGTTAAAATGATTTGCATTAAGAAGATACAGTATGTCTATGACCGATATATTTGTATATATAGAAGCACATTATCATACTCAAGTAGCTTTTGCCAGCTTTTTAAATATGTCAGCGTGTTTTGGACTCATTCCTTGAGAAAAATCTAATCTACGTGGTTTCAAATGTGCAAATGCATGTGTTGGACCACATACAGCTCCAACGCATGTCTTGGCACCAGCTGAAGGTGAATCATATGAAACGAGCCTAATTCTCTTTTATAAAGGTTAATTGGTCAGCATCTGGCACCACTTAGCTATTGGAAATATTTGTTGATGTCAAAGAGGACACTGATGCAACGCCTAGCATCACTGGTTTTCTATTTGTTTCACCAGCTCTGTTTGTACTTTTAACTCGGACCCACTCATTCACTGACTTAATGCAGACAAGACAAATTGTATAGATAACGTAAACATATATACAAGCACATAATGCAAGATCTGCATGCAGTACAGGTCAGTTTGGAAGTCTTGAACTTTTCCTAAAATGTACTTTATTTCAGTGACAGTACATTTTTGAATATCATAACCACACTAATAGCTGATGCAGCTTCTACAGGAAACAAGACACAGAAGCCTGAAGTGCCAAAATAACCCCTCACACCCATTCCAACACACGGAAACATTTAAGACCTTATTCTGTGATTGTACTGTCAGCACTGATCTCACTGCATTAGTTAGTACCCTCTCACTGTCACTAAATCTTTGCAGACCCTCCAGCTGGTCTGAGAGAAAATGAAAACAGCCTTTGTGCCCATTTCCTCCATTTGTCTTTTTCTTTTTTTTTTCCGTCGGTTTCAACCCCCAAGAGATGGACATTGCTTTTAGTGACCAAGATGTCAGCAGCTGTTGGACAGACAGCCAATGGGGCCCAAACAGTGCAGGCATAGGCCTCGGTGTCACAGATGTCTCTATTCACTATGGCTGGCATTCAACATATGGAACCACTAACGGATAGCTAGTATGATGGATGACACCTGTCAGCAGTGGAAAGCAAAGCGGATACATTGTGTGTGTGTGTGTGTGTGTGTGCATGTGCATGCATGTTTATGTGCTTGGATGGTTATGAATGACCATAATACAGTCCTCGTGCTTGATTAATGTTGTAGTAATAGTAGAAATGCAGGCTGTGTAAACCTTTTTTGGAAGATGTGAAAATGGACACCGCAATTTTAAAAAGCCTTGATAGAAAAGGCAACCCCGTGATTGAAATGGAATGAAATGATTTATTAATGTTTTTATTTTCCTCTGCATTGCAGGAATACTTCCGTTATCCCAGATTAATATAAGCATTTCACAGAGAAAATGAGAGAGAGCAAGAAGAAAGAAGGTGGTTCAACTTTGCTATTATTGCTGCCTTTCACACAAACCAAAATGTGTTATTTGTGCTTTAATGGCAAAACTCACGGCACTGGCGTGACAGTACTTGCGTAGTTCCAAAAACAGCACAACAAACAATGTAATGTGGAATTGCACACTCTAATGATAGTCATCATTTGGTCATTTAATCGACAGACAGCATTTCATGAAGGCATTATTTGCCTCTTAGTTACAAGTTATAATACCTCTACTAATAATACTACCAACATTTATATTGATACCAGTACTAGTGATATTATCAACTTTATGTATAGTGTGTAAATTAAGAAATATGTACAGGTTAACAGTGCAGTAAGGCAGTGTAAACAGAGCAGTCAAACCTGAGGTGATGGTGGTAATACTCTGTATTTATGTGCAGTCCAAGGTTCAGCAGTTACGTTTGGCGTGGCAGTGCAGACAAGATGTGAAAGCAAAGGGTCCTTTAATGTAAACAGAGTTCATGGGTTTATCCAGTGCTGTAAAGTAGAGCCCTTACTCATGCTCTTCACTGCACCTGTCACTGGGTATGTACAGGGTAATAAGTTTAAACAGAGTCCATAGCTTGCCTGGTGACTGGGGCAAAGAGCTGTGTGCAGAGTAACATGGCACCAAAGAGAGTAAACAAGCAGGCGGCACATGTATCAAATAGTAAATGTCTGATTGAATATGAGCTAAACATAAAACCATTTTCATACAGTATGTTTCTAGGTTAACAAGACTAAAGAGTCTACATCCATGCTGGCGACTCTGTGAGGTTGTACTGAGCTAAATGCTAAGACATCTTAGTTTAGCGTGAGCATGCTAGCATTTGCTAAGTAGCACTAAACACAAACTACAGCTGAGACTGATGGGAATATCATTAGTATTAAACAAATTATTTTTATTATTGGACAAATTAATTTTGACCAGATGATGGCGCTAGATGAAAAATCACGATCACTAAGTTCATCCTGAGGGGACCATGAATGTCACCAAAGTTCATAGCAATCCATCTAATAGTTTCACTCAAAGCCATAAATGTCAACTTCATGGCGGCACTAGAAGAAAAGTCAGGGGATAACCAAAGTTGGTAGGATTCATCCTCTGGGGACCATGCATGTCACCTCAAGCCGTTCAGTAGTTTTTGAAATGTTTCAGTCTGAACCAAAGTGGTGGACTGACAAACTGACATTGCCATCCCTGGAGCCATGCGGCTAGCATGGCTAAAGATAGGACTTGCCATGTATTTAAATCAAAGGCTTCTATTTAATAACTTCACAAATGACTCCACTGTATTTCATGACGACCTTACAGTGATTAATGTAAAGACAGACAGTATTTCTACATATGCTAAACATCAGTGCTGCAGTTTCTTACAAGTCTTACAAACCAGAATTTTGTCTCAGTGTTACTGATTTGTTTGGAACAGCTGTAATGATGTTTCACCCGGTGGTCCGTGTAAGTATAGCTTGCAGTGGAATCTGCTTTAATCAAAAATCAGCATCAGTTAAATTGGCTCCCTTGCATGAATGTGGCTTATATAGCTGTTCATTAGCAGAATCACTTCAATGGTCATGAAATGGCTGGCAATTTAATTGCCCTTGTATGGAAGCGGTAGATCTAATCTAATATGTGTCTCTCGATCATAAATGTACCTGAAACAATGCACGAGAATATTGTGTTCTGATCGTGTGGCGTAATTGGGTGGAGTAACAATGCACATAAACAATCTGTCAGTCTCCAGCCTGCCTGCAATACAGAAACATGTCGCTTATGTACAGTATGACTCTCATGTTTGAAATTGAATTTTAGCCTCTTTGTGCTTGCTTTCAGAAGTATTAAATATAGTATAATTGTAGGCTAGAGGCAACTTGACTCGATGTGCAGTCTTAAACATACTTGAGGCCCCCTGGACTAAGGAATGTCCCTAGGTTGTCCTTGCAGTTGATCCAGGATTTCATGTAAATTAGTTTTAAAGCTAAGTATACGTTAGTTATATGGCCTGAGAATAACTGTAGAAATGTTGGGCTTCCTAGAACAGTTTATCAGCTGATTAACAATTAGAGTTTGTGTGTGTCACATTTAATGTACTTTCTGTTTGTACTCTGGTCTACCCTTCCATTTCTTTTTTTTAATTTCTTCACCTTTGTCCTGCTCTCCATTCTCCTCATCTTTCTGTCCCTCTGTGTTAGTTCCAGCTGATTAGTAGTACAGGCAAATGGAAAACAACCCGGGCCAAAGTTGACAGCATTCATAACTTCAGCAAATGATATGAATTCTGCAAAGAGGGCTCTCTTTTGATGAAGGACAAATCCAGTACCTCTTAGAATCAACATTCAATAGCGTGTTTGCCATGTTTGTACACTAAAAGTCTTCACAAAATGGGTGAAAACATTTACTCCTTTGACTACAGAGCTAGTTTATTCACCTTCAGTTAGCTCCTCCATTTATACTTTTCCTTCCTTTTTCCGTGTCAGTAAGCTAAAATTCCCAAGAAAGGAAAAGTAAAATCCCAGTAAGCTAAAGATCCCGAACAGGTTGTGAACAAGCTTATGGCTAGTTTTTCTGATTGCATGACAAACATGCTAATACAATAGCCAATGCATGTGTTACTAGAATACATTACAAATTGCTCAAAATTGTCTCACCTTCTCTGTTGTGCTGTGAAATGTTCATCCATACTGTTCGTATTATGAGGTCCGTCATGTTAAATGGCTTTTTAACGCCTTCAGTGTCACTAAGAAAAGTTTTTTTTTTTTTGGTCACTTGACAGCTCAAACAAATCTGCATGTAACTTTTGACGCTCCCTGTATCATTTTTACTTAACACACTGTGTATATTAAGAATATCAAGGTTTTTAGAGTCAGTGCTCATTCAAAAAATATCAGTGTTTTGTTTTTTGCTGTCTGCACAGGGTGAAATATACAACAAATTCCAGTGGAACCTGTTAATACAAATTAGTGCATCCCACTCCCCATTCTCTCATGTTTTAATGCATGTGCTTGCACATCCCTGCTTTTGTACCATTTTGCCTCTGCTGACTCTCTCATCTCCATTTTAAATTCAGCCAGACACAGAGGAAAAAAAGTCAATTCCATCCAGACATGTTATTATTCCCCAATTTCTATCCTCTCATCCAAAACATGCTGTGAAACCCTTGACATTCATTATCGGGATGACATGTTTTTCACGCTTGAGACAAGCAGTTTTGGCCATTAACTCCGAGGGTAGGTCATTGCCTCGACACGTGGACTCTCTGACAGGGACACACACAAGTGCTTTTGTTGTGTGACCAATCGAACCATTTGTCTCGGGAGGAGGGTGTCTTGTCTTAAATGCAGCAACTACAGCAACTAATATTAGTGGCCGTTGAAAGTCCCAAAAAAGAAGATTCAACAGCACATGTGCCATTGCAGAAAACAACTATCAAGACTTTCCAAGTGTGACTGTCACATCACTTGGATTTAAGCTTGGTTGGTAAAGCAGAGGTATGCCAACCAAGAGGCCAATATACCAATCAAGTCAATTAAGTACTTTTACCATGCATTCTGTCCGTCATTACTGTTATTGGCGTTGTCTGTGCATGGTCCAGTTTTTTAACTCTAAAATCCAAAGTTTGGAAAGTAAATTTTAATTTTTTTTTTTGGCTGTATCTCTCTCCTCAGGGTGCACCTAAACCCGTTGCGATGGAGCCATGTTCAGGAGGGAAAGCTGCTGTGTTGACTGTCCTCGTGCGCCTGCCCTCTGGGCCCTCAGGCTTACCTCCACCTGGACAGACAGGTAACACAAACCATAACAATTGTTAGCATTTTTTCTCATTTTGATTCAAATGTATTCACTTTGCAATATGCAGCGAGTGTCTTAAAGACCACATTTATCAGCCAGAATGCACATTGTAATTTGCTACTTATGTGTTGGGTGAATTACCTCCTCAAAATCCATGAGGATGTTTGTGCGTTTGAAATATTAGAGACATACCTGTAAATTTTATTCATTTTTTTTAACGAATGAAGCAATTTGTTGCCCGTTTTTCACATTTTTCTTGCTTTCTTCCTCCTTTAGGCATCATCGTTGCCAGTGCGCTGATAGACATTTCACAGCAGAAACCAACAGATTTTAAGGACAAGTCCCAGGGTTTAAAGAACCGAAAAGCCCTTCCTCCAGCACACCAAGGCACTTGCGTTTGAGTCGCAACCTGTCGGTCCATCGGGTCCCTTATTGTACCATCTGAGGGCATATTGTTCCAACATGCCGCAGGTCCCAGTTGGAGGCCTATCCAGAGACACGACATGGCTAAATGTTGAAGATTTCATTCGGCTGCTACCACTTAAGTTTTCACTGAAACTTGCCAAGTCCCAAGAGCACAACCCTGCTTACCTTTCCTGCCCCTTTGCTCTACTCTGCATAAATCCACCTCTGGTCAGATGATCAGAAATCCTTCTCCAATCTCTGGAACAACTTCCCCCTCACCTACTGGGCCCAAATCTCTTCCCTTCAGCTTGGGGCAGTCATCATGGCAAAACTTTGTGTCTGCGCTAAGAGGGAACCTGCCTGATTGTTGGCTATCAGTGACATCAGAGACAGATTAGTTAGGAGGATCTGCACCTATCGAAGCTTCAGTCGTAAAAAGTGTTGTGACACCTCATCGTCCATTTGCTCAGCATGAGGTGTCTGTACATTGGGTTATATCAAAGTTTAACTGATTTCCCTCACACCGTGTTGGAAGTACAACAGATCGTTTAAAAAATGACTGGTAGATATCCATTAAATGCTGCCTATGGGGTTTTCTTCTTTTTGCTTGCCACAAGTGGTATTCTATGGTGCTAAAGCATTTAGTTTTTATGACAAGCCTGACTCTTAACTCATTCGCTGTATGGACTGACTTCATTCTGCCTTTTTGTGGGGAAAGCTATGCGCAACTCTTTTTAAACCCCCTGTACATATGTGTCATCCACCCAGCTGAAGCTAAAGTCTGTATTTTCTGTGGAATACATATACAAATGCTGCAGAGACACGAGACTGCAATCCCAACCAGCAGCATGTGGGTGAAGACTGCAAACTGGAGGAGGCACGAACAAATCGTCAGTCATCAAACTTAAGCATGGATAACTCCAAAACTATAGAAAAGGTTAGATGCATTTTCTTAGCAAACTGGAAGTTTCATTTGTTACATTTTTTTTTTCAGTGATGCTCACTGTTAAAGAAGTCACATAACGCAGAGAAACACTGAAGTTCTGGTCAATTCTTTACTGTAGTTTGTTTCATTTTGCTGTGCATCTTGGACATCAGGCTTTTGAACTTGCCCTTGAATTGGTGCAGTGGGTGGATGCCATGTAGGAGAAAAACGTCTGCATAATAAAATTAGACCAGGGACATCATGCTCCTCTGGCTGTTTACTGGTTTGTTTTGTACGTTTTTTTAAGAGTCCTCTGAAGCTATGACTTTATTTTCCATCTTTGAGTACAAGGAGTTACGTTACCTTTTTTATAATGCCTTGGCTTTCCACAGACTCCTAAGGAGAGGGCATGTTGATCTGCAGAATTTTAAAAGCTGTCGACCATTTTTAGCCCCAACTCCACGCTGATCTGTACAGTGTTTTGTTGGAACAAATGTGAGTCTTTGTCACTCTTATCTCTTGAGATTTGTGTTTGTCAGGTTTTTATGACAGAATGGCAAGAGATTATCATTTATTTTAGGCCTTGTCACCTGTTACTATTATATCTATGATAAATTGTAAGTCTTTTGCTACATTTGTGAAAAGAGCATTTCTGTTGATTTGTTTTGATATTTAACAGATTCCTGTGTAATAGCGCATTTAACTTGATTTTTATTGTTGCCTTTAATCAGTTGTTTTGATGTCAACTCCTTTTGAATCGTGCATCTTTAAGGACTGTATGGGCATTGCCTTTTTGTTGCAAAGTGGTCATTATGATGCCAGCTAATGTGTTTTTTATTTTGTGTTTGTAGAGTAATCCTATAACAGTGTCATTACACAGGAATCGGGGTCTCACTGTACCATGAAAAAAAGATGATAAACTGCATATCAGTAATCTTCAGTGTATTTTAAAGATGGACAACATGCCAGAAAATAAAAAAAAACAGACCTGAAAATCTTTGTGCACTGGAGTCTTTTTGAATACAGTACCTATAATACAAGCTTTGAATTCTACAGTATATTTCTTGATGGCCTGCTCCTGCGTCTGCCTGTGTGGCGCTTTTGTGTCTGAAGCTTAAACCTACAATTTGTGATTGCTTTCTGGTGCCCACTGTTCAACACTGGTTGATTGCCTCAGCCAAGGATAATTATTCCCTCTGAAAGTGTCTGAGAGAAACCAAAACCCAGACCTGAATCTTGGTGTATTTTGTTTCGCCTGTGCTAGTTTTTTTTTTTTTTTTTTTTTAGACGGATGCAGTAAACACAAGCAATTGAAAGTAAGTATTTTCTACATAGTACTGTCTATATAAGTTAAACTGTCTAAAATTTTGAAATGTGTATGAATGTATGTGGTGAAATACTTTCTTGGCTGGTACTTTCATAAAATGTTCAAAGCAATTCATCCAAACTGCCTTTTTAAATTGACTCCAAGTAAAAGACAATTAAAATACACTCACTAATGAATTGAAAGATTAAAGCATTTTCTCAAGTTCCATTTGGGAATAAAGCAATCAAACGGTCACATTGACTTTTGGATTGAATATTTTTGTTTTATATACTTGTATATTATATATTTGCATAGATATTAGCTCAAAAGTGAACCCTCTTTTCTAAGCTGTTTGTCATCTAATCTGTATTGTAACATTTCTGATAACAGGCAGAACTCAAAACCCAAATGCAGAAATTCAGCAGGCATACGGTCAGAACAAGCAGTAGACAAGTACAGACATGAGGTCAGACTAAAATATAGGAAATTTCAAACAACGTGCAAAACAAACGCTGATAACTAACATTTTTCCTTTATTGTGATTTCACCTGCAAGGTGCACCTCGGGCTAAATATGCGGCATTAGCCTCTTTTAAAGATCAGCCTGATATTAAGAGGTTTGTCCTTCAATGCGCCGACATCTTTCAAGAGTGCTTGTGCTCCCTCTTCAGCATCAGTGGTGTGCATTTGAACGAGGATGTAAAGAAAAGGGATGCAGCCTGCCAAAGTGCTACTCTGGATAATCCTTATTTATACTGAACAGTATACTTATTAGCTTGCAGTTGCTCTTGGAGAAAAGCCACTATGGTACCCTAAAGGACCCATGTGGGTATGCCATAATGCCGCTGATGTCGAAACCTGATAAACCCATTTAGTGCTACTGTATATATGAAGGGCACATATTTAATGTGCATGTCCTTTATGAAGATTTTTTATTTATAATTCAGATTACTTTTGCAGTAATTTCAGTGGGATTGGGTCAATAAAACATGTTGCTGTAAACTCTTTCAAGTACCAAGCATGCACTTTGAACAGAGGTTTTTTTTTTGAACTCATGCCCTCAGTTTGTCTGCTAAAAGAGAATCTAGATGCCCTGTGTGCACCTCTAGCATGTTAAAGAGAGGTGACAGCTCTGGAGGTGACAGGTGGTCTTAAGGCTCCATTGTGCCATGCACACATTTTGCAGCGCTTGTGGCTGCCAGTCGACACATGTGAAGTGCTGTGTGACTGCCATGAATCCTCCCCCTGCTGTTTTAGTGATGTTGACAACGGACACAATGAAATGTCTTCAAAATAGGTACATTAGTGCAATTTTTGCCATTTGTGCAGCAGCCAATATAGTCACATAATGACTAATGAATGATGAGTAAATTACATATTGTATAAAACTGCTAGATACATTGAAAAAGTCGTAGAAGGGATTGCACTGAAACATTCAGGATAGAGACATGAATCTCAAACTATAATTTTATGTAGATGGATACAAAATCTTTAGGACATGACAGGCTGATATGAAGCTTTATTCTTGTATGTGAGGGACACTGGCTATAAGAGCAAACTGTCGGTAAATATTAAAACCAACATTAGTTTTATTGGTTTTAAGCAGTATTGCCTCTATGCCATCTGGACTACTTCTCACTAAATTCTAGTAATGAGGCTTGAGGATAGATTGCCATCCATTCTGTTAAGAAGTGTTTTTACTTTACTTTTTTTAAATTTTTTAGGTTTGTATATGCTTAACCTGTCTCTTGGAATATATTTTCTGTTTGTGCAGTCTTTCTCTTTGATTTTTTCTACGTTGTCTTCTGTCCATTTGATGACCATCAGCGACAGAAGACAAATCATGCGTTACTAATACGTCCATTCAGCAAAATAGAATTAATTGGAGTATTGGAAAAGGCGGAATATATTTTTTGAAAATGATACATAATGTTACCCAATTTTGTGCAAAAAGACGGAGCGCAGACAACCTGGAACTCAAAAAGTGTAAAAGAGAATTTGTGAACACTTATTATTGATTCATGAATGTGAGCAAAGACAGGCTGAGATGCTGAGAAGTTTCCACATGACAAACCAGCTATTTTTGGCCCTTTTCAATTACTGCAGGTAGTAGATGTTGTTGTTCCATTTCAGATTGTGTGACAGTAAACCTCTCCAGTTTCTCCTCACAGTGAGCATTTAGTTTCAAACAAAAATGTTCATCCCAACAGTTTGTCGAGTTATTGGTCACAGCACTGATGAAGAGCTGGTGACAGTCCTCCTTACAGATATCGCATATAGACACGTAATGAGCAGGTCCTTGTGAATATGATCACACGGTAAACTGTTAATAGCTGCATGTGAACACCGGAGCCAGCTAGTTGGCCCAGTGTCTGAAAAAGATCCAGGAAGGCACTGAACTCTGAGGGTTTTTGCCCAAACAGCCTGGTGGCAGTTTCCAAGGAGTGACTGGCTGTTATTTTTCAAAATGACAGTCAAGTGAACAGAGGTCACTGCTAAGTACTGGAGAGGGATGTGCTGAAAATATTCACGTGTGTCTGCTGTGCTGAACCTGAGTCACTGTTGGCAAACTGATGTCTAGTCCGGTCCAACCTTGATAGCCATATTGTCTGGCTTGCATTGGCTTCTTTTCTTCCTATGTTTTGGGCAGTTTGCCACATATATTTAGACATTTTGAACATAACAATAATATGTGAGTGTGTCATGCCTGCTGTGAGCTGCCTGTGTGTTGGACATTTGGTTATAGTTACACAAGCACAGCCCTTTGTCATAATAAGACATGGGGCTTTTGTACCAATGTTTTTCAGTATATAACTCTTATATTCAGCGTTAATATAACCAACCAAATCAAGACATTACAGCAATATTTTAGGATGTGCCCTTTATTTAGGTTGGAGTAGTTCCATTATTTGAAACTAAAATGCATTTGCCTTCCTCACCAACAGCACCTAAATGAATTACAGTAATTACTTGAACTCATCATTCAACGATGAAATCTAAATTCTAAGATTTAAGAAAAGCTGCTGCTCAAACAAAACTCTATTATCTATGTTTATCTGTTCTGGTGACAAAGTCACATCACTGTGTATCAGTGCCAATGTGCGTTGCCTCCTTATAATAAATATGACCTATAATTCAGTTTCCTTCCTTGTTGCCCTGATAACATTACAAAATGTTCCCCAACTAAATTGGATAAAGTAGGGGAGAGCTTGACCTTGTCTCTTGCGTAAGCTGTCAAAATGCATTTAATTCAACCATCAGATGGCACTACATATATAAATCTACACAAACAGTTTGATTGTCACACATAAGACAAGTCTGTTTTTGGTAAGTCGCACTGACTATACCAGGTTAAGCATTCACAAATGAAGGCATGTAAATGGGCGGATTGCCTCATTCCAAATCATGGGTCTGTGCAGAAGTTAAAGGTCTCGAGTTCCCTGATTCGCTTAGGATGGAAGAGTATGGATTTTTATTCCTGTTTGTCTTGGTTCGTCTCCAGCATTACCAAGAGATGGTGATTAATCTGTCACTTTCAGCAATATAATTCAGAAGACCATCCAATACAATCCTGTTGGATTTTTTTTTTTTCCCCTGCTGGAAGAATTTGAATGCCACAGCACACTGTAAATCAAACTGTCCTGGCCTTAACCTCATGAGATATTAATATCAGTGTGCTTTACATATAATGGGGAGGGTAAAAGAAATATATAACGAATATCTGTGAGGCCACTACCACCTCATCATAACTATTAAAATTCACATCTTGTTGGATGTTTTTAGAGGCAAATATAATGTTTTTTAGAAGTTAAAATCCTATTCTGCATTTTTAACATCTGCAAACATCATCAAACGTCTGTCCAAGGTTTCTCCATAGCACAGAAGGTTGCTTTTATTTCACTGCAATAATTTGGCCCTCTAATAAAGCATGACAGAGTCCTTCAGACGTCTGCCGTGATACAATGCACAGTAACAAATGATTTACGGCCTCATTCTCACATATAGGGTAGATTGTATTGTAAATACACTGTACTGTATTGTCGCAAAGTCATTATTATGTCAGGTGACTATGAAAAAACTGTCTGCAGAAATTGCCTCAAGTTTACTTTCATAGAGACAATCCTGAACGCCCAGTTCTCATGTTAACAGTCAGTCTCTGTCTTATTTGTCTTGAGACTGAAAGTCAGTTGGGAAAGAAGGTGTTTGGTTCATGAGAATGAAGCGGAAGATGTAAAGACATCTGTTGCAAGGTTATTTTTATTTATTAGTTTTGTTTTTACATTTAGGCTACTGTTAAATTGACTTTGTCTTAATGACACGCCAAATAGTACTTTTCTTTTTTTAATTCATGCTGTGTGCAGAAGCTAAAAACAATTTCCCACATTTTGGAAAAGTTCCTTATTAACTGCATTAACTACATTGCATACAAAATGTAGTCAAAACGTTAAATCAAGATATTAATGCTGCATTCAGGCCATGTCTGCAGAATGGGAAGAATGGGAAATATCCAGTTTACCTGTTGTCACACCAAATAAATGAAAATATAGCCTAAATTTGTCATTTTTATCGTGGTATATATTTGTAGCAGCTCGTTAACAAGGTAAACTAAATAGAAACTATGCTTATTTTTTAAATGCCTGCATCTAAATTGCATTGAACTTCAGGGCAACGGCAGCAGCCTTTTTGGCGCCAGGTAGCACCAGTGGACACCTGTGGACTACTTTTGGTCAATTGGGAGATATCTTAGCTGTCAGAAATTCTCCACAACTTCTGGGCTGAAAGTGGATTTTTTTTTTTTTACCCAACCTGCTGGTCATATTAACGGTCTTTTCTTTACGTACGATATAACGTGAATAACACACTTGTAACAAGGCGGGCTATTTAAACTGCCCCTTAACGTTAAGCCAGCTGCTGCACCGCTGGTTTACAAACTGGTCCGCAGCCTAACTTTGCTGTAAATACTTGGAGCTTACCGCTGGACATGCAGCATTAGTAGCTAAAGTTTGCTTCCCAAAAATACTCTCCTGTCGCTTCCGGACGGCTTTGAGGAGGAATAACTGTGTTCCAGTTGCACTCCCTGTTAGCTCTTAGCCACAAACTTGCTTTTAAAGCCGGAAGCTGCTGTTTTCCTGGGGCTGTGGAAAACCTTGGGACTACTCCGCTGAGATTTTGAGGATAGCTGCTTCCCTTCAGCAAGGTAAGACTTCTCTGTGTATGTGTACAGTGAGTTGATGTGTTTGTGTTTGCGTGCCTGGGAACATCAGGTTATGCCATGTGGCTGCTCTTCAGTATTTCTCAGATGTGTCTTGGCATCTGCTGGTGGCTAATTTCTTCTTTTATTCTGCTGCCTACATGCAGTATGTGCAAGTATTGGCTTGGTGTTCTTTTTAAGGCAGAGCTCATTTGTCTTTGGTTGTTTGGCAGGTGAATTATGGTATTTTGATTTACATAACAGTGAAATATGAGTACTCAAATTTACAATAGAGAGTGTTGTGGGCTGACTTTCAGTATATTTCCCCCTTGCTGGTCCTGTTGTTTTGTAGGGTCTGTTGGCTTCCTGCAAACTCAGATCTGTAGTAGAGGGTAGTATTGGCATCAGTTTTCTTCCACACAGCCCATACACATAGGTATTTCTCTGTAGTATTCTTGGCCTCATGGCAACAAACATGGCTATTGTCACATAAGACAGGTCATTATCTTCACAAGTTCTCTACACACTTCATACCTGCAGTGCATTACTAAATCATTTCGGCTTGATTGAATGGGTTTATGTGACAGCTTGCCTTACAGTTTTTCATATCATAATTGCATCTGAAGTGCTGAGCTCCTGTTCTGTGGATTACATTGCTGCATCACTCAGCTGCACTCATTGCCAACCTTAACTTTTATCTGTGTTCTGATGGTCATCTGCTGCTTATCAATGCTTCATAACATTTCAGAAGACACTGCTCCAAACAATATTTTTTTTGCCAGTTGAAAATGTTTACGTTAATCATTATTATTTGCTGCATATCTGGTTTTGTTTCTAGCTTGCAGCTGCATTTAGTGCTGGATTTAGATGTATCCACTTCAGTTCACTAACAGTAGCCTATATTGTGCTTGTTGCCTGATTTGCTTAGACAGGAGAACAGTCATGTGGCTGGTGTCTGGCTCTGTATCTAATTTGGCTTTGAGGAGGACTTACTATCACCACTCCCCAATTTCTATTGTGCTTAGCTTATTGTATATGCTTGGGCGAATAGACGGGGTCAGAGCCACGTTGCCAAATATCAGCTCTGTGCATATTTTGTTTTGACACAATAAATCTGTTCTATGTGAGCTGTCTGCTTGCTGAGATCAAATAGCCTGAAAACACACGGTTTACTCAACTAGAGTTATTCAAGGTATCGTGTTTGTGTAACGATTAGCCACCAGCTGGGCGCACAGCCCTTTCTGTGAAGGACATAGCCACTGTGTCAAGGTCTCAGACGTAACTGCTCTAAGCAATACTACCTTTAAAATAAAATCTGCGTCACTCTTGACAAAAAAAGAACACTTACTGTGGGGACACATTTAGCAAAAATATCGTCAAATGCATTGTTATACTTGAGAGAACACGTGTAGTAGGAGTAGGAGATTCCTAATATGACGTAATGCAGTAAGAAAACTGATTAGTACTTCTTGAAAGCGGCCAATTTGTGACCAGACATGAAAGACACTGTAAACACACAGATAGGTTAGCTGTTAGTTGGAAGGAGAGACTGCAGACTCTCACCCTCTCATGGAAAGTGAACGGCCACCAGTAATTTAAAGGGGAAGCTGGAGCAAATCCTCATGTGGGAGAGTCATTACTTTGATTGAAAACAGCTGGTGTCATATTCTCCAGTTTCACCCCACGTTGCCCTTTGCGGAAATGGTGCTCTCCGTGGTGCTGAACTGCTGGCTAAGTAGCACGACAGTCCACTGTTTTGTGCTTAATATTACTCACGACAATGACCCAGGTTCTTCAATAAGGGCTTTATTTTTATCGGTATGATGTAGCCGCAATGTCAGATAAGTCAAATCAGTTTACCATATCATGAAATCTCAATAGGTCATCTTCCATAATGCCATGAATGACTAATTTCTTCAACTCCTTTGACATTCTAGTGGTTCGTTGTATAGCAGTGCTGAAATGATCGATCATTTTGATAATCTGTTAATTTAAGTAATTTATTAAGCAGAAATACCAATCATTTTCTGGTTCCAGCTTCTCCAATGTGAGGAATTCTCTGCTTTTTCTCTGTTTTATATCATTGTAAACTGAATATGTTTGGGTTTTAGACCGTTGGTTGGACAAAACAAGACATTTGAAGATGTCACCTTGGACTCTGGGTTAGGTTAGGGACTTTTTTTTTCCTGAAATTTGTTTAAATAGACTAAAGTGTTGAAAAAACAACAGATAGCCATTTCAATTCTGTTGCACATTTCTTAAACTAATATGATGACTTCATACTATCGATTTCATCAAAGGTCAACTCAGGTTAATGTGTCTCCAGCCTGTACATTAAAAGGTCATCTCCAGCCCTGTCAAATTTACTCTGGTCTATTTTCTTAATCCATCCAGGAATTTCAAAAGTTTTCTGTCTCTTCAATCTTTTCAGTCAAGTAGAGCTTATGGTTTTGGCTTCACTGTGCAATCAACGAATAGCATTTATTATTATCTCCTATCTTTGCCCCTGCACTGGTCTGGAAAAGATGTGAGGATTCCATTTGAGTGTTTACTGTGAACAGTCTGGCACACCTTGACATTTGGACACAACAACAAAAGAAAGTAATAAAGTGAAATTGCCGCTGCTGTCCTGGTTAATGGAAAAGGTGGAATCCAGCGAGTAGTTTCGAGGTGCTGAAACAATGTTCCTGGAGAGGTCAAAGTTGCAGTAATTAGATGTGATCCCTACCAGGCAGTACTGCTATGATTGAACTGTTTTATCAGTATCCTCTTTAATCTATGCCAAGGGTGAACATTCAGATTGAGTAGACCTGCAGGGGTTTTATAGTTGTGGGAGGGGGAGTCTCAAAACACTATCTCCCAGTCCTCAGGGCTTTATGGCAAGGGAACAGTAAACCTGGAGAGCAATAATATTTATCATAGGTTTAATGACAACTATTCCTGTCTCGAGGCTTCAGCCAACTATTATGTGAGTTGCATTCTTAAAACGTCAGCAGTTAAACTGTAATGCCATTCACATCTCTGACTGCAATAGTTCTACAATCAAATCCCATGAAGCGGTACAAGAGTTTGAATTTCAGTATACAGTGCTGTGGCTGTTAAAGAAAGGTTCATTCTTTACTACATGTCTAATATCCATTTTTTATGAACTGACACAAGATGAACATTAACTTCAATGAACAATGAGGGGGGGGGGGCGCAGTATGCGAGAGTGAAAGAGGAGGAGAGGGTTAGGTGGGTATTTATGGAAGTGGTGCAGTTGAGGCGTGGTCCTGCTCCCGAAATTCTGCTAGATAGCTTCAATTGGGAAATGTTTAAACACTCCTTCCTTCACATTAAAGGTGAAATGTTGGAAGGAATAATTCGCCATTTTGGGGAATACGCTTATTAGCTTTCTGGCGGAGAGTTACATCAGAAGAGTCTCCGTTGTTTGGCTGGCACCTGGTCCCAGCCAAGAAATAGTCCGGCACACATCCCCGTAAAACGTCAAATTGTCATTTTTAGCTGTTTCCAGTCTTTGTGCTAATCTGAACTAACCGGGTGTTGGCTGTAGCTTTACTGTATATTTACAGCAGATATGAGAGTGGTATCAATCTTCTCACCTAACTCTCCAACAGGAAAGCAAATAAGTATAACATTTTCTGTATTATCACAAGGATGTGTTAGAAGTAATGTGTTAGAATCCCTCCAATCACTATCCTTCCCTCCTATATCAGGTAGAATGGACAGTTGTCATTTCCATCTCATGCATAACATGAGGAGGATATTTTGGACCTTTCGGTTCTGTGACACGTCTAATAAATCTTAGGCTCTCTCTCTAGGTCAAGTATTCCATCACTGTGCCAAAACAGGTGGGCCATATTCTTGGCGAGACGTGTCCCCCTCCTGTCCACTGAGCAGTCTGTCCTCTATAGGCTGCGTCCTTGTCTGCCTGTGTAACATCGCACCGGGACCGATGTGATCTGACTGACAATAGCGGTCTGTCTGCCAGGTGCTGTTTTATAATCCTGCTTTACAGGAGTCCATCCTAGTTGCTAAAAGAACAGATGAACCATTATTGGGGGAAAAAAAGAATGACAAAAACAGGACGTATCATGTGCTGTTGATTGTAGAAACCAGCATGAGTCACTGTCACCATTTTTTATTTCAGCTGTTTGGCAAACACTGAACAGATAACCAAGTTTGAATGTTTTTCATGTCTACTTGTACATAAAGGTGGCCTCCTATATGAGATGTCTTCAACTTTATGCTGGTAATATCTATAGGTCAAATTAGTTTTTTTACCAAATGTTTTTTTTGACCCTTTCAAAAACCAAAAAACAAATCTGATACACAATCTATAAAGAATTGCATCAGTACAGGCTTTAGTTTAGACGTCTACAGGGATCATATGGAAGTGATTTTAGCAGACACATTTTACAAGTTTTTGAAAATGGCAAGGATGTTTAAAAAGAGGTTTTCAGTGTCCATTGTCAATATGTTGTACATTCTTTTAATGTCCCTGATAATTAGGGTGCCATTAAGTATAACACAACAATGTAAGTGTTTTTATCTTTTCCTCCATTTGCGTCATCAGTAATTGCTAGCAATTAATGTCCACTGGCTTTTGTTTTTTGGCATTCGCTCTGTTTGTGGGTATGTACACATTCTTTATTTATCAAACCCCTGTCCTTCTGCTCTCTACCAAGACAAAATAATGTGTGAAAAATCAAATCAAATAGGGGCAGTCTGAAGAATCTGGATGAAACCACCAAAACACTGTTCACTTTCAGTAGAACAGAAGAATAACATTACTTTGTTTGAGCCATTAAAGACACTTTTGTAAATTCTTTATGTTCTTGTTGCTGTTACAGACAAGTTCGATATTCCTCAAGAAAAATACTGTTTAAGATAACATTATGCACTTTGCAATCAAAATATAATCACACAAGTTGTATCTGCAACCACGTGAGTAAAGAACAATACCCCATCATCACATTTGATAAATCATAGCTACACTGGTTAAAGCTGAGAGGCCTCAGTCAGTCACCAGATACTAACATGGACTCTCAAAAACATTACAGACAATATGTTACAAGCTAACAGCAGCATACCGTAATAGAGTGTACACTTTATGTATCATATGTACAAAATGTTCTTTTAGAGGCGATGTGATAAAACCCACACACCACCATAACAATCAAATAAATCTACAAAACTGATCTATACCTAGTACCGAACATGTAGAAGAGGAAATCGTTACTTTCTTCTGGCTGATTTGTTTTTGTCCTTCGAGGATACTCTGACAAAATGTTTTGGGCTTTTGTATGAGATCAGATGTTTTATGAATCATATTCCATACAGTGTGTCTATGAAATATGTTAGTTGTTCGTTGCGGCTCAACACTTAGTTTTCCTTTTGTTGATCTAAAGCAAGTTTATTGGCAGGACAAATCAAAGCACAGCTATGCAGAGAATGATCCGCTTTATCCCCAAAACACTGTTCAGCCCATTGGCAGTCCATTCAGTCAAATGTGCACTGACTGCACACATCCCAAAGAAGTGAATTTATTCACATGGTTATCAGATCACAGGGTTTAACTCCAAAACATGAGTGTTCCTAAGTGTGAATCTGATTCTTGAAGTCACCAAATTGCCCCCACGAGGCATGGAAGGCAAATGAGCTGATATCTCAGCAACAGCTTCAGCTTCTTACCATGCTGCGTTGCTCATTTCCATTTCAAGAAAAATGGAGGTGTCACGCTTTGGCAAATGTCTAAATCAAAATGAGTTGAATCAGTTCTTGAGATAAGAGTGTTGATCCATAGTCCTCAGATCCTACAAAAGCTGGAAACCTTCAAGCGGTAATACTATTGGTGTTAAAGCAAAGGCTAGTGCGAGGAGCATACTTGAGGGGTGTAAGCAGGCGGGTTCAGCTGCTGAGCTTCTAGCAATGGCATTTGAGTCGCTGGACTCATCCAGTTGATGGTTCTGAGGGAAAGACCACAGGGTTAGTGTTACATGAGTGGAAAGCTAATTAGTTGTGGAATAATACATTTATTTTTCTGTGGGCTTCACCATGAATCTGAGATGTAAAGGATCACAATATTTGTACCTTGCATAAATACAATCATAGCAAGGTTTCTGATTTCGATGGCCCCGAAAGTCAGGTCAGAAATATTCTTCTTTAATTACATTGCGGCCACATTTGTACAAACTTGGTGTGAGATCTAGAGCACTATACATTGGCAGGGTGGATAATGTTACGATATACTGCCAGAGTGGCAACGCTAGAAAAAGGTTTTTACACATGGCTGAGGTGGAAAAGTTGGTGTAGTGATTTAAAAACAAAATCCGATAAAGTGCAGTGGAAACAGACTTAGTAAACACATCATGACGTACATGAAGCATGTTCGTTAAGCGTCCACTGAAGCTTCGGCTTCACTGAAGAGACTAAAAATAGCGAAAATATCATGAAATGAACATAAACGTTTTCTATACTGTTTTCCACCATTTCAGGTTTGACTGGCGCTCTTTAAATCACGTCACCGTGTTGCACCCTCTTCCTCTGAAAAGGTTTAATGGTACCTGACTGGAGAATTAGTACCACCCACTGTTTATCTCAGTGCGCATTTTCTTTTGCCTATTTTCTGGAATTTTGGTTAAAATATGAGAGAGCGCATTTTCAAATTTATTTTTCGACTGTAAAATGTTGAGCTCAGTGCATATATTCATTTGAGGGATCCATATAAAAATATTTGATATGTCTTTATAATATCACATTTTTTGTAATATCAATATCTTTATCAGCCTCACAAATCCACTATTGTTCGGGATCTTATAGGAACCTTTAATGGAATGCACAGAATAAAACGATTCTTACCAAACATAGAGAAGTATCCACTGTCAGATTTGACACCAGTTTTTGGGCCTGGAAGGAAGAAAATAAGAAAGAAGGCAGTGAAACATTAACTTTCATTCTTTTTTTGATTGTGTTTGCTTGTCTGTCAAGATCACAGACCGGCTATGAAATATACAGCAGACTGCTTCTTTGACATTCTCATTCATTTAGCCGGTCTCAGATGTAGTGGAATGAAGAAATTGCCTTGGCCTGGAAGTTGAATTGTGGCTAAAAGAAGGGCATAGTCTTCAAAATAAAACAAGGTCAAGCTAAATCATTATTGCATCAAGCCAAACTCCCACTGCCACAGTCGTGCAGCAAAATACACACAACAATAAGATTTATGGTAATACAGTCAGTGCCCACCAATTCCCATAGTTTAGACCTACATGCACCTCTTTGTATAATCATCCTCCTCGAGCAAGATGTTTAAGATTCGAGTGTGTGTGTGTGTGTTTGTGTAAAAGTTTGTCTGTGTGAGATCTCCTGTTTGTGCCAGCTCAAGGTTATGACAGTTTAATACATTAAAACTTTTCTCAGACTGCTCCAAACCTTTTCAGCCACACATAAAAATATCCACATGCACACACACACACACACACACACACACACACACACACACACACACACACACACACACACAAACAAATACACACTCACAGATACAGAGATGGAGCGCAGAAAATGATAAAGTGACTCTATAGTGGTTTGGGAACATAATAAACACTCCACGGGTTGCTTCTTAAGTAGAAAGAATTCTATGAACCAGGATTCTGGAGAAGAATGATTAATTGCTCTATAGGAGGTCTTTCCTCCTGGAGGATGTTTTTACTGGTGATAAATCATATTATCGCTATTAAAAGCCAATATGATAGATTGTCTCCCTTAAAGTATGTGATATCATCTCATTTAAAAATATAGCCCCATAGTTTTTATCAGAGGAGAATAGCAGAGGTCTGAAGTGTGTTGGTGAAGCCAAAAAGTTCCAAACGAGCAGGAGGTACCTTTAAGCACATTTAAGCAAAACATGCAATTGATGACGTTAAGTGTCAAAATCAGCACATTGAATTGATTTTCTACAATTGCATTTGATATTTCAAAACTAATATACATTTGCATGTCATTATCTGTGACTGCTATGAGCATTTCTGATTGCACATTGGAAATGTTTGCAAATGAGGTCTCTGAGATTTGTGTGCTCATGCATATGATTAGACACATGTTGAATTAAATGAGTTAGATCCAAGAAAAAATGGCGGTCTACGGTGAAAAACTACGACTGCCTTTGTAAATGACATAACAATATCACCACAAGGTCACTTTAGTATTTAGCTGTGTTGGAGCTTTCTGCCATATCATGCAATCTTCCTTAGCAGACAGAGTTTGCTCAGGAATTGAAGATGTTAAAAAAAAGCACTTGAAGGACTTCTCACCCACGAGAAAATTCCTAAAATTTGAGATTAAAAGTTTATTCTTGACCTCAGTTTCTCCACTAAGCCCATTTAGTAGTTGCACTGGATAACTGCAAATTTGGACATCTGCAATTGCATGACAACTCTGCAAACTTCATCTGCTGAGGAAGATCATGTTATGTGATCAGAAGCTCCAGTACAGCTACTAAATGGACTTTGTGGTGAGTGAGATTAGTAATTATGCAGGAGGTACAGCAGAGAGATGTTGATTGAAGCTTGTGTCTTGTGGCTTGTGCCCGACATTTTCATTATTTAACCATGACCAGCTATAGTTGTTACAAAGCTAACAGGGAAACATAAACCTCAATCTGGGGGACAATAAATTTGATAAATCTGTACAATGACACCGTGTCCCTGTGCGCACACACATACACACACACACAGAAGCAGGCACACTACCCCTGTGGGCCATTTCTGATGTTAGTGTGGCAACCAATTAGCTTTGACATGACAGCTTTGGAAACTCTGACTCCACACTGACGTCTCATCTTTCTGCCCAGGAGGGGGGATTCTGTGCATGCCATCATAAAACCATCCCTGATCCATCAAGGTGACAGAGCCAGATGTCTGACACTCAGACAGAAGCTCTGAATAGATCTCTACCTGATGTTTAAGTCTCAATTTGGATTCAGGAACTTTCTTTCAGAAGTTTTGAGTGGGTTCTGATGCCTTCAAAATATACAAGGACAAAAAGCCTGGAAATTCATCAAAACATTTATTATCATGTGGAAGGATTTCATGTTTGTCCTTTTATTTTTCCTTAAAAACAGCTTTGTAGAAGTGTTTTTTTTAGTGTAGACAGTATCTGCAAACAAACTACTGCATTGAGAGAAGTAGTTATTATGAAAATTTAAACTAATTTCCTTTCAATGCAGTGGTGCTCTTTTATTTTGCCAAGGAATTCCTTATACCACCAATAAAGTTTCTCTGTTAATGAGATCAATGGGGAGGTATAAGCAGCCAGACAAAATCAAATTGGGTAACTCCATTATTTGGAGTTTTATAACACTTTATACTGTCTGTAAGCATATATAAATTATGCAGTCAAGTAAATAGTACTGCTGAGCCGACTAGATTGTGGCAGGTATATTGAGCCATAATGGAGTGAAATGAAAAATACAACTGGATAAATCTGTTTTTTCATCCCTGCTCTCAGATCTCACAGAGACACGTTTAGTTGGTTACTTTTTAATACTATCAAAAATGATGCTGTTATTTCATTTCCATTTCTCTCTCTGCTTGTATTTATTTTTTATGGCATGCAATTCCTATTTGGAAATTTAACATCAGCGTCGTAGGTCAGAAAACAAAGGATACAGCCTATTTCCAAACACAGAAATGTTTAAAACGTCACCTGTAAGGTCCCACAGATGTGAAATAATGAGTCGCCATCAAGATCCAGTTTGGTCATGTCTGTCAGTGCGTCCAGTGCATTGTTGGTTCGGTCTTTACCCCTCCGGGTGATGCTAGGCTCTAGTACAGTAGGCTGAATCGGGGGTTGGGGTTGCCAAACTCCAACATCAGTACCATTGCCAAATGCCTGGATGGCATTACCTGCAAGAATATAGTGTATTAATTAGTAGCATTCTTGATCCTGTACATATACAGAATCTATGTTTTACTAGACAGTATATAATTAAATGGAATGTGAGGAAAAATGTTACATGATTGGGAAAATTCTGTACGAATATATGTGTAAATATGCATCCAATGTCATGACTTTGATTCAGTTGTAGAATGGTATAATTACTTGTAATAAGCATTATCCATCAGAAGGCCCTCTGAGCCCCGTTTTAAAAAATATAGTCTTCACATCTATCAAGTTAGCGGATGTCCTTTGTGCAAGTGGCATGGCCCCAAAACATTTTGTTAATGTCAAACTAAAAGCTGCTTATAATTGATACTTTAGATAATTGTGTAGGAAAAGAACTTGACCTTTCTCAAGAGCCTTTTTAAAAGCACTGTCTGCCTGTAATAGCTCTGATTCACAAAGCTGTACAAAAATGAACTTCACAACTGCCTGAAATGAGAAAACTTCAAAAATAATTAATGTAATGTAATTTTCTCATAATTAATTTCACATTTAATCTAAGACACCTTTCCATGAGCAAAATAGAATGTGGAGGGAAAAAACAATCCTTTTTGTATGTATCTAGTCTTAATCATTGTAAAAAACAATTGGGCACGAGCAGGGTGGGAAATTAACTTTTTAAAATGTGAACATCTACCAATCACTGAGAGATAAATCTTCAAATTCACCAGACACTCAATAGTAAATCATTATTTTGTGTCTGAAATCTACCAGCCACTTTCATATTTTACCAGAATTTGGCTGGTGGCTGGTGCTAATTTCCATCCCTGGGCACGAGTTATTGTCAAAGCAATTTAAGACATTGCAGTTCAATTAAAATTGCTCTATGTTGGAAATGCCACTGAATGCTACTCATACTCACATGAGTGAAGAAACAAAAGAAATGCAGTAAAAAACAGTCAAAGTAACAAATTGTATTTGAATGCACATGCTATTCCTGTTTCAAGCCATTATCGCCCAGCCTATAATTTCAAAAGGCCAATTTAAGTCTAGGCAATACAACTGGTCACCTTATGCAGTAAAAAATAGTGCAAGGTTGGAAGGGAAATTTATTTCGGCGGGATGGCTAAGCGTGGGAACTCACGTAGGCATCGATTGTTGGTGAAAATTTCAGCAAATCTATCACATTCTGGCTTGCCGTTCCCGCTGCTGCTGCAGTCACACCATGGTGACAGGCTAATACCAAGTGATCGCACATAATTGGGTGTCATCACCGTACCTGCAGCATAAAGGAGAAGAAAACTATTGTTAGTCCTTGCAACTGTAGTCCAATTATCAGAGTTGAAACCCTCTGACAGGACTCTTTTTGGTTTAGTCACTCAGTTTTTAGGCTCTTCACACTGAAATTTGTCAGGTCAGTCAGTGAGGGTGAGCTTATTCCACATTATAGGGAGACTTTACTTACAAATTCTTGAATTGCAAGGTACCTCATTGGAGAGCTTATGATGCATAACTATCATTCTATGTTTTTTTTATTTATTTATTTATTTTTTTACAAAGGCTTCAACCTTTAATAAGGCTATACTGGCAGAAGTGGTGGAACCCATCAACTCTACCCTCTGCCTTGACACTGAGACAACAACCTGCTGCCTCATGATTATAAGCCTCACTGACTTGTACAGTATCCCCCCTAATTATGTGGCAAGGCCAGTGGTCTTGTCTGTTCAACAACATGCACATTATTCAAAGTATTGCTGATGTCAACAAAGGTGGCAAACTGCAGCTCTGGAGAGTGTTAGTAAAAGTGTTTTCAGGGCTGCTGTTGCTCGCCACCCATTGGGAGTCAACAGTGGTGACCAAGCTGGGGCACGTCATCGTACTTCACGGGCAGCAACTCAGATGAAACCATTTTTGTCATCTTGATGTAGCTAAATAAAACTGGTCCCTTTTTAGAGGGAGCATGAGGTTGAGTAGGCTCATACTCATTTGCTGTGCAAGTACACGCAAATTTCTGTGCGTGGAGACAGATGAGTGGTTAAACCGGGGGGGGGGGCCCATTAGAGGGTGTAACCTGTGTGAAGTAGAATATGAACGGTGCAGATTAAAATGTCTGCCCGTTGAGTTTGCAATTGGTCACTGTTGCCCTGCGTTCAAGTCTCATTACCGGAACTCAGTGGGACATCATTTTTCCTTTCTACGTGATGACGCCTGCTGATGGAACAAAGACTAAACAAAAGGAAACAAGTACTCTTTCTGCACAGTGCTTTGATGTGTGAACTGTGATGTCATGTACACCCTACAGATTTGCAATTTATTGATTTTGATCTCAGCTGTCTGGCTGTTTAGTTGATCTGGTGCCTTAATCTCCACTGTGGAAAATACATTAAGATCAAGAACTGTATTCATTCTTTAACAAGTATTGCTGTATGGACAAGTGAATTATCCAACCCTAACTGTGTGACTTAAGAAGGCCATGGCGGTACAGTGGTAAAACTTTTAGGTTCAAAGAGCTGTCTTATATTCTGTGAAGCTGCTTTAGAAAAGTAATCACCACTTCCACACTTTTAATGGGTTTCTGTTGGAAAAACAAAATCTGATTAAAGCTTTATACATCTCTTCTAATCAAGCTGACAAAAGCTTCACACTGATAATGAAGAGAAAGAAAACCACAAAAGAAAAATCAAGATTAGAAAACAATACAAACAAGTTTGATGGCTAAAAAAATTGCCTGACGATTAATGTTTCTGATTTGAAAAACTGCTACGAATTTGATTCTATTCATTCCTTGTGAGCTTCTCCTATGAGGACACCTTTCATAGATTGTTGAGCAACAACACGGGCACAAGGCAAATCATACGAAATACCATTAGTAGTCCAGCTTTAAGTGGAGGTACCACTTATATAATTAATCAGGCAAATTCTGAGGCCAGTTTTAAAATGTGTCAGAGAATAACTCACCAATAAGACCTGAGTAAGACAGCAGACAGTCGGCATAGTTCTCCCTCAGACAGCCAGATTTGGAGCGAGCTTCAGGCTGACAGTTGCTGATGAAGTCTGCCAGCCTTGACCTAAAAACAACAGATACAAATTATAGATGCTAATTTCCTGATGCTGTTATTAGATATCTAGCTAGGCTATGTGCTTTATCCCATTCATAAGTAGTGGTTCAGTAATTTAAAGCCACAGACTAACTAGCATAAAGAAATCAGTGTTTCCTATTTTTGGCTGCCAGTTTAGACACTCTTGTGCAGAAAATATAAATTCAGTTGTGAGGTTTGAAAGGAAAAGTATAGAACGTGAAGAAGTGAAGAAGTGCCATTGGCAAAACTCCTTCAGTAAATGAAAAACTATCTGCTTTTTTTTGTTTTACAACCTATACAGTACTATAACCTACTGTACACGCTATATCTTGCAGTTATTGTTAGTAATTCCTCTTTGATCACGGACTTTAATTAAACTAATTCTTTCTGTCATTGACATTATGAATGTTCAGTTCAGTTTTCAGTTTGTACTTTGCACTAGAACCGTAGTTATCTCTGAATTACTACTGAAGCTCTCTCTGCAGGTGATATGTGCCTCCTAGAAATTAGAACTGCTTTTTCAACGCACAGACATAAGAGGAGGCAAAGTTATTGTTACACATGCATCATTTTTAACAACTGAAGACGGATGTGAAAAATCTTGAAAATTATGTTTTCTATGGCGGTAAAAACAAACACTAGTATAAAGAACACTGGACTGCATATTTGAAAAGAATAATTAAATTGGAAAAAAGATGATACCTATTAAGGATCTCTCTGTGCCTTCTTACCTGCAGATGTAGTTGGTCTTGCATGTGTTCTGAAGAGACAGACAGTTAGGTTTGTCTTTATCCTCATAGGAGCAGACCGGTACAATTGTTTGGCGTCTGCGTTCTGCACACGCTGTCTGATCCCCCGCTGGACAGGAGCAAAACAGCATCCCGTAGCTGTATTTATTTGGAACCTTTATTTTGGGAAGAAACAAAAGAAGACCCAGGTTTTAAATACCTTGTGGTAAAATAGTGACAAAAAGTGAACATAGAGACTTGCACTATGGCTGCCTCCCAGCGTGAATAGCAGCTTTTAGTGGAGGTAAATGTGATAAGTAACCAAGACTTATACCAAGAGATTTGACACCTAAATGTGGTTGTTGGTTTGAGCAGCAACTACAAGATCAAACACACAAAAAAAGCTGCAAATAGCTCTCAAAATTACCATGCGTAATTACCTTGTCAAAGAACTGTCGCAGGGCCTTGTGGCATTTGCGCTTGTTGCAGACCTCAGACGCAGACACCCTGCTAGTACAGGGGTTGATGTAAGCTGAGCGGTATTTCTTACACGTGTCATTCAGGTTACAGGCCTTGGCAGCATTCAGACAGTTGTTCTCCTTTGTGGATGCAGGCTCGACTAAGAGAGAGGAGAGGCACATCACTTTTATATTTCCTCACGTACGAATGATTGTTTTCTTGCACAGGGTACATTGTGGTTTACGCATCATAAAATGATCAGTACTTCAAAATGAACAAAGTGGTGAGTGAACTAGATGAGAGGATACAGTGCTGCCAAGAGACAGAGACAAAAATGTAGAGAAATATTTCAGAGTTGAGTGAAGTGAAAACACAAAAAGAAAAGCAACATGTGGAAATATTGTCCTGCAGTGCAATTCCTCATTTCCACCATCATTTTCACCATGTTGTACAGTTCCCTTACCTCTGGATGTTATTTAAAAAAAAATATTTTTACGCATCTATTTTAACAAACAGTTTACTTAGGCAACACTGCACCTGAGAAATCTCCATTTCTATCCAAAGTCCTAAGGGAGTTTCTAACCATCTCTTAGGTGCATTGGAAAATATTATCTTATGTAATTATTATGGAAGATAAAATTACTGCTATTGTGCCACTATTGACATGAATTGTCCAAATGATGGGAAGTGAGTATTTATCCCAGAGTCATAGCCAGAATGAAGCTTTATACAACGTCCAAAAATTGTCCACTAGATATCTTTTTATGATTTGAAAACCAGTTTCTCATAATTTTACGCTAGAATTGCATCATTCACTGTATGCCTGTTTGAAGCTGAAAAAGAGCAACTGTTTGAGAGCTTTGAGCCTTGCTGAACTCAATCATGCTTGTATTTGCAAACACAATATTATACAAATTGTGTGGATATAGATTTTTTTTTTTTTTTTACAGGGGATTCATTATGAATTATTGCATCAATTTATTGCTCCAGTTGCTCCATTGCTTTGTTACATGTTTGAACCCTAAATTCTCTGGCTAAATGGTGTACTTCAGGTTATTATCAGATCCCCATCTCAGACCTCATTAGCTCTGGCATTTATGATGAAACCCCTGTGTGCAGCCACACCGACCTCTCATCTCTCCGAATTAGACAAAAGCTCTCAAACCCTTAATATTCAGAGCATTACCCAAAAGTACACTACTCATATTAGTGCATCTTATACATATAATTCGAGGGTGATTTTGTTGTCCTCAGCCTTACAGAAAACAGAAATATACGCCTTGAAAGTACAAACACCTGCTCAGATACAGTGCATTTTCCCTGCTTTGAATTACGGAAACCAAGTCGTCCATCTTTGCTTCCTTCCATCACAGCAAAAGCACTCTACGGCCAACATAATGACTCTCTCATCTCATTTTTCTCATTTGTTGTAGTTAAAGTCCGTCCTGCTCGACTGACTACTGCACAGTAACACAAACTGTATCCTCCGCCTCAGCATGGAAGAATGAATCCTGTAATTCTGCCTTTTGAGCTGGAATTGAAGCTCACTGCTCTCTTTCATGCACCACAGAATGAGCCATGATTAAATCTGAATACATTCTTGAACCTTGAGTTAATCACATATTACAAAACCCATTACTTACATCTGACAAGTGCCTAGAGATGTGGGCTGTGATCCTTTAGTGACTGTTTGTAGCTCTTGGGCCATAGGTGTGACAGTTTTATCTCAATTACTGTTACCCAGAGAGAAATGCTTAATTCCGTTATATTAAAACACACTTTTTAAAAAGTTCTTACTTTGAGGACTTGGATTAAAACATGGTTGTATACGTGTGGGTGTGTGTGTGTGTGCATGCAGCAGACGGCCCGAGCTAAGTGTGAGTAAGAAGGTTGACGCTGTAGGTCACAGTGTGACTCCATATAGACGCAACACCCCACGGCAGGAGAAAACCTTTTCTATCAGGAGCATTTTTGCATTAATTCTGGGGTCATATTTTCTCTGTTTCAGGAGCCATTTAAGTAGAAACCATGTTTCACTGTCTCTAAGACCACATTCAAGTTCACGGGACAATCATGACATTGTTGATCTAGCAAAGTTCAACAATTACTTTATTCAAATCTCCTACAAGAGTACATGAAGAGCATCATGTCCTAAAACAACACCACTTATCAGAAATGTGACTCTATTGCCCAACAAATGTGCTGCTATTAAGTCCTTTGGCATTGACAATGAGTTATATAAACAGGGCTAAGTTGAAGATTGTTATTATTTGCCTGTGCTTTGTTCTGTGCTGCTTGCACTATTTAATTTAGTGTGTTGCACCACTATGATTGGAATCATTAGGAAATAATCTTTGCTTGTTTCTGTAATCCTCTTACTATCTTGTATTGTCGTGTTTTTTCTATAAAATGCAGAAAAATGCCAGACATGTTAAAATTGATCTCACAGAACAAAAAAGGTGATTTGTGAACAAGCATTCTTACAATACTATAAACATATTAAATCTAGAGTATACGTTCATTAATTTAACTAAACATTATTCTAGTTCCATGTATCATTAGTCTGTTGACCTTGCAGTGCATAACAAGAACTGCAATCCTATATGTCCTCCTAAAATATAACATATCTTGTTAAAAGACCTACAGGCTGAAGAAAAAACAAATCTCACTAAGCCTTCTTAGGTTGCACCCCCTGAGCAAGGCCACCATGTTGCCATTGATGTAGACTAGCTAACAAGCCAGTGTAGCACACACTGGAATCTGACCCTCTGACCTCTAATAGGTTGATACAAAAGACTTTTTGAAAGACAGCCAGCCAGGTAGGGTTAAATATGAATCTCAAAGAAGAGGTTAATTATGGTGTCCTGGGGGGCTGAGACGTCCAGTGTTTGTAATGCCCTAACTTATGAAACACTAGTGAAGGTTTAGCATTTTTCATACGTAATTGCTGAAAACACTCTTTCAGAACAGTGGGCTGTTCCAAATTGTGTAAACTTATTTTGACTCGAATACAGGTGGGGACGGTGAAGTCTGGACTTTATTAGAGTGTGTGCCTGGAAAGAAAGTGAGAAAATGGCTGCATGATTTCCAGCATCCAAGTTTCCTGTCAGGAACATCCACAGAGCCTTATGTCTACGGATGCAGACGTACATGGTTTAATCATCTCTGAAATAAAGAGCATCAACAGAATTTCCAGGACTGCTGCCACCATTAAACACAGGGGCGGTGAGGTCAGAAGCAGTAGAGCTGGTCCGAAAAACTCCTTTCTCTATAGGGTTTCATTCCAGTGTAGCACATCTGGATAATAATGTTCTGCCAAGCACTTGCTCAATTCTACTTTTTCTTTTTTTCGAACATGTGGTCGTGGAATTGCCCTTTTATCTGTGTCTGACATGAAAATCCTCCCATATCCAAGGAACACATATTATAGTAATACAGAGTGTTACTGTGAGCCAGCTGTGTGCATGGAGATCTAGAGGCAACATGCATTTCAAAAGTGTGGATTACAATGAAGCCGACTGCACAAACTATTTATTTTTAGTCTTACATTCACTTTCTGTAACATTATCTCAAAGTATCAATAAGCCACCTTTTTATGCAGATAATGCACAATGTTTTCTAGTCATATCACCTGTCCTGATTTTACAGTCTATTTTATTTCCCTCAAAATTCACTATCCCAAATACTGAAAACCACAAAATAACTATATTTCAGAGTCTCTGTATGCTGTCTAGATAATGGTCCAAAATCCTCCTTCACAATGTATCACTGCTTTGCTTAATCCTTCTAAACTTATCCCTCCACTTAGTGCCCTTTATGTCATCTCCCATAATGGAAAGAAAACAGCAGTGGTCAGAGCTCCTTCATGGCACCCTGCCTTCTATCAGGCTTTCTGCCAACATCACTAAATCCACCCCAATGTCTCCGCATTTATGACCGGACCCATTTATTAAGTGCACCCACGTAATTAGCAAAATCTCACTTGGATCCTATCGCACCAGCTATTCCTTTCCTTTATTTAATCCTCTAGTCAGTCCTTCATCCTGTATTCATTCAAACAGAAGCCCTACACCCTCAGCACTGCGGATGTCTGCCATATTCAGTATGATTCTGATATAAGCTCACAAGGAGCTTAACCATGTTATTGCAAATTTTATGCTGAGAATGAAAATCCTGACAGACAAGGCAATGATGACGCTTATCACAATATTTAGCGATGGTCGCCTGAGTAAGTTGCTATATAATATATAACATAACATATAATAATATGTTCATACTTGAACCATTCATCCGCATAGTGACAAGCAAACTAGTTCACTTGGAACCGAAACTACCCTTTAAAGTTCTACTCCTTCAAATTTGGCTCACTGGTTATGAAGATAAGGTTAAGGTTGTGTTAAGGTTAAGATGACTGGACATATGGCGCTACTGTGAGTGCAGGATATGGGAGAGAGAGCAGGAAGTATGAGCGCGAATCGCTGTGGCTGCACCTGTCGATGCAGTGTGTGAATCAAGATATGTGGACACACTTTTGCTTTCTGTTTTTCAAGTCAGTTTTCCACTCAGATCAAAGGGGTGACATTCAGCTTGTCCAAAAAAAAAAATATCTGTACGCACTGTCTCAATATCAGCAGTTGCTCAATAATATTATATAGGGGGATTTCTTATTTCTTTCTTCTCTCTAGCTTCCTACTTTTAAGCATTAGTAGTTCAATCAATATGAGAGATGTAAGGAAAGCCTGGGGCACTGAGATATTTTTGAAGTTTGAACATGTGACTGTCATTGTATGGGATTGTGTGCAGGGCGATATGCACGTAGATGAGGGTCTCCATGCAGCAGTAATGCACACAGTAGGAATGATTATGTGTGTGCGTGCATACGTGTTTGTGAGTATGGGTGCACAGTGTGGTTGGCAAGTAATTCCATGCTGACTGAAAACATTATCCTGTGTCACCTACAGCCTACAGCGTTTTATTTTCTTATCTCAAAGCCATGATTAGCCATTGCCTGCATCACTCATGGTTGAATATCCACTAGGCTCCCTGCACACAGCTTGTCATGGCTAAGACATCAGATGCACTCATCTTGGTGGTGAATTTCTGCTCTCCTGGAAGTCAGCATGTGAATAACTATCTCTCTCTGTGTGTGTGTGTGTGTGTGTGGGTTCATGTCTGATGAACACACATCTCCTTCAGATTTTCATGATGTGGCCAAATCAAAGACTTAAGTAAATAAATAAATAAAACTTTTTCAGGTATGTTACACCTCATTTCAAGGCATAGCCACTCTACACAAAAATACCAACATTATGTCTCTTCACACACAGGCTGAACATCATCTATTGTTTTATTGTTGTGTCACCCAATTTAGTAACATTTTTATCCAGAGTGCCAATTTGCCTCTCATTCGAACACGTGGCAGCAATTTGGGGTTCAGTGTCTTGCCCAAGGACACTTCCACATGCGGACAGGAGGAGCTGGGGATCGAACTGCCAACCCTGTGATTAGTGGACGACGCACTCTACCTACTGAGCGACAGCTGCCCCATGACACCCAATTTGGTTGCACAACAAAGCAAATTACGAAGCCATATCTCTCCCACCTAGTTTTTGAGGTACTTGAGAATGCCTCCTGAAAAAGTACAGCTTTTGCTTCCAATTTGAATGCAGTCCAGTGTGATGGACATGAACTATTGACAAGCAATTTTCAAAATCCAAGCAAGTTTCATGACATATATTGATATCAGGAGAAGGGCTTTTTGCTATTGTGATTTTATTTTATTTTTTCATGTTCCCTTCTAAAGTCAATTAAAGGCATTTTCTGTTGTGTTCTACCAGGGGTGGACATAATAACACCTGCACACACATACAGTATAATGCAATACCTCTGCAACACTGTAAATGCGGTGTGTTATGTTTGAGGTGGTCATTCCACACCTTAGATGACATTTTATTTTACAGATGTTATATAAAACAAACCTATTTATTTCTGTTATGAAGAAGGCAAAACTCTGAAATACAGCAAGCTTGCTAAATAGGATAAAGTTTTGTTTGTTTCACTTCATGCCACTTAAGTTTTCATATTTGATTACGCAGCATCTAAGTGAATTTCAAACTTCTAAATCCACAACTTGTGTCCATTATTGGGTTGTGAGCTCCCTCTGGTTAACTCAGTTGGAATAAATTGTGTTATTCTGCGGTTACAGAGGGGCAGAGCGAAAACAAAGGAGAAGTGTGTGAAAGGAAATGCCTTCAGATGATTTGCGGATATGGCTGAAAGCAGTCTTGCGTAAAAAGGATTGAAGTGTTCCTTCTACTCATGGCCACTCTGATGTTCAGCAGGAGCGGTTTGCTCATATATGCACAGTTCTCAGGCAGGCCGGGCCACTGGCAGAGGACAAAGACTACAGAGGATTAATCTGTTGCTTCAGGCAACTAGACCCCACTGAATTATTCTTGAGGTCCTTGCAATGGAAAATCATCATGCCAAGCTTCATCTCTTGTTCACTGACTTGATTCTCTGTAAGACTACTGATGAGTTACGAGGATAGACTGGCTGCTTACATGTAAACTGAACTGAATGGTGGGCTTTTTGAACTTCTGAAGTTTGTCACTCTGAAAACATTTATGCAGTTAAGAACATGTCCTCCAGTCTATAGTGGTTATGGCATCATAGGCACATGAGTGGCAGGAGTTTATGGAAATTGAGTACAAGAGGTGTGTCTGCATAGAGACATGGCAATATTCATTTATGCTCACTAAACACTGATTACGTTGACATATTCCTAACTTTCAAATAAGCACTGGATGCAAATATATAGAACTGATTTAAACTATTTTTTCATTTTCAAAGGGAAGCATTGAGAACATACTGAAAGGCAAAATTATATGTATTCCCTTGCTCTTTCTAATGCGCAGTATGTGCTACTCCAAAGATGCTCTCAGGATGTAATCTATACCACTGGTGTCAGACTTGTTGAGGAAATGCAGAATCAGTTCATCTTGTCTCTAAAAAGTATCTTAGATAATGAGTTGGGAATGTGATTGTACAAGATATACCCTGCAGGAATCCATGCTTTTTTCTTTGTCTTTTTTTTTCACTCCAGCCTATGGCATTGCAACGAAGCATAACCAAAAAGATGCAGGTACAGATGGAATCGCCTGAAGTTGTCTTCAGCTCAGTGTCAGACTTTGAGTTTTCCTTGTTGATGGCCTCAAGTACCCCATAAATTATTTTTAAAGACACGAACACAGTGTGTTGTACAGAAGCTCTGTCAGCATTGTGTTACGTCTCTGAAAGGCACTTGTTCATTGATTTATAAATGACGCAGCATTTAATTTCAGCTGTTCCTGGAGATTATTCTCTAGCAGTTATTGGCTTGGATGTCACGCCTTTCAGTTTGAATTAATAATGTTAAAAACATCATAAGTGAAGCTTTGTGCAGAAGCCATTAATGAGGAAAAGTGACTTAACAAACTCAAAACAGAGAGAAGTCATACTAGTAGTCTAGCATGAGGAGTAGGAAACTAATTATAATGTCTGTTTTTAGCCATGCTAGTGGCATGGCTCTATGGATGGCAGTGTCAGTCTGTCGGTTGGTCAACCATTTTGGTCCAGACTGAAATATCTCAACAACTACTGGATTGATTGCCATGACATTTTGTACAGACATCCATGGTCCCCAGAGGATGAATCCTACTGAGTTTGGTGATCCCCTGACTTTACTTCTAGTGCCACCAGCAGGTTGACATTTTTGGCTTTGAGTGAAATATCTTGACAACTATTGGATGGATTGCCATGAAATTTGGTCCAGACATTCATGGTCTCTGGTGGATAAATCCTCATGACTTTGGTGATCCCCTAACGTTTCCTCAAAGTTTTCACTTATCATGTTCAAATATCTCAACATTTGGTACAGACATTCACTCCCCCCCTCAGGATAAATTGTAATCACTTTGGTGATCCCCTGACTTTTCATCTAGCGCCATCTTCAGGTAAGAATTTCAATTTTTCCAATACTTTGGTTTACTTTAGGTTTTACTGCAAAAAAAATGACATTCTCATCAGCCTCTGCTTTGTGTTTAGTGCTAATTAGCAAATGTTAGCATGCTAAATTAAGATGGTGAACATGGTGAACGTACTTGCTTAACGTCAGCATGTTAGCAAGTACAGCCTCACAGGGCCGCTAACATGGCTGTAAACTCTTAGTCTTGTTGATTTCTATATATTTGTGATTAGTCGTGTCACTTTTATATACTATGAAAAAACTCAGGAAAACGTGTACATGTAAAGCTATTACATAAAATCCAATTAAATCAAAAACAGGAATCGAGGGTTAAAAGAAGTTATGAAATGTTACGAAATGTAATTTGCTGAAACTTATTTGGAATAAAAATTGATTTAATATATATGATAACAAGCATTGGTTTTCAGCCATTCAGAGTAGTGAGCATCATGTTTTAGCAGTGGACCCATGGGATACAGTATGGATCATTCTATACTGACTCATGTGCATTATTTTACACTGCGGATAGCCTGAGGCCTGGCTTAGTTGCAGACAGGAATGAGGTCACTTATGGCAAATGGATTCCTGATATCTAACCCGTTAAGTGATTTATTTTTGTCTTAGAGCCTCCTTTGGCTGTTTACACACCGCTATACATTAAACTGGCTACTCAGCTCCAGGTCTATCTCTGCATCCAGATTAATGTTGCTCACATACTCACGTAAACTTTGCCGATTTCTATATAATATAACTAACCTAATAATGATAAAAAAAACACAAGTTAAACTGCCATGTCATCCATATTGTAAGTCACTAACTTTGATAGAAGAGCACATTAGCAGCAGATCAGATATTTGAATTAATCTTAATTAAAATTAAAACGTTTCACATTTGTTCAGTTGGATCTGCTGTCTCATCTGAGCTACATCAAGCAAATGAGTTTGTAGTTAAAAAATGACCTGAACGTTTCAAGCTGCTTTTTCTTCTTGGCCTTTTAATGATTCCTGTTTTGTTTTACTAGTAGTCCCATTATCTGAAAGCCTCATGAATCCTTAACCACTTTTCCAATTTCAATTTCCTCCCAATTCTTCTTAGTCTCGCATTGCTAGACCTCTCTCTGCACCACATTTGCACTATTCCAGCGCAGGAGAGAAATCCAAGTTCCAATAATTTTGTCTTTACTCTCCTTTTGAAATACAGTCAACCATTATGTCATCGTGTGTGGAGCAGAGCCACTGTGATACGCTAAGTGGATTCAATCACAGCGAGAGCCAGAGAGAGAGAAAGGGGGAGCCAGAGAGGGAGAGAGAGAGAATCAAATGACCATTTTTTCACTGAAATGGTAGCTGGCCAGTGCAGCAGACTCCCTCCTCCAGCCAGAAAGCCCAACATTGAAGAGTGCCAGGGAGTGCTGCACTTGTCACACACACACACACACACACACACACACACACACACACACACACACACAGAGCTCTTGTTCTATCAGTGCCATTGAACGCAGACAGATGGTTAATTGCTCCTCTGTGTATGTGTGCGTGTGTGTGTGTGTGTGATCTCAGCAGATCTAAATATGGGCCTGCCTAGGTGTATGTCCACCTGCTCTCCATTGACATTAGAGGACATTAATGGTATTTAGTATTTAGATTCACAACAGTAAACAGCAAGCAACATTTCTGTTTGGGTTTTCTTTTTTTTCTTTTTTATTTAAATCCAGGCATTTGTCCCTGCAAGCTCCTCAAAACAACACAGGCTCTACTCTAAAAGGATGATTAATTCAAAACTAGCACATAAATGCTACTTCCAGCATTAGTACTGTGACAGTGGGAAAAACATGCAGACCTCTCATCATTGCTTTGAGAGCTGAAAGTGAAATATACTAAATGACTCTGCTTTGTGTACGGTGGGTCACAGTGGCAGATAAAAGCTTTTGTGATGGATAATGGGCGTTGAAAGCTGCAGCCTGAAACCAGACAGCAATAGAAAAGAGTGGTTGTCAAATGGTGACAGATTTGTAGCGGTGATGTGGTGACTTAAGCGAGGTTTAAAGCACAACTGAGAAATAACGGCTTTATGTATGCAGTGACTTCACTTTGCACAATGTCCAAAACTTAAACCTGAGGAATGTTGGCAACGTAAAAGCAGCGTCTTACCAGCTATGATGGGGGCCAGGCGGAATATATCTGAGAGCCGGCTATTGACTGGTTCATACGGAGAATATTCCAGCAAATCATTACCTGTATGGGAAAAAAATGATCGTCAACAATATGTGCTTGAAATTGTGTGTGTACGTACGTGTAAACATGTAGATGTGGTGTGGGTGGATATCCCTGTTCATTACTCATATCACATGATACATATATGAGTGCTTACTTTGTAAATATGAATGAGTTGTCATGTAATTACACAATAGAACTTGTGAAGAAGGTTGACCTTAGAGATAATTGTACTTGTAACAAAATTAACCTATCTCATAGGTTTAACACTAGTTTGGTAAACAAGTATACAGTCTGAGAAGAGGTTGCCTCATTACATGTGTCACGTTAATGAATGTGTGACACTATGGGATTGTATACAACATGCATTTGCTGTGAGAGCATGTTATCAGCTCAAATTCATAAGAAGACCCGTAGGCTTCTGAGCGTTGCTTACTACAATTAGAAAAAGGAGGATTACGTCAATGTTATCATTGAAAGTAACTGTACATTTACTTAATTGCTTAACTGAAATACAAATTATGAGGTGCGTGTACTTTCCTGGAGTATTTACCCTTTAAGCTTCTGCAGACTTCTACTCCACTACATTTCAGATGCAAATATTGTCCTTTTTACTCCACTGCATTTATCTGACCATTTCTTTGCAGTGAGTTTATAGAAAAATACATTACTACAGATTAAACTACCTACCAAGTAAAATAGCTACACATTTGCCAGCTACAGCATTGAAATACTGCTCAATACACACTAATGCATTGGTGATAATTATAATAATAGTATAGCATATTATATAACAATGACAGGGGCCATTCTGCCTGCATAATGTGCACTGTGCTTTTTCTTTAGATACTAAAAGTGCATTCTTCAGATGATATTTCTGTACTTTTACGGAAGTAAAATTTGGAATGCAGGACTTTTACTTATATTGGGATATTTTTACAAATATATAGCCTACTTTTATAGTGATCTTATTGATCAATCAAATCATCTAATGATGAATCAGTGCATACCCTGTAAACTCTGATATATGCTCCAAAAGATCCGGAGACAGTTCTTCTCCTTCTTCATGCCTCTTCTACACCTGCAGTTGTACAGGGGGCTCTGCTTCATGGCATCTATTGCGCTGCGGCACTCGCCCTGCGCCTCGGTACCGGTGACCGAACTGAAGTTGCTCTCCCTCCCCGCCACACACTGCCTCATCGTCCGGTACTTGGTGCTGCAGCTGTACTCCTTTAGACATTGTTCACTAGCCTTTACGCAGTCCAGGCGCACGGACCGGGAGGCTGAGCTGCTGTCACCCCTCAAGGTGAACACGGAGTCTGGGAGTTACAAGAAGGAAGTCAGATTTGTGTTCAGGTAAACTAATTATTGTTGCCAAATAATACACAAAGATGCATTAGGCAAACTTTCTGAACCCTGAATGTTCGCAATCGTGCCTCAACAATCAGAACAAATCAAAAAAATTAACATGTTTTGCTTTTTGGCGAGGGATGTGCCTTATTCCTCTCTGCCACTGAGTGCTGCATGTATTGAGTCGAGCTGTAAAGGAACCAGGTGCAGTTTTAAAACATATATCATAATATATTATAGCCTAAACATAGAAATTCAACAGATGAATGCGTCACTTACCCAGGAAGGACAACATAATGACAAAAGTTGTTAAAATCATTGCGCTTTAGGAGATTAACGTTTAAAGAGGTGTTTCGGGGATTAAAAGAAAATGTCAAGCGAACTTGTCAGACAGATCCGCCTTTCTTCGGGTTGCACACTACGTGAGTTCAAGTGATGATGCATCCTGTAGATCCAACAGTGAGAATCCCAACTCCCGACCTGAGTCCCGCAGCTAAGACCACACCGTGCAAACCCGCCGGAGTTTTGGGGGATAAAAAAAAGCAAGTGAGACACAGAGAGACCATTTCCACTTCACTCTGCTCCCTTCAACTCCTCTGTTTGTCCGCTGCTCTGTCACCCACACAGCGCGGGTGTGTCTGATCCGACACAGGAGCTGCCAGTGGGGGTTGAGGACAAAACTTTGCACCCGCAGTGAAACTCTAAACCAATCAGTTCCACTTAATAAAGGAATTCATTTGACTTTAATTGTCCGTCACAGCCCTGTTTAAGCGTGTTTAAAAGATACATCCCAAAAGCTGGAAAAATACATTCCGTTTAGCAGGTGGAAAGACAAAACCACGCCGTTTGATCCGGACTGTTCTCCCACTCTGGTGATGATGGGAGGCTCGGGATGCAACTCGTGAGGGCGTGACGTCATGCGACGATGCGCACAATAACCCTAATAAACCCATTAACAGCTTCAGTTTCCATCAAGCTGCTATACAGTCCAGACAGGTCACGCCTGTAAGAACATTTCAGCTGGATTGAGTTCACTTATTAACTCTGTGGAAAGTCAACACTTATAATAGCTCATTAAATATTTATGTAACCTGCAGGCCTGCATAACATGAGAACCAGATTTACAATATATCTCCTATCGAACAGCTAAATTACAACGATTTTTAAGTGTCTTAATATCTCACTGAAGACAGTTTAAGTCTTTGTCCTCTCAGCTCAGAACTATGAATAGCCTGCAGCACTTTCATTTTTAATTTGAGGGAGTGGTTAGCCTACAACTATTTTCTCTCTCTCTTTTTTGTAGGATGCTTAAAAGTTTCAAGGTATTTCACTCCCTGAAATGGAATAGCACAAATGGTAAGTGGAATTGGGCAGGGGGGAAAAAAATCATATTGCTTCTTTATCTGAAATTGCAGTTACCATATAAATTGTGATAACTGTTGACAGAACTTTTTCCATCAAAGTTTGTTTTTCTGCAGGGGAAAAAAACCTAGAGAATGAGTGTGAGATGATACGGTACCACTTAATCATTTAAATTTTGGGACCTTGCAGCTTGCTTTGCAATCCAGAGATTCTGCACAACAGAAACTATTTAGGTGCCCCCACACACACACACTTGTATTAAATTTGCAGTATATATTGTGTTTGATTGCCACATTAAAATGTTATGTATGAGATGTTTTGATTTTATATGCTGTAATGCTAATGTAGAGCACTTTGTCCACTTTGGGAGATTTAAATCTGTAGGAAAAGACTTGCAATACATTAGTATTTTGTCCATGAAACAATGAAAACCCATTACTGCAATAGAGACCTCATTAATACATTAATTTCCTTTTTCACTTCAGTTTGATTCTGTTCGATTCCATCTATATGGGACCAAATAGCTTGTTACAGATGCCACATTACCTTTTGCACACAGACACACACTGCTCTGCATGCAGTTCATCTGCCTTGCTTAAAGACACCTCTGCCAGGTTTTGCAATGTATTTCATAGCAGAAGTGGGCAACCTCGCCTGAAAAAAAAAAGAAGACCACCTCTGTTAACATCAAAAGAAATGAAACATCAACCTTAAAGGAAAAATCAGAGGCTCACTTCACACAGAAAATGCCATACACTGCTGTTAATGAGTGTGGCTATTGTTAAGGCCGTCATCCAAAAGCTAAACTGATCAAAATACGAGATGCGTCACTATCTGGGTGGCTTAAACATTAAAAGATTGTTGATACAACTATGCCATGCTGTCAAATTTACAGAACAAAGCCCTTTCAGTGCCAAAGCACCGTTCATTTATTTGCTATTCTCTTTATTCTCTTCAGTTCGACCTTAGGCCACTCTGCTGCCCCCAAGCAGCACCAGCGTTGACTTCCTCATGTGTGAAAACGAACCAAAGAGTAAGCGGAGTGGTGCAGTTATATCAAGTTGAATATTTATTTATATTGTAGAAAAAGGATGAGCAGTAGCATCTTGGAAAGACATATAACTGTCTCTGGATAGAAGAGAAAAGAAACTGAGGATAACCTCATTATGGAAAAGAGTCAGTTCAGAGAGGGATCCCCACAAGACAAAACTGCATTTTGTAAAGCTGATTGCTTTGATTTGGCCTGAGGAAACTTCCCGTTTTGATATTGTGTGGTATGTAATAATTCCTTAGCCTATTACCTCTGAAATAATATATGCTGTGATAGTGATTGTATTATTCATCTACTATATTATATCATTTTCTTTTGTAATGTGAAAGATTTGGCAAAAATGTATTATTATTGTTAAGTGTTATTGATGTTTTTATTTCAGCTTTAAGAAGAAAACTCAAACGTCTAATATTGTGTATGAATAGCCTGTATAAAAGAAAAGAGTCTTGCCAGCAAATTGAATCGATTGGAGCATGACTGGTTAATTGATTGTGAGTGCCCAGCGGATTACATTAGTATCATAATAAAAGCTCATCCGATTCCGACCTGATGTAATTCATGTCACATTTCCCATCCTAAGTAAAGGGCAGGCATTAAAGACATTGATTTGCCTGTTTACTATGTAGAGATGCAAAGATGAGAAGGCTTTTTGTAGCCTCATACACACTTAATATCACGAAAACTTCAACACTGTACATCGACCAACTCTCATACTGTCGCAATAGAGTTTTTTCTTGTTCAATTCAGTTGTATTGTTAACCACATGGCAATTTGTCATCTCTAATGAAGTGTTTAGAGATTATTGGATGGGTCCTTGTAAATGCACTGGGCTAAATAAGTCAATATCTCTTTGTAGAGCCTGAGCTGCACAAGTGCCCCAACTCTCAGACAGTGCTGATGATTAAATATGTATTTGCTGCATTCTGGGCTTCTTTGTTCACATTTAAAAAGCCAAAGGATTTTTGACTGACTTGGCAAATATAATGACATGATACAAATAAAAGGTCTATACATTAAATGTTATCTTGCAATATTATCGCCTCATGCCACTATCACTCAGTTAAAGCTTATTTATTACACAACATATCTAAATAACCATACGATGATATAGTATTATAGCTTTAGGACGTGATTGATTACTGTTCATTAGAGCCCCACTGGAGATAGCTAATGTTGTATTTCCTGCATATGATATCTCCTACTTAAACAAATGAAAAATCTATACAGAATCAGCAACAGGAAGAGCCTCAAGCTCCGAGGTCCCTCGCTCCTTCATGCCAGGACTCTTTATTACCTTGCAAAAGCTCTCTGTCAGCATTATCCATCTCCGACCCTTTATGGTGATCATTCATTTGATGTGTCCCCCAAGAACACTGAAGCCTTCGCTGCACAAGAACCCTTGCAGGATGAGATTTATTAGGGGCTAATCGATATCATTGTATATCACAAGATCAACACTAACCAACTGCCGGGTCCCTAGGCCAGTCTCTGCACCTCCGACAGCATGCTGTAACTCACTTCATGTTAAAAGGATTAATTTCTTGTTAAAGGCCCAGTCAGTCATTTTGTTGATCGTATAAATCACAGGTATATTCATATATTACAGGGTTCGTACAAAGTCTTGAAAGTTTGGAAAATCGTTATGTTTTCAAGGTTAGGAATAGGCTTGAATTTAAATATACTCCTTGAAAAATGCTTGATTTTCAACATAATCTGGTGTTTCATCATCTACACAATCACTCATGTAAACCAAGAATCTTTTAATATTTCAAATGAAACGATCCCGTCATCATATTTGTTTGTTGTCTCCTGGTATTTATAGAAACAATTTAGATGTGATGATAAAGAGTCTGGATATTTTTGGTTTAGGTACCTTGAAAGCGCTTGAATTTTACTCTTAAAAAGCTGTACGAACCCTGTATATATAATTAAAGACTTGTTTTGCTAACAAACATTACTAATTAAACACACCTTTTACAGCATCAGACAATATTATTAAAGTAATACTAAATGCAAAATGTATTTTTTATAGTATCAAATACTCAGCCCCTGTACTGTAAGCTTGAAAAGTAGCTGTTAGAAGCTTGTTGTTAGGTTCTCCCTGATATCTAAACTATGGTCAGCTTGTTTTACTTTGGTCACTTTAGATTTCATTGGTGGCAAGATATCCTGACATAGAGAAGTACGAAAACATGTATAGAAACTACCCAAACCTCTCCTGCAGCATAATCCACTTCACTGTCCATCTGTATATTCACTATGTTCCAAACGCCCATTGTGCCAAAGTACGACTAAATACACAGCTTACATCAGTGCCAAAAACGTGAATAGCATGGATGTGCATGAGGAGCATGAAAATAGAAGAGTGGAAGCTGTGTGTTTAGCCATATTTTGGCTCAGTATGGTCCAAACACTCACATTTTCGCCAAAGCCCCCGAACCGTGTGTTGGAAACATACTAAGCATATGGATGGACAATATGTGTGTTCATTCATTTTTGCCAAAATATGGCAAAATCAGAAATGTGGTAAAAAAAAAGATGGACAATGGCTGAGTTGGTTACCGTGAGTGCAAGCATGTTTGCATCCATATAAAGTGAGGACTTATTGTCCTTACTGTATTCATAGAGATGTTTTATAAGAAAACATTCTGTTTAATAAATAACGTGATATTGACCATATCTTCAAGCATACCACCAATACTATTCTTCTCTGTTCACGAGCAATATATATACAGCATTCTAGCCTAGATAGACCGATGGTTCCCAACATTTCAGTCACAAACCATGTCTACTCACAACCCCTTGTCAATTCACATATCTCTATGGGTTTCTAGCACTAGTTCAACCAAAGATGATGTTCCCTTCTAGATAGTGTCATTTGAATAGTTTTTAGAAGCCTGAAGAAGGAAAACTGTCCACTATTTTACGATAGAAAAGCAAAGATAAGAGAAAAGTCTTTAAAAATAAACACAATTTGTATAGCAGAATATGCTTTATTTTCTTATTTCATGTCTTTACAACCACCCGAGACCCTTCTGATTTACTGCGACCCCTTGGAGGGGACCCAACTTAGGTGGGGAATCACTGCTATAGACATCTACTCTAATGGAATCAGAAAAGGACAATGCATTCATTGTGTCTGTACTATTTTAGTTCACTGATTCAAGGTCTTTTAACTTGAAAATCTAAACCTAGCTCTTGTTTTTTTTTTGGCCACAGTAACATATGTGTTGTTGTAAGTAGATTATTATTGTAGATTATTATTTGTTATTTGCAGCACATGTGTCTATTAGATAAATTAGCTATTTGGGAGGCAAAGATTCTATCATAGATATCATAGGATGGTGCGTCTTACAGCCTAGTGAAATAAAACGAGACTATAGTACCATCTAGTGGAAAACACAACCCTGCACCTGCTTTTCTGACCTGCTAAATCACGGTCTGCTTGACATGACTTCTACAAATTAAATTTCATCTCATGTTCTTGATTTATGAGACAGGCTCTCAGAGAAATGAAATCTCTTGTCTTTGTTTGGTTGATAGTTTTGGCACCAGTACAAAAATTTGTAGCAGAGATCCTTTATTTGGATCACCACTAGAATCAAGTGTTATTTGGTCCCTAAAATAAAGCCACTAAATGTTATATTTGAGACATCTAGTATGAGACAAACAAACAAATAACTGACCTGGCCATAAAAAACTTGTATAACTAAGGTGAAATCAAATAACGATGCTACAATGGATTTGTTTTCTGTTATTTTTGTTTCCTATATTAATGTCATCAGAGGGGTATATTGTTGCTGTAGTTAAACTGCATTCAGCCCTGCCCCTTATATCCAACATGTCCACTCCTCACAGTGTGTGGAACCAACCACTTCACATACAGTTTATTCTTTACTTGTTCCTTATTTGTCCTGTATTTTTCTGTGTCACTGATTATTTCTGTGACCCACTACATCTGTCTGTTGTGGGTCACTTGCTGTGCAGTGAACCCACAGGACCCACCAGCCCTTCCTACCCTTCCTGTCTTCCTACGGGGAGATGAACTGTGCACGTTACCTTAGACGAAGCTGGCGTGTTTTCCGTGTACTTTTTCACATCTAAATGGATATAGAAGAAGACAAAGTACTGAGAATAAAACGATTTAATTTCTGACATATTACATTGCTCTCTCTCTCTGCGTTTTCTCAGTCTGTCTGTAGACACATTCTTCTGAACACAATAACTCAAGAACAATTCAGAATAGAAACTCCATACTTTCACTACAGGTTCCCCCTGGAGGACTGATGATCTGATTAGATTTTGGGAGCACCTTGCTGCAATGATTTGCATATCAGAGATGCACATGGAAAAGTAAGGCAGGTCATTAAGCACCTCAAATGCCTCATGTTTAACTCACAGCTTCCCTAAGGCAAGAACAAGGTCAGTTTGGTTGTGATTAGCATCAGGGAAAGGTTACTTTGATCAGACAAAAGTAATGGGAACAACAGACTCGCATTGGGGTTGGGGTTTGGCAACAGTGAACGCATTTGGACAGAACTAGACGAGACGTGTGTCCTAAAACACATCTCTCGTTTCCTCTGTGACCTATAAAAAAAGATGTTTGTGCTGCTATTTTTCTTGCTGTGCCGGTAATGGAGGATAGTACAAGTTGCACTTGTCTTATTTATCTGTGACTAAAGGGAGGATATGACATGATAAAACATGAAAAAACACAGCAGGGGAACTGCCAGCTCATAAGTGTGTGTGAAAATGTATAATTACAGGCAGCAGGTTCAGGTTTTTTGTATTTTTATTTTTATTGTTCCACACTTAGATCTCCTACATGTATAAGGCATATTGTGGGCTAGTACACGTCCATCTCCTCTGTAGCAGACATCCATTTTTGATGAAGTTGTAAATAAACTACCTAAAACAGCCTCCACTTTCCCTGGCTACCTTCCTCTTTACCTGCATTCCTCCACTTCAAGGTACTTTATGGTAGGAGACGAGTGGCTATTAAGGAAGGTAGTGAAAAACCTTTGGGATGCACCCAAGATCTGGTCTGTTCTCCTTCTAAATTATGAGATTTAAGGTCATGGATATCCAAAGAAGGTGTGTCCAAAATCCAGATTCCAGAAATTCCAGAAATTAAATATTCTCATCTACGTTAATTTGAATATGTTGCATAAAATATGGAGTTTTTATGTATTTTATTTCAGTTTTTGATCATTTAATATTATTTTTGAGTGTGCATCAAGAAGTGCTGTATAACATTGTTAGTTTAATTACAGTGTCACTGTGACAGTGTTAACTTAATTATTTGGAGATCTTGTGGGTAATGGGGAGGATTTTCTCACAACTGAGTTGGGGGCCGGTGTGGTACAGTTTTTATCTGCTTTTTAACTTACATGCAAGTCACAGTGTCAGCAGTATAGTATTAGTCTAAAATAAAACAAAACAAAAAGAAACAGCTTGTCAATGTGAAATCGAATACATGCAAATTTGCTGCATCTGGTTAGGCTGTTATGCCGTTTTGGCTTTCATTTGAAAAGTGTTGCTGTATTGTCGATGATTTAGTGCAAATTATCATATGACCCGTCAACATATGGGTGCACACACACACAGACACGCCCAGAAGTGTGCGCACAACCAGCTGGCATTTAGGAAAGCAAACAGGCAAACATGATGAGTAAATAGCTTTATGACATGGCTATGCTCATTTGGTAATTACTCTTGTGTCAGCTGTTAGAAAAGAGCATTCTATCATTTAATGCTTTCATATGGCAAAGAAACGGTTCCCTTACTGAGCACAGCCGGCCTACTGTATATACACATTGTGTAGATAGCATTGCATGTGATCTGCTGTGCATGATAAAACCAGCAGGGGGCATTGTTGTTCCACCATTAGGAGCAATGCAAAGACTTGGAAGTGAAGACTGCACTGCATTTCATAACACCACGGTGGAGATAATCTTAAAAATAGTGCTGAGTGTTGCACTGCCATTGTCTCATCACCTCAAATGCTCCGGGAGAATTTAGCCATCATGCAGCGATCTTGCAAGCTTCATCCCCCCCCACCCCGTTACATTGAACCAAATTGACAGTCGAGCTGTCAGAGCCAGTCATGTGGAACAGTTAATTCTTTCTTTTCCATAAGCCCGGTATTTATGGTTTCCTTTCAACTCTGCACATATGCACGTAGACAGCGTGTGGGCAGAGTCCCAGTCCTGAAGGAACACCACTACAAGGCTTCATGATCTTATAACAGGGCTTCACTGGTACTTCAGTTTTGTCATACTGTATTATGTTAATTTTAGATGGCCCAGTTCCAGGTGGCTTTTGCGCCATAGCAATGCTGCTATTGTTTTAACACTCCACAAATATCCTGCAGTGTTATCCTGCTGGAATGAGAGTCTGTATCTACAATGCAAGGCTCTGGACAGGGGCCTCCAACATTGCTTTACCTCCCTTTCTGATGCCTGGGATGTTTTGGCCTCCAGTAGGTTTTAAGTGAGCAAGACATATTTAGGCTTGTTATAAACTTGCTCCATTCCTGTAGAGCAATTATAACAAGCTGCTAGCAGTTGCTCCCATTTGGGATGCTTCCAAAGTGGTTATATAAAATTATATTTTCTGGGGATTGCATACAATTTCATAGGGATAGTGCAACATTTAAAGAGCCAGTTCCCATCATTTAATTAATAATCTATGTATAACCATGCAATATGGCTACCTAAAGCACAGATAGGGTTTTGTAATTACATGCATATTGATTAAGCACACAGCTAAGTGTAGGGGAAAAAAAACAATGAGAAGTGCAAGTTTTAAAAATTAAACTTCTTGTCAGCTCTTTTTAAGTTCATCCTGACAACAACATGAGACCAGAAACACATTGTGCTTTTATGTCGACATTCATAATTGTCCAGTTCATTCATTGCTTTCTACCAGTTTTTTCTTTAATCTTGGTGACAATGCAAACTTTCTGCAGTAAAAATGAAAATACCCAGAATAATGTGACACTAAATAACCGATCCATTACAGTATGTATGTTACAGTTACATACATACAATTACTAAAAGGATGATGGATTTTAACACAATTTAACTATAATTAAACAACCATTAGTAAAAAATGGTTATGTTGTGTTTTTGATAATTAATTGAAATTTAACTTAAGAGAGAGATTAACTTTTTTCCAAAACCCATAAAACGTTGAGATGAATCAAGATGAATTCCATCTTAACACACCTTCCAGCCTACATAAAGACTACACATCTGATCTTATAGTGGGATTATAATGCACTTACAATTGCGATAACATATTGTGTCACTTCTGTGCAGACAACTTGGATATTGTTGGCTTTCACTGTTTTCCTTCACCATCATTTTGTCCTCAGTATCCGCGCTTGGTATTCCCCCCCACACTTCCAATTATCCTTGACGTGATAACACACTATAATGTGACACACAAGGGCAAACGGCTACTCTGTCTAGAAACAGATCTCCCCCGGACCAACTCTTCCCTCTGCATATTGGTAAGTGTCTTGAAAGTCTCACTGAGTCGTCATTAACCGACAGATCTTCCAGTATTTGCATTATCACACACTTCAGTCCTGAAATACCATTCATTAAGTATTTTGCAAGATAGCAAGAAACTGGCTACTTCTGCAGTTCTGATAATAACCTATCACAGACTTGATGTCATTAAAAGGCAGAAAAGTAAAGTGAACCACTTCACCCGCATACAAACTAAACCCATGTAGCAGTAGATGTGCTGCAAGAAACTAGCAAATCACTATACGGTGAAGGCAACAGTCAGTGCTCTAGCATACAGTTATACCACCAAAATACTACGGACAAAATATACATGCAACCTATATAATTAAAACTGCAAACAGTATTCCAGCAAACATGCCAGTTAATGTACAAATTACAACATCCAGTATGTCAGTGACACACTACCTGTATCAGCCAACTTGCTGCAAGCAATAGCAGGCACTCACTGGTCTAACTGCTACCTTAGACAAACCTTTACTGCTTGCTTTAAGCTCTGTCCACAAATGAACAAACACATTGATTTACCTGGTAGAGTTAAAGTTGGCTTTGCTACCCACTTCAGCATCCAATTTCCTCACACACTAGATCTTCTATAGCTCTACTGTACTGTACCTCTGCTGCCTCAGATATGGTTGGAGGTGTTTTAAGAACCGTTTTTATCTGACGAACTCTTTTAGTTCCACAGTGATTGTGTAAAAATTACGTTAAAACAATTTGAAGTGGAGCAAAACACTTAATTCATTCAGTCCTTATAGTCAGAAGAGTAACAATGCTGGACCTTGATTAGACAGCAGCTTCTCTAATTTAAATGAGGTAAACCTGCCCAGACAGGTGGGCTTTCTGGTGGGAATGTCAGTTTAAAAAAATGGCCTTCCCTGAAATGGACTGCAGGGATCTTGATTAAGATTAACTTTTCAAATAAAATCACATTTTAAAATGTCTTCATTAAATGTTTTTACTATCTTAATTTGGACGATATAGTGGTAACAGTAGGGTCATTTAAATTTGAAATAAGTCAAATCTTTTTATTGTTGTTGAAATCACACCTTTACTGTACATGCTTTCCATGCACTACTTTTGACAATACTGAGTGCAGACCAACAACAATGACGTGAAACATCTTCGCATGTTCCACACTAGATGCTTCGTAATCTTTGCTTTTGGATCTGAGGTTATGTTTTATTGTTTGTTAAAAGAGTGTTTACAAAAGGCATTGTTCAGTAACCTTAGAACAAAGAGCATTAGCAAGGGACAATCATATACTGTATCTTATTTTTTCTGGTTTTCCTCCACTTAATGGACTAATGGGGTATTTAATTTACTAATACATTGTAGGCAGTGAACTCTGAACCTTAATGGGGATATTGCTGTGCTCTTGCCAGCTGAGCTGAACTGACTCCCTACTATATGCTTATGTAGTGTTTTCAGCCGTGCAGCTTCAGCAAGTATAAAGAGCAGCACATACTGTAAGCCATAAGTGATTCCTTAAATAGGATCCTTACATTTTACTGGTCTCATATATTAAATATCTTATATCCAGAGGGAGAGGACTGATCATGGTTTTAGACTGAAGCACATTAGTACAATGTGGCAAAGTTTCAAAAGTTGTATTACACATTAAACACCTATTAAAAAGACTCATATGGGACTCCAAGCCGTGACTCGCAACACTTTAAACACAACCTGCCTCTCTGATGAATTACAGCATGTAAAATGCAGCATTCTCATCATCACATCGCTTTCACCACCAAATAAAATGTCATCACGTCCACCAGGAAATGTCACCAGTCAGAAGCAAATTTTGATCACCACTATACTGCAGACTGAAGCCGGATCAGTAACTGAAAAGGAGAGATTTAATGAAACAAACAGAACATAGTCTGACATTATTCTTTGAGTCTAGCAGAAATCTCGTCGGTTCTTCCACTGAGGTGGAGTGATCTGAGGACAGGAGTGTTGACACTGTTCTATTCCCACCTCGCAGTATAACGTGCACATCCTGTTATTACTCAAGGTTTATATCGTGCATTAAATTATTATTATTATTAGTGTGATTGGAGTTTCTGCTTATTTCCTGCTTCCCTGTACAGCTTTTATTACTTTGTGAGATACAGCGTTTGCTTGTTTTGTTTGTCTTAGATGTTATTCAGGGTAAATATTTTGAAATAAATACTGTTCCAAAATTGGTCTAAAGGTGTAAAATCAAGCATAACCACATTTTGGAGAGGAAAGCCTAGGATTATGAGATTATGAAGCCACAATTAATAATAATCAATGAGGAAAACGCAAAAGCAAAAAACTCAAACTAAGGCACTCCCTCCTATCTCACCTCCATCATAGTGGTGTTCCTGTGTGTCAATATGAAACTCGGAGTGGAGCCGAAGTTTATGTCCTGTTACTGTTCTGATGCATCTTTAAAAAATGTGATTTGTGGCCTCTGGTTCACTTTGATGGATTGCTTTGACCACCTGAATTAGATGTCTTCTGAGTTGTTTTCTTCGGCTTTAGAAATTGAATGAGGCAAAGAGGTATGCCAAAACCGATTTTACAATGCTCTCGGTCATGGTGCGTGCATGTAATTATGTCACAATTGACTTCAGCAAGAGAAAGTGAAAAATCAGCGAAAAGTCATCTCAACTGGAACTGACCTTATATTATAGACCTGAATCTGGGTGTGAAGCCATGAACAATCTTTTTTTTTCCCTCTCCTTCTTTTCAGTGAACAGTCTGACTTGCTGAATGTGTGTGGACTTTATTGTGCTGCTTGTATTGCTGCTTCAGCTGTCCTGCTACATTTTCATGGCGTGAAACTTACAAACAGGCCTCTTTCATCTGCTTGTCTCAGTCCTCAGGGTCTCTCCAGCTTCTTTATCACTGCTCACTGTGTTCATAAACAACTGATTCACATTATTTGTTATTTCTACAAATGTGTTGTAAAAAATGAAATTACCAAACCAATAAAGGTGCCCTGTTGTCAGCCCCATGCCATCCTCGTTGAACTGCTTCTCTTGAGCTCTGAGCTATCCCCTGACTGCTCTTTAGCAATATTTTTAATCTTACATTTGCACACTTGAACACCTCAAGTAGGCTGCACTGAGACTGTGTCCCAGTTCCCTACTGGGTACACATTCTATACAGTATATTCTCATCTTTATAATACCGGTAAACTATTACTTATAATTTGCAGTTAGTCTAAAACAAAGTACATTCATTTCTTGTATGCTAACTACGAGTTTTGAACACTACTGCCAATTAAACTGAAGTACTAAATCTCTTGTTGAGACTTGTGAGTAGATCCTTCATTTTCTTTATGCATTGCATTTTCAGATAATAGTGTTCATCAAAATTCCAACAAATTAAATATGTACACTGACATGTTTCCAGCATGCGGCATGTTGCCACTTTTTGAGTGTGAACACCCAGTCCGAATTAGCATACAGTATGAAATTGGGACACAGCTTGTGGGCCACTATCTCTCCCACTCAAAGACATGCTAAAAGAGAATAGATGCGAGGACTCAAAGCCATTTTCTAGGAGTTTTGCTATGCAGTGGATAGCTCATGCTATCAATCGCTGAATTAATCAAGGCAACAGAGCAAATCTCAGGTACCGCAATTCTGACTTACCTGGACGGTCTAACCTCTCTGTCTTCAGTGCCTTCAACCAGGGACATGCAGAGTTTAGTGGCTATAGTAGCTCAAGCCTCTGCCCTCGTGCCCTGTATGAGTGAAGCGCCCCTTTTGACCAAATTAAGAAATAATAATTATTATAATTATAGTGTTGTTGTTGCAGCTGCTGCAGTTATTGTTATAATTATTATTGTGAAAAATCTTGCCAGCCTCAACCCATTCACTGAGAACTAACATCTCATCACAAGTGTCAGTATTATTTCTTTTTATTATTTCCTTTACATGTTCTTTATTTCTTTCTTTGTCGGTAAATGAACTGACACAAGCGGATCTTCATCATAACGCAGGCGATTTACGCAGAATTTATGGTTGGTTTGCATGGTTGCTTAAAATGAGGGTTATTCTTAATGAGTTGAAAAGTTAACACATAAGGCAAACACATAGCAGCTACATGTTGTGTGCATTTGTGGTCAGTGTGTTGTAGCAGTTAGCTGTGAACTCTTATAATGCCTGTTAGGATTCGGGGCCTTTTCTTTCGTTTCTTCGTTTCTTAACACTGTCTTTTAGACATATATTTAGGTCATCATTTGGTTTGTTCGGTAACCGTTTGGTACAGAGTACTACAGTTATAAAAGCACTCATACTGTCCACAAATGGCAGTGGTGGGGATGACGCACAGCCCTCCCTGTAGCCTTTCCCCACCTGTTCAGACACTTTGATGCCCTATGATAAGCTCCATTGCCATAGTGAAGGCTAAAGGGGAAATAATGCTCCCTGGTTATGCATAATATGCAAATAACCATCATGGGATGGTTATTTGCATATTATGCTGTAGTACAGCTGTAAAGCACCTCTCAGTATCTTACAAATATGACAGATGTTTGTGCATGATGTTTGGAGCCCTGGATTTTAGATTCTCATGTCTTATCACACTTGTCCACATGGTCTTTTCTCCAGGCTTGGTGTACATTATACATTACAGCTGGCTTATATACTCTGTGAGCTGTCACGAGTTTACACAACACTATCTTTTATTAAACAGATGTGTCACTGACTGTTCAATGTTCAACTTGTATGTATTTGAATAAGGGGTGCATAATTTAAGATAACTCTATTGCAGGATATGTATCAAAATATGTAAGAGCCAATATTTTTCACCATTCTCCAACTGCTGTATGCTCGGTTTCATCTCAGATTTAGCTGATGGAGCTGGGCTGTACATCACAGATTTAAGTTTGGTCGTTTTGTTTTGTAAAATATAATTTTCATACATTTTGCCATAATCTATACTGCCTTACAAGGGCAGAGGACAGCAACTACAGGAACAAGTTGTGAAAAAAAGGATTTGAAGATTGAAGGCCAACTGTGTAAAAGATATATAAGGTGTAAAACATTGATTTTATGCCTTTTTAGGATGATTATTAACCATATGTCACATACTTCACATAAAGTCTAAAAATACATGTAGATAACGCAGTCTATGTTTGGAAAATCTTAAGGGCACAGGGAATACGCAGTAAACAAAATATGTTTTTGTTTTGTCTTCAGCTTTCTTGTCCATTTGAACAATTTCTTAGCTTGTTAAGCTTATTACCTTTTAGCAGGAAGAGCTTATCTGGTGTTACTTCTCCAATATGATTAGATTTAGCTACTGCCTTACTCATGTGGCATAACAAACTCAATTACTAAGTTACTACAAAATTGATTTTTCAATAACAGGAAACTGGCTATCTGACCAGCAAGCCTTGGCTAGCCAGAGTGCAGTCACTGCAGTTTGGTTTTTACCTCTGTTTTTTAGTTCTGGCAAATTTTACTTTTTACTTTTACTTTTTTTTTTTTTTTACCCCATAATGACACATTTTTATGGCACAATAGGTTTTATATGGTATAACAGATTTGACCAACTATGTAGCTACAGCTTTTTGGCTTTGTAGGGCAGTATGGATTTAAAGTCGACAAGAAATCTTAGTGATACAATCGACTGAATTCATTTGGTGTGTGTTGATTTTAATAGAGATACCCAGACTGTGAGTCAGTCACAAACAACCTCAACACAGACATGAGGCGCTGTCTGGCTCTACCGATATCTTTTTACAAATAGCCTTATACAATACTCATCAGTCATGCTACTACAATACAATAGCTGAACCCATTTCAGTTGAAGTGATACAAAGCATTTTGTGATCTCTGATTACACAGGGAAAATGCTCAGGGCGACTTAACAGATTCATCATTCAACATTCAAATACCATCTCTCTGACTATAAACTCATCTCTTAAAAGCTCTCCTCTGCATGAATCCTCAAATGCTGAGAATACCTCAAAGATTCCCTACATAGAGATAATCGATGGCTTTTGTCTTAATGTGCCTCTTTCTGTGTTGTGTAAACATATTAGTGTTTTATGTATACTGTATATCTGTTATGCATACATAGTGGGGCTGCATGCATACCTGTATGCCTCGATAATTATAAATCAATTAAAGCATCTCCAATAATATGTTATCATCATCATGCTCATACTTTGCATCTATAGGTGTCAAAGGGGATTTTAGTTGCTCAACATAAACAGAGATATAGCAGAGGCGGGTGTTTTTTACTTTCCCCCACACTTTCTCATTTCTATTTTACAGAATGTTGCAAAAATTGTCCATTTGCCAATTATTGAATTGTATATGAAGATCATATATATATATTGCTATTCAGTGCGGTTCTACATTGGCCAGTGTTAAGAAATAACACTTCAGATGGTATCACAGCTTGTGATTGAGAAAATAAAATTATAAAAATCAAACACCCTTTATTAAGAATAGTTTTAAATCTGCTGGTGTTAATGTTACAATAATTATATTCAGAGTAGATAATTATCAGAGTACTGTGTAAGGACCTTTAAGTTCCTAGGCTGCCCCATGCTTGCAAATTTAAGTGGTCAGTGGCGCAAATGTAGGCCAAAGCAGAAAATTAACAAGTGAAATATTAACATTACTTCTAATGTAGACTAATGGCCAACCATTGTAATGATATTTAACAGTGGTAGGAAGAAGTAAGAAGCACAGTGAGGCTCAACGTGCAGCAGATCAGGACCAATCGAGACTGAAGGGGAGCCTCAGCATTGCTTTTTGCTTGTCTTGCATATTGCCTATGCATACAGTATGCCTATTGGCTTTACAGATGGCAGTTAGTTCAGCCTCAGGCAACACACCATCTCAAAATAGATGGCTCATCAAGATGACTGACAAGTGTTGGAGAAGAAGTTGTCCTGCTGAGGAGGAGGAAGCTGACAGGTGTAGCATAGGTAGCAGCCTCAACTCTACTTGCATCTTCACTGAGATACCACTGGGTAGATTAGAGTGCTTCGGTTTTCTCTGAGAGTCAATGATAGTATTTCACACTTTTGTTTGCAGCAAGAGACAGCTGTTGACTCTCCAGTATTGCAAGAGGGATTCCCTGCCTCTCCATATTTCCGCTTTTCCAGACAAGGATTCCCGCAGGGTGGAATAACAGCATGTAAAGTACATTCCCTTGTTCTTCATCCAGTTATTATTGACAGGACTAGTAATGCTCTTCCTGCATGAAAGCAAAAAGTTGGTGATTATAATATAATCCAGAAGTTTTTTTAAGGGTGAAATCATGGCTTTGAAAGCCTGTGTAGAATAGAGTGTTATTAGATTTACCAGTAATTCTTAAACTGTTTTATTTGTGCTTTTTGTTATAGGTTCACATCCATCTTTCAATTTCTCTCAGCACGGAATTTAAATTAATGCGTCTGGCAGCACAAATGTCACCCCCCACACAAAAAAACACACACACACACACACACACACACACACACACACACACACACACACACACACACACACACACACATTGTGTGATCCCCGAGGAATTCACAACTACTGATTAATTCTATTAGAACAATCTCTTTTGTTTTGGCATCATTGAAAGCAACAGGGACAACATTTCAACACTTCCGGACTGACTAATGGAATAAAGCAAAGTGACATTTTGGAGTGAAAGGCAGGTGAGGCATTCTGTGAAATAAACAACAGAACAGCTATATGCAGTATATATACAGCATATGATCTCAGTAAAAGCATGTAGATGAGTAGCTTGCATGTAATACTCACTTGAACTATAACTTGAACTCGTGATGGTTGGAAGTGCTGCAGATGTTCGGCCAGTAGGAAGTGTGTGATGTGCTTTTGATAAAAGATAAGAACCACAGTGCAGCAGTGTAGTGGGTACATAAATCAAAAGACAGATAAATGATATGAAATGCTGCCAGTTCAGCAGATGACACTTGCTACTTGTTTGGACTGCATTACACCAGATACAATATTGTTAAAAGGTGGCATGTGGACTATTTGCATGCACTCTTACATTGTACACTCACTGGGCTCCGACCAAAAATGTGGGACTAAAAAATTGGCTCTCATACCTAGAGGATATTAAGCTGCTTCAAAGCATTGGCGTTATATTTAAATTATGCTAATTCAATTAAACAAAGACAATTGCCAAGCAAAGCTCAATGGTTCCCACACACCTGTTCAGTTTGGATGGAACGTTTGGTTAATTTTGAAGCAATCTGGCTTCACAGGCATGTCTGTCAGTGGCATTTTTCTGTATTCCAAAGCATAAACTGCTGTTTCGTAACATTTTATGCCAATTTTCAGCATTTTTTATTCAATAACAAAACCAAAGCAGACTCTTAAAGATGAGGACAACTGATATGATTACATGTACATTGTATTCGTTCCAGTTTAATGATACTAGGGGTCAGTGTTTACTGACCCAGGGCCAGAAGTGCTTCGCGAAGTACAGTAGGAACATGCATCACTACACTGGCAATGAATTACAAATGAGAGAAAAAGAAAGGAACTAGGAATAGCTTTAATGCTTTTATTTCATCATTACCATTCATCACAGCTCAAAAAGTGCTTGCTCACATTAAACGAAGATGACGGAAAGACAGCTAATAGACATAAACACATCTATACTGTATATCTCATGTTGGCCTGGGTTTGTGCCAGTGTTTCTTGGAAAGATGTGGAAAAACCAGCAAAACGAAAAGTGTAAGATATTCCGTTCCCCAGCACACTGAACATGACACGCACCCTTAGATCAAAGTCATAGTGCTTTGGGTTATTTCAGACAGCCAGAGTTCAGCCAGGGTAAGAACTCTGTTCATTTCTTCTATGGACGTCAGCCATAGATTCAAGCAAGTATAGACTGATTTGCTGCAGCTTATACAGTGCTTTAATTTCAATCTGGGTGTGCATGGCTGTGCAGTATCTGCACATGCTTCACCAATCATTGTCTCTCCATCCGCCCTGGCAATATCTTTCCCCAGGGAAGCTGCTTGACTCGTAGCAGCAGATCCTTCTTGCCTTCTTTGCAGAATCTCCTCAGCAGTATATTCGTACAGGAATGCCTTAAGTGAAGGCGCAGATAAAATATGGTTGAATATGTCATCATCCATTACATCTTTAACAGTGGGATTACTTCCTGCGGCAGTAGTTAACGTAGCATAGTTTTAGGAAATGAGTGGAAAGCTAAGTAGCAATAATGTCAGCTATACTTAAGATTTCTTGCAGTCCCAAAGCTAATCAACCCCATTCATACAAGGGGGGAGTCTTCAAGCACTTAATACTTGCACATTCCCATTCAGGGTTATAGTGGACTGGGTGGAAGGCAGAGAAACACAAAGCAAAAACATCAAAGATTCAACACAGAAAGGCAGTTTAGAGTCTCCAGTGACTTGCATGTCAGAACGTGGAAAGAAACTCATCCAGACTTGTCATTCTCACAAGCCACCATGTTGCTCCTCCAGTTTAGATGCCATTATGGTGTTGCAAAAACTGAAACCCAAAGATTGAAAGACCTTAACAGCTTTAAATAATTCCAAATAATTGATTGCCTATTGGATTGGACACGTATACAACTGTCTATAATTAAATGTTTCTTTAATTTGTGATTTTGTTTTCCTTTTGAGGAAAATTCCAATATCTTATTATATCGTTTTACTGAGGTCTGAAAATGCACTACACTGCTTAGTTCACTGTCTTCCTCAGTTTAGAACAGGTGGAGAGTGGTCTGGTAATTATCTCAAAAATGTACAAATGTAAATATGGTTTAGCTATTTTTCTGAAACAAACTGTTTTTTGTCAAACTTTAATGAATTTATTTATGAATACAATTGTCAATCAGTTTACGCGATGTTAAACCGTGTTTGCAAAATATCATATTTTGTTATTTGGTATTTTACTGATGTGGAAGGTGTCTGTTAAAAAGACACGTGCTTGCAGATTGAATAATCTGCTTGACATCTGTGAAGGGAACCTGGAAAAATATCTCGCTATTTAAATGAGCCCATATTCATTTTGCACATCAACACTTTTCACTCAACGTGAAAAACGGTTGTTACCAATGACACCGGGAAACTGCTCATCTTTTGATCATGAAGATAAACTTCTAGACAAGGTGATCCCTTCCTTCAAATGCTTTCAGACTTGTCTGAATAATATCACCAGGCAGCAAAAACTTCCTGTGTATGACATGGACCAGAATTCAAAAACTCCCAAATTAATGGAGGCCTAAAATGTAGCAAAGTAAAAAGAAAAACTCTGCTTTTTAAGTTAAAAATTAGTATTTTTCAAAGCCCAAAGATAAGACATTCCATTGATCTTCATCCTCTGTAACTCCAGCCTGTTTGTCAAGATGTTCAGAGTTTTTGACAACTGCTACAGTCCTGCAGTTATGCCTTCTGCACATCAAACACTATTCTCAACAATGAGCAGACTGTTTAAGATTCAACTAATGTTTATCCTGGGATCTGATACGTGCATTCTAATCATATCTTGTTGCAAGAGACGAGCCCTCCAAACGATTAAAAGTTAAAATCTTGAACTGCCAGGTTTTCTGCTACTTATTTAAAGCAAAATTAAGCATCCTTCCACTGAATGTGACATGACTAAGGTGCAATAAACAAGATTTTACGAGCTCATAACTTAGCAGGATATATAATTTGAAATTTGCTAAACAATTTATATGCATTGTGGAATTATATATGTATTTATAATGTCATTGAATAAAAGTGTAATATATAGTAAGTCAAAACATTAAGGGCACAACACTAGAAAAACAATCATTTAAGATTTATTTTCTTGTTCTCATCCACAGGAAAGTTTCGGCCTTGTGACCTTGTGTGCTAGCTGCGTGTTACTTTGATTTTTGGACAAGAAAGGCCCCCAACAGATTCAAGCAAGCACTGACACACATACGCAGACAGAGACAGATAGCAATGAACACAGACAGGCGCAAGCACAGAAAGATGCTCATAGCACGAGACAAACTGAAACCGACGTGTGCAGACGAACAGACTGAGAACAACCCACGCAGACAGACGCAGACTGACAGTGACCCACACAGATACAGCAGGACAGCCAGTGGACACTCTGTCCAGCAGCAACTGAAGTAAATCTTAGAAATATATTCATCCTAGAAAGGTGTTCATAATGCCAGTAAGTACATTAGCGTTTCATAATAAGTTATACTGTTCATCCCCTGTGCCTTCTAAAAACTGTGGTCCCGTAAAAATGTGAATTTATTTTGCTTATCATGACTTGTTTCTTATATGTAATTTCAAAGTTACACTCACCTGACATACTCCTCTCAACATCCAATATATACTTACATTCCTCTAGGGGTAACGTTATTGCCGTCACTCCCCACTCCCTGCTGTGCTCAGCTCGGTGCTTCCTAGTGGGGAGTGACAAGGTCACAGCCTAGATTACTAAGAATCAGTGCTGTATACGTGCATATAAATAATAAACCATTCCACGTGAGTTGGCTGAACATGGCTGAACATAAAATTTAAAAAATTAAAGAATGGAGTGGAAAGTTTTGTCTATACTTTTCAGCTGGGACAGGAGAAGATTACAAGGTAGTAGTCCATGCAATATGAATTTCTGCACCTTGCTGCAGGACAGGACAGGAGGAGCCAGGAATGGAACGTGGAATTAATAGAGGACCCGATCTACTTCCTGAGCCACAGTCGCACATGAAAAATTCATGGTTTCACATGTGAAATATTTCACATACAGCATTTATACTGTAGCTATTTGTGACCAAATAAGTCTGGAATTAAACCAGGTCAAAGCCATGGTGTACAGCTTCTGGATATGCAAAGACAACAGGGTATGGTTTAGGGAATAACAATATAAACACTACATTTTGCACTCTTGTGAAACTGGTAGAGAGTGGGTTTAAATGTCTAGAGTGCAGCAAAGTATACTGTCAGGAGAAACAGGAGAAGAGATATTACATCTAACACCATCAATCTTCTCAACAAAAACAGTTAATAACATCTCTCAGTGGGAGTTCATTGTGCGGTACAGTATGTGCTCCTCAATAAAAAGCAGGTAATATATTAAGAAAAAAAAAGATAAAAATGATTTCTCATTGTGTGGTATCTAACCTATCTCTGCACAGCAGGAACGGCATCCTGCAGGAGATGGGCCTCTGGCTCTGTACTTTTAATGCTACAGAGCTTATAGTGTAATGTAGACCAAAGGTGCTCAAATGTTCCCTCTTTGAGAGATAAGTCCTGCAGTCTATAAATTGATAAACGCTTTTATCACGCTGGTACTCAACTGTTTAGCTGCTGTTGTGATTCCCGCTCAGGATTAATACAGTTTCTCATCCGGCAGCAGCAACTGAAACATATACCGTAGATACAAAGAGAGTGGGTTAACCGGGAGTCACTGCTTTCAAACCAGCCCTCAATCCTCACCCGCTTGTCAAAGATAGCAGCAAACATATAGAACTCTGAAATGTTATCAGTATGAAATCATATCAAGTCCAAAGTAGTGTTGAAATTCCTAATTATCCTACACTTGTAATCAGAAGACAGTTAAGAGATTTCTTTACATTTTTCTATTGTATATACAATAAGAATAGATATTTAATTGAATGTCAGGTCATGCCAGATGCCTCTTGATTGTTCTAAAATTTTAATAACCCTCTTATGGCCTATTGCTCAACTATAGCTATGACGCAATTAAAAGGCTGTTTGATCATCTGTATTAGCATTCACTTTGGATCAGACTACAAGATCTCAGCTTGTGAGGTCACTTTGTCATCAGTATTCCCTTCTGCTCTTGGCCTCTGACAACCTCTGTCCTACAAATTACACCCTCTGATGCTTCAAAGAGCACCGTGACAAGCCCCCCTCTGACTCTGACCAACTGTCAGTATTTCTAGTCTCGGATTGACACTTTAAATGAAATAACCATTGAACAAGTAGAGAGGAGGCCATCTTTGTCTGCGCAGAGGCATCTGTACCCGCTGAGTGTTAGACAACAAAGAGCCATAGGGGGCCTTCTTGGGTGTCGATGGGGGTTTGGTGGCGTGGGGGGAGTAAGACGCTCTGCTCAGAAATGTCACGTCTATGATTGTCTCTGGTGTTTAATGCCAGAGATGCCTTCATATCTTTGAGTGCTGTCAGCGGATGAGATGCCTCTGGTTGTGTGTTTCCGACGTGTTCAGTTCACAGTAGCAAAGGGAGTCAGAGAAGCGGAGTGTGTATTCTTCACTGTTGGGACAACAATGGTTGACAGATTTACAGGAGACTGGTTTAGAGCTGTAAAGCTGAAACCACTATTTGTGGACCTGCAATACTGTGGCATCTAAAAATAAAGACACTCTCAAATGCAAAGATAGTAGTCACATACCAGTACAATATAATTATAGTGTGGCTGAAGACAGTAATCAAGTGACTGACCTTTATCATACAGCACCAGTTTATTCTGTTTTCTCACATACAAGTGTTTTACAGCCCTGACTTGTTAACAGTTTAAGTCTTTCTTTTTTTTTTGCTCTGAGATAATTCTCTTGTCATAAGTATGTTGTCACAGTACTGTTTGATCTTAGTAAATGTGCATTATACGTTTTCCACTTATCACTTGGTGGGAAATGTGTCAGCAGGATATTTACACCACACACTGTCATGAGCAAATTCAATCTGCAGCCAACTGATTGAGCAATTTGCTCAGCAATTGGGCACAATAGGCCATCAGCGTGCAGGAATACTAATGTATATCACAGACACAGGAGTAATAAGGAGTCTGCAGTGAGAGGTTGTATTTCACCAGTCAACACTTTGTTTTGACTGTTGTTTTTTGATTTGTGAGTTTAGACTGGTTTTGATTTAGTTTTGTGACGCTGACACAGACTGATCACAGACTTGGTACCCAACAGTAGGCTGAGGCAGATAGGCAGTAGTAAAAGAGGCAGGCAGATCAGAATAAAAAGGGTGTTAAGCAAAGTGATAGTAGTATATGCCATGCTTTACAAGTGACAGATTGCTGACTATGAGGGTCAGGAGATGAACTGAGGTGAGAAGCTTGATAGTGACAGCTGGTGGACAGGTGTGGAAAGGCAGGTTTAGAGTGTGTGTGTGGGGGGGGGTTAGAGTGCCCAACACAGATTGGTCACATGAAGAAGAGTCAGAAACGGGAAGAGGAGAAGACACAGGGTACAGCAGCTGTCACCATGACAATTTAACTGTTTTATGGACGCAAACTGCATGTAAAACCTACATAGCATATGTTCTTACAAGCTCAATTGCGCTTTTAAGACAGGGATTCAGTGTTTCTCAGTGGAACATTTAACTTTAAAAACTTCCAAATAACTTTAAACCACAGTTGTGGGAGAGTGTTTACTGTGTGGGAATATGTATTAGATAATGCACAAGAAACATCAGTTTGCATTTAGCTGAAATTTATTTTTAAAGTTTAAATCACAGAGTCTCAAAAATGCTTTAGCAAAGCAAATGAAAACAAATAACTCCTCGCATCCTTCTTGCAAATGGTAAACATGACTGTTGAAAAGGGCAGACATTGTACATTGAATGATTAAATTCCCTAAAAATATACAGTATTTTCATGTAAGAACAAGAGTCTCAATGAAAACAAGGGAGGTAAGAATAAGGGTTTCATTGCATATTATGCTTTTTGATTCCTTATCCAATATGTCCAGAGACAAGCTGAGCAGCTGTGCTGAAATTAAATACCCTTAAGTATACAAATACACATACATATGGTGACTTGATGAATTGCACATGTGCCATAATGGAGGGCACAGTGTTTAACCTGCAGTAGCATAATGTTTTGGAAAGCAAAGACATCCCACTCGATCATTCTGGGCATCTGAATTTTTGTCCTCAGTCTGAGGAGAGTCAGACACAAGGCACGAATGGCTTTTTACTTACACTGCAGCGTCCACCGGGAGGCTAAAGGTTTTTGATATGAATACTGAGTGGAAAAACAAGAAACAAGAGTGAACACTTGGAACAGTGGGAGTTAAAATAGGTTATTGGGCGTAAACGTACACTCTGAAGGGATGAATAATGTAAAATAGGCAGGTTAGTTGTCAAAAGAAACTCCTCTGCGATCTGCTTAGTAAAACGTACTTTCTTCTCATTAGCAGTTGAAGGCAAGCTACCTATTCATGAGCTCCCATTAATTTTCATCGTGGCTTCCTTATTCCTCCTGTATTAGCCCCAATTTCAGATGGACAAGAAATGAGAGAGAATCATTTTTGCATGAGGCCTGACCTACATGACAGGAGGGAATCGCTAAACTAGGTTATGCTTTGATGCAGAGGAATACTGGCTTGGCTCCGTGTTATTGTATTATTTAACTGTTGTGAGCATCTGCTGAAGTGACCACTGACATGGAGTGCTAGGTGATGCTGCTGCCAGACATGTGTACGCATAAATATGGGACAGGCTGGAAGCAGTTTACAGATGTATCTTGTATTAGTAAGGTCTGACAGAGAGGGAGCAGAAATTGCAAGAGAAATTACGTACTGTAGAGGTGAAGATTGTGAAACTGCAGTTTGATCACACTATTGGTCTGGGACTCTACAACTCTACACTTAAAATATAAGATATAAATATAAAGACATAACAGATTGTAGAAAAGCACACATCTTTCTGTGAGGAAATCTCAAGACACTGACTACCATATTTCTTTCACTGTAAAAAAACTACTTTGAAACAACAATTTTTGTTGGAAAATATAATAATAATATAATAAGAATATAATTTTACACTGGTCATCCATTGTCTGTAGTGAAAGGGGCCAGAGATACTGGGTTGTAATTGTTGCGAAATCAACTTGACATTAATTTGGGTGGCCATGACAGCAGGACCTTGCAGTCCAGGGCAGGTGGGGAAACAAAATAATCACCTGCGCTCTGGCCTGTTCCCATACTCCACCATCACTCTCTATCAAATTAAAAGGCCAGAGTCTATGTCCTCCCTCCAGAGTGTCAGCCCCTCTTGTCAAAACCTAACAAGTCATTTGCTGAAGGTTATTGTTATTGTTTGACATTTAATCCAAGTTATTATATTAGCATAATTTCCTGACCAGTCTTCTTAACCTCTAGTCACCTTTTAATTGGTCAGAGCTTTTCATAATTATTATGGCTGCTGGACATTTTATAGATAGATAGTCATTGTAAATAACTATAGATAGAACACCGTGACATTAACAGTCAGAACACACTCAAAGGGGCTATTCTCTTGAATTTCTCATGGGTTTTTGTCGTGGCTCCAGCAGACTAACCTCCATGCTTATTATTATCTATTGATGTCAGAGCTGATGTTGATTCTTGAAAAGAAGTTCTGGTTAGTGTGCACAACGTGGCAGCACACAGGCACAAAAACAAGCCATCAAGTGTGCAACCATCAGGTTTCAGATGGGATCCCTGACAGATATGTGTGGACCCCGCAGCACCTTGCTGTGTGTGAGCTGTGTGCTCCTGTCTACTCTCAGTAATGCTGTCTTGGAGATGTCTTAACCCTTGGTGGCATGTGCATTGACAGGTCTGGCGGTTGGCAGCCATGCTGTCATGACACAACATGTCCGTTGAGAAGAGTGATTAGTTCTTTAACTATGTGCACTAGCCACACTGGGAGATCTCAGAGCTCACTGAAAGAAAGAAAAGAAAAGGAAAAAAAGTGGGTTTCATGCCCAGGGACATGCAGATTTCTGTAAAAAAAAAGAGTGTCCAGTCATGAATCTCAGAGAGAGGATGGCCAACCCAGCAAATGGAAAGGTGGTCTATTTTTCAGTTGTCATTGGAAACAAATCTAGAATATCTATTTCTTTGTCTCTCCTCTTCATCCTGCTTGCTTCTATATTCAATTTCCTTAATGAGACACACACTAAAGCAGCAAACTTGATGATATACCGTCTAAAAGTAAATTGTTTGGCACTGCGATCCAGGCAATAAGCCTTAATGTTCAATTCTGATTTAATGCTCCCATTTTTAAGAAAAATAAGACCTACACTCAAGAGGCTCATGCAGAAATATATACTGTAAGGAGTATAACTGCTTTGCACCAGATATGTCACTTGCATTGAAGCACCACATTGTGTTGTTTTAACTTTGAATGTATTGTGTTGTTTTAACTTCTCTGTACAGCACCTTGAATCTTCCTCGGTGTATGACACGTGCTTTATAAATAAAACTGCTTTGCCTTGCCTTGCCACTGTCCCAACACTAAACACCTCCATTACGTCCTTCCACTAACAGGAGAGAGAAAGTTGAATGAAGTCAGATGTGACTGTTACGACTGAGGTCATATTGCCACAGCTCACATACTCTATGTAGTGCCATATATGACAGTGGCCTTAATCAAAATTTGCCCATTTGTGCTCCAAGATTAGCACCCTTGCTTGTTTAAAGTCTTTCCCACTGAACCATCAGTAAACACATTTACACTCTATGTTACAATTCCATATAACTCTAACTGTTGATTTCTGTGACCTTGTGTATACTGTGAAGCATGAATCTCCTGTTTACGGGAAATTGACATTTTAATGAGGACATCTGCAGAGTTTAAAGGGTTCACTGCAGAGCTGTCAAAGCTCCTACAGACAACAAACTAACACATAGTGGCTCAATATCTAAAAAAATTGTATATGTGTACATTTTTCGGCCCTCCTTGCATGTGGACTGCTGTACAGGCATCGCCATTAATCCATTCCTTCATCTCGACCATTCCTGTCCCAATTTGGCAGGCAACAGACTCTTTAATTCCCCGCACACTATACAGTACATCTCCAGAAATGTTGAGCCAGATTGTGTTTTCTCTGTCCTCCCATCTTCTTATTTGCCTACTAGCCTGCAAGTATCCTACATATAAACAGCAGCAGTCACTTCAATATTGTGGTCAGCAGTATAAAAAAGGTTCAGGTCAAAGGTGGTTGACTGTAACTTTCCTGTAATGCTGGAAACATATTGACAACCTTGTAATCTCATCCAAAACTGACCAACAGAGAGGTACATTTTCAAATAAATAAGAACTATAAACAATGAATATCTATTAATGTGCAGAATCTTCTTCATAATTAGTAGGAATTAGCAGTAGCAGTATTTGAAAAGAGGCTTGTGAATATGATTTACAATTTCAAATAATAGCATTTAAATTAAAAGCCTGATTCTTTGAAAAATATCCTGAGAATAAAAGCATTTTTCATTTTTCAACTCAAAGGGTTGTTTGGCCTTGGCTGACAGGAATCATGCCCCTGGCCAAAGGTAATGGTGACACCTTTGAATAAACAATTGTCTGGACAATTTTCATGAGCCCTCTTGTGAAGGAAAAACACATTCAGCTACTCTCTTACCTGTAAAGGAAAAAAAAATCTCAGTCATCGCAGTACAACCAATCTGTGTTCTTCTAATGTTGTTTTTGGCTTTAAATGTAGTTTTGTGCTGCAGGTTCGTGCTCCAACCTCCTCACTGACGCTTCAAAAGTAATTGTATATCTCTCCCTGCATTCCTTTTCATTAGGTGGTGGCAACATAGCAATAATGTCCATTAAGTTGTAAGTCAGGAAGATGAAAGTGCACACGTTATTCTTCTTCTGATGTTACCAGAGAGCTTCAGGTGCATTACCACCACTCTCTGGACTGGAGTGGTTCTTGCGCTAATTTGCATTTTGCTCGGGAAGGCTTTGACGTGTTGCAATAAAGTGCATTCAGTCCCATCAGGATTTAATGCGGAGACGAGACACCTGCAGTGTGTAAATAGGACTATCGACGCCCAAGTTATTGTGTGGTGCCATCCAGTCCAGTATAATATAACAGCGTGGTTCTTACCCAGATATTTACCTGCTCTGATAGAAGACCAAACCAGTTCTTGCAAATTCACTACCCACTGAGCAGCAAAAGTATCTGTCAGACATTGGATCTCTTCTTTCACAGTGCTAGGTGAAACTGGGTGCTTGCTAGGAGCTGTGGATTTAAAAGTGAGAACACAACATGCTTACAATTACATGGTCAACAGCAGTATTTTTGTGTTGGACAAACTTCATGTAAGGCCGACTTGCTGCAGAATGTGCAGTTTAAAAGATAGAACAGACATTGCTGCGGGCCTACTGAAAGGGGAATCAGAAGATACAGGGTCTGGAGGAAAAATAATAAAGCTTGATAACATGGTTGAGAGCAATACAAGGAATACCAATGAGTGACCTAAAAGATATTTGTCATTGGCAGGAATAGGCCCATCTGTTAGCTAAGCAGTTATAAAGACTTCACTGGTGAATTTGCTCCTCTTCATGGTTTCAGAAGCAGAATGGCTATGTCATGACATATAGTCATTTTCTTACAATTTCCCTTGCTGCCCAGTTGTCTGTGCTATTGTTGTAATACGATTCGAATGATTTCATGAGGATCCTTTCAATGGTTGCATCTTGTGTGTGTGCAATGTGGCGGCAAAATAATCATTTGGATGTCATTACCTTTTGCAGAGAGATAATGGCATTAAAGCCTTATGATCCCCATCCAAGGCTGCTGTATGCCCAACAGAACTCAGGCAGAACAATGGTTCTTTATCTCCATCCGTTGTGATTTACTTCAACAAATGAGATTATTTCTGCCTCTTGAACATTTTTTTTTGACTCAGAACACCCACATCTATGCGGCAGGAAGAAAGAGAGGTGAAGCAGTGCTACTGAAAGGTCTCTGAACTAACCAAAGGCTGTAGGCTTAAGGGTTTCAGAGCCAGTTATTGACTGCAGGGGTTAGTGAACCCTGAGGACAGGTAACGGGAGCTTATTTGAGATATCTTCATTCTACCTATAGTGAAGGGTTGCACTAGGAGGCTGCCTATATTGTCCGTGCCGTCAGCCACCACAGAGCATGCATGCATTCAGTTTGCATTCTGTTTGTCTTTTCTACGGCTCTGTTTCTCATCCTCCCACACAACCTCTCATCTCCTACCTGGAAGTATAGCTCTAATGAGGGGAGGACAAATGATTACAGAAAGAAGAGATGTGTGCAGAACTTTTTGAAAATTGTTATCATCATCTGTGTCGATTACATATCAAGTGGCTCAAGTGGTAAGCCAGTCGCTAGGCTTAATAATGTTTAATCATGCCCAGCTGATTTAAAGAGCAGAAGGCAACAGATTTTTAAACAGTGTGTCATTAAAACCTATCTTTATTGGCATTTTGTACGACGTATTACAGTGGTAAAAACACCTGTATGTAGGAGTTTAGGATTAAACCTATACACTTATGTACATATGTTTTCTAGGACAGATGAATCTGAAATGTAGTAGGCTATTCAAAAACAGTCTTTCCAGCAAATACTGTCTGGGAGCTATGGATCTTATCACTAATCACTAATGTCCCTTTAAAACACAGTAGATACAGTATGTAGGTCAGGCAGCTTTTATGTGGTGAGGGGCATTGTAAAGATACTTACTGAAAAGTTACTTCCATGTTTCCTCTGTCCCAATATTTTGACATGCGTCATAGCGGTTTTGTCAGTCAACATGATGGTGGGTAAACATGAGTTTCTGAGTCACAAAGGAAATAGGGAGGTAGAGATGATGGAGGGACGCTGGAGAGAAGCAGCTGGGTATGTCTGAAATTAAAAATGGCCAAACCCGATACCTGGGCAAATATTTACCTTTCAGAGGCGACTCTAATGCCTATACACATTAGCACAGCATGATCACAGATGTGTCCACATCTACACCTTGGGACTTATCCATCCTGTGTTTCCCATAATAACCACATACCTGAAGTGACCAAAATGTCACCTCAACAGTTCCCTCAGCAAAAATAAATGCCCACCAGTTGTGTTAGTGGTTCCATTTTCTCTTCATCCAGCCGAACATGAACGCTCTTTTGTTTACAGTGTCAGATGTTGACGGACTTTCTACTTGACTACCATATGCAACCAAGGCACAGACTATTTTTTTTTTAAATTCTCACTCAAAACAATCAAGTGTTCTCTGTGATTTCAACTAGGAGAAAGCAGAGATTAAATGGTGACTAAGGAAAATGAAAACAGTTCAGTAACTCAGGAGGAGTTACTTTTTGCCTGGTCTAAATTGGTAAGAAGAACTGGTTCTCCAACAAACGGCTGTGATAAGCTTCACTTTGTTGTGTGTCTATTTCCTAATGGTTCCCCCAATCAAAAGGGACACAGAGCCATTTATACTTAGTTTAATATAATTGTAAAACTACTATTGCAGTTCATCTTGCCATGATATAACAGGCGCATTAATAACCAATTTGGAAGTAATATAAATCTGCTGAGAGAATAAGAGAAGCCAATACATAATAGCTCTTTTGTTTGAGGCAATGTTGCTGCCATAGCAACTGCTACCTGTTCCCACTCTTTGATCTGATTGGAAGTAGTTTTTCCCTCCTCTACACTAAAACCTGTGTGCGGTTGGCACAGCAACATGTTTACTTTTTCACTTCTATGGCCAATGTTTTATTTCCTTTCTAACCCTATCCAAATGAATTAGGAGTCAAAAGATACAAGAAATTCATGATGAGCTGCAACCATCTTAATAGGGTGAGAGGAAGCAGGTCAGACAGGATGTTTTGTGGGGGAAATAAGTAGGTAGTAGTGGAGAGAAGGGTATTCCTGATAAATCTAGTTTCATCCTGTTATATATGTATATAGCACAGATAATGAGAGGCTGTGCCCTTAGATCTTAAGGTGAGGTTCTGCACTGATTGGATATCCTCATTTTGAATCTAACAAATCTACAGTAGGCGGTCACTTCATGAAACCAGTGCCGAACAAATGTGGTTCATCTATTCTCTTTTATACATGCATGTGCTGTTTCTGTTTCTACCTCATTACAGCAAACTGATTAACATGCGAAAGGCATTGCCATTCAGATGTGACAACCAATCAAAACTCGTCTAGCTGGCGGAGTGAATACTTGGCAATAAGTGGAGACGTCCAAGACCTGCTGCTTACAGCTTGTTACTGAATTGAGAATTAGCCACCAGAGGCGTGTCGGTAGGGTTGCCAACTGTCTCATATTAGCCGGGATGTCCCGTTTATTGGGCTAAATTGGTTTGTCTCTACTCTCTACTCTGTAATCACCAGACGACACTCTTACAGATCCCAGATCTGATGCAACAGCAGTTGCAGATCATGTGCTGATCACACCACAGGTGAGAGCACCTGTCCAATCACAGGCCCCCTCATGCACAAAAGTTTCGGTAATGTCTGGTGTTGTTTGGTTGGTTTGGCATATGCAAATATGGATAAACCTGCAAAAAAGGAAAGACTGTGCAGCTACAACAAAAGGTCAAAGGACTGCTTGAATCAGTGAAGAGCAGCAAAAAATATCCAAGTAGACTTGGTGAGTCATGGCCCTCTTTTGCTCTTTTGGATTTGAAATTTATTTATTTATTTATTTTTTTTTGCTGTAAAGGTCCAAATTGTGATTTCTATGATCATTTATTTTGAGGTTTATTCACATAAGCTTACATAATGATACAGTTTTAGTAAAACTATAGACTAAATGGAATATACACATTTTTTGCCTTTCCAATTGAATAAGAATATGAATATACACCGTATATTCACACAACACCATACCCACACCACCATGGCACCGTGCACCGGACAAAAGGTGGTGTAAAGTTGGCAACCCTACATGTGGGGCTTCTGATAGTAATTACCAAATTATAGCCACCGAACACACAGCTTGATGTTTAACTACACTTGCCCTTTTCGTCTTGCGCTTTCCACACAAGGCTTAATCAGAGAGGCATGTCAGCCTATGCATTAGCCTTTACATTCATTTAAATGATGATCAATGCAAAATAATTTATAGTTATTTTATACATTGGCATGCCTCTTCTGTGCAGTGCTACCACCTACCTGTATGCATTCTGGAGACACACTTAGGCTATAAGTGTTCTAACGAGGGTGGTATCCTGGCTCAGCAGTTAGCACAGTAGCCTCACAGCAAGATGTTTGTGGGTTTGAATCGTGGCCCTGCTCCTTCTTGTTTGGAGGCAGGTTCGCCTCCTGTTTGTGTGGGTTTCCTCCAGCTGCTGTGGTTTCCTCCCACCATCCAAACACATGCAGCTCGGGTCAACATGAATCTCTCAAATTGTCCGTAAGTGTAAATGTGTTGCCTTTGATTTATAAAATGTTTTTCCTGCTGTTCATGCTGGGGCAGGCTTACAGACCCCCATGACTTATAGTAAGAACAGGCAGCCTTTGCAAATTGCCGAACGTGTAAATCAGAGAAGGATATAATATTGTGGAAAGAGATGGCAGACCGAAATATGACATCTAAATTTACAGAATTGCATCTAAATTGAATAAGGTGTTTTGTCACTGTCCATTGAACTGTTATAAGTCTAAGTTGTGATCTTCATGTTTTCATTATGTCTGTCCTTCTGTTAGTTGAGGCAGTTTTACATTAATTCAACAAATTCTACATTCTGTCTAAACCAGTTGGATAAACTGTAAAATGCATAAATGCATGTTTATCATCCCTGAAGAGGTTTCTCTGAAAATTGTAAGTTTTGAACATATACATGGTTCTACTACAGCTATGTATCATATAGATATAATAATGCCATGAACTATGGGACATGTGCGCTATAAGGTTGAATCTAAAGATGATGAATAAACACCATCTACTGCATACAGAACTACCTCATGCGTTTATCTGAAAGGAAAAAATGTGTGTGCGCATGGAAATCAGCTCACTGTTAGACACATTCAGATTGAAATATTGAGGCCTTGCTTCGCTGGGACACTTTTATGGTGCATCTTATCAGTTTCAAAAAATGTCATTGAACATCCAATAAGATAAATGCTTTTGTAGTTTGAATAATGAAGGAATCACATTAGCAATGTTCAGATGCAATTTTCATCTCTTTCAAGTCGGGATTTTGCATAATTTAACAACAAAAATCGAGTGGGATCTTTGTTTTCCATCTCTATGTCAAAGCTTTTCATTTGCAAAGGCTGGTGTGGATGGACTAGATGGAATTGTGAAAGGGAATCTAAGTTTTCTTTGTCCCGCAACGCTTCTTCGCTCTTGTCTACGAGTCAGCCCATGCACTCTTCCTCATCTACCTATTCATCCATCCACTCACCTACACAACCTTCGCATATATCGCTTCACCAAATGTTCATGTGCAAATGTCTGAAAATAGGCATGAATCACCTACACTGGGAATCAGATTTGTGGATTAGTCCTCCATCACACTGAGTCTCCAGGGTGCAATCATGTCATTCACTGTGGCGCTAATAAATACCAAGCTCATTTCACACCACGTTTCACTTCGATGTTGATGATATCAGAAACATTATCCATTTCTGCCATGTGCTTTATGAGCAGAAAGAAGAGTACCGGGGTTAGTCGATCCATCAGCTATGTGTTTTTCTGTGTATTCGAGGGGAGGGAGAGGCAGGAGGGTTAAACTGTGAAGTCTATATAAACAGATAGTATGACAAATAGATGATAAATGGAAACAGAAAATAGAAGTGGAGGTTAGGATGCTGTGGTGTGATGACAAAAATACACTGGTGTGACAAAAAGAGACATGGAAAATTGTTGCAGAACAGGATTTGGTTTATGTGTAATTTATAGTTTTAAAAAATCACACAACTGTAAGGGATTTTTTATGTCGTAATTACCTGGAATCTTGCCGAATTATCTTTTTTTAACTGCTCCATTCAGTCACTGACAATTTAACTACTCATGCCTGATTGCAGAGGAGCTCTTTTATTTTGGCAGTGGGCCAGTTGGAAGAATTGCTAATTAATACAACAGGTTAACCGCTTAGTGTGTGTGCTTGATCCATTGATGTAGTGGCTTTGCTCTCATCTAGATTGATCTGGAATTATCATGGAAATGTTGGCTCTGATGTGCCAAATCACCACAGCCAAGTTTCTGGAGTTTTAACGTCGGACATGAGCTTTGAACAGAGAGTTGGGTGACATTTCAAAGAAAACCTACATGTTTGAACTGGCTCAAAGTAATTCTGAAAGTATGTTTTTCCACCCTGTGTGTCAAACAGTGTAGGTCAGGATTGTCAAACTCTATCTCTGATAGGGCCACACGGAGGAATTAGAGAGCAATGAATTAATGTCTGTTTCTAGACTGGAATCCATTTTGATAGAAGAAGGGGAAAATGTTTTAAACCTTTGTGGCCTACTAAGATTATTAAAGAGTTATAATCCTTAAGATTTTGAAACTTTATATGCAGTTTGCATTTTTCAGTTTTTCTTGTTAGTCGTGGTATTCAAACTGCCTACCTATGCACTAGGGATTCACAGTGATGCATCCATGTAATCTAGCGATACTGTTTGTAATTTTATCTCAGTGACATCAGCTCATTGTTTTCTGTTCACTCTCTCAAAGCCGTAGCTTTGAGCTGTATTAACATTTCCTACTGCTGCTGCTTCACATTCAAAGCACTCAACTGGTGAAACACAGGGTGGCTTTTATTGTGAAGCAGTCACAGGAAAATCAATGTATTTGTCAGCGCAGACAACGACTGTTTGTTGATAAAATAAGATAATGGTAACTTTTCCTATGTTTTGACAGTGGATCAGTTCTAAATATTGCAGGGATTAATGGAACAAGAAGGAGAAGCCACACTGAGCTGTTAGCTGAAGCGCTGCAGGCGACAAGCTGCACACGACAAGCTGCACACATCCAACTTTTTCAGTAATCAACTCCTTGTGCCCTGCTAGTGTGGAAAACTACTCAAGCCATGCACAGCATGAAATCAGATCGCTGTTGCTCATAGCATGATGGGAAAAAGCCAATTATCGACTGACTTCTTTATTATAACGATGTGAGTTTGTTTGGCTGCTCTGTAAATATAGACACCTTCTCTTGTCTTTCTAACAGAGTAGCTGCTCAAGGAGCGTTGCCTCTAGTATTAAACCACACTTGCTGTTACCTCCATTAATGACAGGTGTCGCCCAATCAGCTAGGACTGAATTGATTATAACTTTGAGATAGTTTGCATTCTAGGAGAAGTATTGTTCTGAGTTGCCTTGAGTCAGAAAAAATAATTAACGTTTTATTTTCTCTGCATGCAGTTAGTCTTTCTAAATTAATTGATCAAACAGCAGCCGTGCTCAACCACTTTTTTAATAGTAAGTGTAATTGTTTCCTATTTATGTAGCTGTAGTATTTAGCGAATTATTTTTAGTTTGGTTAAAGTGAAATAAATGACAAAATATTATCAAAAGGTCAAAAATGTATTAATTAGGAGCTAATTAAATTGCTGTACATAAAAGTGCATCTGTCTCTCTGTGCATCACCCCACACACATTCCTTCACACAAGGTTTACTGGGTGTGAACTCTAGATTTGCAGATCATGTCACTCGATTTGTTGAGAAGCTTGTTTTGACCAAGGGTGACAAATGGGAAGCATGACCAATCATTGCAATCTACAGGGGTCAGTGGATGCTAATGAGTGGTAGCCATTTTTCAGACTTTATTAATCGGCACATCGCAGTGAGAGTAATAAATGCTCCTCGCAGCAGTGTTATTGGCTAGTGCCACAGCCATTGATCAGACTCGGAGGACCCACATCTGCTGTGTTTGTTTGCATGGCTGCTCCTCTGCCTCATCTCTGTGGCCCGGTCTAGATTTCTTTGACCTTGGGGAGTCTGTGTTCCCTGGTGTCTGTAATGGTGTCTTTTCCAGCCGCCTCGTAATCATAAAGCAGTTTTTATTATTATTATCAAAGGGGCTTCCAGGTGGCCCAAAAACGAAACTAAATGGTAACTAAATGGTCCTGGGGTCTTAGATGCAAGGCCTGCCCCGATCTCTCCTGTCGCTCTGTACCTGTTAATATTTAATGAAAGGTGAAATGCCCTTAAAGTCGTCTTTACATTAATTCCAATCTTGACAATATAGTTAAATGATTATAGACTCAAAAATGCAGGCAATGTGGTTTGAATTTCAATGTAGACTGAACACTATTGCCCGCACTATAATGAGAACTGTGTGGACTCATGATGTGACAGGTGGCTAATGGGACACTGTACGCCAATCATGGATTGAAGCTTCAACATAAAATGCTGCTTGCTTCAACAAATAATTACACCCTCATCCAAAAACTCTTATCACAAAAACATCAAAAGCATAATTGAAAAGCACTACCTCTTCAAGGGCAACTCAACAATGTAATAGGTGTTTAAAACTGTCTGGATCTGATTATTACAGTGCATTCTTGCCAGTTTGCTCATCGACATTGCATGCAATCGCCCCTCTTAGCATGATGCTCAAATCCAGAGCTAGATTATCCCCCTGAAAGAATCACAACATCTGTATGAAAAGTGAGAGTCAAATGTGGGTGGCATTCCCCCAGACTAGTAGTCTGCTATCTGCATATGAAAGACGTATGAACCTCCCACATAAAACATTTAAATATGCAGGGTCTAAACATTTTCTGAACTTACTACTGCTAATTCTAGGTTTTTACTTAGCATCACTGATCAACTCAGAAACCTCACTGCTTCTGCTGTTCTGCTTATTGTAAGTTTCTGTCATTACACTTAATGTTCTTTTGCTAATCTCCTGGGCCAAAAGGCTAAGCTTATTAAGCCTCTTGATAACAGTTTAACAGGAGAACATTCTGGCTATCAGTCTGTCCTCCTGCCCCCGACATATTATTGCGGCTACACTACTCAGAGAGGTGATGGGGAGTTTAGGCTCCATCATCTGTTATAATTATAACTGTATTTCAACTGGTTGCAACTCTATGGCAAGCATCCAGTCTCTCTTAAAATGCCTCTCCCTTGTATACATAAATCCTATATAATTACAAAACGTAAAAGTCCAATTCTAAATGGGATCTTAACAGCATTTTTTCTCACCTTGTCTAATTACTGCAATGAATAGATGTGTAACTATTTTCATTCTTCTTGAAAGGAGTCACAAAAGTATAATATTAGTGGAAATACAGTGGAAATGTGTGTGTCATGTCATATTGAATCATGTCACGTTACCATATCAAATTGTATTGAGACAGGGCTAGATTGAGTCCTATTGATTTTTTGGTTATTTATAAATGTATCTCGATGTATTGGATTGCTGTTTGTGTATTGAGATATTAATTGAATCGGTCTCATAGGGTGAGATGCACACCTCTCAACAGCATGCAGCATAATGGCCCTAAAGCCTGTAGATTTTCCTTCCACTCAGTCTCTACACCTGATTTCTTAACATGGGTAACTAATCAGAGAAAGCGTCCTAGTCCTGTACATAGACAGCTGCTGTGTTGCGATCTGTCCAGTTCTGCGTGTATTGTACACAGGTTTGCTTGTGCATGTGGTGGGAAAGGAAGCACTGCTGATCATTTTGTAAAAAAACATTTAAAAAAAGCAGTTTTCTAACGTTTTTTAACAGTTGCAAATGCAGACTAGATAGCCTAAAGCTATGTTTTTAAAATTGCATGCAGTCTGACAGAGCAATGCAATAACTGGCTGACAAAATTCCACTGCCTTTGATCATTTAGCATACGATTTAAGGAATTTATTAATAGAATCATCAATCAGGGATTTTGAAAATGTCACGGACTGGAATTAACTAAGCTATAACTAAGGCAACACACTGTTGTGGTAATGGCAGTGAAACGCCATACACTCATTATTTTGGCTCTCCACACATTGCACTTGAAATACAAATACTGGAGGTCAAAGTGCAGACTTTCAGCTTTAAGGCTGTTTGAAGACAGACACCCTAAACATACATACACAACAACCAAAGACTTTTAATGGCCAAACAGTGGAGTGTTTTGAACGGCCGATTCAGTCATCTGACCTCAATCCAATTGATCATGCATTTCATTTGCTGAAGACCAGACTGGAAGCAAAAAGCCCCCCGAAGCAAGAAGGAAGTGGAGATGGTGGCAGTACAGTTCAGGCCTGGCAGAACATCACCACGCAAGATAGCAGTGTCTGCTGATGTCTGTAGGCTGTAGACTGTGAAGGATTTGCAACCACATTTTCAGTATGATGATAAGTTTGTTTACATGTCCATTTACTTACTGTCCCCTAACATGTTGTTAAAAAAAAGGCCCACTGTTCCTACACTGTGCAATTGATATAAACATCCTCAAATTAAAGCTGAAAGTTAAGACTTTGCTCTAAATGTAATTTTTCCCTGTGCTGGTTTACAAGGCCAGAACAAGAAAAAGGTATTATAAGACACAACAACTGTAACAGCTGTGGTATAAGATCTGGGATTATTGTCCTGCATGTAGAGCAAGACCTTAAAAGCTGGAGCTTCTCCTCCTTATACAGTCACAGAGTATTTTATGGCACTGTAAAGCAGCAGACAAGCACTGTGTGAGAAACCACAAGTTTTCAAGCAAACTTGGACATTAGTGCTTGCTTTCCAGCCCTATAACCATAGATTTTTACCACAACAGGTCTACTGAGAAAAATGTTAAATATAGACGCAGTAACCTTGGATTAAATGATGAACAATGAAGCCCTGTGACATCACCACCCCTTTTAATTTCTATATAAGTAAGTATATCAAAGTTAACAGTGCATCGGTCAACCAGCGGAGCTTTCCGTTTCCTTCAAGAGCAAAGGAAAGGTGGAGACTACTGATAAGAAGAGTGGACTGGCTTAGAAATTACATGCTTTATATTAAAATCCTTTTAGCTTTTAAAAAGTATCACTGCCACTTGTGGACCTCAGATGAACCTTTAGCAATGAGATAATGAGGAAGAAAGCCTCACAGGAGAGTACAGGTAGGAGACAGTATTTTTTTGTATTGTTTTAGGTCCCCTATTCTTATCCAGGTTAATCCAATTAAGATTAAAAAGGTAAGATTCCTTCAGGAAGAGACTCAGCCAAGACAGCAGCCCCTGGTTCAGTCACAGAGCAAAAATATACAGTTGAATAAATTCATAAAACGCACATGACAGAAAAGGAGCACAGAAAAACAGCGAGAGGGCAGAAAGAGATATTGAGAGGGAAGAAAAAGTGATTCAATCCAAAAAAAGCCAACCAAAAAGTTTTTCTTAGAGAGAAGGATGTTTAAGTTGTTATTGGCAGGAAACCTCCCCCCCAGAAAAAGGGAGCAGTTTGGAGATTTCAGCTTCAGCACTTCAGTTGGAGATAAAGTTACATTGCAAACAGAAACTAACAACACTTATCCATACCTCATGGAAGATGGTGAAAGTTTTGACATACTATAAGGTACCAAGTTGACTCTTTAGGACAAGAAGTTTTTAATTCACAGCCAAAAATACACCAAGGTCAAGGTATTGTTTCTCGGATACTGTTGCTTAGGATCTGTATCGAGTCACTGACAGGAGACAGACACTATGACGTCTAATGGATTCAAATGTTCTGAGGAGTTGCATAGTCACACAGTTGTTTTTGTCAATTGTGAAAATAGCACAGTAGCTTTTTTGGGGGGTACCTGACCCTGTCAAGTACCCAGAAGAACATCCTTAGAACAGGCTTGTATGTCATGTATGTGCAGCTTTAGAAGAGTGGCTATCAGCATGTGCACTTCAAACCGTCTGCAGATTGCTCCTTCTTACCACATCAGTTGGCACAAAATACAATAACGCACAGCTGGCTGTAGAGTATATACCCACCTGTCAGCGCTTAATGCACCCATCTGTTAGTCCTGGAGATAACAAAACTTTTCAAAGGTAGTCTGACTTTCTACCAAATGGGCATTTACCATAGAAAACTGGAGTGGGGGTCCACCAAACTTCACTGAAATCTCTTAACCTTATTTTTGTAAACAAATGCTTAACAAACAGACAAAACCAAGAAAGAAAAAGAAAAACAGGCTGAAAACATAACCTCCTCCTGCAATAGAATGAATCCCCACCCAGATTCAGAATATTCTATATATATTTTTATACATTTTAGTAAATGGACTGAATTAAAGTATGAGTGCCCCTGACAGCTGCTATAGCTCAGGCAGCTGGCTTTGACTTCCCCATTGCCAATTTAATAGACTAAATCTTGGGTTTGGATATCCAAATATGGCAGTGTCAGTTCTTCAATTGGTTTCGTTGATTGGCATGTAGAACTTGTCGAATTAGCGAAAGAGCCTTTGAAACTTAATTCTAACATGAAGCCAAGATCAGTCCGTCTTATAATCAAAACCCATTTGGCTCAAAACCATCTTAAAGAGCCGTCAGCCTGCTTAACCAGCCCTCTTAAGACCCAAATGTGCAACACCCATTCTTTGGAATACTTAAATCCATCTGCGCTGACCTGAAGACTTGTATATAACTATATTACTGGTATTGTTTATTTATTTTCCCCTAAATGTTATTTATTATCCTACTCGAGCAATGTTTTCAGGCTTTTATTATTCAAGGTTGAAACTTTTCTGTTGTCAGCTCCTCGTTTTTCCTGGTAACACTGGGGAATCTGACTAGTGCCCGGATCAAGGTCTTTGCCATTCCATAGTTATCACCAGATTCTCGAGTAATCTCTTAAGATGTAGACTTCACTGTATCCCAGCACACAACAAACTAACTTTAGTAAGTACCTGGCAACCAGTCAAAACTTGAAGAGGTAGCTCTATAGGGCAGTTGTTTGAATATTAATGAATTAAATAAAAATAAATTCATAATAAAATGAACTGCTGCCCATATGTTTATTTTCTACACAGTACCTCAGTATCCACCTACATAATGTTATGACATTATGGAAATAAAGCAGTAGAGCCTCTAGTCACTTCTATGCTGCCTTGGGCAGATGCCTCTTGTTCTGATGCTTTCATCGGCTTCTCCCTCCCAGGAGCTTAAGATGTCCCCTGCAGCCGCCCACCTCACCCGTAGCCATCCTCAGCCTGGCTTCTTTTCATGCTCGTGGTTTGAAGCATTGCTCAGGTCCCCTCCGGCCCCCCTCCACCAGAATACTTCTAGCACAAAGCCTGAGGACAAGTCTAAGGTCAAGAACTCAGCAAGAGAGAACTCTCAGCCTCAGCACTGAGATGAGATTCAAATCACACTTCATCTCCCCTCATTGCTCTGTTTTTATGCGAGAGTTAAAAGCCCATCGTGTCAGCCCACTGCATCCTGCAAACTTTCATGCTTACTTCTTTTGTGTCCTTAATTTTTACCAATTGTTGAGAGAAATAAATAAAGTGCTGAAGATAATGCAGCCTGCACTTTTGAGGAAGACTGTAATATTAGCTATAAAATGAACTATCTATTCTATTTTCATTGTTGTAACATAACAAAATGTACAGTTTTTGTTTACAGTATGTATATATTTATTTACACAATTCACACTAATTGTATATAGCAGGCAACACTTGTCCCATTTAGCTGTGAAGATGCTTGATTATGTATTTTCTTTCAACCTAAGCATGCACCAGAATGACAAACGCGCTCTGTGTTGTAAACTCAGCTCTGCAATGCAGTGTCTCATTCATGCGGGTTCATGCGAGTCCGTGCATTTTAAAAACTCAGATCAGATCCTTGTGAGGAGTACTGACTGTTCCAGCTCCAGTAGAGCCCAACAGGATCCCCCGAGGGGCCTCGAAGAAAAAAAACAAAAAAAACAACTACAAAATTTGGCGAGCGAAAGGTCTGCGCTTCACTTTGGCATGTGGACACATCACACTTCACTGTGTGTGTGAAAGGCTGAGTTAAAAGTATGGTTGGTTTGTTGGAGAGGGCCAAAAGACTGGAGAGAATTGCCATGAGCAATTAAGAAGCTCTGAGTCAGAGTGTGCTATTTCTGCTCCCTTTCCCACTGAATAGTCATTAGTCAATACACTCATGATGTGAAAACAGAAAGATTAAATAGTTATGTAGCTAGCTAGATATTCATGATAGATAGACAGACAGATGCATATAAATAGTTGGTCCGTTATTCAAGCAGCTCAGCTGTACAGAACAGGACAGTATGTCAGCTTGGATGAATGCATGTGTATGTTTACATGTCAAACTTAGACATCATTTATCTGCTCTGCTGATTTTCACACTCACACTGCCTGCTGAGATAATTTTCACGTTAAGATCAGTCTAGCGCTTTGACTCTACAAAATTTCCTATTCCATGTCTTAATATTTTTAGCACCATTTTTAATTCTCACATCCTGTTTTGTCTGTGATTCTGGGGATGGGAGGTGTGGGGTGGAGGAGTGGATTTGAATAACATGACATATGGGTGTGGATTTTAATGTACTGTAAATATGCTCTGAATATGATTTTTTGACATTCCTGAACCACCGGTGCATTCTCAGATTAAAAACTCCCAAGTAGCTGCTTGACAGTTTGGCAGGGCGGTGCTCTGCTTTACTGGAGAAGACAAAAAAAAATCAAGAGTAATGGTGAGAAAATCATGAAATAATGATGCTTTCCAAGTAATTCCTTGGTATAATGGGCTGCTTTAATTAAGGAGACACAAAAACTTTTTAACAGTTAGGTCAACTCAACTCAAACAACCTGCCTGACAAAATCAGGGTCCTCTTTTAAAATACTTCTAACAAATTCTTCTTGAAAGCCTTTTTCACAACTTTATTTGATCTGGGTAATCTGCATGTGTGCATTTATACGCGTGTGCAGGTTAGTATATGTTTGTAGGTAATACATGAATTTGTAAGAAGAAGTAGGTGCGCTTCTCCAAACAATGTGAAAACCTTAAGATTAATTAATTAGTGTTTCGCCATAGCATACTCTGTGTTTTTGGTTCTGATTGCAGCAACTTGCATAACTTTTCTTTTTGTTTGATCAACATACATTTTCGCAGTTGATAAAGTGTGACAACATGGTCAAGTTTTAGCCCTGTGAGAGGGTGCTCTAAGTCTTTACAATCTGTTGTATTATGGCACTGGGCGGCCAACACTTGCCACACCTAAAGTTGCCAGTTACGGCTTTCAGGCTTCTCACAAAAGTGTACAAGTGCATCTCAAAGAGAATAGTGGTGAGAACTTTGTTACCTCTTCAAGCATGGTTTCTGGTTGGAGTATATGCCAGTGTTGTCAGAGCAATGGTTGAAGTCTATTAGGGAGATTCCTTGTTTTGGCAACAGTTTATCCCGGGAAGTTTCTTTGTATGCCAAGGCAATATCATTTTTGTGGGTAACCCCTATCAATGAAGCGAGCGTGCATCTTTTCTGCTTTGATTTGAAACTCACTGAGGTTGAAACATTTTCACCGTAGACGTGAGAGCTGCGATGTTGGCCTTGAGTTGATGTGGATGATTGCTTTTAGCATGTAAGACTGTGTTTCGATCGTGGGGTTTTCCATAAATGGTGCTGTGGTCTGAATTAGGTTGTTTTTTCATCTTTGATAATTTCTAAGTCTAAAAGATTGATTCAGTTTGGACCTGTTTCTACTGTATGTGTGAAAAGAAGTATTGTTATGTAATCAAATCAACATACATATGTTTGACTTGATGTACATTTTTATGGTTTACTTCTCTTACTATGTATATGCATATTACTTTTTATGTGCATTTTCTTAGTTTTTTCTGTGTAAAGCATGGGTTATATAGATAACCATTGTTATTATAATTATTATACAACTAATTTGTATATAATGATTAGTTTTGGTTTTGTGCCATTTAGCAGTTGATGCAGACAAATGACCTAGTAGTATGTCCTCAAGTTATTTATAAGATAAATTATCATTATCTTATATTACTTGATTGAGAGTTACTCAGGAACTAGTGGTTAGCCATTCATTAAGCAGATGTGTTTCTCACTTGTTATTTAGTAACTAAGGAGGGTTTTTATACCTTGTTATAAAGTGTTACCATTTTAATGGACTGTAATCTAAAGCATTAGGAGATGGAAGAAGCTACTGGCTGAAAGGTACCAAGTGCAGAGAGGTAAACATAACTAACTTATGAACTTTGAAATAACTTTAATTGCAACTTTGTGAGTTACATCCAGTTTCTGTTCAAACCTCATCACATGCATCCATTTAAGGTATTTATAGTGATGTTTCTGAATGCTTTCCCACTGGTCTTTCTGTGAGTGTGTTTATGAGGTCACAGCAAACCAATGTGCACGCTGAAACACTGCCAGTGATTAGATAAATTGTTTTTATACATTCGAAAGTACACATGGGATGATCTTAATTTTAAATGAAGGGCTTGTCAAGAGAGATCACATTCCAAATGACTTGCTTCTATCTAAAAAAAACAACATTTTACAAAACAAAGGCATGAAGCCACATCTCTCTCTCTCTTATTCCTCTGAAATAAACACTGCACAAATTAACATCTTTAGCAGGGTGTCTTGAATGCCCCACATCCATTTCAGGCACCTTTTTTCCATTTAAAAACAGAACTTAATGAACAGAAATGTTCTGCAGTAGACAACATGAATGAAGTGGATATGGTAAAAAATGAAAAAAGGAATAAACACGCCAGAGAGAATGTGCACCTTCCCCTCGGCGTAAAAATCACAAAGGCTGTACAAGAACAGTAACTGAAAATAGTGAATCTACTTCATCTTTTCATGACAAATGATAATAAGTGCTTCTGAACAGAGAAACTAACATAGCTTACTATACAGTATGTAGAAATGTAGGTTACAACGTATAAACAAAGAAGAGAATGCAGTTAAAATATTTGACAGTGAGCTTTAGGAGTGGAAACCATGTATCATGAATTATGTAAAGCAGGGATTTCTTGATAGATGGAAACAGAGGTGCGGACACACAAAGCCTGACACCCTTCTCCTAAAAAAACACAAAGATTAGAGAAAGGCCCCCTCAGTTTTACAGTACCATTCAGGTGTGAACGTTACGGCTGCATGCTGTTAAGCCTTCAACTCCAGCAGCCACGGGGCTTTGTCCTGAAGTTTCCTGCAATGTGAAAACAGGAGACTGTTGTGGGATTTAGAGTGAGATTGAATGTTGTCTTTTGTACCCAGCTCAGTTACTAGGTGTGGTGTTTGAAATGAGAGATAAAACAAGGAAATCACCCAGCAGGCATTGAGCAATGATTTTCGTATCTATCACCATGAGAGATCATTTCATTCCAATTTGTCGCTGGAAGGGAGGAAATAAAAGCATGTAATCATCCCAAAGGCCTTTCTTTTGCTTTACAAAACATTTTTTGTTGTCTGGAAAATAAACAATAAACAGGGGTGGCCGTTTACACAGTAGTCTTCTGCACCCCACGGCACTAAATACCTTTGTGAAGTACTTTAAACATGAGACCAAATACCATCAAGATAATTCATGAATTGGGAACAGGATTTTAAACTGTGACTCTTCATGTGATAATTCAGTGAAAACAAATAAATAGACAAATTACATTGTTTAAGCCACAGTAAACTAGGCAATGAACAATCACATCAGTTTAATTAATCCCATTAAGGAACGTTATTCTTAAAAAGGACCTTCACCTTTTTTCTTCTTATCAAGAAAGCACTTTCAGTTGGATGTTTTAGTGAATTAGGCCCACCGCACATCCAGAAGGCTCTTTCCACTTTCCACGCTGATAAAGTTATCAATTAAAAAAACATGGTGTGCAGTGGAATTGTTCCTGCTTTACTGTGCAGACACAGGCCTCTGGGAGTGCCAAATCATGTCAAATTCACACACAGTTTGGTTAAAAGAGAGCATTCTACAAGTAAAGTAATTACCTAAATTTGATTACGACTACATGAATGACATCTTAAAATATTCAAGGGCAGATTTATCAGATTTCTGTAGATGAATCTGCACCTGATTAGTTACCCATGCCCAGAAGTATGTGTAACTAATGGGCTTGGGTGACTAATATTCACAAAAACTCTGTTGTTTTTAGGTGGGGTGCCGGTAGCTTAGAGACAGAGATAAAAAGCATTTTAACCAACGGCAAGGGTTGATTAATCTATCAATTCTTTTTTTGATTAATCATTTGGTCATAAAACAATGAAAAATGTTCCCGTAATTTTTTTTTTTAAGAGCTGCAAGATTATTTGATCGATTAATTTGATTATTATATCTGATTATTTTCTCAGTTAATTGATTAATTATAATTTCCCACAGCCAAGGAGATGTATCAGATTTCAAGGTTACTGTCATATATAAAAACAAAAACTGAATTCTCACATTTGAGAAGCAGAATATATTGATTATCAAAATAGTTGCTTGTTTTGACCGTCCGACAGTCTGCAACACAAAGACATTTCACTTACAACCACATAACAAAGAGAGAAGCAGAAAATCCTCATACCAGAGAATGTTAGGCATATTTTGGCATTAATACAAATTGTTGCAGTTTCATTTTTTTGTCTATCAACTCATTGTTTAATCAACTAATGCATGACTTCAGCTGTAGTTTCAACCCTGTTTATTTTGGTCTGGATGCTACAGTCAGCATTGAGTACTATATATTCTCATATATCTCATATCACAGCCTGATGGATACATTCACCATTCTTTAAATACTCTCTGAAGCTGCTGAAGTCACAGTCTTTCCTGTAGATTTTAGCATTGCTATGGTTACAGGCAGTGTTCACGGCTATGTGGAACTGCCTAAGGAAATGTACTCTATTGACTTCCTCATAACTTCTAATTTCACTCGGCTCAGCTGTAGCATGTGCGCCACAGATCTAGATCCACTCTCACTGTAATTATTGTTTTCAATCCCAAACACTGAGAGTATGATCATAGACTATGACTCAGCCTGTCTAACGGTACAATCATTGCTTTACTGCTGTTCTGCAGACGTTTGCTAATGCAACACAGAAGATGAAATGAATGAAGAATTTTGGAATAAAGAACAAGATGAATTGTTTGGCCTGTGACATAAACACTGCGTCCAAAACCTGATTAAATAGGAGAGTGCTGACATTCATTAATTATTAACTGTGCCCATACATCTATTTTTGTCAAGAATGTGCTACTTTCTGACAGATCTGGTGACCAGTTTTGATAGCAGACTGTTACTTTGGGAGTTATTACATGTCAGCGGACCTGACAACCCATTTCAGGAGGCATTTGTATCACAAACAGACTGAAGTAAGTTTCACAATGTTGTTCTGGTTCATTGTTTACATCACACTCTTGAATAAGTTCGCTCTAAAGGTGTTGCTGTTAACAACCTAACTATCTTCAGAAACTGTCCACGTGTATATGACTTTGTCTTACCATTTATATCTCAGTGCGACATCCATTGTCACTTCTATTTAATCAACTCTGCTACTGCTCATACATTCCTGCTCTTATATTAAAGATAAGCATCAGTTTATACTCTGAACTGCCCTCAATTTTGTATCCTTTCTTAAAATATGAGCAAAAATACTTTGCAAAGATTTGGGGACCCTTTGTGGACCCTTTGTGCATTTATTCATGTTTGTGTCTTGAGAAATACTGAGTACCCCACACTTGCTCCAACTATCTACAACTAACTATCTCTTTTTTTGGTTTCCTCGGGCTCCTGAATACTTTGCTAGACAGTTTGTTGCAGTAGCAGTGGGTACTGCCTACACAGCTTATTTTGGTATGCATGTACTATATACTAACACTTTGTAATATACTTCATATGTTAGGTTGGGTGGGTGTGTGGGCTTAGGGTTTGTCCTTGTTTTTGTTTTTTTTGTTTTTTTCTTGTATGTGTATTTTGCATATTGGAAAAACTCTGAAAAAAACAAATGTGAGCAAAAATGTACGGGCACTTAAGCCATTAAGCCGTTACTGAGCATACAGTAAAAGCTGTTCACGCTAAGCTAGTCATCCATCAGCTCGCCTGGAATGAAAATCTTTCCCAACTGCAGAAAAACTTTAGCTAAAGCCTCGCCTGGAAGCAGCCCCTGAAACACAATTGACAATCCAGGAATGAATTCACATTTGAGTGTCTAAACTTGCTCCCTGTGTTATTAGTGATGGGGATGGCATTCAGGGCAAAAAGTGTTCATTATGAGGCAGAATTGTACCATAGGTATGCATTCCAAGCAAAACACAATGACAGTGGAATTTGTCCTTCTTGAAAATATCAGTGCAGTACAATATGCTGTAATGGATGGCAGGAGAGAACTGAACGTTTTGAATAAATTGAGGTAGAGGCCTTAAAAACATAGCAACCTTGCACTGACAGCTGTCTCAAATGGAGGTTTTTGGTGGTCTTTGTACAAGATTCAGGAAAAGTTAGTTTAACTGGTCCTTATTTGAAACATAGAGGAACATGCTGGCATTCAAAATTATAACCTCTTTTCAATGAGGTATTATACTTAGCAGTAAATTTTGTTTTCTACTTTAGCTGTCGTCTGAAATCAGTCAGTGTTACTCTGCAATGTTGGATACAGTTTTTCAGTGCCTGCAGCAAGGCCTCTGACTGACTTGGTAAAACTGTAAATACTTAAAGATTGAACAATTAAGTGTGAAATATACAAATGACAATTCAACATCTAAATATCACAATATCAGAAAATAATGCCTACCATGCTAATGTGATTGTAGGAAACATAAACAACCCTATTTTCATTATCAGCACCATTGCAAATCTTGCCAAATAGCATTTTACCACTTCTTTAGCAGCATGCAAATCAGCTGTGATATTCTGACATTTTGTAGTAAAAATAGAGACAGGAAACACATACAATACTTGCACGGATGAGACTCAAAATGTTAAAGTAAGCAATACAGTGTCATCTAAATGAGAAAGTGCTTTATGCCATGTAATGTATCAATCTAGAAAAACTGATCTGTCTCCCTCAGAGTTGGCTCCTGTTATGCACACCCACCCCAACTCCACACACACAATATCCAACATAATCAAATCTCAACAGCCACAATATGTATGCAAACCAGAAAATAAAACCTACGCCTTCTGTCTGTGTTTTCACTGTTCACTGTTTCCACTGGCTCCCTGCAAAGTCCTGCTTCTAACCTACAAGATATTACCCATCCCTGCTCCTCAATATACTGTCTGACTTATTGACTCACTCCCTGTAAGCCCAACTCTTCTGTTCACTCTCAGGTTGCAGGACAGCTAGGAAATCTATATATCAGAAAGGAAACCGGTAGGGGGGCAGAGTCTTTCCTGTAGGGCCTCCTACCTCTGGAACAAGCTTCTTGTCCTTGTCGATGATTCAGACTCGACAGTTTTCAAAACCACACTCAAGAACTGAAATTCAGCACTGCTTGCAACCTGCAGCCTGTGCTTCACTTTCCTCTCCTGCAGACTGTGCTGGTATTGTTGGCTGACTGGATGTGATTAGTGGATATGCTGTTGTGTGTGTGTGTGTGTGTGTGTGTGGACACAGGCAGTGATATACTGTACACATGCGCAGTCACATTCTCCCTCTGTCTCCCTCTCATGCAAATTAGTTCAGTCTTTACTGCAGCTGCATTTGTCCTATATCTTATTTTGTATCTTTTGATTTTGTATTTATATCAGCATTTTCGTTGCTTTTCAAACCTTAATGGTGTTCTAGAAATATACTTACCATGACGTGACTTACTGTTTCCTCTTTGACCTCATCCCCCGAGCAATTAAAGCATTATTTCAGGAAAACTCTTCAACCTGGACTTTACTTTTCAACCCTATCACTAGCTAATAATGTGACTCTAGGGATGGCACTATTGGTAGGTTGTTCGGTCCAGCACTATGGTCCAGACTGACACATTTTAACAACAACAGGATGGACTGCCATGACTTTTCCTCTTGCACCACTTTGTGTTTACTGCTAATTAGCAAATATTAGCATGCAAACACGCTAAACTAAGATGGTGAACATGGTTAACATTATACCTGCTAAACATAAGATGTAGAATCTAAGAAGAACATTTGATAGCATTGTCATTGTGAGCATGTTAGCATGCTGATGTTGCCATTTAGCTCAAAGCACTGCTGTGCCTAAGTACAGCCTCACCGAGACGCCAGCGTGTCTGTAGACTCTTAGTCTTGTTAAACATTCAGTGCCAATGTTTTTAAAATTCTTTCTTTCTACAAAATCTGCCAATGGCAATTACAGTATTATTAATATTAGCATAGATCATGGTTATTGAATGACTATGACTAGGGTATGTTAGGCAACTAAAACACTTAAAGGAAAGATTGAAGTCATGGTTTAAAAAGAAGTGCAAATCAATCACAGGTCTGTGACGAGACACAAACTGTGGTCCTCTATGTAAAAGACAGACAGGACCATCCACCACCCCAACCTCTACACCCGTTTTGCCCGCCTTGTTCCATAAAGGGCACACTATTTCCTGCATTGGCACTGGACGTAAATCATGACCAGCAGAATAGTCCAGCATGAACATAAGTCATAGAGATAGCAGGCAGCATTTTCCAGGCGTTTGGCATCATGCTGATTGGTTCTGATTGAAACAATGCCTGGTAACCTCACTGTAGCGCCACATAATGTACCTCCAACCGAAAATGCGATTCCAACATGTCCAATGAAAACAGAAGCACTCACAGAGGACTAACACATGTATTTACATAACTGTGATTTCACAACTTGTTTACTTTATGACTGACAAACGTCTGCCTTATTCAAACTGAAAAGTAGTCAAGTTGTATCAGTAAAATGGGAATATTTACGCAAGGTGTAAAGTATGACTATAAACTTGCACTACCTTAGCTATGCCATCATATGGTTCCTAGAATAGTCATGAGATAGATTTCCATATTTTACACTGCAGCTGGTGTCTTTTCTTTTCAGTCACTGGCTTCTCTTCTTGGCTGCTTCAGAAGAACGTCTGTATTTGTGCTGTAATCCCAAACCACAAATCCCTGTAGACGCTCGCTGCTGCTAGGCCACCATGATGAGTCTGCAGTCCATGAGGTCCAGGATTTGTCTGGGAATCCAGAGCTCTCAATTAAATCTTAAAGAGTGGTTGCTGCAGAGTATGTATGATGACAATGGTGCTTCGGAGACTTCTCTGAATGTGGTCTGCTTTGTGTGTGTGGGTGTCCCTTGGCTGAGAAGACCCAGTTATCTGAATTACTGGTCTAAACTGCAACTTAAAAGATGGTTATCTTCCACTTTTCTTATATTGGCATACAGTGATTGAGAGGACACAGTAAGATGTGTTTTTAGTTTTGTTTCCTGGTAATCTTGACATAGCAAGTTTGTTTTTTAGCTCACAAAATAACTGATTTAAATTAAATGTAAATTATAAATAAAGCTCACCATTAGAGATAGGGTAAGGAGCTCAGACATCTGCAGTAGAGCCGCTGCTTCTTCACATTGAAAGGAGCCAGTTGAGGTGGTTCTGGCATCTAATCAGGATGCCTGCTGGGCGCCTCCCTTTGGAGGTTTTCCAGGCACGTCCGACTCGTAGGAGACTCCAAGGTAGACCCAGAACATGCTGGAGAGATGATATATGTCATCTGGCTTGGGGGTGTCTCGGGATCCACCAGGAGGAGCTGGAAAACGTTGGGATGTCTGGATTGCCTTGCTTAGCCTGCTGCCACTGCGACCCGGCCCTGGAGTGTCGCTATTGTCACATATATTGAAGTTGTGGAAAGTATTATTTTCTGTGAATAATGATCCAAAAATGATGAATTGATCATATAATATTATCATTGTTATTATCCGAGAGGTCAAGATAAAACAAAACGGGTGAAATAATTAAATTAATTAATTGAAAAAACTGTTCTGTCCAGCTTTCCAAACACTTGTTTTTTTCCCCAGTAAATAATCATAGGTAGAGTTTTAGTGATTCACTTCATAGTGTTTCAGTGGATCTCCGATTTGTAGCCATACTGGAGGCTAAGTGATAGCTTGAGCTCAGTGGAAAGTCTAAACCTAGGCTTGTTTTGTTGGACTCACACAGAGTGGGGACACTGGCTCAGTATATGTTAAACCTAACGACCAGTCCAAGGCGAATTAATTAAGCAAATTAAGACACTTCATATAGGGAGTTAATTAAAAGTGCTTTACATTATGCACAAAATACAATAAATATAAAATACAGCGCAGGACAAACACAAGTTTGAAAAGAAATTTACATTTAATAATGTTGAGTAGGGTATTTATCAATCCTATACATAATGGCATAGCTCTGCAACCCCCACCCCCTCAAAAGGGGCCAGTAAAGAAAATGTAGGAATCGATGGATACATTTCAATTATATTAAAGTTATAAATGACATTACACATTACAAATAACATATTTATTCAGGTTCTATTCTTCAACTGAAAGGCACAACATGAGCATTATAATTCCATATATTCAGTATTAGTTAGAATACAATAAATAGTGTATAAATGAATGAAAATATATATAGCCTGATGTCATTCAGTTTCTGTGCTTCACTGTCCTAACAAACCACAATTCTCAGGTGTTGCATCAGCAGGAAGATGTCAAAAGAAGCAAAGTCCACAGTGTACTTTTCCACTCTGCTAATAGGCCACAGAAGCCAAAGTTTTGAACAAACCTGTGCTCAAGAAAAGGTATGCCTCAAGTCATCTTTATGTATCATCAATTAGCCCAGGATAGAAACAGTCCAGAGGTGCCGGTGTCAGTCTGCCTGGTCCCAGATGACTGATGAGTCAATCTACCACACAAAACTGTCTAGACTGAAATTCTGATGAGTCAAATTTGATGTTCCAACAAAAACATTGACTTTTAACAATTTTGACGGTGAAGGAAATGAGAATTGATCTGTGTTGAGTCAGAGGCGGTAATCTGCTACACGCTCAGTTAAGATAACATCTAATATTGATGCTACGGATTACAGATCCTGTGACATGCATCATGTGTGTCAATAATAAATTCTGTATTAGGTTTGTATAATGCAAGCACCAATTAGTAGGTCGAAATCTTTGAGCATCCTTGTTATGAAGCTCTAACGGTGGTTGCTGACCATATACATCCTTCAGATTGACTGTTCGATAAACCCCACCCCCGAATAGCATTTATCAAGTCATAGCGTAGCAATTTAGGCCTGTCAATCTAAGGAATTCTCCACATGTGGAAGCAGTGTGCATGGGGCTCTAATTAGAGCCATTCTTTGTATCTCAAGAGTTTTGAGGGTATTTTTTTAGCCTTTCCAAAAACAAAAAATACAAGAGCAAAAGTGTAAGGGATGGGTTAAACTGTGTGTTTATCTGCTCTGATGTAAGCCGCAAATGCCTGGCTAACTAGCTTAGTAGTAACCAAGCGTTACTTGTTCCAATCAAGCACTACCTGTTCAGGACTGACACATCCGCTGTGTGGGAGCCAAGACGCTACTAGTTTAGAGTTTAGAGTAACAATGTCTGTCTGTCCGGCTCTTTTTTTGGTTTAGGGAAGTTTACCAGCCAAACTTGTGTTTCATATTTCTTTGTTTGCTAAACTCATATTCCTCATCCTCAAATGTTTTTTCTCTTCTAAAAGTGAAGCGTACTGTTTGAAAATACAAACATGAAAGCATAAATTCAATTACTGTTTCGCTTGTCCAAGTATGTTTTTCTCTACCAAGAATATCTGAACCATTCAAGATTTATGTTAGAACGAATAACTTTTTAATTACATTTAAATGTTTTAAACCATGCCTAGCTCTGTTCTGAAATACACAGTATCATGTATTTTGCCATCAAGCACAAATTAAAGACCCTTTTACAAGGCTCTCATTTTTAAAACCAGTCAGTCTGGGAATTTAAATAAAGTTAGTGTTAGCATTAGCTTGCACTAATGTTACTGTAGCACCCACTCATCTACAGTAAGCAGAGGCATTAAGACAACTTTTAGCTTTACAGCAAAGTGAGAAAAGCTGCAGATACTGTCTGTCTGTCTGTCTTTTTTTTTCTGTCAAGTCTGAGCACTGATATAGTTTGAGGGTGCAAGACGGTTTGCCTTTAAAATCTCACCTTGATGATTTCCCTTTTGTTTCCTCTGCATGAGGAAAATAACAAAATTATACCTTTATGCCTGAATCTCAGTAATGAGCTAAACTTTTTTTTTTACAGATAAACTAGTGGGTGGAGTGAATGTATGTATGATGAGCTGTGGAAGTGTTTTCCTCAGCCCATTTTGGTGACGCGTGATTTCAGAAACCGTTCCCCTGATTTTATCCTGTGAATGATATGTGTTTGACAGCATTCACAAAACAGCAAACTGAGTGGCCTAAGGTGTGCAGGAAGTTCAACAATGATATCTCTTAATATTGAGGCACAATCAGGATCCTCGCCATCATCTATGCGTATTATTAACCTACATGGAAAAGTGGGAATTAGCGAATGAAAATGTTGGAGGTTACAAAAGGATTACACTCAAAACTTGATTGCACTTGAACACTTGATAATGGTAAAATGACATTTTTGCATAGTGCAGGCAGAGATCAGCGAAACACACAAGCAGATAGGAAAGACTTAATGCTGAGTGGTTGTAACTCAGATAATTGTATCCACATAATAGAATGTTTTCTATGCTTCGATGAGAGGCTTTTCGATCAGCAGTAGAAAAAAAATGCTGTTGACGTCACAGGATTTCTTGTCCAATCTGAGGAAACATCTGCCTCATTTAAGGCAAATGTATGTTTTCTGCAACTGTGCAGCGTTTGCATTGTACCATTTACCACTAACAGCAGTGCAGTTCATCAACTGAGGATGAATGGTCCAGTAGAAACTATTAACTGTTTTGAAAAATAACTCACACTGAAATGAAATACTTTTCAAAGCTTTGCCTCGCCAGGCAGGTTCACCTCAAACCAAAAACACGCTTTTATTCAAAATGTATTCAAATTTTTTACATTTTCAGAGATAATTTAATTCCATTTTGCAATACTCTGTGCAATAGTTCACTCTACTCAAAGTATAAACTGAAGATTGTGAATATTTTCTGAGGACAAACAGCTTTACAAAACTACTGAAGTAGCATTTTCTGTATTCATTCTAAATTATTTGGATGTCATGAAAAAAAAACGTCCTTTTTCGTAGGAAAGCTTCTGGCTTAATATTACTCGGGGTGCTATCTATCTTCATGCTGAGGTGAGTATCAATTAGGTGAGCCAACCATGTAATTGATTTCCACCCTGTTACCTTTAGCTCTGGTATTTGTGATGTTAAGACAGCGCTGCTGTTGCCTGTCTTTTTCCGCCGCCTTGTGTCAACACCTCCACACGTACACGCACTTTATTACAATCATGGGAATAAACATGATCTATGTAATCCATTTAGGCCACATGAGCCGCTGCTCATTGTGATTTCATTAACTTACGCTGCACACGGGCACGAGATGGACACCGGGTCATTACCAAGTCACTATTACAGCCATTATAATAAAATCAGATATGAGAACAAATTACATTTTTGTCCAATCTAAATGAGTGTCTGATCTGCAGTGACTGCTGCCTGACCAGCCATTCCTCTCACGTAATAGGAAAAGGTTGTATGCACCCCTTGCTCTTGGCAATTTGAATAATTCACTCAGATGTGTGGATGCGATTGGTCCTGCGACCTGTGTCTGTGCGGTCTTCCTCACTGTATGCGCTGAAGAGATAAGAACGTGAATCACAGACAAGAGATACCTCAGGGAGGCTTGAGGAGCAGAGCAGAGAGGGGCAACCCGGGGTCAACTACCTGCCCAAGAATGACAACTCCTGCCAAGGAGATGTGGGGAACTTACAAGATAAGTCTGTTTTTTTTGATGGGTCGAGTTTTGAGAGAATATGATAAGCTGGGATTTTAAGGTTTTATGCCTCTATCTGACTCTACATGTTGAGAAGAAAATGAAACCAATCCTAAACTGTGCCATAACAAATCTGAGCCAAGAATGATGAGAGAGCAAATCGCAGGAATGTCAGAGAACAAGTCAGAAGTAGAAATGCTTGTAAGGAATAATTTTCAGAGCTGTGATTACTTTCACCAGTAAGATATTTGCATGTCTCTTTCCTCACTCAATACATCAAGGGGCTGAATGGTTTCATTTCAGGTATTCTTATTAAATCCAGTCTAGTAGATTCATGGCTTAGTCTGCAGCTGCTTAATTTGGATGACATTATGTGAAATTAGCCAAATATCTCATTTCTTGCCTGTGTTTTGTGCACCAGCTGTCTTTTCAACTTTTCTTACTAACAGTGCTAGTAATATTTTAGCCCAAGACCACCCCATGTTCCTATCTTTGTAATAAAAACCATATTGATGTTGGATAGAATTTTTATTTTGTGTAAAAACTGCAAGTATCTTTGTATTGCCCGTAACACTGTAATCATGAAAATGAGATTGCATGAAATGGACAGGCAACTGCAGCAACACAATGGTAAACACTGGTGTGTTTTTCCACTGATAATCGTGACAGAGGAAAACATGTTCTGTAAAAGATCATAGCTTTGATTGCAAGACACCCCGCGCTCTTCATGTACACTGCGCTAAGATGAAATTCCTGCAGAAAGATAAGTGTGAGTCTGTTCACTTGGATGTCATTCATAAAGGCAGTGGCCCACAGAGAAAAAGGAAAATGAATTCTGACTAGAGGATGGAGTGATGAATGTACGCCATCCTCTTTAATATTCTGTCAACATAAACTATGAAGGGTTACTCGTGGAAATAAAGAGGCAGGAAGGGAGGTAATTTTACTTGCAGCCTGCAGGTCCAATAATTTGTTTTGTGGTCCTTCTGGGTTCTCACGTACTCTAAAGGCAGAGCTGCTCAATGCTTCAAGGTTAACACTGAAGTACTGTTTTCATCCGCACATTCCTGGAAAAGCAGAGTGCCTCAGTTACTAAAAGCTCCTGTCTCTGTCTGCTGCTCTCTCTGTGTGTGTGTGTGTGTGTGTGTGCATGTGTGTACATGTGTATGTGCGTGCAAATGAGTGTGTGTGCTCATGTGCGCCTTTTCTTTCTGCCTGCACACATGCACCATCTAGCAAAAGGCCCCTCTGTTCCCTGAAGTGGAGAAAGGAATGTTATTCCACCACAAACTGTTGCGAATATAAACACAGGGACGCGCATCAGGCTAAGTTATGCTAAATCTCAGTCACGCTATCATAGAGGGTTACCTTGAAGGACCTCTGTACAGTAGGTGTGTGTGATTCAACTTTTTCCTGTGTCATAGATCATACACTGATAAGCTACCCAGTGACTTTCTGCATGTTGTTACCACCAGAGGTGAAACTGACAAGATTACAGCGAGGTGGAAAGCCTCTTACACTGGCCGACAGGAAACATCAAGGCCAACCTGAAATGTGTGGAATTAGTATCACATCTTACCAATAACAGGTCTACCTGACATGACAACTTTGAATTCTTATCCATGTGAGAAGTTGCTGCTGGAAGTTGTTTGATCATTACTGAACAACAACAACAAAAAAAATCCTCATTGAAAAAGTGTGGGCAAAAAAAAGAGTCAGCAGTAGGAGTTACCTTGATGCTATCAATGACAGTGAGTCTGGAAATTCTAGCATCATAAGGATGAGTAATATAGCATTATTTCTCTATTTGGTGCATCTTTTCTTTCCCCGATGCCTGACTGATCTGAGGGTTTCTGCTCTTTGATCGGAGGAACTGAAATGTTGACAAGCGCCTTTTTGTTCACTTGCCCATTTCCCTGCGATTCCAGACTTTTCAGATACAGAGTGTTGAGCAAATTAGCTTGCTGCCTGTCATCCCACCTATCAGAGAAAGATAGGAGGTAGGTAGGCCCTATGTCAGTGATGTTGTATGTGACAGTTTGACAGCTGAAAATGCTATTACCAGGATGCCGGTTTTCCTTCCATCTGTGCTGTTATCCTCTAACTTCTTTGGCTAAATTTTTTTCCTGCCACAGTCATCGTGTACTTTGCATTGATTATGTTTCTGCTTGAGTGCAATAAGGCAAAAGGAAGACTGTCTCTTTTCTGTGGGAAATGACATTGCCTCTTAATGCCCAGTGAACTTGTTTCAGAAGAATTAGTCTTTGTCCAACATACTTACTTACTTAAAAATCTTACTTTGACAAGAAATTCTTAACTCAAGGTCCCCTTACTGTCTTTTTCTGAAGCTTTCAGTGTTTTTTCAAACATTTTGCACTGTTATTAAGTAACCATACTTAGGCCATGTGATAACAACTATCCATGACAACTGAGCAAACTCCATCCGCTAAAAAAGACCATGAGACACCGTTCAAAGCTTTGGGAAAAGGATTTTTGTCAACTTTTGTTCCAAGGTCAGGAATGAACTTCCATGTTGTATAATGTTGCTATTGCGCCTTTATTTTTCGAGGCCTGGCAACACAAAAAAGTCAAACTTCATACCTAACATACCAAATTATGTCCATGGCTATTTCTTTTCCAATATAAATCCGCCTCTTTAATAATTCACTGTTCTGTCAGCAAGCAATGTTAACACAAATTTCAGATATACTGTAACTGCAGAAAAAGAATGACTCATATCTCACTTGTCTCTCCCTGCATGTGTGCTTTTATGCCAAACTGATTCTTGTCAAGACATGTAGGAAAATCAAAGCATGTTATTAAACTGATACAATCAATGTACTGTAGATGGAATATTGAGATGTGCCAATCGACTAATGATGAGCATTAGACCACTGCGGCTCAAATGGTCTAAACTGTGTTACACTCATTACAAGGGTGGTTCAAGTTTCAAATCTCTTACTGTTTCTGTTTTTACACAAAAACATGATACAATGTTTTTGCATCTGAGTTATACGAAGTAATTTAGGGCTGGGAAATAAGTCAATATCATTATTGATCGGCTGTCAGTCATGTGTAAAGAGTTTTGTCTGATGTAATTTAACAGTCGACCACAGTTCATGCACTGAACATCAATTTAGTGCTGAAACGATTAACCGGTTAGTCGATCGACAGAAAAATTAATCTGCAACTTTTTTGTCGACAAAAATTCCAAAGATTTTCTGGATTCAGGTTATTGAGTGTGAAGATTTGCTGCTTTTCTCTGTTTTACATCAGGACTGTTGGTCAGACAAGAGAAGACATCTGAAGACGTTACCTTGAGGTTTAGGAATTTTTGAGCAGGTGAAATTATATTCATTATTTTCTGGATTCATTATTTAATCGTTTTGCCTATAAAATGTCCACAGCCTAAGATGATGTATTTAGACAGCTTGTTTATTTTGACCAGCAGTCCAAAACCCAAAGATATTCAGTTTACTGTCATATATGACAAAGACAAGCATAAAATCCTCAAATTTGAGCAGTTGGAACCAGCAAATGTTTTGCATTTTTGGCTGAAAAATAACAGGAGTGATTTATCTATGATCCAAATAGTTGTAGATTTATTTTCTGTTGGACAACGAATTGATTTATCGACTAATGGTTACAGCTCTAGTTGCAGCCCTACTGAACATCAATTTGAAAATGTTATATGTGAATTTTCATACATTTGCCATGTGGTAACAAGCACAGAGTTAAGTGATATAATGATGTATACCATGAGAACGTAAATTTGTCAAGCATCAGAGATTTTCCAATACTGTTTATACCGTGGCATATATCCCTGTAATAGTTCTGGTTGTATTAGGTATTAGGTTGTGGGCACTGTTGTGAATCAGTGAGCACCTTAATTTTTCAGGTTTTTATTTCACTAGATTAGCAAAAATTTGATTTTCTAGTAAAATATGCAGACAATTTAAACTTCATCAAGATAAATGACGATACATTGATATCGTGATTAAATAATGGTTTATAATGGTTTATTGATTTTGGCAATTTTTTTTTAAACTAATATTATGACACTGATTTTAGGGTACACATTGTTTGTAGTGTTGGCTAAGGTTTATTTAAGGGTTATTCAAAAAATATATTCAAAACTGTGGCATAGTCTGCTACATTGTGAAAAAGGTATAAAGTTTAGAAAGTATACGAAAAAGTTCGGCTAAGAAATGCATTTAGATGGGCTGAAAGAGTTGATACACAGAAGGATAAGAGTCTATCTAATCTTCCCCAACATTATTCCATTAAAAGTTTTCATTATTGTCACACTCAGTGCCACTTTATCATTGATTTTGTGACATATTTATACAGACTCGTCTGCTGAATTTCCATGTAGTGAAATTCTTTCTATTATACTTAAAGTTTGTTAAAGCAGATCTACCTATAGAGGACCTTGCTCCCATATAGCAACATGTAAGCTGAAGTCCATATCTCTCCTGGTTATTGCCATGGTGTGCATCGCTTCTGCCTCCCCCACTATGTGCGTCATCCCTTGGATGAATGTCTGAGGTGTTGAGAAGTTAATAATGTAGTGTTACGATACTGCTTGAATTAAAAACATGTTTTGAACTGTTTTTAATTAAAAAAAAGAAAGTTGGTTTGCTTACAATACAAGTCTTACAAAGTGGATTTTGAATTATTATAATGAAACTAATTCACAAAAAATAACTTTCACATTTGCAAGTTGGTTTATGACTTTGAATTTGTGCAAGTATGAATATTGAAATATGTACAGACATTTGTGGTCCCCCAAAGCATAAATCCTAGTGACTTTTATGATCTCCTGACTTTTCATCTTGTGCCAACAGCAGGTCAAAGTTTTCACTTATCCTGTAAAATATCTCAACATCGAAGTTTTGTACCCAGAGAATGAATCCTTATGACGTTGGTGATCCCTGACTTTTTCTCTAGTGCCACCATGTGGTTCACATTTGTGGTTTTAAGTGAAATTGACATTCATGTTCCCCAAAGGATGAATTGTATTAACTTTTAACTTTTTACATAGCGCCATCATCAGGTCAAAATTTTTAATTGTCTTATACTTTGGATTAAGACTAAATATCTTCAAAACAAATGACATTCCCATCATCCTCCGTTGTACTTTGTGTTAAGCGCTAATTAGGAAATGTTAGGATGCTACATGGTAAACACGGTAAACAATATACCTGCTAAACATTAGCATGTTAGCTTTGTCATTGTGAGCATCATGCTGAAATTTGTACAGCTTCACAGAGCTGGTAGCATGGCTATCGACTCTTAGTCTTGTTTAGTACAAGATGATGACGCTGTGTGCACTATGACAGCAAAAAAAATAGTAATTCAGAATTTTGCCAGATTAATCTTCCATAGACCTATGGAGCAGTTTCTTCCTGCATAAATGTACAATTTGTTCTATTTCCCCTTCATGCTGTCTATTTGACATTACATAGATACAACACAATGTCATCATGAAAAAAGTAGAAAACCCATGCTGTGTAGCTTAACTGACTCATTTGTTCAGTCAGTTGAACACAGTCACTTCCTAGCTTGAAATTCTTTTATTGAGTGTTCAACAATGTATATTTGATAACATTGGAGTAAGTGAATAATTGGGACCAGGGCATGCAGAGAAACCAGCACTGCATTCTTTCTGGCATGGCAGGTAGACCACAGATTTTCTTTATGTTAATGTTCTGCTCTTTGAGTCTTTGTCATCCAGTGTTTCAGTGGTTGGACCAAACTGGATCACAGCTAACATTTGAAACACTTTTTTAGACTATTCAAATGCAGCACCCCTCTGTTTTACCCTTCATCCCATGTGTTTTTCTCATTATGTCCCCAGGATGTGACACTGGTCAGGGGGCTACTTCCACTAGCCAATAAAATAAAAACCATTATACACGCACACACCAAACACACTATCTAATCACGCAATATATCATGCATTATTAAGCAGGGGTTTGAATAAAACATAAAGGTTAGTGTTTCCCAAATTATTCTCACAGGAAAAGGGGAAAAAAAAAACTGCGAACATATTTGTATGGTGCTGTCCTGCAGCTTGAATTAATAGGACTTAGGATTTAATGTTCTGCTTTCAACAGTAAAGCATGTTTTTCAGTGGTCATCTGCTACATACACATAACATATATTCATTTGTTGGTTCCTAGTCCCAGAAGGTGAAAGATTTTACACAAACCTTTGCAAAAGTCACTTTTTAACATTGGTATATCTTTGTAACTGTGACTCAGGAGATTTGGAAACATTTGATTTAAAGACCCCTTGGTATCAAAGTAAAATACTGTGTTGGAAATTGCTCTTTCCATTAACCATGGGGTAAGATAAAGGCAGTAGGAAAACAGCAGAGGACAGAGGCTAATATTACCTCTAGGAAATATAGTTGTTTCACAGTTTAACAGAGATTTACCGTTCAATGATTATGCTCCCCAGAGACAGGGCCACCTTTGAGTAAGACACAAAATGAGATAGAGCTCTCATCAATAAGTAATTGGAGATCAGCTTAGTGTTTGTTGGTGGGAAACTGGTGGCTAATCAAAGGGAGTTAAAGTATTGGCTGTTTAAGGCGTTAAGGAAAACGAATGATGTGTGAAGGACACTGTGATGAACATCACAGATGTGAGAGACAAACACATGTATCTGTACTTAAACTGGCTTTAAAAATTCATGGGAGGCTGTTCACTCCACTGTAATTTATTTCTTTTTTGTTTGACATTGACTATTTATTCAGCCAAACCCAAGCATGAATTTGAGAAATAGCAAAAGCTTGTGAAATTTTGAAAGAAATAGTGCATGAAAAAGATTCGTTATGAATGACACATTAATGGTCTGTCTTTTCTAATGAAATTTGAATGACATGTTGTGGTTATGTTTGTGGGTGTGTGGTCAACGCCACAACATGAATTAACATTAACAATGGTACAACTCAGCCAGAGCAGATCTGTGTTGTATTTTATCCAAGGTCAAAATATGTTAGCATTGATGCTAGTGGAACCATTGTTAAGTCTCACTGTCAGTCTATTCAGTCATTGCTGTGCTGGAAATACAGACAGGCCCAGCTTGAATAAAGACCCATCCTCTGGTAAGCACCAAATCGCTGCTCTGTAGACAGAGTTGAATTTCAATATGGGCAAAACATATCACAGTTGACACAGGCAAATTGAAAGCATAGGTTGTAGTGCATATGCGACACTGTCCCCAGCTGGGGTAACCAAATGATTCCCCCGCTCCCCAGCTCAGGAGTGGAGAAGAAGCCTCATAAATGAATGATGCAATGTGCCCTCTGGCGGACATGTTGGAGGTCCACTGCTTTTGGCATCAACAGCTGAGAACAGCTGATCCCATTTGTATGGGCAAGCTTATGACTTGGCTGCCTCAACAATATGGAATAGACATTGCTAATTTCTGTGATGTTTCTAGTTGGGGCCTGATGATTTAATTACATTTGTAATATTGTCCGCCTGCTGCATTTCAACGGTAAGATGGCTCCAGACTAACTTTCTAAAATGCATTTATAAAGAACTTTGATGCCTTAAGCAATAATCACTCTTGTTATTATGGTTGTATGATGATGTTGTTTTTAATCACTATATGAAAACATTCAGGCATCATTTAAATGTAATATAATTAGGGTAATTAAGAAAAATAGGACTTGAGGGCATGTATTATCTTATGGAGGTATTCATTAGGAATGATTTTTGTTAGTCATTTGCTACTCACTGAAAATTCTGAAATGGCATGAATTCTGTGATGGATGGTAGTTTTCTTATCTATTTCCTTAACCTCTCTGTTTTGCTCTGAATGAAATAGTCTTGAGTCTTGAAACACCTTCGCTGCAATAACTACAGCTCTTTCTTCCCCACGCTCTCCTTCTGTTGGGCAAGAGTGCGCTAGTTTTGAGAATCATTATGTCTGCCTAAGAGAGGTTGTGTTTTCATCCTAATCATTTGTCTGATAGCTCACAGGATATCTCAAAAACTATTTAGAAAATTCCAAGGAAATTTGGTAGAGTTAGGCCATGAAAGGAAATTAAAAGTTTTTAGTGGGAATAACACCATCAAGTGACCTATTTGGATATATGTGTTGGACCACAGACTTCAGGTAACAGCTGAGTTTCTATGTATTGCAATTCAGGAGATATGAGCAAAAACATAAGGCTTTAAGAATGGCAGGTGTGCTACCAGTTACAATAGGTGGCAAGCAAGATTTAGTAGCTCCAGAATCAGCACCATGGACAGCGCTCTGCGTTGTGCTTTTTGTTCACTGGTAGGTGCTGCAGGATTTTTCACCTTAGCCTTCCACTTGGAGTTAAATGAGCAGATGGAGATGGCAATAGTCAGGTTTCCATCCAAATTTAGCGCAGATTTTAACAGAATTTTCAGAAAATTGGCAAAAAAAAATGCTAATTGGTGTGCTTTTCCATCCACTACCACTACAGTTGGTGGCACTGATTCTCCAATTGGGTGTCATTAAACCATTACAGAAGAAGAGGGAGCAACAAGATGACATTATTAAAGGTTTTGGCCAGCACTACTGAAAGTCACTCTGACCTGTGAAAAAACTGTTTACTACACATGTAGTTCTGTGATGAAGCAGTGTCCAGGAGTTCATCTGAAGCTTGTTTAGCCAGGCTGAGCAGTATTCTATGAGACTTTGTTTTGGCATTTGGTAATGTGAAAAATCTGAGGTCTGATTTTTTTCACTTATTACATCTTCTGCTATAAAAAAAATTATTGAAAGAATTTTCCTTTTAAATTACAGTATAAGCCACAGATTGCCCTTGGTTGTGATGTGACATTCCATCTGTGTTAGTCTAACCAGAAACACAAGTACCTCTCACTGAAGGGTCAAACGTCCAGGAAGAGGAGCCCAATCTCACTCGTTCATTATTCTCAATACATTTACATTATATTATAAAACTCCTGGTCTGCCTCACTGCTTAGTCTGTCAATAATGTGTGGTCCTGGCATGCAACAAGGCAGCTCTGGCTCTTCTTCAGTAGTAGACATGTTGCCTAACAAGATCCTCTGCTCTCCTCTGCAGCAGGTACCCACACATGTTGGTTCTGCTCTGACAGGTAACCCATCTGACATTCAAATGGAGACTTCCTTGTGAACAAGACCTGTGGGGTATTTGCAAGTGCATTGATCCAACAAGAGCTAGGATTTCCAAGTGGATGGATTGGATGCAGCCAGGCAGTGCAAACGTGGTTTCTCCTGATTAGCCCTCTCAATCTGCTAGTTCAACTGAGAGTAGAAGGCCAAGGGGGGAAATGCAGTAACACTTGAGAAAAGAAAGCCCAGAAATTAGAGAGGAACTGAGGGCCAATAAAGAGACAGCATTCTGTGGAACCCCATGCAATAGTGGGTCATTAGGGCTGCTGCATCATGAGTATAAATGTTATCGCTTTGGAGAAGCTATCCACAATGACCACCATGAATTTTCCCGGCTGACAGAAGAAGACCAGAAATGGAAGTCCTCAGCAACTAATCATTCCCTTAGCCTGAATAAAGCTACATTTGTGCTCTGTGAAGGCCTGGTCTGTTTCTAGAGTTCAACAGCAGCAGATAGGGATCTTAGTAAGTGAATTAAAGCTTCCCACTGAGCAACTGGTAGAAACTGGTGAACCCCATTACGCACTAATCCAATTTTACAGAGTTGGATTGGGGCCATTCCAAGACTGCATTTACCTCTTCTGGCTCCACACGCATTCAGGATGCATCACAGGAAGAAGACACAGCAGTATAAAATTCTTTCAGCCACTTTGGCTTGAGGAATAGTTGTTGTCCAGAAGTGTTTTGAGTACAGGACCGATGCTGAACATCCTCGTGTTTGTTCTGGGGAATATGCCCGGATGATGTCCATGAACACAAATACAAACCTTGGCATTTGCCATGCTGGAGAAAAGGAGCAGGTATTCACAGTGACAACAGGAGTGATGTGTCTCTCCTTGGATGTGCACAAGGTTACACATCCAGGGGAGTTATGCTGATCAGTCTTGGTAAATAGTGGCTCCCTGGAGATGCTCATATGCAGACACCAGCTGTGGGAGAAGACACTGATTTTTAATATTATGCAGGGGGCAATAATCAATACAGTGATGGACCTTGCCAGTGCTTATGACTACAAAGTGAGGTAGGTGAGAAAAAGAACCACATGCCAGCAGCTTTTTTGATATGTTCTTAAATTTCAGCTATCTTTAGGGTAGAGACAAGATGATAGTAGAGTCATAGGGAGGGTGCAGAGGGCAAGAAGTCACCCATTAGTTCCTGAAGAACTCATGCACTTCTTCATGCTCTGGAGGCACACCAGGCACACTGGTCTAGCTAACAGCCTTGGAGTGGAAAGCAGACCATGGGAGGCCTCTTGGACACAATTGACACTCCTGCAGCTACCCAACAGTCCATATAGCCATAAATATCCCTGGACCAGGAGACACCCAGGGGGATGGACCAGATGAAATGATATAGTCTTCTGGTGACAACTGACTTTAACTGACACCAATGGACATTCATCAAGGGCAGTGACCTTAATGGCTCCCTTCAGACAGCAGAAGTGAATTCCCCTCTCCCCACTCAGGAATACCGGGCATTATGGGCACCTGACCTAGTCATAGACCATAGTGTTAAGGGGACTTGAATCACACCAACTTATTAGGCGAATATTACATTATAGAGTATATCATCAGTAACTTGGTGCCTGCATCACCTGCCCCACCTGAACCACTCGCAAAACCCTAAGAAAATCACCATTTAATATCTACATTAGGAATTAATTCAGGTTATACTGTTTGTCTAAGTTCAATTTGATGGCTAGGTATTTTGTATTACAATTTTTTTATAACAAAATCTGTACACTATATGCTATAATGTTTCCCCATAGTGAATGTGAATGTGAATTCCATTGCCTTTTTAGCTCTTTATTTTCAAAGCATTTATACTCTAGTGCAAATCTCATAGAAACTTTCCATCCTAACCCCTTATTCAAAAAACAAAGTGTTACACAACTGAAACAGATATTTCAATGATTTGAATAAATTCCTCTGCTGGAGTCCTCAGATTTTTTTGATTTTTTTCTGAAAAACTTCAAATGCATGTGAGGGATAAAAAGAGCCCAGTGAATTCCTGGGAGGAAATGACTTGACAGCCTGTCAAGTTCAAAGGCATCTTCAGAGCGGGACATTACCTTTACTCCTAAAACAGTAAACAATGCAGTCAGACTCATCATACGCATTAGCAAGCCGCTAATGAAAGATCTATACAGAAATATGAATAAGCATGGAGATGTGACAGTGCTGCTATTGTGTCAGTGATTTTCTTTTATTTATGAAAATCAATTGAGAATCCAACCTCAGGGTAATGCACATTGTTATTGTGAAAACAATGTATTCAGAATGGCATAATTTTAGAGTCATTTGGGGAATATGAAGAGTTTGAAATGGGTCTAATTTTTTGCCATGAGCCATAAGCAGTTTAGACAGTAATGAATGATGTTGTTTGGCATTTTGTAGGAATGATTGCAAGGTTTTGGATCTTGAACTGTGTATTGCAGATGCTTATTTATGTCACGTGAAAATAGCAGCAGACATTTTCCTCATTTTACTCTGTCCTACCTGTTTTTTTTCTCTCCTCTATCTCACCTCCCTCTTTCTGTCTCACTCTCCCCTACTTTCTTTCATCCTCACACAGAGGCACACACATTAACGCACACACACCAATTTTCAAGGATTATTATTACAGTTTATATCCACCCACATTTTCAATGATAAATGATTTTCTTGAACTTGGCAATTACTCCAGATTCATTGTTAAAAAGAATCAATCATGTTCTAAAGAAGCAGATCGCAGCCTTAAAAAGTGTGATGCCACAACCCTACTTATGTTGAAGAAACATGAGTGAGCAACCAAAGAGTATCTCTGTATTTGTGGATCTTCTTCTGCACGCAACAGGCTGCATTCATTGTCACTTTGAGAAAATTGGAGACACTTGTCAGATCTAGAGTCATTTAAATGTCTGATTAGGCCTTTAACAACCACAACTTGTTTAAAAATCGCTACTTTTCTGATTAATGGAATTACAACAAAAATTAATCAAATTAGTCACACTTTAGTAATTTAAACAGCATTGATGCGTCTCTCATGATGACAATTTGTGTGCAGAAAGTCACTGCAAGTAAGAAATTGATGTTACAAGTTACAACTATTGCATTTTTTTGCTGCTCGAACCTTTAGCAATATTGCATAAATATATATAGAGGCACCCTGAGTGATACTGAATTGCATCTCCTTTTGCACACTCATTTGTGATGAGTATACATTTACAAGGGTAAATTATAAGTGATAATGGTTTTAACCTGAATTTACCTCATATTATGATTCATGTAAGTGCCCCTGTTTTCATACAGTAATTTGTCTATGCTGTTGATTGCATTGCACTTGTATCTTTCCATAAATGCCCTAACCATGCATGGTTGCTATGTTGCAGGCTTTTATTCCAAATGTGGCTAATTAAAGGCGCCTTGATTATACTGTACCTTGAGTGTGTTTTTCACTCATATTCTGATATCAATAAGTCGCACTGCCCATAAAACCTGGTTGGCCGTGCGCCTAAAGCACTACATTCCCTTGTGAACTGTAAAATAAAGGATTCATCTACTGCCCACGGAAGTATCAAGTTGAAGTAGTGCTCTAACTCGCCCATAAATTATGAGCCAGGTGTTTGGTTTGTTTGGTCTTGTGTGCCGCTGGTGGAAGACATCGGGGTGGCGCCTCCCTCCTCCTCCTCCTCTCATCCTCTCCCTCCCTCCCTCCCTCCCTCCCTCCCTACCTCCATCTCACCGCTCCCTGGGGTGTGTCTATGGCAGCGCCTCTCCTCTCCACGCCGTGTGTGTGTGTGTGTGTGTGGCGCGCGCTGCTGTTGCTGCCGCCTCCTCCCTCTGCCTCCTATCTGCATCTGCTGCAGAGCTTAGCCAACACGCATCTATGCTTTCTCTCTCTCTCTTGTTTTCCCACTACCTACCTATTTCTACCCACCAGAATCTTTCCTTTCTGTCTTTTTTTTTTTTTTTTTTTTGCTGATAAGGGAGTCAGCGCACACCTACACCCGTGGAATCTGGGGGGAGAGATGGGTCAGTCACTAGTCGTCACTTTGGAGTATTGAGGACGGCGGTGAACCGGAGGAGAGCGCGCCGGATGGGTTAGGAGCCGTGAAACCCACATCACTCACCGCGGATTGAGCCCCCCTCCCTCCTCTCTCTCCCTCTCTGTCTCACCCTAGTCTGCAGCCTCCAAGAACAGCCGCCGCATCATTTTTTCAGAGCAGCAGCCCCCTCCGTCCCTCCCTCCCTCCATCCTCTCTCTTCTCTCCATCTCCCCTTCTGCTGCTTGCACCACTGTGGGAATGCAGCGAAGGTAAACGGATCGTAGATGCATCTCTTCCCCCCCTACCAACACCGGATCTACCATCACAGTAACGGACTGCAGACAGTCAGCTCTGGAGACACACGGCTGTCACTCCGGGAAAATCAGAGTGGGGTGGACGCCGTAGGGATTGGACCGGTTGGATTTAGCCCGCTACCCCGGACACCACCAACACCACCCCATCTTGTTGGCAGATCACATCAGATCCAGTCTGCCCTGCCTCGTTTCAGTTTCGGTGGCATTTCCTTACTGGATTACCGGCAGCTGGAGCAACCAAAAGGGTGGCCGGGCACGGAGAACTGAGGGCTATTAGAGGCAAACTTGGAAGTAGCGGACAAAGAGACCTGCAAGAGAAAAAGGAATCTCTCTAATGTATGTATGAAAGGTAAAATTCACTCAATGAAACCTATGAGAATAAAGGAATAAAGGAACAGTCGGTGGTTTGTATTTTAAGGACCTTATGCGGCCGATAATCAACCAATTGAGAGTGGAGAAGGGTGCTGCCGTAGCCTGGGTTGTTGATGTACGCACGCACACACGCACATGGATTTACAGCTCCAGTCTGAAGCGGATCGATATTGTTCTCCGTTCTTTTTTACGTCGGCTTTTTTAACAAGGGAGTGAAGCATCCTGGGATTTATCATCGCTTCGTTAGCGCTGAACTACAGAGAGGCGCCCCCTCGCTTCGCTCTCTCACCTGTCCATAACCTGTGTGCTCGTGGAAGTGTGTATTCTTGTGCATATTTGTGTGTATGTGTGTGTGTGTGTTTGGTTTGTTGTCCGCCAGAGGGAGTGTAGGTTATATTGCTTGTGTATGCATTTGAGTTCTGTGCCAGCTTTTAATTAGTGACTGTGAGTGATTTGTGTCTGCTCGTGCTTGTGGGTGCTTGTGCATCAGTTCATGTTTTATGTTTGTGCATGTAGATATATAGGATATATAGGCTAGGCATTGTGTGGGTACTTACTTAAGATGCCCAGCATTTCTTCTGCACCACATCCCCTTCCTCGTATATGCCCTTGTATCATTTGGCCACCTGTTTGACCTCCTGAACACCCTAAGAGACGAAAAGCTCCGGCAGGATGAGTGAGCGCTCAGGTGCAAGCACTCTAGCAGCCATGACGCTGGAGGAGCCAGGGGCTGAACAGGCATCTCCCCGAGCCCCGGGCCCTCTCCGCTGTGGCCCCTGTGCTGTGTGGCCTCGCCAGCAGACCTGGCTGTGTGCCGTGCCCCTGGTAATGGGCTTTGTGGGACTGGGACTCAGTCTCATGCTGCTGAAATGGATTGTGGTGGGATCTGTCCAAGACTATGTCCCCACTGATCTGGTGGATCCTAAAGGTAGCATTGGACAGGACCCTATATTTCTCTCCAAACCTAGTGCCATGCCCAAGGGGCCCGACATTTCCACCGCCACTACTTCAGCTGCCTCTACCACAGCAATGGTGTCGACTACCACGCCGCTAGCTGCGGATGGTACCGCCCCAGCGCCAAGAACTCGATCTGGGCCACCAGCAAACCACTCAGCCAATGGCAGCACTGCCAATGGAGATGGCAACCGCGCCCCACACCTTCACAACCGTGTTGGCACCCGCATTAGTGGGACTGTGGTAACCACCTCCACCACTCGCGCCACCCGACTCACCCCACCACCCAGTGGTAAGGAGGTCACCCCTCGCAGCACTGTCAGAAAAGGAAGCAGCACTGGTAATGGACGTAACGGAGCCGCCAACTCAAAGCCAGGACAGACTTCTGCTACCATCACCACTACAGCATCCACCACAACTACAGCTACTGTGAAGCCCACCACCAAGGTGCAGCCGACCACCTCCCAGCCCGCAGCCCCGGTCAAGCCCACGTCACGCTGGAATCACGGGCGTCCAGGCAAGGGCCCGGCCACACGCCCACACCACCGCTTTCGAACACGTAAGTTCACTTTTCTGGGTTTATGGAGTTGTGTGATTGAGTGGAGTTGTGTGAGGTTATCTGTGGAACTTGAGATGAGTGTTTCACAAGAGCTCTTTTCTGGGCCTTTACAGCAGTAATAGTATGTCACTATAACGGCCAGTTATCACATATAACTGTATCCATGGGTAAAAAAAAAGAAAAAGAAGACACTTCTTTGTCTGTTATGCTTTGATATGACTCATGGTCTGAGAATATAAATTATTTCTTTTTATATCCACATGGAAAGTGGATACTCCAGCAGCTTAACATTAATCATATTCATTAGCACAGAGAGATATCAGGGGATATTCTCAGTATTTTCACCCCTCTCGTCTTTATCTTTCACTTGTGCATTAATCCGATATGAATCTTACCTCCGGTGGAGTTTTTTTTTTTATCCACACACTGGTTTAAGTACCATTAAAGACAGGGCTTCTTCTAGTAGAATTTATTTTGTTTTGTCTGCTAGAGTTGGGATGTTAAAGCTTTGTGATGTGTTCTGTGACTAAGGACAGCATATTTGTGTTATGAAAACAAATAACAGGAGCTGGTGAGGTGTCGAAGTGGGAGAAAGGTTAGCTCTCACCTCCTGTCTAGAGGAATCAGATATAGCAAGGCCACACATCTCATTTAGATGAGAGGATACTGGGAGCAGAGTGTCGCAGGTACTGCTTTCACACTGCAGGGAGATACTGAGAGGGAGCCAGAGAGAAAGAGAAGGCTCAGAGGGGGAAATAGATGGATGTAGGGATGAGAATGAGGCTGCAAAGGACAAGTGGATATGGATGAGGTAGGAAATGGAGAAAAAGAGGAGAAATACTTTGAAAAACAACATAAAGCAGAAGAGGAGGGCGAAGGAAGGAAGAGAATGCAGGAAGCACAACAAAGCAGGAGAATGAAGAGTGGGAGCTGTGAGTAGATGGGAGAGAGAGAGATGGCAGATGGAGTGGGCTAAGTGAGGGAAAGGCTTGAGGGAGATAGAGGGTATAAAGCAGGGGAGCTGTGAATTTTGCATATTTAGCATTGTGTAAAGAAGCAAGGCTTCCTGATTATTCATTTCACATGGGGCATGTTTTTAACATCACAAGGTATTTTTTTTTTAGACGTGGGCGGGGCAGGATGCGAGTGTAGTCATGAGTACTGACTATGTAGAATTTTATTTTTCTCAAACTGTAGGCACTCTATTTTCTAGCAAATTCTGTTGGCTCATGATCATTTGTAATTAGTTGCATATTCATCTGAGCTTCCTATAGTTGTACCAATGCAAATTTCCAGTGACAAACAACTACTGTGATCAACATGTCATAGTAAAAATATGAGCTAAGTGTATTAACCATGGGAGAGAATTATGAAATAGTCAGTTTCCTGTTCTTTTTTTCTAGCAAAGTGCTCTAGAGAGCAATGACTAAATATGAATATGAAAACTGAAACCTTTATTTCTCCACATTTCTGGTATGGGTCATATGTTTGGACAGCAGTTCCGGCTGACTACATAGTATCCTCTCATTTATCATTTGGACGCGTCAATGGCATCGATTCCACAGGCAAACAGTGATCAAGTGACATCATTTTCTTCTTCTTTACCACAGGACAAAATATTTTCAGCATAGCTCGTTGGACATTGGATATTAGACCATATCTGCTCTGTTTGCAGCTTTGGAGAAAATAACTTCCCTATTGAGGGAGAACATTGGCTGTGGTCAGCTCGGGTTCACGAAGGAATAATGGGTTCCAATGGTGAAAAAAGTATACAAATGCCCATAGACAGTCCTCAGACTCCTTCTGCAGCCTAATCCACTGCTCCAGAGTAAATTACGTCACTGGACAAAGAGCTGCCAAACAGCTGAAAGCTGCCAAACCGGGCAGCCCCCCTTGTGTGAACATCAGGATGCATCTGTTTGTACTGTATACTATAAAAGGGCACTGCCTTCAAAAGCTGAAGCATAGTTAATAAAAGCTTTCACATATACAAGTCATTTTCAGTGGATGCTGTTGTTGTTGATAAGTCTTCAGCCTACATGTTGACATCATGCAGAGTGGGCTGACATTTTGGCCCACTTGTGGAGCCTTTATCCCTGTATTTAGTAAATATCTGTGAGGAACAGGTGGGACTTTACAGACACTAAAACACATCTCTGCTATGCTCACTTTGTTTCAAAACAATGGGGACAGATTTTTGCCAATATTTTAGAAAACTCTATGTTACCAAATCTTATCATATCTAAGATATAATGATACAATGGTCTGACAGGATTTTTCAGTTGACATTTCACTAATATGATGTTTTATTGAAGTCTGTCCTTGTAGTAAAGTTACTGAGGGTCTTACTCAAATACAGTCTGTTGTCATGGCCTAGGATCTGTGCATGAATGATTTGCATGTATAAACAGACATCAGTGGCAGAAATCAGGTTTAATAAGTTACGTCTTGCCTATGAAGAAGAATTAGAAATCCTTGTGTAGTCAGCAGGTTTCTTGATAAATAAACTGCAGACTTGAACTTGTACATGTGCCACTTGAGGAAAGAGATTTGACACCACAGAAGAAGCATGGGTTTCGACTTGTTAACAAAAGGCATTACTGATTGAATTCACCAGTTGAATTTGCTGCATTCACCTGTTTTTTATTTTTGAATTTGTGCAGGATAGCTCCCTCGTGTGCAAAACCATCGCACAGTGCAAATTTATACCAAATCAAGTCAATTCAAACAACAATTAACTATGGCTAGAATTTAACGAGTGGACCCCTACCACTGTCATTGCTTACTCTGTCAAGTGTAAGCTGTTAAATGGCTTCTTGTTGCTATGTTATTCTACCCTGTGCCCTGTATTGACTCTGTTGCTATGGGTTAAAATACTGAAGCATTCTCTTTACTGGATATTACTTTTATTCACACAACCCCTGTGCTGTTAATATTTATTCACATAACCCTTGTGTGCAGCATTTATGTGCTATATTATATGGCAACACTAACGCAGCATTCTTAAGGGCAAAACACAAGCTAACTCTGCAGCTTCTTCTAAGGCTTGGCTGTATCAAGCCCACTGTAACAGTTTGTAGAATTGTGCAATGCAGCGTATTTAAAGTGTAATGACACATAGAAAATGTCCTGGCTGATGATGAAACACTCTGTAAAACATGGCTTCAGGTGCATTTGTCTTTAGCCACAGCCAAGTGATCTCATATTTTATTTTAAGTTGTGTGCTAATGCAATTATACTGTACGGTCTCGGGTTTCAGATAACCTCGACTGCATAACATGATTTCCCCTGCACACTCTACTCATTGCTATTGCTCTTGCTGTTTTGTGAAGATCTAAATGAATCTCTGTGTCCTGGAAGAAAGACAAGCTCTGTCCATTGGGGATAATTACATATTTTACCTACTCCTTTTGTCTTTTTCCCCCCTGTTTCTCCCTCACTCTCCCTCTTTCCCCATGGTTATTGTGTCTGCTTTCCGTGTCATTGTATTCCTCTATCTATTTTTGCTTTGCTTTTGTGCTTTCTATCTTCCTTTATACGGTAGCTCCTCAGCTCGCATTCATGAGCATATAGGCAGACGCAGGAAAAAATTGGCACACTTGCGAACACAAAGTCAAGCATGTAGCGTGTGTGTGTGCCCATACTAATGCGTCTTTCATCTGGTTTTCTGTATCTGAGGCTATTATGTATCCAACTCGACTCTCTACATACAAGCCCCATTGGCTCAGAAGTGGGGAAATAGCACGTGAATGGAGCTGTGCACAATGAATGCCTGTTGGGAAACCATGGGACGCTGTGTTGGCTCAGGGCCCATTCCACTCTCTTCTTGCTTGTAAGAAATCTTCCTTAGTGAAGTGTGGTTGTAATTCCATGCACATCTCACTAGCCTGATTCCAGACTTGTGAATCGCCAGCCACATTCAAATTTTTGTAGAGCGATTCAAAGGTCTGGTGTTGCTTTTCAAGTGAATCAATGGCTGTTTCCCCAGTTGGGGAAACAATCGAGTCAGTCAGTGACTTAATAGGTGGGACTCATTTTGGGGACGTCATCTGTGCGAGAGCAGCTAGACACAGTTATCAAGGCCTCTGTAAATCAACTGACTGAAACAACAGCCATTAAATCAGAACAGCTGTGTGCTGAAGGCATTAAAAAAAAAATCCGAGAAAAAAGTGTAGTTGCTGTTCTCCCCTTGGGTTTAATTTATCAGTTGGCTCCTTTGGCACTTAAGAAAATGGAATAGGAGGATTCAGTGCTTATAGTTAGTCATACATCTTAGATCACTTCTCTATCCTATAAAAAAGTTTGGCATAAATGAGTGTTAAAGCTCACTTCTGTTAGCCACCGCTAATGCAGATTCTGTGTCGCCTGAAAATGACGTCAAGTAGATGGATACTTTAGTTGCAGTGGGTGGTCAGGGCAAGATAAACTACCTCCCAAACAGCTTAACAAAAGGCCAATGTCAAGCTGAATACTGTGGCAGTAATGAAGTGGCATTTTAGCCTGAATTACAGGCTAACATCATACAGTTATGAAGTCAAAAGCCAGTCAGATATTGTGCCACAACTGAGTTTTTATTTTTTTCAGATAGGGAAGCACAGGAGAGTGACATAGAGGACCATTTTCTCAGATGTCACAGAAAGAAAGAACAGAAATGGATGTTTTTCCTGACACGCAAGCCCTTGTTTTTGTCTTTTTTTTGTTTTGTTTTGTTTGTTTTTTTCCTATACACGAAGCCTGTACAAAGTAGTACTGTAGGACCAGTGGAGCGTGTAAGCGGGATTAAAAACAAAGATATAAATCCAGGTTGCCTCTCTCTCTCTCTCCAGGGAGGTCAGGCTCAGATTTGCCAGGCTGCCTCTGAGGCCCCCCTGTCTCTCCTGAGACACGCTCTGCTTGTTCGTTGAGGCTGGCCCAAGCAGGGCTGCTTCTGCACAGTGTGTGTGTGCAGCTGGGCTGATTTACAAAGATCTTCCTAGTTGGAAAGCAAGCTCTTCTGCCTCGGCTTCTGTCAATTTAGGCTCAAAGTAATTAAGGAGCATTTGAACCCAAAATGTTTTTTTCTTGGTCTCAGCTTGTGACTTGTTATAAGCCTCAGAAGAGTAGCTCGATGGTGCAATTTGATGTTAACATACTGAGTAATACTTTCAAAGACTTTTTTTTTTCCTTTGGTGGTAGCAGTGGAGCTGGTCCTAGGGGCTGTCAGTCACAATAAATACAATTTTGCTCTTAGGAAATACCTGTTGGACATGACTGCAATACAGATTACAATACAAAATTGTCTGTATATGGTGCCCACTGTGCATCAAATTCTCATTTAAGTGATTTTAAAGAAGCTTAATTATTGGAAAAATGCATGGGAAGTTATTTCAGTATCCATAGAGTGCTTGCATGTATGGTACGATACCAGAAATAGAATGTTTGCCCCGAACAGAGCTAGCAGAGACAGTTGACACTGTCAAAGCAGAATACATCAGTGTATTCAGTGGGGTAAGCCTGCAGACAGATTATCCTAGAGTGACAGCCCAGCGAATGCTTGGAATTTTGTGGGAATTGATCCCATGCCCTTTCCATTGCTAGTGCCATGCTCTACCCACTGAACCTCACAGAATCAATAAGGAAGAGGGAGGGGGAGACCCCCGAGTAAGGAGGGCTGAGAGAGAGAGAGCAGAAGGACAGAAATAGGGTGTGTTTGATACAAAAGAAAAAAGGAATTTATTGGGGCAAAGATTGTCAGACACCATGAGAGCATGCTCCAGAAGTAAGGATCCAGCTGCAAGGTAAAGGCATATACTCGTCACAGTTGAGTGAATGAGTTCTGGCCCAACATTTTACATATCTCAAACCACCATTCTACCCATTCTATTGTTATCTCTCTCATTTTTATGCAGATTGCCCTCCAGGTATTATACACATTTGAATTTTCAGGTTTTTCACTTCAATTCTGTCACCACAATGTCTGCATGATGTATCCTATACAGATATGAATCAGAAGGATATGTAAATCAGTGGAGGTTATCAGTGTATTATATGTTATCATACATTATACAAACATTTTGTGCCATCATGAAATGGCGTGTGTGTGTCTATGGAATATTGTGCTATGCTTTGGACATAGAGATGATAAAGAAAGCATATATCACACTATTTTTTGCTAAGAGTGAGTAACTAGAGCTGAATCGATGAGTCGCCCAACAGGAACATAATCAGCAACTATTTTCTTAATCGATTAATCTTTTATTAATTAATTAATCTGTCATTTTCCAAGCTAAATTTGCAGTCATTCTCTGGTTCCACCCTCCCAAATGTGAGGATTTAATGTTTTTATTTATCATATATGATAGTTAATTGAATATCTTTAGGTTTTGGTCAGAAAATAAGCTATCTGAGTATCACTGGGTCTGGGAAATTATACTGGGCATTTTTATATTTATATTAATAATTGTTGACCATTGTGCAACAATAAAACCAGTGCTGTAGCACTCTCTGCTCTTTGTCCAGTACTTATCATACATTACCACGATGCATGATGTTTTTGAGGGCATGCTAGAGAGAAACAAGCGAGCATTGACAGGTAAACGTCAGAAGTGTGCTAATGGCTTGGACACACGAAGGTGCAACTGCTACCAAAATGTGTCATGTTGGTTTAGCAGTCCAGTACAGAGCCTGCTGTGTAACATCCAAGATTTGAGCCTTGGATTGAGCCTTTGATTGTTGTTGCATGCCGTCCTCCATCACACACAGCGGACATTTGATCAGGCTGTGTACATATCCCGTCTCCTTCAGTTGAATTGACAGACCCAAACCACAACCAGGGCCCTAACCTTAACTTTTTATAACCTAAAGCACACAGAGCTTGTTGAGGGTGCTAAAAGGTGTGGGACCAAGTGCTTCCTGAGGGACTTTGGCTCGGGAAACAAAAGTCCCCGGCTTCTCTCTCTGCGTGTTTCTTGTTGCTCTTCGATGTTTATTGCGCCATACAGGCAAGACCCTGAAGGCACAAAAAAAGAAACACACCACAAATCTCACAACACTAAAAGAACAAGCTCGAACATCTTATCTGAACTCTTTTATTGTAAGTTCTCCTGTAGTCCTAAATGATTCATTATCCAGCCAATTCTGTCTAATATTACAAATAAGGTGTCCATTACATTCCATGTATATGCAGGCATACCAGTAAAACGTTGTGTTGCTGCTGTAATAGATATCTTGTGAAGTTTATCTGACGCTTTTGAGTGACATTTGACTCTCAGACAGCAGTCAGGGGACTCATAGATTGGTGGAGGAGAAGCTTGCCTACTGTAAGTACTGACTGAGGCCATCTTAGGGCTTCTTAATGTCACTGTGTGATTTATTTAGACAAAATGTCCACCGGGAGGTGGCAGAGAGAAGAAGAGGTAGGGCGGGGGGGGATAGGGGCTGAAATATTAATGTATGGGAAGAGAAACATGTGGAATGTGTGTTGCCGGAAGTGTGAATAATTGATGAAGGTTCCCTTTTATAAAGTGCTTGAGATGTCCCATGCTCAGTGGTCTAATGGCAGAAACATGGTATGGGATTTTACTGTACAGTAGAAGGCCTCCACAGGCTGTCTTACAGAGGCAAAGGCACCAATAGTCGTAAGTGACTTTTCATTCTTTTCATATTGGAGGTCCCTGGACACAAAATCAGCAAAACTTTGGATTCACACTGGGCTTCTTTTTGCTCATCTCTTCTCATAAATGCGGCAAAAAAAAACCCCCACCCCCACAGAGTTAATGGTTACTAATGCTTCCACAGAGAAATAAAGGTGTTCTTAGCCTAAGGAAAGAAATAATCCTAATTGAAAGTAAACAGTAGGATCATTATTGTCTCTGAACATGACTCCCCCGCTTTATATCTTTTCAAATTGGAAGAAATGGAGAGTAGAGAACAATTTTGAAGACTGGGTTTAGTGGTGGTGGTGATGTGTGTGTGCTGGGGGAGTACTCACTAATTCACTCATTTTAATCACACGCTGTCATGCCTACTTACCCACAAGTCTGCCACAGTGCTTTTTTCCATCTTAGGAATGGGTACTTATTATTGGCCTGTTTCTAATCCACAAAACCCCAGTCATTCATTCATTCATTCATTCATTCATTCATTCATTCATTCATGTGCAGAGAACACAGCGACTTGCTGATAGCTCAGGGGGCAGTGAGATATAGTAGTGCATGTGGCTGTGGCAGCACAGAGAGGATTACAGTCCATCATATCTGATCTGAGACTGTTAGATCCCAATATTGAATTACGGACCCTGCGGGGTCTCTGGTTCCGTTATCAATTTGCAAACGAATAACGCGGAAAGGAATGGGAGCTGGGGGGGGGAGATGTGGCTTTGAGGCAGGTTTTGGTGGGATGCGATGAATCTAATAACAGCCAATTTTTTTTTGTCCAAGGGACTGCAAGTGGCAACGCAACTACAGTGCCATGTGTGATTTAGGTGTTATGGAGCTTGAGTTCTTCCCTATTCAGTTGAATATATGGTCCCATTTTGGAGGGATTACAGCTGCAGCGGCCGCATAAAGCCTTCATTAACCATTATAAAAACATATTTATGGCCCACATATCCTTTAAAGCAACATTTTAAAAGCTGTATGAGGGGTTATAAAAGGAGATCACTGTGTGTTAGATTTTAAGACATACATGATATATGATATTTTTGAGTTTTATTAACGTTAAATGACGTTTCTTTCTTAAATAGATACTCAATTCATATAGAAATAATCTCAGTCACTGTCTGCCACATTGCTAATGTCAAACTTGCACTTATCTTGTTGGCATGGAAATAAGCCTTCAGTTGTAAAGTGTTATTTAGACAGTGTTGCATCAATTCCTCCAAACTTCTCTGTATTTAAACTGTATAGCCTGTGTAGTCACGACTTCAAGCGGAGGTATGCGCGGCATGTGGAACATGATTTCTCACTAGCCCTGCTTCGCACATAGCATCTGGGTACGTGACGAGCCTGCAGGAAAGTGTGGATTGCGGAGGTTGCAGCAGTCGGATTGATTCACTGCAATGTGTGGCCTGCTGCCACCCCCAGTGACGGGAAATGCGCCATGGTGCCCTGGCTGAGATGGAGAGGCTTGTTGTGGCGTGTGGAGGTGGAGGTGGAGATGGAGGTCACCTCTCTCTCTCTCTCTCACACCTCCCTCCCACTATCATTCATGCCTCTATACTTAGCTTCTCCTTTTTTTATTCTCATCCTCCTGTCCTCTATTTTAAGGCACCCTCTTGCCTCTCTCTCTGCTCTCAGTTCTTCTTTGTGGGCTTCCTTGATTCACCTCACATCCCTGACAATATGAGTACCAGCCAATGAGAACGCTTATCTTAGGAGTGTACCGGAAGAGACAAGAGTCATCATTCATCATTCCATATTAACTGCTGTCACCACTTCCTGCTAAGAATTACAGAGGAAAGGATGACAAGGAACCCAGACTATTTCATTATTATTATTATCAAGTGTGCTGCTTTTTCATGTAGTCCTTTGAAGTTCTTCAGTTCTCCATTTTATACTGAACCTTAAAGCTGCATTGGTGTAACATACTTAGTCATTGCTTTCCATGACAGCTCAGTGCCTTACATAATCATTTCCATTCCCTTACTGTAGATGTCAAATGGGACTGCAAATAGATTATCCAATTCATCTGTTATTTTGTAAAGCATTACATAATGGTAATGTGCCTCAAATGCACAAATGGAGGAATTAGCTAATGTTTCCCAACAATAAAACTACAACTCTTAGAGCTGGGATTTTCTCAAGAAAAACAAAACAAAACAAAGACAACCGTTTGTACGCTCACTCCTTCAAAAGGCAGAAATTTATGAATACATTTTCCCACCTCAGAACTCATTTCTTCTCAGTTGTAAGTGAAAGCAAATCCTCCATGTGCTGTCTTCCCACTAGATTTTTTAAGCGTGACTTTAACAATTTCTCAGATAATGCCCTGAAAATTAAAAACACATCCCTTGAGAATGTTTTTTTTTTAGACTCTTTCAAAACTGCTAAGAAAACCGAACCTAGACAGTGAGGTACAAAGTAACTCTTTTCCATTTCAAACATTCCTTTCATAAGAAATATAGTAGGAAATGTTGTCTTTAAAAGGATGAACAAATTTGTGATTAAAACCTTAACTCAGACTTACTGTAAAACTGTCTCCAATAATGTTTGCACATACATCTCATGGAGGACATTTTATGTCAAGGATGCTGCCTTGGTAACATGCTCCTCTGCCTTACTTAAAGTCTATTAAAAGGCGGCAGAATATTCAACATCTTGCTGCTAGACTTCTGATCAAAACTAAAAAGAGAGAGCCTATCATTCTAGTTGGAGTGGAGTGATAAGCTACAGTGTGTTTTGAAGAACACTGGCACCATGTATCATTAGAACCTCACTTTAAAGTACTTTTGATGGTGCATAAAGCTGTAAGTGGCTGATGACCAGCCCACACTGTAGCTCCCGTGTGGTTTTATGTTTGTCAACGCTCAGTCTGATCCTCCACTGTGGATTCCTTAGATGTTGAGGAGCAGAAAAAAGAAAACTGGAGATGCAGCTTTTTTACACTTTGCTCCCAAACTGTGGAATACTATTCCCAAGGATATTAGGGAGGCAACTTCAGTGAGATGGCTTAAAAGACGTCTATTTCAGTTGGCTTTCGGCTATTCTTTTAACCTGGAATGTTTCCATATCTCTGCACATCCTTTTAGTATTGTATTACTTTTACTGATGTTAGCTTGTGCCCCTTTTTAGTTCAACCATTTTCTTTTTTTCCCCCTCCATATTATGAAGCGCTTTAAGATACATTGTTTTGGGGTGCTATGTGTAAATGTAATGCATTGTCATTAATAAACTTAACAACAAACTTGATAAATAATTAATCTAGAAAGGAATATTTAACCTGGCTTTAAAGATTAGGCAACATCTTGTTTGTGTTTTTGAAATATTTGTGTGCCTGATTATTGAATATAAACTGAAAGATGGCCTAATGCCCCTTGTGAAGTTACAGCAGATGCTCTATTTTCAAACACTGTGTGAGAAGCCCCAGGTGTGCCGATCATGGCATTGATGAATAGTTAGAGAGGGAGAGAGCCTGAGTGGAGAGGGAGATGGAGACAGGGATCGACTAAGGTCCTCTCATGTTATTTTCTTGGGGGTCTGCACAGCTTGTCTCATGTGGTAATCCATGCATGGTAAAACTTTATCCATGGGGATAATGTCAACTCACTCCCGAAGATAACAAGACAAAAGCCCTTGTCTAGCGCTCACTCCAGAGTGTGTTTCATATTCCCCTAATCTGCCATCTTACATGGCTCTGTTCTATGGATTTGTTGCCCAAGCTTACCGATTAACACAAACATACACACACTGTGTAGCTTTACAAAGTTGCTTTCTATCAAAAAAAAAAGATGGTGGACAGAAATTACATTTATTTCATTTCAGCTATATCAGGTGGCCTTTTCTGTTTGAGTAAACACAATTACAAGTATATGGTTGAAGCACAAAGGCTGCATAATCAGTGGAACTACAGCTGTTATCGTACAGTACATCACCAATAGAATCGGTGGGGTGGGGTAAACACATTCATCAGCCGTCATGCTTGCCAGTAAATATTATTTTAGCCTGGGGTTTAAGTGTACCAGGTGATTTAATTTCTCATGGCACTCATGGATGCTTGATTACTCAAGGCAAGTTGATTGAGCAGGCGTAAGTGGAGAGTTACTGTACATAGCCTGCTGTGCTACTGAGTTAAATGGAGGAGCCAGTTGTCAATTATCAGTGTGTAAAAGTGTGTGTGCGACATACCTTTTATGGTGTGTGTCCTTGTGTGTCCTTGTGTGTGTGTGTGTGTGTGTGTGGGGGGGGGGGGGTACTGCAGTTCTTCAGAATCAAAAGATCATGCAAGGACTGTTGGCAGTGTAGTTCATGTTCAAAGTGGCCTACGATATCCAAGGTTTAAGAACACTGAATCTTCACCAGACTGAAAGAGCATCCATCACATTAACACCCAACCCGTCAGACAACTCAGTGAATTATATATTGAAAGTTCCCCCCGAACATCCAGGCAGAGACATCTTTCTCTCTGTCTCTGCCTTCCATCTGATGTGCTGCATTGAATCATTGATGGGACATCCACAACAACAGCGCTCCTCCCTATAAAACACCTGTCACAGACAGCCTGAAAGGAATACAACCAGAGCGAGATGTGGAATCTGTTTTGATCTTTTGAATAGGGAGTATGCGGCAAAATGATGCATATTGGGCCTTGTGTACAAAGAATGGTAAGGTTATGCTGTTTATTGCAGTACGGGATTCAACTTTAAAATTCACTTTAAAAAATAATAGACTCAACTTCTGCCAGCAGACTGCAGTTGAGTTTTTGTCCCAATAACCAACAAAAACTAGCAGCATAAATTCTCATCATCATAATATCATGAAAGAACACTGGCATGTGAGTGACAATCTCTTTCAGCGGCTTTTTATACTCCTGTGTGTCTTCTCCTGTTATGTATCCATACTTACTGATGAAATGGAAACACCAAACCCTATTATGTATTTTCCATGATGGCTATTAATGGAACGGAATGAAGGGTTCTGTGCAAGTGAGACACTGCCGTTGTAGGCACTAATATGCACTCCTCTCTCAGTCATAAAGTGTACTCTTTGATCCCAGCTGGAGTCAGGGATGCTTCAGGGATATGATGGAATATTTTATTGCTGTTGTGGGAAAGCAATTGGTCGGGTTGCCTCAGTCCGTTGGTTTCACCCTCTCCCCCTCATATTAAGTTAAGCTTTAAAGCCTTAGCTGGGTACCCAAATGACTATTTTGCATGTTGTTTCTCCTAAACCGTCTGTTTTACAAAAGGACTGTGTTCTCTCTGAATTTGCGGAGTGTGTGTGTGTGTGTGTGTCGGGTAAGGATGGTATGGGACTGGTGGGAGTTGGGAGGGTTAGTAAAGATGAAGCTCCCACCAGAAAGAGTCTGTGGCATTACAGAGAATAATGAAGATTAAGCTGAGATCAGGTAGTGGGAAGATTGGAGGCTCAGTGTGTAAGATCAATGTATGGAGGGAAGTTAAGATAGATGAAGGTAAGGGCAGACAGATTTCCTGTTTCTCAGAAGTGGTCTTGATTAAAAGAAGCCACATTTCTCTGAGTGGCCACATCAAGCCTTGATCAGATAAGAAAATAAAGCACAAGGCATAATTCATGGGCTCCTCCTTGGTAGAGGGTTTGGGAGAGTTTTAAGTTGTCGGATTTTGGACCACAAACAGCCGCATCCCTCAACACAATCATAATATGCTTTTTGTACTTAACTTGCAAAGCCTGTGGGTTATAAAAGTTCACCTGTCATTCATCACAGTTCACTTCCAGAGCATTTTCATTCCATTTGTAGGTTACTCACGAGTGTACATCTAAAGCAAAGCATGCATTATTATAGTGTATTATAGTATGTAATAATAAGCAAGCTGGTGCTTCTGTGTTGGGTCACATCCAAGGCAAGGCCATCAAACACTGGGCATAAGTCAGAAAATAGACCTGCACTTGTTCTTTGGTAATCCGCAACAGCTGGTGTGTGTGTGTGTGTGCATGATGGATATCATGTGTGTCCACATGTGCACGTGTTTATGTGCGGAGACAGAGAGAGGAGATAGCAAGGCCAGATGGGTCCAGCTGTGGATCTGGTGGCCTAGATAAAGGCTAGATGGGTGCCACCACCTTCATGAGGTGCCAGCAGAACATTTAGAGTAGGTGTTAAAAGCTTGAAGGCTTTGATGGACCCAAACATCCAGCTGAGAGAGCGCACATTAGGAGCTGCTTTTTAATGAAGTCTATAATGAAGAATGTTAAAAACTGAGTCCGTTTAAGGTTAGAATGACCATTACAACTTTGATGTATCAATCAGGAAACTGTACTTACTTCATAATGTAGCTGCTTAACTAGGGCTGAAACTAACAATTATTTTCTTTATCAATTAACATTTGTTTGAATGGTTAATTCATTGTTTAATCTAATTGCCAAAATATTATTGTGAAATTGACCATTAAATTTTCCAAGATGGGCTCCAAAAAATTCAATTTGCAGTAATATTAGAGCTGCAACTAACTTTTTTTTTTTCATTTTAATTATCGATTAATCTGCTTATAATTCTTTCAATTATATCATTCATGAAATGTCAAAAACTAATGAATAATGCCCATCACAGCTTCCCACAGCACAAGGTGACGTTTTCAAATGTCCTGTCAAAAGTCCAAAATTAAAAGCTATTCAGTTTACTATGATATATGACAAGCAAAAGCAGTAAGTCCTCACACTGGAGAACCTGAAATCAGAGAATGATTTTTTTCACTATTTTTACTTTAAAATGACTGAAACAATTAAATTATTATTAAAATAGTTGTCGACTTATTATCTGGTAATCAACTAAATTTCACCTCTAAATAACATAAAACAGATCAAATCAGCAAATTCTCATAGCCAGCAATTGTTTGCTTGACAAATGACTATAAATGAATCAATCATCACAATTATTGTCTGCTAATTTTCTGTCGGTCAACTCACTGATTCACCGACTTATGATTTCTTAACTCTAGTTTTAAATATGTGGGAAAATATGGAAAAGTATAGAAAAATTAATCAATTTCCTTGTTTTATGGCCTCACAGTGCTTGCAGCCCATAGCGGCCATTTCAGGAAACCTCAGCACAGAGCCCATTCCCACACAAACACTTAAATGGCCATTATGAGAGGAGAGGTAGAGAGCCGGTGCTGGCCTGTAGAGAAGGAGGAGGTGAGGTAACCAGCCTCTGTCCTTTTTCCAGGGAACTCTAGGACAGAGAGAGCCTTCACCAGCACCCCAGGGAGAGGGAAGACAGATTAATGCAGAGGCTTTAATATTTCAGATGAAAACGTATTACTGCTCTCTTGCTCTTTCTTCTCTCCCTCTCTCCCTCTCTCTGGCTCAGAGAAGTGGGCCCGAATTTTTCCCTTATGTCTTTCTCTCTGGCTAGAAGCACGGATGTGTTTTGCTGAGGGGTAGATTTCCCTGTCCAAAGCTTCTCCGTCTACTCATTGTGACAGGAAGTGGTAGATCAGCAAGGAGACAAATCTAAATGAGTAGCGGAGTGTGTGTTTTTGTGAGTGTGGGGCCTTATCCGTCTGTCTATCTGTCTGTACATTTGCACACAGAGACAGAGAGAGCTCTTGACCTTGCAACCAACCCCCTCGCTATGCATCACCTTGGATGAGATATACTGTAGTTCTGTCCACTTATGCCTCTGCCATGAAAACCTATTTGAGAGACACCACGCCCAGCGACGCTTTATATGTCAGACCGGTCTTCAAGCGTCAGAAAAATCCATTGTGATCACATTTTTGGTCTGATCCGATGGCATCTATCCTGGCTTAAGAATAAAGATTCAACATATATAGCATACATTACAGCACGCATAGGACAATCCAGCCTAAGAAGGTTAGAAAAGGCAAACCATGTCCATCCACATGTATGTGATCAGGCCACATAAAGGAGCTTCATGAGCGAAGGCTTGATGGACAGGGTATGTCATAAGGCATCTCAGAGGGCACTCATGGATTATGCACCAAGCTTTTAGAGAGTGAATGGAAAAATCTATAGAATCTTATTGCCTTATTTAATGACAGCAATGTTCATAGATACCTCATCTTATTCCAATGCTCAACTCATTCTGCATTACAGTTTTGTCAAAACAGATGCCAAAAAGAAAGATTGATGCATGGATGTATTAAAAGAACTGGATATTTTCCAAGTAAATGGTCCACAGGCTTCATTATTTTTGGACCCAAAGCAAATACATTAGTGACCTGCTCTGTCAGAGGAGTCAGTGTGGGCACCAGTGCTGGATTATGTCTAATGACGTTTTTTAACATCCAATGCCAGCGTTTTTAAAATTCTTTCTTTCTACAATATCTGGGCGTGGCAACGGCAGTATGGATAAGGTTAAGGAGAGATAGTTGTTATGGCAAATAGGGCTGCAACTAATGATTATTTTAATAATCGATTAATCTGCGGAATGAAATGTCAGAAAATAGCAAACTGCAGCTATTAATTGCAGGTCTTACTGGAAGCGAACTCCCACAAAAGTCAGATGCCTTCCGCTTCCTAACATCAACTTCCTGCACTGACACTGAACGTTGGCACTGGATGTAAATCATGCATTGCAAATTTGCCGATATGGATGTAATTCACACATGAATGACACAAAACTAATGTTCTGATATGGATGTGATAATTAAAATAATTTCTGGATATGTGTCATGCTCATTAAACGTCTGTCTCTATTTCAGTGGTTTTGTAAGTGGAAAAAGACAAGTGTGCCACATTACTGCAATTACAAGTGTGGCCACTAAAGCTGCTGCAGGTCCCAGCACTGTTCCTAAAGGCTTGGTTTGATGTCGTTCCTGAGTCATCCATGTTGAGCTATTGCAGAAGAACATATTAGCAGGGTGGATGCTTGCTGACACGCAGGTTGGAAACCAGATCATTCTGTTTGAAATCTCTGTTTAACTTCATTGTATCCCATTTAACAGCCATCCATTACCTTACTACAAATGCAGGTCAGGGTCACCGTGACAACATAGCAGGCAGAGCAGCACAGACATGCTATTATCCAGTGAGTACCGGGGGGTGCATGCGTGCGTAGCCCCTGGTCCTGCAGGGAAATGTATTCCCTGCAGTGTATCTTGGGTCAGACCCTGGGTCTCCTCCCACGTAACGTCCCCTTCTGGCCCAGTAAAGGTCCAAAGGGAGATCTCACAGGTGCCCAAGCTCACTCCTACTATTCCAGTGTTTTTAAATCAGGAGCTTGTGCTGGCAGGTTTGTTCTGTGCTCGTGTTTTTTTTTTTTCCTTCTCACGGTGTTCAGTTGATGCATACTATTTAAGATGTCATTCTTCATCTATCTCCACTCTCGGGGCCTGAGGCTGTGCGTCGGAGAATGAAGTTCTCTTCCTCCCTCTCTTCCTCCTCGCATTCCGGAGCTGCACACGTCACACGCACAAAAGCACACCTAGGAACATGGGAAGACACATGGTCACACTCTCATAGCACACACTCTCTCATACACACATGCATATAAAAAAAAGCACGCAATCTCTCCGTCTCTCTCTCTCTCTCTCTCTCTCTCTCTCACACACACACACACACACACACACACACACACACACACACACACACACACACACACACACACACTTCAGCAATTCATCTCCCCAGAGGCCTCCTGCCTCTCTCCAAGCCAAACAGTGTGCTAATGTGCTGATGTGTTTGACACACGCCCTCCCTCTTGTTTCCCCTATTTCTTCTCTCTCTCCTTCTCCTTCTTCCCCCATATCATTTTTTTTCACAGCTCCCTCCCTGATCCCTCCGGTCTCTATGAACACACATGCCTAAATGCCTAAAACCAATGCACACCCACACTCATACAAACACACACACACAAACATTAATCTGCGATACCAAAGCAGAACTCTTACACTGATATTTTCTATAATTAAATGTTGCCCACAACCATTAGGGTCATGAACATAATGAAGAACTGATGAAGATACTTTTACCAGAGACTGGAACCTTAGTGCAAGGTGCAATCTGAATTGCCAGTGATTTCATTGGATTCAAGATTTAGAGTGTCTGTAAAGTGGGCTCAGATTTGTAAGCCGATACTAGATGCTATATAGATGCTCAGCTATGTGGTACTTTGTTATGGTACTGTTTTAAATGTGAAGGTAGTAAAGCTTCAATGTTAATTGCCAGTGTTTTCTACAATGCAGACATATTACTGTACTTTGTAGCTTTATGGTATGTATCCATCAAGACAGATACTCAGAAAATCCTGTGTAATCTTAAGCTGGTTACTTTGTCAAAATGTTAACTTTCAATATAACGCAGAACATTAACGTTAAATTGTTTTCTTTATTGCATGATGAAAAGTTGTTAGGTACAGAGGTGTCAAAGCGATTCAAACAGCCACCCATAGGTGTGGCTACAGCCAATTGGAAGTGTTCACGTCCAATCCTGATTCAAGATAATAAGAAAAGATTAGTCAGTTGTCACAAAATTAATCACCAACTCTTTAATTAATCAGTTAATTAGTAAGCCTCTGGTTCCAGCTTCTCAAATGTGAGGATTTGCTGTTTTTCTCCATTTTCTATAAATGTAAATTAAATATCTTTGGATTTTAGACTGTTGGCGGAACAAAATTGGCAATTTGAAAATGTAACCATAGGAAAATATTTTCTTGCATTTTATAGTGATTAGTCGATTAATCGAAAAAATAAGGAAAATATCATTTGTTGCGGCCTTAATCAATTGTATATCAAAAATTTGTGAAATGTTGCATACATGGGTCAAATAGCATTACAATAGTAACAACATTTTCAAACAAATGTCAAAAAATAAATGCAATATTTGAACCTCTAAATTAATTTTTCCGATCCGACGCCTCTATTGGCAGGATTTGTCAGTGCCTTCCAAAATTGTTGCAAATCACTGTTGAAAAATGAATCAGTTTTATGAAACATATGGTGTTTTGGGGCACTTGCTGAAATTACTGATTGCTGCCGTTTTCCTTGGGAGGCCAGTTTCCAATATCACTAATGAAAGGCAATCAAATATGGAAACTGGAATCAAATATTGGAAAACGATAGAGATTAATCTTGGACAGCGCAGACAGAAAGGGATACAGTTTAAGAAAGTGATGGTGTCAGAACCACCATAATTATATAAAAAAAGGAGTTGCCAGAGTTCTGGCAGGAGGAGGATGTTTGTCAATGTCACCTTTTGCCAGATGTTATCATTGCCATAATAGCTTTTAGCTTTTGCCACCTTTCCTTTATTTAAACTTCTACTCATTTCTGCTATTTATATTCTTCTTGTGTTGTTTGGTATAGTCTTTTGGTTTGGACTATTTCCTCTTTAATGCTACTGCCATAGCTGCTCCGTCTGACACAGCATTACTAACAGAGCCACTGCTCCACAGCCTTATCTCGCTCTCCTCTTGAAAATAAACTTGGTCTGTCCACTCAAGGAGCTGTCCGGTGCTGAAAGTGGTAACACAGGCAGCTACAGCACTGAGCTTTTAGAGGTCAGCAAGAGTCAGCAGAAGACAGGGTGCAACAGGAACACGATGTTGAGAGGCACAGACACACTGAGAGCAGCTGGCCAGGAAAGAGGGGGTGGTGTGGGGGGGTGGGGAGCAAGAGGTGAAGCCAGAAACAGAGAGAAAAGTAAGGGTAGAGGGATGGAGGACAAAATGGGGAATGGAGCAACGAGAGTATCATTCTCAGTTACAATGTTTCACATGGTGGAGCCCCTCTTTAAAAGGCCAATTACTCTGTAATAGTCCTATACTGACTAGGTGATTTCTCACTGTGCTGAGTGGAATGGCAGAGCAGGAGTGGAGTCAGTCCAGTGGAGAGACCCAATCATCATTGCACTGGAGTGAAGGGAGTCAAGGGACACACACATTTGTGGGGTGTGTGCGTGCGCATGTGTGCTTTGTCTATGTGCGTGTAAGTGTGTACGAACAGTTTGTGCGCATAATTGTCACTATTCCACTGAATTCATTATTGAATGTGACCTTCAAGCATCACAAGCATCCTTCAGTAGAACTGGAATGTTGTGTATGTGTGTGCTTACATGCCTGTTTATGTAATAACCCACAGCAGGGATCAATTATATCTACCTCTCTGATACAGTTCAATACAGCAAACTGCGTGACAACACCAGAGGCTAGGCTTAATTCACTTTCATATCAAATTGAATTAGAATTCTTTTATTTATATATGTTGCGGTTTTAGTTTCTGTGTTAAATTGATTTAATTGAAAGTGAATTCAGTTAAAGGTTAGCAACCATTAATTGACAGCCATGATAAATGGTGGTTCACTGTCACCTTTTCCCCACTGAATCACGCTTGCCGCTGCCCACGCGAAAAACTCCTTTTATTTCTCTCTGTGTCTCCTGTCATTTTTATCCAACATGGTGGCACTGTGGGCTTAACACAGACACTATTCCATACTAATTAGTTGCTTGTAATTTTGGTGATGTAGGGATTTAAGCTTGTTCCAACAGTTATGCCTAAAGTATAAATGTACAAGTCTGAGAGGATTTGAGGTGTTGTACAACACAGCAGTAACCCATCCTAACAAAGATAAGATTATTGTCCCATAATATGTAAGGTAATGTTCTGTCCACTGGCTATACAATGAATTGCATTGCCATTTGAAGGAATACTCTAATCTAATTAGCTGTCACACATCTCAGTGTGGGTTCAGAATCATTAGAAATAAATGAGGAAAGGGCAGCAGCTTAGTGACATCGCCAAAAAAATGGATACTCACCAGTCTGATGTGCTATTACTTGTAAGCGCAACTTTAGTTTTAAAAGATTTAGATGATGAAAAATAGCAAAAACGTCCAAATGTTTTAGAATGGGGCAGCAGGTATTTGGAAAGAGGGATGGGCTTAATGACACCATCCATTGGTAGAAAATATGAATGAATGTGTGATTTGGGAGAATTGGAAAGCGGGTTCCATTTTCTTTTGTAGAATGTAAATTTTCCATGAAATGGAAATGAAATGGCTCAACAAAACCCTGAAATATTCTGGTGTACAGATGATCAAACATTGCTCTCAGAAGCCTGGAAAAGAAGGCAAGACAGACTATTTATTTAGTATTTACTCTGATTTCTCCAGATTTCATATTGTTAATGGGTTTTTTTCAGTGATGTTTGAATTGTTCTTGATTGTGAAAGTTGTTTGAATTGGTTTTCTTTTCTTTTCTATTTTTTGTAGTTTGAAAATGTATACACAGAACTCTGGATCTGGCTTACTTCTTTGGGCATAGTTGTATGGGTGACACAATAATAACCAATTAATTTATTCATTCATTCATTCATTCATAAAAATGTAGACATTTGGCAGAAACACTCACTGACTGACTTCCTGTCTCAGGACCAACAGATTACAACAATAAAATAAATCTCAGTTTGTGATGAACCACCACTCCTGTCAATGTGACAGTGATGTCGGTAGACGAAAGCAAAAGTTTTCAGATGTTTAAGAAGAAATGATGGACTACATCATGAAACAGCTAATCAGAAAGGTGCAATGAACTTAACCAGTGCTTACTCTGCAGTCAAGTGAGCAGTCTGACAGTCTGTCACTCATGTTTGTGCAATTTGGAGTCAAAAGACGTAGAGGATCTCAGATCAGCACAGCCCATCAGGAAAGACGGAAGGGCTTAAATGTTGGAATCAATTGGCAGAATATATAAAACATTAGACTCTCTGTGTTATACACTATTGTTTATCACAATAGACCAATATCTCTCATGATGAAGTAGAATAAAGCAGCATACATACATACATAAACATGAACTTCTTACATTTAGAGTGTTTTGGACAGGCTTGATTTTTTAAACATCAAAACTGTCAGAATCTAATCTAATTTGATGGTTTCTGGAAAATAAACTAGGGCATGCTCAAAGCACAAGACAGAGAATTCCCTGCCCTCCCAGACTGGTTCCTCCTCTGTGGTTCCCTTTAAAAGCCAACTTACCACAAGCTAATGGTTGCGTATGAATGTTTAAACACATATGGATGGGATCAAAGATTTTTAGATGTGCGTGACAGCAGCCATTTCTTCCCTTGTGGCCTTTGCTGGCCTCGACTAAAGATTCTTGAGTGAAGTCATGCTGAAAGGACCAGATGACACTGCTGCTGCATTAGTACTGTGTGTGTGTGTGTGTGTGTGTGTGTGTGTGTGTGTGTGTGTGTGTGTTGTGTGCGTGCATGTGTACTCACAAGGGGAGTGTACAGGGTGGTATGATGGAGGTGGAGGAGAAGCTGTTTTCACGCCCAACAATCTGCCAAGATTGTGATTTAAAATGATACAAATGCCGTGCATGTGGAGAGATACGGCGGGCCGGCTTCTAGTCCAAGATTGAGAGAGGTTAGGACTGCCAAAATAGACTCCTCCCAAAACATACAGGCTTCTGCAAATATTAGAAAAGGTTAGGCTGTTTGTATGCGGTTGAGTGTGCACACATGCATGTCCTCGCTTGATATTCAGTTAATACGAAATTCGCACTGGCTATTCACATTTTTGTCTAATTTTGCTAATCTACTAATACAAAATATATTGTTCTACTAATGTATCACATCCCTTTTCTATCACACAGATTTTTTTATTGATCAGGCATTTGCAGTAGTGGACAGTTCCGTCTTTGCATGTGTGCACATACTGCACGTGTGCTTGGTGTGACCTTGTATGCCGAGTAAGCACGCATCATGTGCATATAAGGATGTTTGCGTGCATGTGGACCAGATTGCATGTGCACTGGAGTGGTTTGTAATATACTGATGTTGCCTCCTTTCACTCATTTGACAAGTTGACAAGACTTTTTAGTGCACAGGAATGACAAGAGAGACGCTAGGGAGAATATACAGACAAACAACACTGTAGCAGAAACACAAGAAAAGAAGTACCAGAAGTAACAGCCACATGTTCTGACAACATACAGAGAACAATACAGTTGGAAACTGGGAAGTGGGAATGTTTTGGATTTTATAAATCTGGAAGTTAATATTCTCCAATTCTAAAAGTACAGACAAATTTACACTCCATAGAAATTTTAAATTATTATAGATTTAAACTGTTGATTCTTCTAGCATTTTGAACCATTGTGATTTATGAAATGAGCTGTATTTTGTAATTTCAGTTGCATTCAGATGTATTGGTTTCAGTGTATATTGTCGTCAGTAGTTAATATAATTTTATTATATGTATTATTATATATATTATATAATATATATATTATATATCCTGGTCACAATTCCTAATGAACCAAATGAAGGGACCCTTTTTAAAGATTTTATATTTATGTTTTGTGTTTATGAACAAAAGAAAACTTAGCATCAAATATATTGTTTTCAGCAAGTGCTTCACTTGCTTTTTCATTTTATTTGCAAACTTTCTGTCTAGCCCATTCTCACTTGTCTTGCACAAATACCTTTTTTGCATTCTTGTGATGCTAACAGTATTGACGGTAACAAATATCAACGTTTTGTTCTCTTCTTAAAATGAGGGATTTTCTAGCAAAATCTTGCCCAGCAATATGTTATTGTTACTGGACACCATTATTTGTGAATGTTTTTGTCATTATGATGCACAGAGGGAAAGTGATGCACACAGCAGACAGTCAGCTAACGTGGCCAGACGTGAGGAAAACAGTTAATACCTAAAAGCATCTTTTGTCGCTGTCATAATGTGACATTTGGTGCAGCGAATGCAAAATTGTCAAAACAGATCAGTGCAGTGGACCAACTCGATTTTACAAGTCAAATCAAGCTGCTCTAATACATCAGTTACATGCCCTTATTGCCAAGCCTGGGGGCAGTGAAGTAGAAAAAAATGCATTGCACCTATTTCTCTGTTTCTGCCGCTTTCCAGCAAGTCAATAATATTCCAATCTCTCAAAGTAAATGCAAAACGAATGATGTCGATCAGAGCGATGAGTCAGGGCAGCCCTGTCTGGGGCCTTTAAATTGAATCTTTCCAGATCAGGCATCACTTTTTGCCTGAGCCTTGTAAACAAAGACTAGTTGCATATTGTCTAATCCGGGATTAGATTCACCTGTAATTGGGCCTGCGCGGAGTGAGTTAACTGTTAAATTGCTCTTCAGTTAGGGGATGCCACTCGATATGCCTGGGCCAGCCATCTGGGGAACACAGTGATGAGTCTCTAACAAGATGGGAAGACGAAGAACGATGGGCTACCTGAGAAACAAAAGGCTCTCACAGTGCTGTAGGCTTGTTCAGCTGACATACACAGTAATGCAGTAGACAGGATGAGCAGGACCATAATTATCTCTGTCCACTAAACTCCTCATTGGCTCGCCACAATGACAGTGGACTATAGACTTTGTATGAGGAAGCTGTGACCACAATAGCTGCATTCATTGGTGCATTTGGGGGCAATTTCATAATGATGCAGTGTGGCCACCATTAGGGGTTGTGGTGTGGTAATGGTAATAGTCCAGCTATTGCAGCAGGTGCTTACAGGGGTTATGAGCCCATTCAGGCCTCATCATTACAGAGCAGTTAAGAATTGAAAGAGGATTCACTTAAATCTGAATGTGAGGTAATTTAACACATGCATGCTTCATGTGTTGCTGGCTGCAGTATTCACTTCTCCTAATTCTATGGCCGTTGTTTATCTGCGCTGGTACTAATAGTAAACTGCTTCCTAATGTTTTCCCTTTCTCTGTGACCAATGGAATTGAAACCTCAACGCTTATGTGAAAAAGCTATGCTGTGTTTTTGCATGGTTAATGTCTTAAATAGGTTTTTTTTAATTTCAGGCTGTTGTGCCTGCTCATTCCTGAGGGTCTTTAGTAACTGGGATCCTATTGTATTCCTATGCCCTGAGCTGCCCCATTCGAATGGGATTAATATTCCAGAGGGATGTGGGTGATAAAATATTAGCCATGCTTCTCGGCAACCAGACTCAGTGATGTATTACAGAAGATGGTTTGAAATAGACAACACAAGACACAACACGACCCAGACTGACAACACATAACATCAGCTATAAGGCGGCCTATAGCCAAGACATTACATCAGCCCATTTGAAGAGCTGGCGGAGTCTCCTAATGGCTTTACTGTTTTTTCCTGTTGTTGTGTGGGCTTAAAAGAATGACTGGACATTGGTGTTAATGTGTTTGTATCCATCAGGCTAGCCAAAACCTTTTCAAATTACCCCATTACACCCTTCTAAATTCAAATGGCGGGCAGAGCTGACGAAATGGAAACAAAGCTCCTCATGCGCAGAAATACTCAGGGATACACTTTAAAACACAAAGGTCTTTAGTGTAGGTGCAATAGGTGGATAACAACCCGTCATCAGGTTTTCACTATGGCAGTGAGGGAGTCTTCTGTACATGATTGGCAGTACTGTTTCATTGGGTGTGGCCCAGGATTGGCAAAACAAACTAATCAAATTAAGCAGGATAGTATGAAGTCTAAATCGTCCCTATGACATAAAACACATAACACATAGGACAAATAACAGAAAATCACTGTTGAGCTACAAACAGTAATTGTGACAATATGATATGAAATAAATAAATAGATAATAAAAAAATAAAATAAAAACAGAACCGGAGCATGTTAGCCATGTTGTTTTCATATTTGCTGACTGAACGTAAAACTCTCTCCTGCTCACTGAACACAGCTGAGCCGTAGCAAATATCTGCCCCAAAAAGTTGCTAGATTGTTCCCCAGGCTCTTTTGTAAATAAATAACTTTTTAAAAAAAATCTCCACATCTGGGGACACGGGCGCTAAGCTAACACTGGGTTCGTTTGGAAGTTGCGGCCATTAGGTTGCTTTCAAACTGTCATCAAAGTGCATGTCAACCGTGTGTGTCTGTCAAATTTCTGGAAATCAGGAGCACCAATGAAGTGTACAAAAGCTGCTTTTTATTGCAGACAAGCAATAATAACACAAATAAAACACTGAAAATAAGTGACAGGAAGACAGTAACACAAACAGTGAAACAGTGTTCCCAGCACTATAGTGGTCCACAAAAGTATATTTTTTAAACTATGATCAAAATAATACATTGATTTACTAATCCTACTTTATTAACATACTTGAATCTTACTGTAAATCAGTTATAAGCATAATATTCAAAATAGAAACTGCAAGATGTGAATTTTTGCCTCTGATGAATAAATAATATGCCACAGTGGGCCAAATTACTTGTGTGTGTTGATGATACAGCCGTGATACAAAGGGCATGTGTGGGTCAAGAGTTTTATTGGGCCCTTTGATTGTCTCTGACTGTACTTCAAAGTAGATAGATTTTACAAATGGGCATGTTTGGGAGCATCCATGAAGTGTCCATATTCATGTCCTATTCAGGCTCACTGGCTGTTACCTATAGTTAGATTTCCTGATTCCAAACAACTGGTAAAAATGGCATTGAAAGGGTTACATCACAGCTCCTATGTCTATATTTGACCCTGTCTATAAAACAAGAAGTGCTATCTCACAAATATTGTAAAAACTTATAATTCGTATACCGGTATGCAGCAATAACAAATTATATTACATGAACACAGCAAATTCTCCCTTCACACTTCTCTTTTTAGGAATTTCCCACCAAAAGACAAAGCTGTAATGCTAGCTGACATTTTATATAACTTGTCACCACTCAGCCCTGCCATTTTATATCAGCTGTAGCCTTGTCTAACAGCATTCATTTTCATCTACCACAGCAAGAAATACAGTGCTCCTCTGATTAGATTTGCTCTCACCTCCACCACAAACACCTTAACAACATCCTCATGAGGTTTATGAGGGGGATAGGAGTTATAATGGAGATTCTTTTTTTTTTTTTTTAAGTATTCTTTCTGCTCCTCTTTGATTGCTGTGTCTGTATGATGTGCTCTTTGCTTGGCCTGCAGATGGGGAGTGGCCCTACAAATCATATAAATTATGCCTCATTTCCATTCGGTAGTAGTCCCTCAGCATCTTAATTTGAGAGCACACACGGTCATTTATCCTCCCCACACCTCCAGGGACGGTGCACACATCATCTCTGAGCTTTGCCATCCTGGATTTCTCGCTATCACTGTAGTGCAAATCCAGAGACAAATTGCTGCTGTCGTCGTGGACAGATTCTGGGTGGTGAGGAGTTCTGAGGCTCTTGAGCCAGTGTCAATATCGTTGATCTTATTAACACAGAGATGTGGGAAATGATCAATGCATTTCTGTCATGCAGTCATCGTTTTCCTGATCTCTCGATTATAACTAGTAATCATTCTAATATGGCCATTTGGCATAGCAATGGTAATTGTCCCTCTGTCACTGTTCATTTGTCTCCATTTGTCAATATTAGAATACAGGCAGAGCACTAAATGAAGACAATTTTTTAAATGACATACTCCAAAACTCTTTCATATCAATTTTCCTTAATGAAAAGAAGAGGAAGAGTACAAGTACAGTTTAATGAATATTCGATCATATATGTTACAGTTCCAGACAGTATAATACTATAGTGCAGTATTTTACAGTCAAGATATTGTGTAGCTCTATTGAAAGGGAAACATGCCATCCAGGCCTTGACTTCCCTTTGTAACCTTGAACAGTATTTTTTCAAACTGTGCTGTGCTCCAAGCTGAAAAGTAAAAAAAATGCAACCAGTGTGCTAGACGAGGCTTGCTCTCTCTCTGTAATTTTTTGGAATAACTTTTATGTTATTCATCATAATGCTCACCATAGCTTAAAAATGAGAGTCTACTGCCACGCTAATGCTTCTGTGAGGCTGTACTTTGGCACAGTGGTGCATTGAGCTAAATGCTAACCTCAACATGCTCACATGCACACAATATCTATGTTAACATTCCCATGTCAAACAGGTCATTTTTACTGCTGTTACCATCCTTGTTTAGCTTGTTAGCCTGCTAAAACACTCAGAATCACTGTATCCATGAATGATGCACTTATCACTGAAATTCAAATATACTTTCTAATTTTTCTATCCTACCGGCTAGTTAATTGCATTCACCTGGCATCCCAGGTGTAATCTAATCCCAGCTGATTACATGACAAAATTCAAACCAGCGGGGCGCCATAGGACCAAGATGTAGAACCATTTCAAACACAGCTGTGGAGAACAGCTACGCACTTTCCAGATATATTGCTGTTGTCACAAACCTGACTAATGTGGAATAAAAAACTGGGCAGCTCTCCCTCTGCCCCTGCCAGTTCAGCCATAACATTGCTCGAAGCCACAGAGGTCTCATGCCACCTTCATTAATTAGTCATATTAGCAACAGCCGTGTGTGAGTATTCTATTGAGAAGAGGGAACTTACAATGCAGTGTTCCCCCAAGTTTGCTATTACACAATTTTCTCAAAACGAAATAGCGATAAATAAGTGGCAGGGATGTGAGACCACAATAACTTGGCATAAACCTATGATTTGGTGCTGAATGTTCGTCCTTATACTAGTGATGGCTTGACCTTTTAGAAGGCGATCCATAATGGATCTGCTCAGAGAAAGACTAAAGGTGATCAGATTCGGGCACGCCATTTCTGCAGGCAAGGTCTTAATCGCCCCATGGCCTTTATGCCTGGGCGGCTGTCAACACCTTGTATTTTTCCACTTGACCGTATGACCCAGCTAACAGCCATATCTTTGCAATTAAATCATTACAGTTCATCTTTAAAGCAGCACTAGATGCTTATAAAGTCTCATAAAACAGTAAAATGTTGTGTCATGAATGTAATATTAGCCTAAAAAATCCCTTTCTTGTTTATATTCTTTATTTTGACTTTGATAAAAATGTACCCTTTGAGGTGAAGGATCCCAAAATACAGTCAAGTGCCTCTTCACTTCCCTCATGCATACACTTCCACGTACCGCAGCTCCTCCTACTTATGAGCTGAGGGAGAAATGCAACGAAGAGAAATGATTAGATGAATCTTATTGACCAACTGGGACATTGTTGCTCTCACTAGCGTCATTTTGAGAGACGTCAATTACTCATGGCGCACAGCTGTATCACCTGTCACCTGGTTTGTTGTCTCAGAGCTGGCTTTTGCTAAAGTAATGTGACACAGGGCTGCTGTTGCGTTGACTGATGTGTTTCTCTGTCACGTTATTGCTACTCTCTTATTCTTTTAGTCATTTCCTCCTCTAAACGTGGAAGATATGAAACTAGGATGTGAAATATTATTCCTATTTTACATCAAAATTGCGCCATAGATCCATACATGCACAATAAAGCGCCATAAGAGGAAGTGAAATGAAATCAGTCATATCAAGCTTGTGTATTCCACCTTGTGTAATAAGGGATTACATCTTCTGGTCATCCATCAATACGTTTTCAAACAGGCATGCTGTGTAATTAAACTTTAAGCACATTAAAAATGTCACTGACCATCATCAGGGCTGTCAATTTTCAATCACATCAGCTGCCATGAGGTACAGTAATACTGCAAGTTCAATTATAAGATCAGAAAGTCATTTACTTCTCATATAAAATGTAGAAACATACGCAAGAATTTGAGGCAGTTGCTGGTTTTTTCCTACATTTTTAATTTTAATCCTGAGTATGCTGAGGATGTTCCATAAATGCAGGAATGATTTACAGTTTACAGAAAAACAAATATTGGAAAGGGAAATGATATCAAAGCTTTAAGTGTTTCAGCCTGACAGTGATTGATTACGTTTTCTGCTCCAATACTGATGATAGATCGATTGCAGGCGTCACAGTCTGTGACTGACTGAAAATAACACATAACGGAAAATGAAAACCTTTTCATTACTGAAAGAAAAGAAGCGACATGAGGCAGCATTCAGAACAACATAAAAGTGCATAATGAAGTCTATACTGTGGCTTGTTTGGTTTGCAAAAGGCTACAGATGCAGTAAGTATTCTTTTTAAGCTTTGATATAAGACTAATGAAGGCTGGTTAATTAAGAAAAGATTGAGAGGCTGGAAAAGTATTTTTATGATTCATTTCAGATTCAGATTAACACACGTCTAATACTTTTGACTTCATAATGGAGAAGTGGGAATAATGTAACACCCACGGTTGGTGCTGTTGTTTGTCTTGTCCCCACGGGTAGCTTGATACAGTCACAGTCTCTCACCAGCCTTTCACACTCCTTTTACAGTCCAATCAGATGAGCTGTAGTGACCAATCAATAAACAGATTCCCAGCGAAGTGGTGTTACTCTGTGATAAAAAGAAAAGAAAAAAACCCCCACCAACTTCTGCACAGGATACAACTGTGTATCTTCCCTCCAAGATCCTCTTGGAACCTCGGCTCTTGTTTCTCCTTATCTCCTCTGAGTTGCGTGGAACTGACTGGAGCGTCCTCGGTAATGGTGGACTTTTATTGATTCACAGGTCACACTGTGGAAAACGAAGGAGGAGTGAGCAGATGAGGAAGCGCAAATGGAGCTCATAGCGTAGGTTCAGAGAGGAACACAGTCATTGACGCCATCCATATCAGCTGAGCATCTGCTGATCTCCCTAAATGCCGTCTTTACGCCTACACACACACATTTACCTATGTCATCTATTTAAAGGCCCGGCACACACGTGGTGCATCCACACAGGTGTTTTCACTTATTTTGGCTCATTAGTTCTCCTCATAGGACTGTGTGTGTGTCTGCAGACTGTGCTTTATTGAATGTTTTTCTTCACTTTTACTCCTTATATGTGCCACTGCAGAGGCTATAATCTCCCATGAATCTCACCGGCTTGTGCCTTTGCTTCAAATCAAAGGATAGTCTTTACAAGTGAAAAAGTTGAAGAAGCGCATAAATGCACCACAGAACCTTAAAGGTCACACTTCAGCAGTCTGGGAATATTCATTGTGTCTCTGTCGTTTTATTTATTAATCACTCGTGTGCACAAACATTCAAGGCACCTTGTGTAATAGACCTTTTTTCAGACACAACAGGTGTAGTTATTAACATTAAACGATGGATGCATTCCATTTAGTTTTACCAGGGCCCCGCTGCTGTGCACGTTGGCATACTGGTATGACTTACTGTACAGCAACACTTAAAATGAATGGAGGCATCATTAATGTTATGAGTTACACCTGTCTTTCTCCTGCTAAGTAAAATGTCTGCCATGAAAAAGATCTATTCCCAACATAGCTTCTCTCCACTTCAGCCTGAGCAGAGCCCTTATCAGCCAGAATAACTGGCAACACTTATGTTGGTGTGCAGGGCCTTCAATGTCCTTCCACATCTGATTGCTACTGCTGCTGCTGCTGCTTACAACAAGCTGTTGCTATCTGCTATTGCTGCTGCTAACTTATGTTGCTTCTCCTGCCGGTCACTGCCATCTTTGCATACAAAGCTGATTCATGAAATATGTTACATTTAAGGCTAGTTCTACGGCATATTTAATCCTCTAGTACAGTATGTTGTCATATGTGCATATAACACTGAACAGTGTTATGCTTTGGCTACATTCGCTCTGTTTCTATTAGGGGTCTTGTTTTTGCCCTGCCCAATAATATGAAATGACTTCTTGATTGAGCAGAAATGTTACTTTAAATTGAGCCATTATGCCAATTTTCAATTATATTTGATCTAATACTATCTACAGTATGATGAGAATGTTCCTGGCTGGACTAGCTAATTGGAAAGAACCCCTTGTGTGGCCTCCTTTCTAATTCAAAATCACTTTCTTGGGTATTGAGCTCACCCTCCTGTAGGGTGATCACCTCACTAACCTCGAAGGGCATCCTGCATCTCATTTATATGAAGAGTAGAAGCCAAACTACACCACCAGAATGGTGTATGTTTTAAAAAAAGGAAGTATATTTAAAAACAAGAAGTGCATTTTAATTATCCTGACATGGAGTCCAGGATTGTAAGAAGTCTACGTTGCCAATAACTACCAAGAAACCACCTGCAGAATGTTTCTAGAAAGGAAATTGAATCATGACATCTGACTAAACAGGATAAAAGTGCTTTAGCGTAATAAGGGAGTCACTGGAAAACAGCTTTTGTCATTTAAACAACAAATTTAAAGCTTGTATTACCTGTCATATGTAGCTGAAACATAACTTGAAAAACAACCAAACAGCACCATGGCTGCCCCACAAAAACTCATATCATACTGACTGCCATTCAACCACAGTGAAGAGTGACAAGCAATGAGTAATTATCAAGCAAGAGAGACAAGGAGAGATTGGATTAGACAACTTTGGCCCTCCTTACAATCAACATTCAAGCCATAGCTATAATCATATGATAATAAAAACCACTTCAACAATAATGACACTGCAGCATACTGAAGATGTATGTAGTGCACTTTACAGGAGCTGTCCATTCAGCACCACAGAATCTCAGCGCAAGCCAAAAGACCAGCAACACGATAACAGTATTCATTTTTCACACACTTTTTCTAAGTGTACTGCTGCTCCTTTGTTTCTTTACACTAGTATTTTTAGAAATCGAATGCATTCATATTTACTGTCTTCCAGCAGGTTTGGTTCAGTGAGTTGTGATTAAATCTGCCAATCACACACTGATTAAGTACTGGATTGTTTTTTGCTTTTTGTCTGTGTACAGCGGAAATCTTGTCAAAAGAAACACACAAAAGTAAGGTAAATGTCCTACACAATGGGGCTTTAACACTGGCTTAGTCATTTGATTAATAAAATCTATAAGTGGTGTTATATTCATGGTTTTAATTTCAGTGAAAGTGCAGGTAGGTCATCTTACTATCCGGCTCACCTTACACTACCTGACTACTGCATACCATACGTGAAACTACTGCACGCTATAGCAGTACTGATTGTGCCATAGTCTAAGTCAAATTAGGGGTTATGGCTAGAGTAATCATTTCTGCAGTTCATTTTAATGCAAAATTTGGGGATTAGTATTATAAAACTCCTTCACTTATGCAAAACAATACAAAAATACAATAGCTTATTTGCTGCAGAGCTCTGCGTTAAAACATCTAAAGTTAAAGACCTTTCCACTTTTGCACAATCAACTTTACTGCAGCCTTACTGCAAATAACTGGACTTCCCCATTTAAATGCACCAGCAGAATTATCTGTAAGACTAAAGCCACCGTAGCTAGCCCTGATGCATGGTGTTTAGAGATGGCCAGATGCCACAGTGAAAGGGACACCATCCCACAACTGGAGCATCCAGGTTTAAGCTTCTGTGTTGGTAAGCATTCACCCTGCTTAAGCATCCTTAAGCAAGACACTGATCCCTGCCAGCTCCATGGTTGCTGCTCTGTAGCTGACCTTCTTGTGGAGGGCGGAAAGCAGCAAAGAGAATTTGCCTTTGTAAATGCATTACAATCATTGTTATTCTTACCTTGTTAGAACTGGTAATTTTAACTATTATAATTATTTTGTAGTCATCAGATTGGTAAACTTTTTGCATGGATATAATAGTGTAAAACTAGCAGCCAAAATGCTTGATTAAAAGTAATGACAGAACTTGTGCCAAGTGTTGGCCTCCACCACTGTGCTGTTGTCTGTTTTAGAGGATGCCAACAATTACATTTTATTTCCACATCAGATGAAAACCATGTAGGACAAATGCCAGGTTCTAATAAGTCTTGTTTGTTCTGGTGGAAGAGTTCAGCTTTTGATAAAATGGCCAGTATGCCTTTGTTAAGATGCATCTAGAAAGTGTTAAGAACATGGCCTGTTAGAGTTTTCTATGTATCAACACCTTTGGCACATTTGTAGCTTCTCATGGGGAAAAATAATAGTAATTCACAGGTAAGTACTCATGAGTGGGGACAGTAGAGCAAAACCTGCTGTATTCACATTTTCCGGTTTGGAGAGGCTTTTTGGAGTGACTGTTAAGTGCTCTACCCTCCCTAAAACAAATGAGCACTAGGGAGGAGTGAGGGAGAGAAGAGGGGATGGGAAGGGATGTGACGTATGGGGCCGCTAGTATAAAGACTTCATGTGCGATTGAGCTAAAGGTTCCACTGAGGGAGGTCATTTCATTCCCTCATGAAATCTAGATTGAAAGCATTTGTGATCTTCTGATCCTCCTTAATCTCTGCGCAACAGATGCCTGACCTTAACTCAAAATGGCTGCCACACACCCACAGCACTGTTATATTAATGATTGACAGTGATACTAGATTACAGAGCTAGGCAGAACACTAATAAAGAAGGGATTAGAAAAAAATGCAATGTTCAGATGAGTAATGAAGTACTTGTACTTTGAATATTTTTTAAACGAATGTTGCTTGCTATTTTACATGACTTGAATAAGGTAAATGCTCAACAATAGTATTAGTATTTACAAGAAATATACATGTGGATCTTTTTATGTACCAATAACGTTTTAACAAGTAACATATTCACATTTCTCCAAGCATCTGGGGACACTTTTCTCTAAAACATAGAATTCAAAAAACCTCAAACAAATCAAACAATAAAATCAGACTTTGACAAACTAGGACTCAAACTTGAAAGATTTAGTTTTTTAAAAAACAGCTTTATTTAATTTTCAGGAGACGTTTCCTTAATATAGATTTGGAACATATGAACATTTTTGTTCATTATTATCGAGGCAGCTCCAGGTAGATTCTCACAGTGAGGTCTGAGGTTAGTCTTTGCTTTCCTATTTCCAGCTTTTAGAGATTTGCAAGGTCATAGGATTTCCGTTTTTATTTATGCTTTTTCATCAGGCATTATAGAAAAAAACCTTCATTGGACCTGTTTGGGAAAGCATTCTGGGTGCAGTATATAGAGGTCAGGGTCAATACTTTGAAGACATCTAAAGAATTTTAGATGCCGGCTGTGTTGAGCTCACACTGACCTTGAGTGAGAGAGGGAGCTTGGACTGTTGAATTCACGGTGGGTGACTCAGAGAATAATCTGTTCACTTTGCTAGCAGTCATCAGGCAGTCAGCCCCTCATCTGCATGATCCAGAATTAATTATTCATGAGGTCTTTTTCAGCAGTAAAAGGGTAGCACATCTCCCTTTGCTTTTGTCACAGTTAAAATCTACCACAAAGGCAAACATATGCTTCCATCTGCCTAACACATATTATGATGCAATGATTATACTATCCTATATACAGCAAATGTATATAGGATACACAAGAGGGTCAAAATCAGTGTCTTACCTGCACTTACCTGTAGCAAAATTATTCAATAATATGCCTCAATTTGTATATTTCCATTACTCTTAAGAGAGAGAATATGTGAAAACAGGGCCATACATACTATGTACATGTACACAATACCATACCAATGTCATAAAATAGGGGAAACACTGTATATTAGTGTATCATACGTCTTGTTTTTTTCTTTTTTGTACACTCAACACCTTACTGTGTGCAAATTGTGTGTGTCTGTGTGTGTGGACTGTACAACCTCTTCCATACTGTCTATCTGTAGTCTGTATTCACACAGTTTTCTACTGTTCCAAATAATAAAGCTACACCGACTAACAATATAAACGCCCTCTTATGGGAACTCCGTTATTATTAATTCAGTTTGTATTTCCATTTCATTTGTCAGATTTGCAGTTACAGTTACTATTCATATGTTAAAATCTAATAAAATCTGCATTTGTTGGGAGAATAAGAGGAGAACTGCCATACTGACAAACAAGCGTATTGCACCATGATATGAATGTCCTGTAATGTAAGCTGCATGCAGAGCAATATTGGAACAAAGCAGTGAGCTGTTAGCCAAACATAGATGTTGCATAGTGCATGTGCAGCACTTGAAAGACAGTTGGAGCAGATGAAATAGTGAAGCAATATTTTGCAAAACAAATACTCTTTTTAGGTAACCTCATAAAGTGGGGAAAAAAGTGAGAGCAGTATAATTTGTAAAAAAACAAAAAAAACAACAACAAAAAAAACCAAACAAAGTCACAGTAGGTACAGTGAGATGAAAAAAATTAATTTCTGGACTTTCTGTTAACTGATTAAGTGAGCGAAAAATGTTTTTACATTTTTCTTCACATTGCTTGTTTTGTCTGACTAAGATTTATTAAAGAATTATTATTATTATCTCTAAAGACAAAGACAAGTAGCAAATATTCACAATTCAGAAGCTGGAAGTAGGCAAAGTTTAGCATTGTTGCTAATTAATTATCTAAATAGTTTCCAGTTGTTTTTCTGTCAATCGATTTATTGATTGATTGACTAATTGTTCCAACTCAAATGCATTAATTTCATTCTATTAACAACTAGTACATTTGAAAAGGTGCATGTTCACCAAAAATGTAAGCTGGAGAAAAATCAATTTTTTTTACAATGTTGTCTTTGTGTTTAAACAGAGATATGAGTTGCTGAGGTGAATGTATATGCTTTCGTTTGTGTTTCTATGGTAGCTTTTGCCCCAAGCGTGTCTCCCTGTAAACGGTACAATAAATACATTTTCAAACTGTTTTATTGCTACACTTCAGTGAAACAGCTCTTGGGTGGACCGCTGTGAACATTTCTGCCGCTTCATATAGAAACCGTGTTATCTCTTTATTTTTCAGTTTCACTGCCCACACATTGGCTACATGACTCAGAGAGGCATTGTGACATAATATGCATCTGATAAGATAATGAATCTCTCCAGCACTGGAACAGTGGTGTTCCTACAGTAGTCTGATTTTTAGTCTGGATCCTCTGGAGGCCCAAAGATCTTTGAACGCTGGACCTTTGTCTAATAGGTTGTTTATTAGGTCATTCGATCCAGCCGTTAAGAAGAATAGTTGACTCAGTGTGTTGTGTGGTGAGAGTGTAGAATCAGACTCACTGATTTCCGCTAGTACTGCTACCAAATCCCAACATATTCTCCTCACAATCATGCTAAAAGCCTAACACGAGTGCTTTTAACATGAGCCAAAGGGAATCCCAGATCATGATTAATTAGGATTCTCTCAAAAACAAGAAGAAAAGCCCTTTAAGTGAAGTTTTAAATGTAGCAATGCTGCACTCACTCAAGGATTGCTGCTACCATTTGTACAGTGTATGGCAAAAGGCTGCCTGAGGTAAGATTAACTTGCAGCGTTATGTAATCCAGATGTTAGAAGATGTTCTCACTGCTCTCTGTGTTGTCCCTTTTTCTGTTAACTGCACTGAAATATCTTCATGAGCTTGTTACGTTTTTAGTTTCCTTTTGGTCTTTGTCTGCTTCTTTGACATTAACATTATCTAACAAGTGACAGTGTGCATGAGTGCATGTCTATGTGTGTTTGTGTACGCCGAGAGGTTTTCTATACCCATCTGTGGATACAGAGTATGTATCTCATGTAAATGTATTTTTCATGCCCTCTTGATTATTCATTTGTGTTTGTTTCAGTATGCAGCTATAAAAGTCTCAGTGAAATCTAGCCAATTCTGTTTGAAATCTTGGTGGGACTTTGGCAGCTATTTGCAGAGTTTACGGAGCAGATGAGAGGCACGTCTTACAGCTGGCACATCCGTCTATAATGTGTCCACAGTTTACGAGCTGGCAGAGGCGCGATGAAATGTATGCAGAGATAAACAAAACAGCACTACTGCTTTTTAGTGGGCACGATATATAAAATCCACATACAGCGTAAAGCTCACAGTGTGTGCAAGCATATGCTGATTACCACATTTAACAGAAAACCTCCAGTCAGTGTGCATATGAACTCAAGTGGGTTCTGAGGTGGAGGGTAATTACTATGCAGAGCAGAGAAAAAAAAAGTCTTTGAGCTCATCACCTCACAGCTTTAGCCACTACTGAATGAACTCCTAACCCCTCTCCGACAAACACACACACACACACACACACAAAACATAATCTATAATTTAGTGTCAGAGTGTGTGATGGAGGGAGCAGGAGCGGCTGCACGCGTCCAGCATCTTAGAGCCCGGCCTGATCAAAGTGGCGGCAGGTCAGAAGGTTAGATATGCAGTAATCAAAGGTGGTGTGAGGAGATGGCATCTAGACGCCCCTGTGGGCCCTTATGTATTCAGAGCTCACAGTCACAGACCTCTCCATGTCTACTACAGTGTATCAAGACTGGTCGAGTGGATATAGATTTTTATGTTTTTGTTATGGCACATGTGTAGCCTGTCAGCAGCGAGAGCTAGCTTTCGGTGGAACCTGAGAATAGAATAGTTCACACAATACACGGAGAAGCACCGAAAACAAACTGCTGCCGCTTAAATAAATTCCCAGGACTCTGGATGTGAGACTTTTCTAGTGTAATTTACAAATGTGCAATTCACGCCTGTAAACATGCATGTTTGTGTGTGTGTGTGTGTGTGTGTGTGTGTGCTTGTTTGCAATAAATCCTTCAATCTCACGTTGTACTTAGCAGCTGTAAATAGGCACTTGCTATGTTAAATACAGCACATTTAGCAAAGAAATGTTATATTATGGGTCTTAATTGGTATTGGTGTTTGCAGTCCTTTTGACAGTCATTTTGCCACAGAAAAAAATAATGCTACGAGATGTTTTAGGCTGTTTGCATTTTAGGATGCTGTGTGTAAGTTTGCAAAATTGTCAATAAAGTTTAACGTTTTGTCCATCTTTTTATGTTTAAAAATGAAATAATATGCCACATGCTCATCTGAAGAACTCATTTATTTGAGAACATTAGTTATCTGTGTACTTTTACTTTACATTTTGTATATGTGACTTTCTGTAAGTGAGCATTGCTACTATATAAAGATTTTTTTTTTAATGTTTAATGACTCAAATAAGGAAATACTGATTATGGCACCCAAGGTACAGTAAGATGCAATTACGAGATATAACAACATTTCTCTATTTGTTGCACGTTGTGTATGAAATTGTGTCGAAAGTTGCAAGTCATGTTGCATTCTCAGTTGTGTTTTATTACTCAATTATGTCCATACAGGACAATTGCTTCATGCAGGTGAGTGCATGCCAATCATGCCACTGCTTTGTGAAGGTCTAGCTAGCTTGATTTAGGCTATAAATCACCAATCTCATATAGACAGAGATGTTTGAAAACATTAATGGAGCGTTACCTTTCATATTGGCTAACTAACAATCTAGTTGTATCTAGCAGTAAGCCCCGGAGTGTAGCTTTCTGCTAGATTGGCCTTTTCGGACTCTCATTTCTTCAGGCTAAGAGAGAACAGTCAATATAAAGTAATCAGAAAGTGTCATGTCCTCCATTTGCCTGTGGACAGGACGAAATGAATGTTGAGTCTGGTTAGCCTTGGTTGGTGGATGCATCGTTTGTCACTGAAGCACTGAGGGGGCAGCATGTCTGAGGCCTTTCTCAAGGGTCATTGACTGGGTTTGTAATCAAAGAGCTTATTCTGTTAATGTACCTGTGTGACCAAAGACCGTGCCATGTGAATCATCAAGGCACCAACATAATGACAAAAACTTTTACTAAAAGATCCCGCCTTAATATGTGTGCCACTTAGCTTTATGTAAAAACACCTTTTAGGCATCATACTTCACAGCAGACACCATAAGATTGGACCTTTTACCTTTGACCCCCTAAGCTCTTTGAATTGCATTTCAAGAGAGCCACTCTGATCTAATCTTACTGGACAAATCAGTCATCGGGTCTCCCTCGATCACATGAAGTTGTCTGATGAAATGGTTTTGCTATGCCGCAGACACCCTCCTGTGTTGCTGAATGCGTAGTGTAGCACATTGTCTGTAAGCGCCAAGGTATCAAAGACCATATTTGTCAATACAAGAGGACTGCAGTTCAGGTCTCAGTATCTGTACGGTAATGAGTCCTCGTCCACCTACCAGTCCCAGCAGAAGCCGGTGTTCTGCCCACTGTTTAAGTTGGTCTATCTTGCTGTCAATGAACACATCAACAGCCCTGGTCCTTAAGAGCAAAAAGAGCTATAAAGAGCTATCATGCTTGGTTGTGTAACCCCTCCTTGCGTGTTGTAATAGCCAAGCAACATCTGCACATTAAGTTTGGTTGCTCTTCTTAATGGCAGAAGAGTCTGTAAGGAGTTGCCAGTGTTATTTGTGTTACTGGTATAAGAGCAACTTTGAGTGTTTGTCGTCGCGCTGTCTTAATTTGCGCTTGTGTTATTTATTGGTTAGGCTGTTGTAAGGTCATTGTTGGTTACACAACAAACCTCGCAGAATTCACTGGTTAGTAGCGTTACTGTTCTGTAATGAGCTATCACGATATGACGCATTCAGAATTATAATAAAATGCATTTTGTAACACATTTTTGTAGGCAAACATAAATTCTGTGTGCATGTAATCCATCATACATCTTGAATGCAAGTATTCACATCAAAAGATTCATCATTTTAAAATAGTTTTTCTTATTCTGAAAAAGAAAATGGAAATATGACAAATATTTCTATTGGGAGGTTGTAATAAAAGACAGTTCAACATTAGACCTTTAATACTGTGGAGTAAAAATAGATTCTACAGTGCCCTGCAGAGTTATTGACACAAAATGCCCTGATTAAGATGAGCCAAGCTACAGCATATTATGTTGAGGTTGTTATGTGCTGAGGTTATTTCTAAAGATATATATATATTTTTGTTATTAGTTCATTTCAAATTGGAGTATCCAGTCTTAAGAAAAAGTTATTGTTTTAAGTCCAACTGTACAGTAAGCACACCAAATTTTTCACATAAAGTAGATGAAACCACTTCAGATTTTTCCCACTTGGATCTCATGTTGAGGATTTCACCCGAGTGCTCTATAAAGCCTCAACTGTAATCTCGTTGGTGTGAATAAAATTCTTATACCGAGATAAATGTGATATGGTTTGGGGTAGAATTTCATATTTATGCATCGAGCACTGGAAAGGCAAATTTAAGGACAGTGGGAGTGCGAAGAAAATGTGGCTTTTCGCTCCCTCCAAGTCTCAATTCTGTGATGCTTCGTAAGTTAACTTAAAAGGCAGGAAATCAGGCTTGCCCAGGGTTATATATGGGAGCCGACAAGTCCAGAAATAGTAAAACTCACCCAAATGTCAAATGAGGTTCCATAGAAGTAACAGTAACTTGCAGTAACTGCGTTTTCAAAACTACCTGCCTCTGCCTCCTTTATCCGGTCAAAATGCACTCTACTGTACTGTAACTACGTGGAGGATACCAGCTTACCTCCACCATCACCTCTAGCTGTCCAAAAACTACAAGGAGGTAAAAGAAAAGTTTGTGTTTTTCTGAGACAGCTAGCAGGCCAAGGGAGAGGACTGTGTGTGTTGACAGGCTGGCGATGTGGTGTTCTGTCTGTTGGACACAAATCAGAGCAGTTAAGAAGGAGCCATGGAAATCCAAACATCCTGTGTTTAAAGTTACACATAGAAATAGAGCAGAGGGAAGGAAGGAAGTAAAGAAAGGTTAGGGATAAACAGGAGGAGACTAGAATTCAGAATTTGTATTTTATTTCCTATCTACAACTGCTGCTTGTTTTTGAATAAAATATGATGTTATTTTGTGTTGGGACAAGTCTGTTTCTACTCTATGTCTAAAAAACAATCGGGTCAAACAGTACAAACTGCAAGGGAGTCGAACCAGGTATAAAGATGGTTATTTAAATACACAAGAGAACCAACCTTATGTATACAGGGAGACTATTTCATTCTGAGTGCAGCTATGGTGAAAGCCGAATCAGCAGACTTTTTCAGCGGAGACCGGATAGCCAGCAGTCCATGGTGGGAGGATCTGAGGGGCCCAGCGGTGCTGCAGAGGATTGTAGTTTGCTGTGGGGGAAGTTTTCAAAGACCGTGCAGAGGTGTGAAGACGTACAGTAGAATTCTAGAGTTTGGAACAAGTGTAAAGAGGCTAATATTGGTGTAATGTGGTGCTTTCTTTATTTATTTATTTTTACATTTGAACAATAATCAATACCTGATTCATACGAAAAAATAGCAGCAGCTAGGAGGATATTAATGCAATAAAAGACAGACAAGTCGATTTTGGAGATAATCCTTAATTGGAAAAAGCAAGATTTCACAACTGAGCTGATCTGTTTGTCAAACTTCAGAGCGCAAATATCGATCCAAGGTATTTGCCATGTGGCCTGACATCGGTGGATAACAGATCCAACCTCTGGGCAACGACAGAAGCTGAGGGGCCAAACAATATTCTCATTCAACTGCCGAAAGTTGTGTTTCATCCAACTTTTAATGTGTTAGCAATGTGCTTTAAAGGCTTGCGCCTTCTGGTCTGTGTGGGTCATACTTAGAGTTCATTGGATAGATTAAATCAATGTTTATGTAACAGGAAATCCTTTAATTTTGGAACAAATGGTGCAATTACCGGGGTGACACATTGGGAATTACATAGATCTAAGAGACCCTAGTTAAACTTTTAGTTCATGTATCTGCTAACGATGGGGCTTTCAGGGAAAAATACAACCTGTCCTGTTAATTGCTCTCTATACATCATGCTTGATTTCTGTACAGCACATGCCACCACAATCGTTGTATGACTTCATACAGCATATGATGATCATCATGCAGCAGGAACAAAATGTTTACCCAGTTGTGACTCGAGCTTAGCAGAAATAAGCAGTGCTTTCAGACGTAATTGCATGAAATGAAAAGCTGCCAAGCGGCAGGTCCTTAAAATCAGTGTGGCGTGATTGAGAGGGAGGGAGGAATCTTCTGAGCGCAGCTGGAGTCCCTGGGTGTATGAAGCCTGCGGCTGCAGCACTGTGTGTAGGTTGATGGTTTTTTGCACATTCGTGTTATGTCTGGGTATATTACTGAACATTATTTTGTGTGGGTGCAACTGTAGGTGTGTGGTCGTATGTTTGTTTGCTTTGTTGGTGTTGGTGTATACATTACATGCACAGTGAGTGTAGTGTACATACATGTTGGATGTGTAGCAGGACACGTGAGTACATTCCCTGTGGCGTGATAATGAACATACAGTAGTGTCATTAAGGAGGCAGGTGAGAGCCCCATCCAGCAGGTCTTAATTACATCACAGACAGTCCTGACATGCTTGGGTGAACACTGCTGGCTTAGCAGGTAATGGCTGTGCATGTACGTTGGCATAGTAATAAGGCAAGGATGCATGGATTTGGGGATGTATTGCCCATTTCACTTGAGGGAGCACGTGAGCAGCAGTGATAAACTGTTTTGCCGTAAAGCACTTTTAACAACATTTTCTGTTTTAATTTGGCACAAATAAACCAAAGAGAAGAAGTGTTTTCTCACGTGTTTTTACACTTCCATTTGTAGGTGTGAACTGTGTTGATTAGTTTGCAGAGAACCTTGGTATGGTCACATGGTCTAATTGAGCAGGTGTTTTGCATCAAGGCTCATTAAGTGAATGCCAGACTCTATATATTGGTGTGTTCACTTTTTTTCCTCTTAATGCTTTAAGAGTCGCCCTAATAAATAAATAAATAAATAAATAAATAAATAATGGACTGATTGGAGTTAGCAGATGCTTTTTCTGTTTTTAACTTTGAACCTTAACTCCTTTATTTGGTGAGTAGCAGACCCTTATATATTGACAATAACAAAGTCTGGATGGTACAAAGGCACAGTGCCCTCTCTGGGTTAGGTAGTTGGTTCATTCCATATTCATTCACACCACAAAAACAGTATGACTTTACTAAATGGAGCTGGTTAATTACTTAGAGCTCCAGAAATAACCTTCGCCTGGCCTCCCACTCCTCCCCACCGTACATCAGGTGGTCACTCTACATCATTTAACTCCCGGGCTGAAAGTGAGTCCCACTCTGCCCCTGGGTATACAGCTAAAGCTTATTCCCAAAATGTCCAACAGCAGTTTAGAAAAATCATCTCCTCAATGCTACACAGGTACATGCACGAACATAAGGCTCCCTGTAACCATAGAAACAGAGAAGACAAGGCGACAGGCTAATGATCTGCACAGTATATGATGAATTAATGATTCATAGACAAGAAAAGGAACATTATAGATGTATAATAAAGACATGTGGAAATGACATTTGTCTTTGGTCAAAGTTTGGGAGCTGTCTCAAACAAATCAGGATGTTTGTTCACCCTATTGCCAGTGCATATTTAAATTTAGCATGAGAACGGTTGACCCCACCACTTACAGTGGAATCTTACTCCTAGACAGGTGTTTACCAAACATGAATACATCAGCAGGCTCTTTCTAAAATGTAACATAGAAAATATAAAATATGGTTTATTATTATATTTAAACAACTGCCATTGTGTCACATATTGTATTAAGGTGTTACAGTGTATGGTTTTTGTATATCACAGCGTTTTTCCTTGTAAAGGCACCTTCCTCTGTTTATAAACCGAAATGTCAGCACATCTTTATGTATGCTAGAAGACTTTCCGCATCCTCCCTTCCCCGCATGTAACCTATCCAGCAGGCACTTTTTAAAGTTTAAAGAACACACAGACAGAACACACTCACACACTTGCCTCGATGTTTTCTCGTGTGCCTGCACTCTGCATATCCGCACGCTCGCTCGCAGAAAAAAAAACCCCCGTGAAGCACAATTCCTGTAACATCTCCTGTAAATACAAGGTGAATTTTTGTCCACACTCAGTAGGCAAACATAGACGCCATCTCATAAATTGCTAAGATGGCTAGAGGTGAGTAAATTAGGGAGAAGACTCATTACCTGCTTTGTAGAGTAGCCTAGACAGTGCCTGGAGCAAGAGACGTAAAGTCACCATTACCACAACACTGCAGTATACTCCTGCACTCTGCGCCAACTCTCTCTCAGTCCTCTCTCTCATGACTTCTTTGCCTTAATGCTGCCTTTCTTGCTGATCCCCAGTCAGCCTCATTCATAAAATCTTTCTAGGAAATTACTCTCTTCTGTGCAAGTTTTTTTTTTTTTGCAGCCTTGGTCATTTCAAACCTTTTAAGGTACTCAGGTATCGTTATTTTCTTTATGAATACACAGTAGAGTGTCTCAGGAAAAAAATGATCATCTTAAGGGAATAGACATTTTGGGAAATACGCGTTTTCGCTTTTGCCAGGAGTTGGATGGGAAGATTTGTGTAAAAACCACACTTTGTGGTGCAAGCTGTTTCCTCCTGTTTCCAGTCTAGCTTCATATATGAGAGAGGTACAGTGGGGCAAAAAAGTATTTAGTCAGCCACCAATTGTGCAAGTTCTCCCACTTAAAAAGATGAGAGAGGCCTGTAATTTTCATCATAGGTACACTTCAACTATGAGAGACAGAATGGGGGGAAAGAATCCAGGAAATCACATTGTAGGATTTTTAATGAATTAATTGGTAAATTCCTCGGTAAAATAAGTATTTGGTCACCTACAAACAAGCAAGATTTCTGGCTCTCACAGACCTGTAACTTCTTCTTTAAGAGGTGGCACCTGTTTGAACTCGTTATCAGTATAAAAGACACCTGTCCACAACCTCAGACAGTCAGATTCCAAACTCCACTATGGCCAAGACCAAAGAGCTGTCAAAGGACACCAGAAACAAAATTGTAGACCTGCACCAGGCTGGGAAGACTGAATCTGCAATAGGTAAGCAGCTTGGTGTGAAGAAATCAACTGTGGGAGCAATTATTAGAAAGTGGAAGACATACAAGACCACTGATAATCTCCCTCGATCTGGGGCTCCACGCAAGATCTCACCCCGTGGGGTCAAAATGATCACGAGAACGGTGAGCAAAAATCCCAGAACCACACGTGGGGACCTAGTGAATGACCTGCAGAGAGCTGGGACCAAAGTAACAAAGGCTACCATCAGTAACACACTACGCCGCCAGGGACTCAAATCCTGCAGTGCCAGACGTGTCCCCCTGCTTAAGCCAGTACATGTCCAGGCCCGTCTGAAGTTTGCTAGAGAGCATTTGGATGATCCAGAAGAGGATTGGGAGAATGTCATATGGTCAGATGAAACCAAAATAGAACTTTTTGGTAAAAACTCAACTTGTCGTGTTTGGAGGAGAAAGAATGCTGAGTTGCATCCAAAGAACACCATACCTACTGTGAAGCATGGGGGTGGAAACATCATGCTTTGGGGCTGTTTTTCTGCAAAGGGACCAGGACGACTGATCCGTGTAAAGGAAAGAATGAATGGGGCCATGTATCGTGAGATTTTGAGTGAAAACCTCCTTCCATCAGCAAGGGCATTGAAGATGAAACGTGGCTGGGTCTTTCAGCATGACAATGATCCCAAACACACCGCCCGGGCAACGAAGGAGTGGCTTCGTAAGAAGCATTTCAAGGTCCTGGAGTGGCCTAGCCAGTCTCCAGATCTCAACCCCATAGAAAATCTTTGGAGGGAGTTGAAAGTCCGTGTTGCCCAGCGACAGCCCCAAAACATCACTGCTCTAGAGGAGATCTGCATGGAGGAATGGGCCAAAATACCAGCAACAGTGTGTGAAAACCTTGTGAAGACTTACAGAAAACGTTTGACCTCTGTCATTGCCAACAAAGGGTATATAACAAAGTATTGAGATGAACGTTTTGTTATTGACCAAATACTTATTTTCCACCATAATTTGCAAATAAATTCTTTAAAAATCAGACAATATGATTTTCTGGATTTTTTTTTTTTTTTCTCATTTTGTCTCTCATAGTTGAGGTATACCTATGATGAAAATTGGAGACCTCATCTTTTAAGTGGGAGAACACAATTGGTGGCTGACTAAATACTTTTTTTTGCCCCACTGTATCAACCTACTCATCTAACTCTTGGCAAGAAAGCAAATAAGCGTATTTCCCAGAATGTCAGATAGTTCACAATAATGATTTGCAAACACATAAATTACCAAATTTAATATCATTTTTAAAATTAAATTAAGCAGTAGCATGAGGAACAGTGACTACTAGATCCTGATCAACACATACATGTAATACTTGTTCATCTAACTGAATGTATATGCCCACTGAGTGGATACTTTCTAAGGGTAGTAACCTTAAATGCAGCAAATTTGCCCGACTAGAAGAACTTTTGTAACAGCTTCCTGAAAGGCCAATCAAGACCAAATTCAGACTGAAAGTGATTTTTTTTCTCTGTGTGTAGCCCTTAGACACCATTACAGTCCCAAATAGCTTCCCCTTGCCCACATTGTGAATTAAATAAATAAATGAAAATTTCACATCCCAACCTTACACTGAAAAACAAGAAAAAAACTCCCACAGAAACACAGTGTGATGTGATGAATTAATCCAGAATTTGCTGTAATTTGGATTTGGACGTTTACCAGTTTTTACAAAATCAGATTTTAACCACAGTTTGTGTTAATTATCTATGTAGATATATAAAGTGGAGAATGTTAATACCTATAATGGGGACCTTTAAACATTTATGGTCTAGTCCATGCCACCTGTGCGTAATGTGGGATGTGTTTCTGGGCCTTTATGCAATTTTGAAGGCTCTCAAAAGGGTCGATGTCAATGCAATATTATTATGCACCACACAAGATGATATAGGGCTGGAGAGGGCCTTGCCAGAGCTTGTTAAAATGCAGAGCATGCACAGTATTACCATTACAAGATCTCTTTACCTGTCTCATAGCCTCTACCACACTGTTAACACACTTGGCATGCAGAACAGAAAAGTAAATCCAGCTGAATCCAGCTGGAGAACCATGTATTTTGCAAACTGAGTGGACTGAAGAGGGTCTATAACGGTACATACATTGTGGAGACATTTTCACATTGTGTTTGGTTACTTGTGAGCACAAAAACCCATTTAATTTCAAGGCTTAAGTCAAACACCTTCTTGGACAGAGAGCGTTGATGTAAAAAACGTGTAGCTGGATAGTTTAACTAGCTGAGTAATGACTGTGCATGCCTGGCTGCATGCACGATCCCTCCTTCATCTGATTAAATCAGTCCACTTTAATTACAACAGTCATTGATTTCAAGACAGGTTATTACCTTATGCATCTATTACCTGATGAATAAGATAATAACCTGTCTTTAGTTATGCTTGGTTACTGACCTGGTCAGCCTAACTAATTCAGGATTAGTTATGCTTTGTCAGAGAGAGCTGTGGCGTACATCTGTTAGACATAAAACACATCACAGTGACTATTTTACAGTGCACAGAGGGATGTCAGTGGCTGTCTTTTTGTTCCAATTTAAATGTCGAGGGCGAAATCTCCATCCTTTTTAGATGTCAGGCAGGAGAGGCATCGACGATCAGATGTAGTGTATGCTTAGGAGGATTCAAGAAATTATATTCAGCTGATCACAGAAGGATTGGCCTGACAGTTTCAGAGTTTTTTGGAATGAAGATTAGCAGCTTTGAACATTACCCTGTAGCGAGCTCAAATTGATTTTTCTAACCAAGGTCATCCTCAGTTGCAGAATGAGTGATAGGATGTTTTGGCACCTCATACACCCAGCAACTGCAGAAACTGTGTAGCCCAGAGATTTCTCCTATAGTTTGCGAAATGGATTGCGAAATAAAGCTCTCCGCATCTTTCTGTCCTGATACTACACTCCAAAAGTGTTGAGCCTTTTTTTGTTCCAATCATGCCTTGAAGAGAGCTCAGCAATACACTGATGTTTCAGAAAAACATTTAAAAAATGGAGATAAGGTCGGTTTTGCTGACAATGATTGCATTTCACTAAATTCAATTCCAGCATTTGCAAATTCGCCCTTATGCATTTAACATAATCTAAATTGTAGATTGTGTGGAACAAGACTTGTGTGGAACAAAACATCTCAGTCATTCATTTTAGGAAGGGTAGTCTCTATGAATTGCAAATAGTTGCTTAGTTGTGCAGATCCAGATCTAAAATGTGTTGTGAAATCAGCGGCACTATGTTTAAGCACCAAATTTCACTCAGTGTTTTGCTTCTAGGGGGCAATGCAGTAGTTAGAGCTGATTTAATGCTGCGTGATTTCTTGGAAACTATCAGTAAGTGTTCTGTCAATGGGTCTGCTTTATTTCTGGCATCAGCATAAAATGCACTTTTTAAACCCCTTTGTTATTTGTTTTCAAACACAGGGATTCAGATTGTTAACATTTGACATTTGATATATATGGAAATATACATAATGAATATAATTCAAATTTCAATACCATATTGATTCTTTCAGATGGATGACTTTTGCACAGATTCTCTGAACAGATACACAGGAGGAATTCAGGGAAGAGATGAAGAACACGTGCATAGAAAATACAATCAAAGCACATAAAAACATTGTGCACACCCACACAATGACCTTCCTCTGAAATGAAACTGGCACACAAACCAATTTCTTTATTTATCAGGTTACGAGCCTCTGGAGCAGACTACTGCTTCATTAACGGGCTACTGCTTCAGCTTTAATCAGCTCAGACCTAGTCAGAGATCCTTGGATGCCATTTCTTTGCCTTGATATTTGCAGTTCTGTTGCAAGGCACTAATCCTGTTAGTGTAAGGAATAAATGAGCGGCTCAAAGACTGGGATTGCTTTGGGTTGTGGAGAAAAAAACCCCAATTGTTTTCTTTTTTGAAGCTCTGGTTCAAATCACACAGACATAGAAGAGAGATGTAATTTTAGTGAAAATGTATATAGTTAAAAACTATTAATATTTCAGTAATCCTCAAATTAGTTCATTTCTTGCACTACTCGCCTTAGCAGAGGCCTTTCATATCGAGATAGAAATGTGCTCTTTCAGAAAAAACATCAGAGACCTTTGATAAAAAGTGGTCGATATAATTTTTTATTCTATAATGTGTCTTGGCGAGACTTCAAAAGGTATTGGGAATTAAAATAAGCCCTGCAAAACATCGGCATAACAACAAAGAAAGAAGGGGCCACCTTCTCTTCTCTTCTCTTCTCTTCTCTTCTCTTCTCTTCTCTTCTCTTCTCTTCTCTTCTCTTCTCTTCTCTTCTCTTCTCGACGAGACGGGATAAAGAGACAGTCGTGAAAATAATTCTTCAAACGTAACTACATTCTTCAAATTGTAGTTACGTCAGTTGCACTCGCACATTGGTTCAAATGTCAGAATTTCACATTTGGCTGCATCGTTTTGCAGGTGCGGCACGGGAGGCATGAGGCAGATTTTCCCCTCATTTGGAGAATTTAAAAAGAAAAAGCCATGGTGGTGAATAAATGCCTGCCAGTGAATGTCTCATCCCATCCATATTTTCCGATTGGATGACATGTGAGGTTGCAGCTGATTACTTGAAAGTCAATGTAACGGACCAGTGTGTAGCTGTTGGAGGGTGTATTTTTTCCGTCTTCTTCGTAATGCCCTGAACGATTCTCTTGACAGCAGGTGTAATCATCGGCAATTGAGCTCGCATGGTTTCTGGTTATTTGTAGCACTTTGCACTCCTATGCAAAGCAAACACTCATGGTTCTCTCCCTACATGTCACCTCCACTATTCATGTTTGCCTCTGCCTCTCACCGCTATTACCAGATAAGATATAACAAGCGCAGACAGCTGATGTCATGTTGGGTATCAGTAATGCTGGGACGATGAGAAGCCAAAGCAGCGCAGTATCTCTTAGGCTCAGAACACAAGGATGACAGAAGATGTGTAATGTTGCTCCAAATAACAGAGTGAAAGTAAGCTTGTGACTCACACAGAGCTGTGGTCACATTACGTTTTGTGACTCATTTCAGTCTCAAGCTTTTTATTTACTTGACTTTTCGGCTATAGAGCCACGCTGGTAATCCTGATCGTCTTTTAAGTAATCACATGCAGCCTGATAACGGATTTTCTTTTCTTTTGTGCATAAATGAAAAATATGCAAAGCTGTGCAAAACACGGGGCCCCTCTGCTAGTGTCTGGTTTTTCCATTTTCCATTTTGAAAACTTTTTGACTCCCTCGCGTGGAAAAATTAACTGAACCCTCTCATTCAGCATCCAATATAGTCTTCTTTGAATTGAAGTCTTCTTTATCTCTCACTTTAAAAGCACCGTTCTGCATTTTATTCATACAGTTAAACACATGACTCAGTGTGAGTGCCTAGTTCAAATCCAGTCTTCCACAGTCTGCCACTGGGCAGCTCTAGTGAAGCAGCTGGAGGTTAAATGGCTCACTCAAGGGCTTCTTAATGTTGTCGAGGCACGGGACAGTATAACTTATTCACTTTTCTCACTCCGCATTGTGAAATTCTGAACTATAGATTTTTTGAAGCTATAATTCATGTATAACTTAACCTGTTTCAGAGTCATATCACATCATTTTCTAGTGCTTTGTTTGTTATCTTATTGCCAGACTATTCAAATAAGAGCAAACTACCTTACTTTGGTTATATAAAAACAAATGTGCCATGGTCAGTTAGTCACTGGTGGGCACTTTCAAATATACAAAATGATCAAATGATGACAGAATTGAAATAAATAACATTTTAAATATCCCTGCTTCTTTGAGAAAAGCCTTGTAGCCTTGTAATTATGAGCTGGTGGTTTTGAAAGCTGCGATATAGTGTGTCTTATAGCAAAGCCCACACATTCCCAGCTTAGGTCAAAAATAGTCCGAAAAAACAAGGCATTGCTTTAGGGAAATGTTTTTCTGCAGTTGAACAACAATACACTGAATTTGAGGGTGTGAAAAGCATTTAAATGAGTTTTAAGTTGCAGACATTGATAAAATAATAGAGTTGAACTGGAAATGGGAAAGGGCAGCTGTCATTTGACGCAGATTAAGTCGCAGATAATGAAAACTGTGAACACAGATCACCGTGAAATGACATTTTTAGGCAATACAGTTGCATAGGTAGAAAAACAGAGAGGGCCAAAAGCATGGACCTGGCTCAGTGGAGGAGTCCTGGCTTGTCCTATAGTGCTGCAGCTGCCAGGTTGTGTTCCACCATGCCGGATGGAGTAGCCCTCCTCTCACAATTGGATGGTAATGAGAGTGACTGACGGGGATGCTTGGAGAGGCTGCCAAAAATAATGTTTTGTGTTCCTCTTGCTCTCCCTGCCTCTATGTCATGCTGTCTTTTGGTGTACCTCTCTTTTCTTTTTCACGTCTGCCGCTCCTTATTTAACTCCAGAGTCAGACAAAATGTAGGAAATTCAGCAAGATTAAAATTAGGATGAGTTTGAGTGTTTCCAGCAGCGAAATGTAGTCATTGCAGCAGAAAAGTAGGACAGGAAAAATAGGGCAGATGTCATGAATATAATAATGCACTGATTTTGCACCACTGAAAAGAGCAGCGATGGAGTAGAATGTACAAATGTGCATTGCTGATTATGGACGTTAAAATAATACATAGAAACGTGTCCATGAAAGCTGTGAGAAATGGAGGAGTGGGAGGCATGATTGAAACCATGATGGCGCCTGGTTACAGTAGTTGTAATCCTGCGATTAGTGCACGACATTCCACAGAGCATGTGCATGAGCTGACTGCAGAAGGGTAACAATGAAAGCAATGGCTTGTGAAAGTAGTGTTGTTTTAAACCCCTGGCCACCGGTTCAACGTCCCGACCACAGTTACGTGCCTTCACTGTTATACAGCTGGGATTACAACATCTGTTGTTGTCAAAAAAAAAAAGGCAAGACCACATCGCTTTCCCCCTTTCCAGTCTCATCCTTTCTGTCAGCCTGCACTCTGCAGCACTTCTGGAGCGCTTCCAGAGCTGTTGCAGAGTCTGATGTATTTCTTTGTAGCCATGTCTTTAGTGAGGCACATCAAGCCTCACTATTCTTCCCTAGTGTCACTCATTATTCCATCTGAGCACTGACCAAAAGACAGAGAGCTCACCCTTCTAATTTAACAGTGTTCTTATTTCTCCCATAATGATAGATTGAAGATAAAAGTTAAATCTTCTTCCTCCAGCTTTCACCTTAACCCCTCAGTGCTTGCCTGTCCTGCACCTTTAATGATGTGATAAAAAGAGACGCAACACTCTCTTAAGGCCAAAGAAGAGAATGTATTCAAAAATAAAAAAAGAATCACGTTTTTGATCTTGTGACTCACACCAGATGTCTTTCTGTGTTGCGCCTTTATATACTGATTTACTGTCGGTGCTGCTCTTCTCCCAAATGTTGTTTTGTGCGCTGATTTTTGGTTTGGTTCTTTCCTGCACCTTCACAATGACCATTTCGAAGGGGATAGAAGAATACGGAATGGTAAAAGCAAACTTTCCCTCCACAAAGGAGCGCTGTACCTCTCACAGCCACTCAGACCTTTCTTTGTCCTGTTATTGTGGTGTAATTTTGAAAATGACACAGTGAAGTAGTGAAAAGCATCAATCCCCCTGGTTGTCAAAATCCACTCTCAGGTGTCTGTAACACTGAATGTGATGGGAGGCTACATGAACTAAGGACCTAAGTCATCTGCCTGATTTAATTATGCGAGCCGGTCTCTCACTTGCTTCCATTTTAGATGTGGGCAGGAATGATGTGGGAAAAGGACAGGTATTAAAAATACATTTTGAATCAGAATCATTTTGAATGGGAAAATGTCAAAGGATGCATAAGGAATGTTTTACTTGCTGGCTTAAGGGAGCCTCCTATTACTGAAGGGAAGTAAAGGCTGCTTTGTATGCAGCTGATAAATGATCATTTACAGAAGTCAGGTTATAAATGAAAACAAATACTAAAGTCTGTGCTGTAACTGTGTGTTATGTTTTTCAACTGACTGATAGAATATTCACATATACAGTGGGGCAAAAAAGTATTTAGTCAGCCACCAATTGTGCAAGTTCTCCCACTTAAAAAGATGAGAGAGGCCTGTAATTTTCATCATAGGTACACTTCAACTATGAGAGACAGAATGGGGGGAAAGAATCCAGGAAATCACATTGTAGGATTTTTAATGAATTAATTGGTAAATTCCTCGGTAAAATAAGTATTTGGTCACCTACAAACAAGCAAGATGTCTGGCTCTCACAGACCTGTAACTTCTTCTTTAAGAGGTTCCTCTGTCCTCCACTCGTTACCTGTATTAATGGCAACTGTTTGAACTCGTTATCAGTATAAAAGACACCTGTCCACAACCTCAAACAGTCAGACTCCAAACTCCACTATGGCCAAGACCAAAGAGCTGTCAAAGGACACCAGAAACAAAATTGTAGACCTGCACCAGGCTGGGAAGACTGAATCTGCAATAGGTAAGCAGCTTGGTGTGAAGAAATCAACTGTGGGAGCAATTATTAGAAAATGGAAGACATACAAGACCACTGAAAATCTCCCTCGATCTGGGGCTCCACGCAAGATCTCACCCCGTGGGGTCAAAATGATCACGAGAATGGTGAGCAAAAATCCCAGAACCACACGTGGGGACCTAGTGAATGACCTGCAGAGAGCTGGGACCAAAGTAACAAAGGCTACCATCAGTAAAACACTACGCCGCCAGGGACTCAAATCCTGCAGTGCCAGACGTGTCCCCCTGCTTAATCCAGTACATGTCCAGGCCCGTCTGAAGTTTGCTAGAGAGCATTTGGATGATCCAGAAGAGGATTGGGAGAATGTCAGATGAAACCAAAATAGAACTTTTTGGTAAAAACTCAACTTGTCGTGTTTGGAGGAGAAAGAATGCTGAGTTGCATCCAAAGAACACCATACCTACTGTGAAGCATGGGGGTGGAAACATCATGCTTTGGGGCTGTTTTTCTGCAAAGGGACCAGGACGACTGATCCGTGTAAAGGAAAGAATGAATGGGGCCATGTATCGTGAGATTTTGAGTGAAAACCTCCTTCCATCAGCAAGGGCATTGAAGATGAAACGTGGCTGGGTCTTTCAGCATGACAATGATCCCAAACACACCGCCCGGGCAACGAAGGAGTGGCTTCGTAAGAAGCATTTCAAGGTCCTGGAGTGGCCTAGCCAGTCTCCAGATCTCAACCCCATAGAAAATCTTTGGAGGGAGTTGAAAGTCCGTGTTGCCCAGCGACAGCCCCAAAACATCACTGCTCTAGAGGAGATCTGCATGGAGGAATGGGCCAAAATACCAGCAACAGTGTGTGAAAACCTTGTGAAGACTTACAGAAAACGTTTGACCTCTGTCATTGCCAACAAAGGGTATATAACAAAGTATTGAGATGAACTTTTGTTATTGACCAAATACTTATTTTCCACCATAATTTGCAAATAAATTCTTTAAAAATCAGACAATGTGATTTCCTGGATTTTTTTTTCTCATTCTGTCTCTCATAGTTGAGGTGTACCTATGATGAAAATTACAGGCCTCATCTTTTTAAGTGGGAGAACTTGCACAATTGGTGGCTGACTAAATACTTTTTTGCCCCACTGTATGTCTTGAATAATTATACATATCAGAGATTCTTTAGATCATCAAGGAAACTAAACTGTGGTCTAAAGATGTACACTGACAATGCTCTCCATCACATATAAAAAAACAAGTAAAAGGTAACACTGCTTCAAAAGCAACACCAGTATGATTTCTCAGAAATGACATCAAAATCAAAAATATTCTCAGCATACCAAAGGAGGAATATCCTCACACATTTCCGTGTGGGAACAACTCATTGCCTTTGGTTCTGAGTTTTCAAAACCAAAATGGTCCATTTACAGTCAGTATCTTTACCCTTTTCTGTCTTACTTTTATGCTTGCTTCAATATCTTTATTATTTTCTTTACCCTTTTTTCCAATTATTTCTTCTGTCGTATCTGTACCACTGTGATCATTTTATGCCTTCATATATTTTACATATGTCACTATACAGATGTCACTCTGAAATTAAATCGTGAAGTTTGATGTCTGTGCTGCAAGGCTCAGGTGTTGCTTTACCTGTGTGTTTCTGCAGAGAAGAACAAAGCAGACATAGCTCATGAATAGCAGGCACTTGCGTGAAGAAGAAAAGAAAATCAACAGAGAGGGGGAAAGAAAGAAAGAGAGGAGCTGAGAGAGGGAGACAGACAGCGCAGGACTGAAAGCTGAGGGATGGGGGGATGGAAGGTGAGGAGGGCATGTCAGCTACCAGGGATCAGAGATTAAGCCAGTGTCGTTGGGGTGGGGTCCACCAGCTGTCCTGCCCCAGACAGCTTACTCAGTGGCTTAGGATGGATGGGTGGCATCTTACACTCATAAAAGTCCAGCCAAATGTCAAGCAAGTTTCAAGAAATAAAATAGGAATTAGGTCTACCAGCTGCATAGAAAGCCAATAAAATTCACTATCGTGTATTTCCTGTTTATTCTGTCCATTTACCGTTCATACCATGCTTTTTAAAGTCATGTTACAAAAATGTGCTGCTTTACACTGTTTGCAGGAATGACTATGAGGTAATGATGTGATGTGGTGGCTGAGACGTGGGGGATCATTGTTCAGTAGCAAGCATTCACTTTATTTATAGTATGGGGGCTTTCTTATAGCTGATGCTCGATGCAGCATAGTGAGAAATAGGAAAAACAAGACTTTTTATCAAAATGTAGCCATACTTGTAATCTCTTCTTTCGATCTTTTGCCGCGCTCTGCTGTTCTGCGGTGTGTTTCGGCTAGATGTCATACAAAAATGAACAGATTGTGCTGTCTGAGTCTCACTATGCCACATTGTATCATACCGCACTACTGGGAAGAATGGAGGCTTTAACAATTCCCGAAGTGAATAAAAAACGGAAGGCTGTGGTTGGTTTGTAGAAAGACACCAAACAAAGAGGAAAGGAATGAGAGAGGACAGGTCACACTAATAAAACTCCTTGTACTGGAGATGCTTGGAGTTCATTCAAGAACCAGAGTGAAGGAATCTCCACTCACCCAAGTGCCAGATAGAAGAGACATAGTTTCTCTCAACAGTCAAATTGTGCCCACAGTTGGCTGGATGGATGGTGTTCATTTCAAGCCCTGATCGGTGATATTTCATGCGGTCCAAACACAAAAACAAAGAAGCGCAGTTGGCAGTAGTAATAATGACCAGCCAGCCATGATGGGCATTGCAGCAGCTGCTACACACTTGCCAAGAAGAACATCAATTTTGGACAAAGCCCTGGATTATGTCCAGTGACGATGTTTTTTAACTCATCATTCATACAATATATGTCCATGGCAGCTACAGCCCAGTATAATAAAAGTAACTTGGACAACTGAAACTACTTGGTTAATGTTAGGGAAAGATTGTTGTTTGATCATAATGGTGAACTATTACAAAAGCCAACAATACTTTTTGATATGAGAGGGGAAGTCAAACACATTAGAAACTCTTCCGCCGCCCTGACCTCCATAACCTCAACGCAACCTTTTGCCACGCTACATAAACTACACACTATTTCCTACTTTGGCGCTCCATAGCATTGACACAAATTGAGCAATTTAGACTCTCCACTATAAATATCAATCCCATGGAGACGTGACTGGGATCAACGGATGACCAGCTGCACATACAATATAATATAATATAGAATTTTTAAGATTTTAGTAAAGAGGCCTTGGCAGCCATATTTTACAATGTGCACATCCATGTACCTTTGAACGGCTTTACAGTGAGATTTAACTATTTTACAGATGATGATGCAAGACCTTCAAGCATTATGTACAGTATTTAATGAAATAAATAGTATAGGCTCCATATAAACAGCACCAACAAACAGCTCATGCATCGCTGTTAAATCTTTCTCAGTTGAAACATTTTATTTTGTATGAAAATAAAAAAGGAAGCCAACTTTTTAGATAAAGCACTAAATGCTATGAGGATGGAGTGACACTGTTTGACACAGCTGTACAATGGACTCCATTATGTCAAGTAGTAAGAGCTATCAGACAGGCTTTAAACAAGTGCCTTTTAACCTTCATTTCCACTTACAAATAAGTGGTTTAGATAATGTGGTTAAAATATGGGGTGTGATGGGCTTAAAGTTAGGTGGAAAATGTTTAAACTGTATAAAAATGTTCCAATATCTTTTGCAAAGCAACTTCCTGGGTTACTTAGACCCACTATACTTGGAAAAATTGTGTGCTCGCACAAATTCAAACTAAAAGTGACAATTGTAGCATTTCAGATGTATTCATTCTTCTAAATAAGAGATAGAGATAATATGGTTAAACCTGGAATTTGTTTAAAACCTGGCCTGATGGACTCCATATGTCCCAGGTTGTAAAAAAAAAAAAAAAAAAAAAAAAGACTAAGAACAACTGGCTTTCAAGATCTCTTTGGCTTTTGCTTTTTACATGAACTGTAGGTGTTTTCTCTTTTGAGGACAAACCACTTGTGTTGTTTGCGATTAAGGGACCTCCAAATTCTTCTTAGAAGTGTTTTTAAATCCTCCCCAAAACCATTGACTGTTTGCCCAGGTACATCCCTCAGAGAAGCCAGCAGAGGGCTCAACTGCTGATGGGAGAGGAGGGATTTAGATACTCCCTTGTGAGGACAGCCAAACCCCTGTGATTACTGCATAATCCTCTCCAGCATATCATGTGCATCATGGCAGCACAGTGAGCCTTTGTGACATCATGGGGGAGGCTGATGTGGGGCTGCTTAGTACATATTTCTCTCTGTGTTCTGTCTCACTAATGCTCCTAACCTCTGTCTTACTATCTTACTCTCTAACACCATTTCCTTACTGTGTATTTCCCCTGTCAGTCTCTTTCTGTCTCTCGCTCCCTCCCTCTCCATTGTCTGATGGTTGGGGAGGACGGGGGAGAGGCGGAGAGGAGATCAGTGGGGATTATCACTGTCTGGAGAACACGGATGGATTTGTACGCCATCTCCATAGTTGGATGTTGTGCCAACCTGCCCTCGACTAATGGGACAGCAGTGCACTGTTGTAGCACAAGTTGATATGAGTCAAATGCTCCTAACTGACAAAACTGTCCCTTTGGTAACTCATGTGGGGCAGTTTTCTTCAGCATGGCTTTATGTGAGCATGAACAAACATGACAAATAAAAAAAAACACCAACTAAACATTATGCAGGGAAATTGGGATGGGCAGACAGCAGGGGGTGCAGCAATGTGAAATTCAAAAATTAAACCTGAATCCGCTTATTAAAAAAAGAGTAAGCCCCTGGCTCCCTTTCTCTCCTATTTTAATCTGCCTCTCTGCTGTCTGTTTTGTGTCCTGCTCTTCGTCATCCATCGCTCTCACTCAGTCTTTCAATCATGCCAACTTTCTGCTCTGGTCAACACCGAGATCACAGAGAGTGTGATGAGGATCTTAAAAAATGCAGCTGCAATCAGAATCCTGTGCAGAACAGGCACTTCCAGGTCTAGATGGCAGACGCCGACTGAGGGTCCCATGGTATACTTTTAAACGAGCCTTTGTGTTTCTCTGCTTTTAAGAATCAAGCCTTTCATATTTATGTCAGTAACCCAGTGTAAGAATGCATGTTCAGGGACTTTGAAGTGATATTCAGAAATGTAGCATCGAGCAATATGTCTGCTTTCATTGCAGGCTCACAACACATAATGGTTGGTATATTTATTTAGACTTTATGTCAATGTTGAAACAAAACAAACATCAATTGGATAATCATAGCTTTTAAAAATGACATCTGAAATTTGGCCTGTAGGGTAAAAGTACTGAGCCTCACCTCCCCACTGATGCTCTTCTACAAAGCAAGCAGGAAGTGATCTTAAAATGCTTGTCATGTCTATTTCAGGAAATCTAAAATTATGTGTATGTTTATCTGCTTCTCTTTAAGAATGTGGATTCTCATAATATTTCTGACAAGCATTGGTGTGTCTCCACAGCTCATCTTGTTCTATTTCCAATCGCAAATTACATGGATTTTATATTGCTTTGTCTGCTTGTTTTTTTATCTTTTATGAAGCCAGATCGGGCAACTCGATGATGACGCATTCACACCTGAGTGTTCCTCACTGCAGGTGCCAGCTACTGCCGGGCTACTTTGCATTTTTGCTGTATCACTCTTAGACTTCAGTTGTAAACCATAACTTTGTGCATGTCCAAACTACAGTGAAGATGACTTGTGTTGCATTTGTAAAGTTGTTTCACCTTCTTAGTGTACAGTTAAAGTATAATTGACTCACCAGGTAACATAAATGGGAACATATTATTTACTGAAGTGATAAAGACAGCATTATTAACCAGACACGTGTGACCCGACAAACTCAATCAAGATTTCTCAACAGCAGATAGCTATGGAGACCGTCCCCAACCACAATATGTGCACCATTATTAGTATTTGTCACATTTCATTGTACAGACAGATACTATATACTTATACATCAAAGGAATAGTTTGAAATTTTGGTAAATACTGTTATTTGCTTTCCTACTGAGAGTTAGATAGAAAGAACAATACCACTTTCAAGTTTGAAACTCACAAATTGAACAACTTATATTACAACACAAACCACAATTTGAGGCAATTTGTGAGTCTTGTCCAGCACGTAATCCCTTTTTCCCCTTTGGACTGAGCCAAGCTAGCAGTGTCCTCCTGCACCTAAGTCTTTATGCTAAACTAAACTAACTGGCTGCTGGCTCTGGGTACATATTTACCATACAGACATGATAGTAGTATCTATCTTCTCATCTAACTTTCAGCAAAAAAGAGATTAAGCATAGTTATTGCTTTGAAAAAATATTACAGATTCCATTTTTAAATGTGTTTCAAAAGACTTTAGCCTTTAGTTCAAATGGCTTTACCTTCTTCATGGATTCCTTAGAGACACAATACCTTTGTGATGTGTTTCTGACAGGAGGCTTCATTTGTTGCAGCAAATTTGATTGGATTTGAACCCCTGTGAGGAGGACTGAGTGATAATACAATGTCAAAAATAGTCAAGCAAAACCACTCTGTCAAGTGTATTTCTGTTCGCTGAAGGGCGAGGAGAGATGTCTCACAGCTTGTAGGTGAATGCTGAATATAATGACAGTCCCTGGCATTTGAGTTGTCAATTTTGTCAACTTGTCAATTAATCACAGCCGTCACCGAGAGTTTCAGAGAGTGCTTAGACATATCCCTGCATGCTCTCACAGATGAAAGGAATGTCCACGCTATTGACAAAGCCATTTCTGCTCTGCATTATTCACCAAACCTTGATAGGAAATACTCGAGTCTGGATGGAAGCACAGCGGCATTTCACAAAAGGATGGCTGAACAAAATCATTGCTGAATGTTCAAAAACAACTTTTTTATCATGCAAGAATAAGTATTTGAGGCCCCAGTATCAAACTGATTTTTATTGTGAGTAATTCTGCATGTAAAAACAAAAACTGAGTTAAAGTATTCTGGAAAGATTCAATTTCCAGCATTTAACCACACAGCACAACAACACAGAATCTGAGTTAATCGGCCACAGATTTATTCAAGATGTGAATTTAGGGTAAGTAAGAGTAAGGTTAAAGGCTTTTTCTTGCCATGTGCTATTTAATGTACATTCCCCTACATATATAATAGGCTATTTGAATGCATATTTTATAAGACTTCTGTCTTCTTACATCAAGAAACCCACTAGTTTGTTTTTTAATGGCTGTCTCCCTGGCTATTCGTAATGGGTGCTGATAAACCTCAATGCCACATTCACATACTGTATATGCTCACTCTTGCATCTAACCCATAACAATAACACGCTCAATTCACACTGTCATAATGTAAGTGAATGTGCATGAAGTGAACAATGGGAGTGAACACATGAGATGAAGCCACATAAGATAAATGTCAGGTTTTGTAGGGCAAATAATAATCATCCATCATCAAGGATCAGCTCCTGAGCAGTGAAAGACCTAAGAGACTATTGGAAAATAAATACGTTGGTTGAGATTCCAGTGATCTATCTGCTTTCTGTGCAACTCGCACAAGTGTTCTGCTCGCCCAGTGATCTTTTCATCTCATATGATATGTAGGAGTCAGTGCTCTAAGAGGGCAGATGAGCTGATGCAAGAAACGAGGTGTCGCAAGCAGTGGGCAGGCGGTGGTGATGAAGAGAAAAGGATGTGGAGGTTTCTTGAGTGCAGTTCTTAGGGAACAAAGTGTCAAGTAGAGTGATACAATAGGATACACTCAGAATTTACTCACTTGCTCCTTTCAGATATACTTAGGTGCAGAATATTCTGGGCATTCACTAATAAATTTACAAACAAATGTGAGGCACTGTCATGTACTTCATGAGTAACTGCTGCCATAAATACAGCATATAGGGCTCAATATTTTGACTTTAAGGTTAACTCTAGCAAGTGGCATTTATTTTGAATATTTAAAAAAGATGAAAATTGCATAAAAAGAAAAATAATTTCAAAGATCTGCTTGAATTTCAAATTTTTCATACTTAAAGGGACTGTGGTGCATTTTTTCTATTCACTTTCCATACCAGAAGATTTTCTGAGCTGTCCTCAAGAGGATCTCATTTACTTTAGAATACAGTGAGTACCGCAGGAGACAACGCAACCCCAGGTGCATGAGGACATAAAATATGTATGAAAATAATTTTCACCACAGGCCACCAAGGTGACACATTATTATACATGAAATATCAATTCTACACTGTTTCACTATGTTGTGACACCATGAAAATTACCACCTGCTAATATTCTTACAGATATCGCCAGAATATAATAATACTTTTCCGCTACTGGTAAAACAGGGAAACTCAGAAAGTTTGGTATCAAAAACCTTGTAAATCATGAAATAGTTGTCAGAAAAATGGTGAAAAAGGAAAAAGGTCTCTGCATGCCAAAACCACAGAACACATCTCTCTTTTCTATCAAAAGCAAAGTTGCCTGTATTTATTACATGCTCAGTGAATTAGTTTGGTGCTGAGCAGCAGAATCGCATCCTATAAAAGGCAGATAATGAGAACACAGGGGAACACACAGGAAATGTAGACACCAAATGATGTAGTACTGGTAGATACTGTGAAGGAGATGGTTATGGTCAAATAAGGTTACAGACATGGTGCACTAATTTGTCTTGCATGTATGCCATCCTTTGTATTGATTCCATTAAAAATTGCAGCAAAAGCAAATGAGAGAGAGAGAAAAGATCGACGATAGATGCTCAAAGCAGTCAAGTGACACTTCAACCTCGAACAGCGAGGTCTGAAGTGGCTATTAGAAAGAGCACATTGGCTAGCTGGCTGGTGCACTGTCAAAATTTGACTGGGGATGATGACGCCAATAGACCCATTGACAGAAAGATGGAAGTGACCAGAAAGGCAGAGAGCTGACCCTGGTGCTGAAGTGTAAAGCCACAGCGGCGTGTTTGTGTATGTATACGCTTGGTGTAGTAGGGTGTTGTATGGCAGTGGTTGTAGTATCATGTTTCCAAAAGTAGTCTCTGCTTTGGTGTTGTGTTAGGAAGGTGTGGGCCTACCGCAGAGTGCAAATGATAGACGGGCTGCCAGCATGGATGGATGAAGTGTGTTGGCAGTACTGACGCTTGTCTGTGCCAGAGCCCGGCGCACATTGTTCATTCTTGGCCTCTAATCCATGTGATCTGAAACAGAGGTGCTGACTCCAGTCAAAAAACCCGAGCACCGTCATTAAAGAAAGCTACCCCCTGCCCCCCATTAGACGTCATGGTTTAAAAATAGCTCCTCTGTGAAAGAACACACTCTCTCTCTCTCTGGTCCAAATGCATTTCATATTCAGTCTGTGCTCCTCAAATTTGTCCCCCTTTTATTAGCCCTCAGGATTATGATTACTCTCCAATTTCGAAATCGTGCCAACCCAACCCCATCGGTTTTCCATCTGATCCTCAAGGCAGAAACAAGCCTCTCCACAGTAAGTTGCTAAGACCCGCAGAAATCATACTTCCATGTGCAGTCGCTCAGTAATGCTCTCCCATGTACAACATTTTCTTTTAACTGTGGGTGTTTAGCCACAGTAGGAAAAACAAATGTGATGCATGCATCTCTAAAAAGTGAGGCCCTGTGAATTTCCTCCACCTAAGACAATAATTATTTGTGTTACATCAGGGAATACAATTTACTGAGCTTTGCACTGCTCTGCATAGCTCTGCTTTGGATGAATATTAACAGGTAGAATGAAGCACTTATATAGCCATTTCTAAGCCCAACAGAATGTCTTTTTTATATCCCATATTATATCCCAAATACTGGAGCTGACTTTTGTTTTGTCTTAAGGATATTCCTAGTGTGCCTGCAGCCACCAACCTAGACTTTGTTCTCTCTAAGCCCTATTAGTTAGATTAAATTTGAAATCTGTTACTTCTACCCTTATAGAAAAATTAATTGAAATTGAATGAAAAGGTACAATTCCTTTTTTTGGAGTAAGTTATCAACGGCTGTTCATTTTTGTGCCCTCCAGCAAAAATCTAAAATTGAAATCTATTCAAGCTACAAGTCAATTTAAATCAAGTTAAATGTTGGCAGCGGAGAGTATAAGCAAGTACAGTTTCAATGAATATGACTAGGCAAACAATGGAAATTCATAATAAACACTGCAGAGCTCTCTGTCGCCAAGGGATATGAATCCAGGTCATGACTCTGCATGTTCTGTCCACATGGCCAGAGGAGACATCACATCGCATCATCTGGCCATAAGTGGACATGTTTGTTCTGACTAGTCCAGAGGATCATCAACCCCTCGCCGCCCCGCTCCCACCTCCAGCCACAGATAGCCCGCGCTTCAACTCTGTTTAAACAAATCAGTGTGACTGGCTGCTCCTGTCAATGTCATCACCTACCAGAGTGAGATCATGTCTCATCCACCCACCCCGCGAGCGGCAATCTCACTTGAGAGGAGTGTGGGAGTGCCGGGGAGAGACACTTTCAGGTTTGATAGGACAGAGACAGCGGCTTCCATGCAGGGAAAGTGGCCCGGCTCATGTGTTGAGCCACTGCGGATTCTGTCACTCAGTGAATCAAAGAAAAAACAGTGATGCTGATCTAAAACCAGAAGGGGCTCCATGTTTTTGTGATCCTTACATCTTCAGGGTCGTGAGAGCACGAACTGAAATGAGCCCTTGAGAAAATAGAAGATTCATAACCCACTCTCCCAACCCCTTCGCTTAAACTCATTTCTATGCTCAATTACAGTTTATGTCAAATGAAAGATGCCACAATTAATGTTTATGACTGATTAGGTTTGAAGTGTGGGTTATTGTTTCATGGGGCATTGAGCTCGATATTTGTTTAAGGGCTGTAAAGACAAAGCATTGTCTTGCCATTGTCATGCATTTTAATTACTACTTGATTGTTTGATTATGTGGTGAAGGACATTTCTGCATAGATTAAGGAAAAGTCATGTGACTCAATTTGCCAAAATAAGATCGAGTCTGCCATCTGACCGTTCGCCTAAAGCAGCGTGATTGTAAGTGTCTTGAAACTGTGTAAGGCCAGCAATGAAAGCAGACTGTCGTATTCACTCTAAAGATACCATATTTGTGAGTATTGGTGCCATCACACTTCATTAATTAGTGAAATCCATCACAGCCTGGGACTCTGCAATACATTTTAGGCCTGCACACTGATGATAATGCCTTTTGTCTTTTCAGAGGCTGTAATAGAGAGTGAGATTTACTGAAATGAACGTCTTGCTTGAATGAGTGTCTTGGAGACAAATCTATTGTATGTAGTACACAGTATGTAGTTTGTTCTACCAAACAAATTAAATTATACGTGTCTTTACCACAGGTCCCAGGCGTGGCTTGAAAATGAGTTTAACCCCTGTGTGCACTATGTCAAAGTGTATTATCCAACTCTGCTCTGTTCTCTTATACAGGGCAGTCATTGGGTTAGTTTGTAGGTTGAAGCTGTTGTACTTACACATATAACCAAGCTGCTATTGTCAGAAATCCATGATGAACATACTATTACGCATTTCCCCATACACCTCACCACAATAACACTCAATCTTACACAGCAGAGCATAATACATTAAGTACCAAAGTGGTCTCACCTTCATGCGGACAATGCCGAAGCTACATTTTCAGAAATTCAGAAGCTATCTGTCATTAACAGCAGCACTGTGAAAGCTGCTCAGTCTTCACAGAACCAAGGACGCCGGAGATTTGCTTCTGGTTCTGTCCGTCTTTTATTCAGCACCAGTAACATAAAACACACAGCTAAAAAGGAAAACTCAAGTCCTCACAGTACTCTGGAGCTGTAGAATAACTTTTTACTCTCCTCTCCTTTTCTGGCTGCTTCACACCTAATCGAATCACTTTGTATCTCCATAGCTCATTTGCCAGCACCTACTGAGACAGGGCCAGAGTTAAAGAAGGGTTAATTGAGTGCATGCACCTGCTGTGACCCTCTCCTGACTCTCCACCTCTTGATCAGTGCTTGTTGGGACTGCACACACTTGGCATGTCTGTGCATTTTTTGTGTTGTTTGTGAAGCCTCTTAAACAATATCTAACAGCAAACACACAATTTCAGAACAAAAGAACGGCAAGCAGAGAGGATGGATAAAGATCTCTAAGTTTGCTGGCCATCCCAGAATCAATTTTCTGTGACTTGGCAGATGTGAACAAATAGCAAGCGCCAGTTTTCATTGTGAGAATAATATCCAAACACTACCTTACTCTATTGAATCTGCTAGGAAAATAAACAGCCGTGTGTCTTGAGTGACTTCACAACCTGAAGCACATAGTTCCTCTCAAACTGTGAGGATGTAGTGTCCATTCTTGACAAGTTTGCTATCTCTAAGCCTCAGAATACCTTCTGCAAGTAAATGGATTGTCTTGAGTTTGTACTCTTAAATCTGGTGACCACCACATGTACATATCATCATACACACATCACCCATACTTCCCAAACTCTTCTAAACTTGCTGAACTTCTGCAATTCTTCAGTTTTCACCCTACGTTACATTTTGCCCTAAGTCAGTGTTATAATTTGCTTGTTAGGCTCATCAGTCTTTGTCTTATTGTTTCAGGTTAACATTGTGCTGTTCTGCATTTTTGCTTAAAATTATTGATGTTGACTCTTGATTAGGATATACGAGTTTGAATTTTGTAGCTGAGGGAACAGGTAAGCAGAAGCCGAAAAGTCATGACGGAAATATCAAGGGAAATATAAGGGAGATGGATGGCAGGCTTTGTATTGCTGTGCCACGTTTTTTGGCAACTCCACATGAAATTAAACTCATTTCCAAATCATCATAGTGTCGGATTTACTTTATATTCATTTACGCTCTTTTGAGATATCCTCATTTTGCTTTCAGCGTGTTTATTGTAGTATATTTCAGTTGAGGATGGGGTAGATGCTCATTTGCCTTCCTACACAATCAGGTCTCTTGCTCATGACCTGTTATCTTTCATTTTCACCCACAGCATGGAAAATAATGGGCTCAAGGGCAAGCAGTCAGGCAAAAGCTTCTGGAAACAGATTAAGACATGCCCTGCGCGTCCACCCCCTCTACTCAAACTCCCCACTTCAGTGGGATTCATTTTCCCTTTCATTTCCCAGGCCACTTCTTCACTACGTCAAATCTCTGTATGTTTTGTCTCATCCATTTTGCAACTCCTCTGTTTCCCTAAAGGTGCATTTAACAGTATCTAATTTTGCCAAGCAATTATAAATAGGCACATTCATGAGTACGTACGCAGAAAACCTTTTACCTTTGGTGATTGTTAAAAAAAGTGCATCAGAGAGTGTCACCTGTTAATAATATTACTAGCATTAATATGTACTGTTAAAGTAAGTAATCCTTTTCAGATTTTAGTACTGGTTGATTTGGCAACAGCCGTGGTTACCGTGGCAACAGCAATTGCGGTTTAATACTGCAGGTGCCGGACTTCCAGGGGCAGCAAGCACTCCTTGAGCAGTGACTCTGTCAGAAATACAACACAAGAGCAACTGGTGCATCCGTTTACAGTGCAGCTGAGTGAACAGTTGTATTAACCACGCTGACAAATACACAGTGTTTCCTGTAGGTCCTTCACAATAAAAGCCGACCCCTGTTTTGCCAGTTAAACGCTTTTAATGTGAAGCAGTGGCAAATTGGAATCCACTGCGAGAATGGCAGACTCCGCCACTAATAATGACAACTACTATATAGAGAGGTAATTGCAGATTGTAAATACTGTACATTAAAATGCAGACCATAAATAGTATCATAAATGGTGTTTGATTTCATAAAAATCTTATATAAAAGTATTATAAATGAATGTTAGCATGTTTTCTCAAAGCTCTGGGATGATTCTGGGGTCAGACATCTTCTGAACATCAACTAGCTCTCATTCCTCTCAGATATATTTCAAAGAGATAAACTAGAGTTTCTTTTGGACATTTGTTGTTATGTCAGTGTCATGCAGATTCCAAGCGAAACACATATCTTTTGGGATGAATGCAGCTTTTTTTTTTAACTCATTATGAAGATGAGAATTTTAAATATACCAAGAACAGAGTTACACATAAGAGATGAAAGGGGAACAATAGTATCCCTCTCAGAGTTTGCCCACGGTTTCCTCAAGCTAAATGCTGAGTTGGTGACACACACTCAGCGCTTATGAATTATTCAATAGCCTAGTTTCATTTTTGCGAAAAGACTTGGGCTGGAGGTGATTATTATATCTACTGTCTTCAGGGTGGATAAACACTGTTGTTTTTTGCTTACCCCCTTGTATATTCTTGGGCTTGAAGAGGATGAATATATCAGCTACAGTGTGAAGTAGCTACAAGCGGTGTTTACATACTGTATGGTGTTACTTCAAATGTGTAAAACTGGAGAAATTACCATGCAACTTTGGGATCTTTTTGGGTCCCTCTCTACTTGGTCTCTCTGTTTCTCTTCCAAATTTAGGATTTTTTATCAAATGGGAACATATACAGCTGGTTGACTATAATTATTGACTAATTTGCCTGATCTTATCTAATTTGATATTATTTCACGCATTATCCTCTTTTCCCATTGGCAAACCTAAAGGCTTACATTAATTAAAGGCTTAAGCATTAAGCATTATGCAGAGATGCTTCAACTAACTTTTACAGACATATTCCACTAAAAACATTCAAGTTTTTATTTTTATTTTTTCTCTAATATAGGTTTAAGCCTCTTAATCAGCTGTCTGTCACATTTAATTGTGATTTTTGTGAATACATGAGTGCAAGTCTTCTGAGCAAATTGTTTTCCATGTCTTGCATGTTGCCTTGCATGTTCTGTTCTTAAATTAGAAAGGTGATAATTTGAGGATTAAACATATGCTGATAAGCAGATGTGGGGAATAAAACATGGTAGGTGAAAAAGCACCAGCAGAGTGTAAACCAAGTGTAATTGGGATCCTCTGGAGAATGAGGAAGAGGGCTGGTGTGGAAATGAGGATTACAAGATATGGAATATTTCAAAGGCTACATTTAATTTGAAATGCATTATTCACAATAAATGCTGTTTTAATAATGCATGTTTATTTATTGTTTAATAAGTTGACAACTTTGCTGAACTATACCAGGTTGTATGATTTTAACACTTTTTCATACAGCCAGTAACATATAATTTAGCCAAATGACAATGGATTTAGATTATATGCTTTAAATTTGCTTTCCCGTGCAGGTTGATAGTAAACCATTTATGGTAATATGCTTGGTTGGTCCATGAGTGGCCAGCTCTGATAAAGCACTGTGTCTAATTAACACGCTGACAGCAGCACTGTCTGGGCAATCACACTCTTCCAGTTTATTAAAGTGGTTAAGGAAGTCACTCTGGCCCTTGGGGGACTGGTACAGTAATTTTCCCCCTGCAAGCCAGATGATACGCCCAAAGATGAGGCAAACCAAGTGTGACTGTCTCTCCCTCTTGCTTGCTTTCTCTCTCATCTCTTCTTTTTTCTCTCCATTTTCTCTGCCTTGCTCCCCATGCCTCTCTTGCACATCAGTATCTTTCCTCCCCCTCTCTTTTTCTCCCCCCTTCCCTTCACTCTCTGTGCGCGTCGGAAATGTAATATCACATGCATTTTTCTGGTCTTTTTTTTTTTTTCCTCCAATGGAGGCTAAAAATAACCCTCACGGCAGGATATGCTGACTTTTGCTTCCCACACCACTTTAGTGTAAACAACGAGACATTTTGATTGGTCAGGCTTCTGATAGCAGCACAGGAGAGTTGAGCTTGATTGGTGTCTAGTCAGCAGCAGTAAACAGCAAAAGCACAACATAGAACACTTTGAAGCCAAAAATAATAATTAGCATGAGAGATGGGGGAGATCTGGTTATTGTATTTACTACTTGGCACGCTGAACTGTAAAACTTAATATAAGCCAGGCTCTTTCAAATATAATTTACATGATACATTATTCCTGATAGTTGTTGTCGACCTGAAATAAATCAGTTCATGAGTCAGAGGTGCATGCATTTGTGGATTTTTGTAGTGAGACAATAATGGAAAATCTTTTGAGATAACATGAAACTCTCGAGGGTAAATATAATACAAAGTCCTGCAGAGACATCAGCGCAAAGAAACGCTTTAAAATTTGGGTGAACATCATTTGTAGCTGCATGTGGGGGAGCAATATTGTACCTTCCTGAAGACGGGATATCAGCTGGCCTGATTATGTGCAATGGGAATTCAAGTAGCATCTGAGGTGAAATAGATACCTCTTTGTTTCCTGCCAGCAGCCCCATTGTAGGGGCCAGTGTTTTTTTAACAAAGTGGTTGAAGCACAACAGTGTCTGGGTCCAGGGACTAAAACGTATCTGTTTTAAAGGAAATCCAATTCCAGGAAAGAATGTTATCCTCACTATAGCCACCATAATTTTGGCACAATGCATCATTTTTCCTTTGTAAATTTTCATTAATAGTAGCTCAGAGGCATCAAAAGAAATGCTTTTGCAATATGTATAGTATGTGATAGGACTGACTTTGGCCAAAATAATAGCTCTCTGAATTTCACTATTTTCCACACACAGGTTACTGAATGAAAATATCCTACTGTCAGTTCACTGTTATGTTGTTTCTACTATCAGATATCTGCACTACTTTGAAGGATTTAACATTAGGCTCGTGTTGTGCTTTGCTTTAGAGCACTACTGTATGTTGACAAAGCATGTTAATGTTTTTACAGGCAAGGAAAATCTCACTGGGATAGTTAAAGGCCACCATGTTGTCGTTGTCGTTTCCCTCCCGCACTCTGAGATATACCCAGAGAGACCTTTGGGCAGTTCTTAGCACTCCTCTAACTGATCAAAGGTCAGCACTTGGCAGGGCGGTGACACTGACCTTAGGCGTGTGTGTCGTGTGAGGTGGCAAAGTCTAAGGCCTTCTGACATGAGCCATAGTGACTCAGTCAGGCTTTAACCCTCAGTGCACACTGACTAAACACTATCATGTTGCTAGTTTTTGCTTACCTAGCATTCAAACTGTTCACAGCAGTGGGCCGCTCTTGGGTTTTTTTTTTTTTTTTACAGTAAGCTTCACTCGTAGAATCAGAAAGGTTAGGTTCGACATGGTCCAGAGAATTTCATGATTATTCATGTTTAAACAACCTAAAGATGGAAAGCGCAACAAGCAAATGGCAAGGTGAAGATGAAGTCACCGTAAGGATGTGTTCAGTGTGCTTGTAGTGTACTTTTTAACTGCTACTGTAAATGTAATATTTGTAAATATATTTTGTGAAATTTGCACTCATTATGATTGCTAACCTTGGCACTTATGATCATTTTCTCCCATACATTGGCTTTGCTGTTTGAAAATCGACGGTTGACAACAGGAACATTTTTCCATATCACCCAAGCCTGCAGCAGGGACTCTCACAGGAAACATTGCCTTAGCCTGGCTCTGTCCAAAGGTAAAAAAAACATCAGCCTACAAGTGCCTCTAAAGCTCACTAAGTTGCGGTTTTACGGAGGGTTATGTGTCGCACCATTTTTTGGCCAGACGCAGTGACTTCCTTCCCTGTAAAACCGCAACTTGTGGTTTTTACACTTGTGGTTTTTATACTTCCACTCCACCTCCATTAACCAATTTCCTAGGGGAAACCCTGTGCTGTGGGTACTGAAACTGCATGGTAAAATGTATTTGTTCACGTTGCTTCACAGCTCACTTGCTAGCAATGCTCGAAATAGATTTCCTGTGTTTTAATAGGCCGTGTTTTTCATAGCTGGAGTACCCACAGCCGTCAAACAAATCATTCGTATGGATCTGACTCCGCTTGAGACATCCTTAATTCTTTACATGCATATTCAGTGTCTCCCACACACATATACATTTGCATCAATATTTACACACGGTAAGAGAAAGAAATCTGTATTGTATCACAGTATTTTAAAATAATTTCTTCCCTAAATTACCTGCAGATTTTAATAGCGGAATAGAAATGGTATCTCACTGTTCCAGTGATATAATTAAGCTTGTATTTTACCACCTGCCTCTAAAGGTTAGACTTATCAAAACAGTTATGATGATTGGAAGGAAGATAAATTACCATCAAGCTTTTGTATATGTGGGGAACCCCGCCCAAATCAGAGGCTCAGCCTGCAACACGTCGCTCGTAAAGGAAGCAACAACCAATCAATCAACTTCCCGTTGAGCTAATTATGCATATGTTTGTGTATTCCTGTTTAATGATAATAAGGCGATACCTCTATGATATGGATAGTGGTGTTGTGATTTTGCAGATTTATTGGCGATTGGGGAGTAATGCAACTGCAGGGAAGTATTGATTTTGTAATCTCTTTAAATACAGCAGTTATTAGACACGTATCTTTTCTCTAGGAGACAGGAGTAGCCAAAAAAGCAGATTAACTGATCTTACTTCATGATATAAAACAAAACAAAACAACCAGGTATATTTTGTATCCTTCAGAAGCAGCTACAATTGACTGGGAATTATTTTCTGTATATCAGCAGCCAGTTGTCATGTTAATCTTTGATTAGCCTAAGCATGGTTTTGCTTTTAATGTAAAGATGTGGTATCTCTTTTACAGCAAATGGATGTGTTTGTGTGTCTTTTGTCCGCTAAGGATCACATAGCTATTATCATAAATATCTACAAGTAAATATGTGTAACAAGGGGATTCAGGCTGATGCAGGCTATTTCCCTCTTCCCCAGTGGTAATCAGTCAATGCACAAAGCAAGTCATTGTGATTGTAATAGCTTCGAACTTTGATATTGTAGTGTTGTGAACAACATGCCCTCTTGACACCTCATCCCAAAGGTCTTTTTCAATCCAAGGAGATCCGATTCAACTGGGGCAAATGCAAATGCATTCTACGAGTTAATGTCTGCTCAAACAGAGGATTGGAGGCCTGTGCTGTCAAGTGTTGCCTCAGCCAACAACCACAACCAGACCAAGTAAACACGTAGAATCCTGTTATAGCCTCACTGTTCTTCCACCAGCCCCCCCTCCCCCACCCCTGAGGCTGTCATTTTCTGTCCTTCCCCCTGGAGTGGTGGTAACAGTAAATGAGGAGGCACGACTACCTCTACCAAACACAGGAGAGGGAAGCCTCCTTCATGCCTCATTGACTTTGTTTTCTCTGGCTAATTTTTCCTTTCTCCTCACTGCCCGCCTCCCGGCCCCCCCAAAAACACACACACACACACAAACATGCACATACACAGACACATGTTCCATTCATCTCCCGCCCTCCCCGTTCCACGCCTCACCGTTTTGATGGGGATTTTGACACGCAGGCTGTCACGCAGCAGTTCTCTGGGAGGTTGCGATTAACGGAGCTATTGCCATATGGAGTGAGATCAGACGTCAAAACCCTGCATAATTGGCTCAGGGAAGATAAATACTTATGTAAGAGGGATGAGTAAGGGGAGGGGGAACGTGGTGAGGGGCGTACACCTTGGTTTCCGCCTCCGCCAATATTAAATGCCCATTAAAACACTTGCAAGTGATTCATTAGTAATGAGAAACTAAATGCATCATAAAACCCAAAGGAAGACAGGACACATCAAGCATTCTGTGCAGTAGAAGAAGAGAATAATTCCTCTTAGCCCAGAAAGGGGAACTAGTGTAACAGAACGGAAACATTAGCCAGTTGTGTGTAGTGATAAGCCACATTGAGGGCTAAGAAAGAACAATTTATCAAATTAATGCAGGAAAAACTCACATTTGATGAAGCCATTGTCATGTCTGCACCTAATATTGAAATGGACTTGAAGTCTGAGCCAGGGGTTTACATTGCTGACGGCCTAATTATATGGATTGGCTGCAGTAGAGCGTAGCCTATCAGCTCAGGGGAGAAATTAATTCTGGTACAGGGGAAGAGAGAGAGGGGCAGGCTGCAGTCGGCTTCACTGCTGTGAATTGATGGCTGCAGAGGGCTAGGCCGCTCTGTGTGTGTAAGCACAGGGTTCTGCTTCACTTAAAGCTACACACAGCTTTACTGTAGGGTGTATCCTTTGTGATTTAGAAACTGTGTGCGGCTCTGACAGATATGTGTTGAATTACAGCAACACCCATAAGCAAGATGTAAACAGCATTATGTTGATTCACTGCTGTTCCCGCGCCTTTCTGTGTGCATAGGCTGATTTTTCTAGCTGAACAGTGTACATACATTAGCCCTGTTTATTTCAAAACCAGCTGGTGGTCAAAGTAATGCATATAATCTGAAGAGTATTGCCTCAGAGTGACAAGCATGAAGTGCAGATTGTAAGCTTGTTAAAGTAGCATTTAGTTTCTATAGCAGCTAAAACCAGATAGATACTGTATAGGACAATTATAAGTGTAGACAAGTAAAGGTAGCGACTACTAGTTACTAGGAGAGTACTGGATCAGGAAAGGCTAAATTTAGACAAAAGTAAGGGCTGAAAATAAGATATGGGGTTTATATAAGATGAAAATAATGACCTTGCTGGAGTTTCCTTCATCCCAGAGACATCTAGCAACAGAATCTGTCATATAAACATAAACAAAACCACCAATGACCAGCTAATAATGTGTATCATATACCTGAATATGCGGAAATACAAAATGCTAAATCTTTAGACCAGTTCTGTTCATCCCTGTCTGAACCTTCTTCACACCAAGGAAAGATGCTAGCTGGCAGGTCCGCCAGTGGACGGATGACTGAGAAGCAGTCATACTGACATTTCTATCACACTATGTGCAGAAATCCCGTCATGTGTGAATTGAATGCCCAGGTCTATTATCTTTAATTATTTAGTAATTATTAAGTATTGTAAGGATGATGTATTTGCATTCAATTCATGCATGGTGGCATTTTTGCTTTCCCTGATTGGTCAGCAAAGTGTTTCACAAGTCTAATATGATATGTCATTACAGTATCTGCTGTAGGGCTCATCATGTCACTCCCTCACAATCTTTTATTAGCTTTCTTACATGGACCACATAAAGGCTGGGTATGAGATAATATACATAGAGGACATAAACATTTTAGTAATGTTTTACATCCTGCATTTCAAGCAGGAATTAGCTAAGTTAAATTCATGAAATGATGGCTTATTTCTTTATGCTATTAATGATAGCACAGAAGATGATATTAATTATAGTGGGAATAATGATGTACAGAGTTGACATGACACAAAGGTAATTAAAAGTTCAACCAAATCAAAATAATAAAATAAAAATGTCATTGTCTCAGTTGCTCCCCTTAATGACTGGAAATCTGAGGACTGTCCATTAATTAAACGTGTGTGCAGTCAACATCAAAAAAGCTGGTGAACCGTAAGACAGCACAGAGCTGAATGTTCCTGCCGTAACAGTGTGTAAACATACAGTAGTTACATTTTTCAGGTAAAAAAAAATAAAGAGGAAAAATATGTATGAAATCAAAATGTGCAAACAAAGAAAAAAAAGAAATATGTGTTCTTGGAGCCAGACGAGACTTTTGAGTTTTGTGCCAGCAGATGCCTTGCACACAAATTGGAAGACTATAGAAGAAAAAATATCCTGAAAAGTTCATAAGGGCAGTGAAGGCATCCTACCTCAGCACCCTATTAATTGGCTGAGTCTGGGGCTGTTTGGGTTGGAACCATTGCACCGTCAACACGAATGAGCGCATAATATGCTCTGTGTTGTATCTTGAATGGTGAGTCGGACACTCTGCAGTGCTCCAACATAGCTAGACTGATTTTCAGAATAGTAATCTTACTTATGCCCAGCCTTTTCTTTTTTTTTTACGGTTCAGTAATCCTACCTACAGAATGTCCAACCGTTGGAAACCGTTCCTATGGCCTGCAATATTTGTGCACCATCCCAAGTACACAAGTACAGTAACTGCAAAGAACGGGGCGCCAGCTGGCAATGATTGACAGACTCTAGCGCTGTACACACACTGAAAGTCCTCAGCCTCCCAAGCAGAACATTCTTCTCTGGCCTCTGTCTTATAATTCTTCCATGTTATCAGTCCAGTCAGTCTGACCAGTTTGTTATATTTATGTGTACCATCACCCCTTTCTCATGCTTTGTGGTGACAGGTGTCAGTGGCTTTGGTAGAAATCCTCCACCAGCTCCTCTGTCTTACTTATGCTTAGTTGCGGATGGCTGTCATAGTTGGCAGCATTGGTTTGCGCTAAGAGAATGTCTTTTAGAGCGACACGGACGGCATCAAAAGAATGCAATGCATTTTTTTGTTCACAGTATTTTTCCACAGTATAGAAGCCTATAGCTTGTGTAAGTTAGTGCATGTGAAGGGATATGGATATGCTTTTTGTTACTTTGTCTGTCATAAGCTGCTGAAATTTGACGAATGGCTTTGAGCAGAAAAGTCAACACGACTTCCAGCTTGCGCTTTCTTCCTTCTTTCTTTCTTTCTTTCTTTTTCTTTCTTTCTTTCTTTCTTTCTTTCTTTCTTTCTTTCTTTCTTTCTTTCTTTCTTTCTTTCTTTCTTTCTCTTTAGACCAATTATATTAATGTTACAAATTATATTAAAATAATCACACTCTTTTTTAAGAAAAACAGTTTTTAATCAATCTTAAGGATCACAATGAGCAAAAGCAGCTAAGTAACTACAACATTTGAACTATCCAAGCCAATCTTTTTATCATTTGCTGGTGGTTAAAGTGTCTGTCCCACAGGGTTGCTGATTCAAGCACTGTAACAGCCAATGTGTCCATCAGCAGACATTTGTCCTATCAAAGGAAGACACCAATCCCCTGCCTGCTCACTAAATGTAAACCGTGTTCACTCTGCTTTATACGCTACAAATGTCAAGTTCTCGGATGCCACTGAAAACCACCCAATCAAGATTTGGACCACTGAAGTATGAGGATCGACATCCACCAACTCTTGTTAACAGATCTGTAAGGCATACTGCTGAAATGTGTGGTTTTTTTTATCCGCTTTTGTTACATGGATCTGTCTAGAAATGAATCTCTGTACTTTCACAAAGTAGAGGTACAGTTCTCCAATTTGTACTCATACAAAATACTACTGTTTTTTGGGCCAACATTTTTTTTTACGGATCCTCCACACCCATCACCAGTAGTGATCCAGTAAATAAAACATCGCTAGCACGTTTTGAAAGTGATTGCAGATTGTTTGTGCCAGCTGGTGTACACCCATACCCATAATCCGAACATGGCAGTCGTACTTGACCTTTTCTTCTACTGGAATAAAAATAGTAAAACATGACAAGCTGAGGCTCTGATAGAGGTTCCAAATTTTTGCTAAAACACCCTCCCGTCTGACAGGAATAAAGACTGCAGGCTGGTTGGGGTGTCACAGCAGAGCAGTCGTCCTGTCAAGTCAAAAAAGGCTACGTTAACCATTAAGTAAAATCAGCATCAGTTTTGACAGCTTATTTACGGGAGCTATATTTTTGAATGGGTTTGAATGGATCAGTGAGCTGCCACTTTATGTTGCAGTGGGGGCGGTAATGTCAGCTGTTGTTGTGGTATAACTGGATTAAGGTGTGCTGCACAATTTCTCATTTGTTAAGCTCTCCTGCCTTCCTATTTGTCAATAGTGACAATGTGAGATTGCCATTTTCAGCCTGAGCATTATCCTCAATAATGCGGTGTTCATGTTATTGTAATAATAATAATAACTTATCGCAAAATAATATGCTTTAGTCTAATCAATTCAGTCTTTTGTAATGATGTGCCAAAAGTTGGGTTTGCCATTTTCCCAATTTATATTCTATTGCTCCTATATCCTAATAGGGTTAGTGTTGGGTTTATGCCTGTAACATCTGGACTTCCCCGCAAACATCATTTCAGTTTTCTTTTATCCTATAAGAGTATAGTATTAGCCACAGATGCAACCTACTTTGCTAGGTATTAAGAATTTGTGCCTGTCACATGTAGTCCATAGAGTAATAGTGCTTACATTATCATGTATTTGTTGGTATGGCTGCCAGACCACAATGAAGATAATATGGTGATACACTTTATTTTCTATTTGTATTAATAGAGTATATTGTGATGTCAAAAAGCTTTTATAAATGGCATCATAATTCTTTCCTGTGTAAAAATAAATGCTTGAATCACAATATAAAAATGATTAATGATGGCAGCTTATTGGTGTCCTATTTGTTTTTCACTTTGATGAAGCATTTTTTCTCTTACGTGGTCATTGTTAAAGGGGACTGTGAATGTCAGGAGCAATTGTCGCTGCAATTCGCTGCCGTTCCCTGCATTGATTCATCCCCAGCCATTCTCCACTAAAGCCCAGTTTGTTTGCTATTCAAAGCACTTTATCTTGTGCTTCAGCTTGGGAGTTTTCTGTTCTCAGCTTTGAGCAACCTGCAGTGTCTTCTTGTCCTAATGTGCCAAATTCAACGGCAACACAAAAAAAAAAACCCCAAAAAAAAGCTGAGAAATAACAGCATTTCACACTGTTCATGAAGCCAGAATTCTCTACCTTTTGTTTCCTCCAGAGAAAGTATTTTGCAGTAATTTGGAGACAGACATCCAGTCGGTAAAATATATTTGCCTGTGGCATTCATTGAGTGTGACACGTCAAGCAGAGGCAACATTGTTGTGTGGAGGAATGAGGGGACTGTATTGTATTCATCCTCAAATGGCTCTAAGCGAAACGTCTTTGATTAATATGTCTGGGAATGCTATGCACCAGAGAGAACCACTATCTGAAAACACAACCATCGTTCACGCACAAGATTTTTGTCCGTCAGGTTTAATGTATTCATACGTCCTCTGATGGAGGCCATAGAGGAGGATGGAGAAGAATATTTTGGGTGGAGCAATAGGTTTTACAAGGATTTTAACAGCTCCTATGTGACAGGTGAAATCATCACCATTAATCACTTCATGCACTCATGCTGATTACTTGCATTAAAATCAAATCCCTATGTTGGCCATTCTGAAGCCATCCAATTAACAGACTACTTTGTTATTAGTGCTCAGTATGTATGTATGGTGAAATTATGGGGGAAAGTAATAAGTGTAGGAAAAGCATACTAGATTACACAGTCGTGCTTCATCTTAGAGAATGAGGTCACTTCTCTGGTCAAAATGTACCTATAGTCTCTGCTTAGCGCTGAACACGCCCACACATTTCTGTCTTTCTCTCCCACACACACATGCTGATGAACATAGCAGGTGGTGAGATGTTAAACAGGCCATGATTTGGCTAGAATTACATGGCAGACACTCCCTGAAGGCCAAGGGGGGCTAAACAGGATTTCACTGATCCAGCGTCAGGGCCAACGCTGCCAGTCCCAGTGCATTATCAGTGCCAGTCCGGCATTTCTATGCACTTGGAGATACCCCACAGTATGTGTTTGGCAGCATTGCTTCAGGGCTAAGCCTGTAGGTCCATATGCACTAATTCAGTTCGCGACTTTACTGTAAGACAACCCCCACCCCACCCCCCACTTAATCGTTATTTGCTAAATCCGTTTAAAATTGTCACATTATCAGTGTCATGTCAGTGTTCTCTCCTTCTTGTCAAGTCATGCTGATGAGAAGCTTGTTCCTGAGGGAGGCCAAGCCACAACCTTTCAGTTGTTTCTGCATGTGTGACCATGGTTGGATCAGAGCTGTGTCTTTCTGCTGGGAGTGAGCAGTCTGAAAGGCATGTAATCCTGTTCCCCCACTGCTCCACTGAGAGCAGCAGCACCCGTGCGGGTGTGTGTAGCTGAGTGTTTCTACCTATGTTTATTTTTGTAGAGCTTTGGGGTGATAATGCCAGGGCAAATTTGCTGTGACTGTTTTTGTGTGTGTGTGTGAGTGAGGGAGCCACCTCCAAGATATGGATGGCTGTATTGAGCGGAATGGGTGACAGGGGAAATCTGCCTTGTTTAAGGGAAAGCAAAACTCATCAGGGCTTTGCTTTGTCCACGAGACGCACAGTCAGTGGGATTTATAATTGGGATTAACCGTTGTCCAAGCTAGTTATCATTAATGTAATCCAATTAGTACATTCATTGTGTTTACAGATTTGTCCCTAAATGACTCATTGCAGGTGTACTTAATGCAGACTCAATTATTAAGTTAAATTGATTCTTTTGATATAGTATATTCTATATGCCTGGCTCAGATCAGTGTAATGTTAATTGTCTATCTTTTATGTGTATATATCTAGCCTTTTTTTTTAGGATACATACAGTATATATAAAATTTACTACATGTTGCTGTGATTAGATGCTCCAATGCAGTAATTACACATGGCAATGGGAAGTTCATTTTATAAAGTAACATGTAACCATTCGCTTACTAATGATGACCACTTCACTGTCTGCACTGGACAACGCAAGCAAATTCATTTCATGAATCAAGATGCAGTCTGTCTCCAACACTTCAGCACTATGTAACACTGTTATAACAACATCAATATGAGTTTATAATTTCCTAAAAACTTTTCTTGTTTAGAGTAATCAAAAACAAAATAAAGTTATATGTCTGAAATAATATGTTTAAAAGTAATTTCTTAATCATATTAACATTATTTTGTAGTTCATTGTTCATTGTCCCCCTTGGAGCAGTGAGAAGAACTGGCTCAGACACTGATGGGGTTATTGCCATAACCGTAATGTACCTTATTTAACTTATCTGCACCATTAGATGTCTGCTGGTTGACGATTGTATAAAAAGAGTGTAACAGAAAAGCAGACATAGCAGTGTGTGATTTGGGGATTTTGGAGAGGTCTGTAAGAGTGCGCCTCCACCATTTGCTGTAATGAAAATTTAACGGCTCATGGGTGTGGCTTGTCTGGTGCCCTGCTGACCTGCAGGCGGGCGGCGAATGGCACAAAACGTGGAGAAACTTGACATCAAAATTACAGTGCACCGCTGCATCGCCACTGACACACCTCCTACTGCGCCTCTCCTCTCACTGCAGCACACATCAAATCACCAAAATAACAAACAGGCTCGGGAGAGGAAAAAACAAAAAAACAAAAAACTCACTGAAAAATATCACTTTGCAATGCGCCCACACAAACACAGAGCCCTGTGAATCTAACTCTACACAGCTGCCTGAAATACTTACACAGCTAAACCTTTCCAAGTCACAGTTTATGTGTCAAATACAGTGCAAGGCAGCGCTAGCTAAACTCACATTTCCCTCCTTCAAAATCTGGAGTAGGACTGTGGTTGCTTTTTCATATCAATAGAATCATCTGTTGAGATGGAGAAGGGGCTAATCATGTCTTCCCTCCGGTAAGCCTTAATCCAAAACCCCATCTCAAGTCAATTTTTACACAGGCTCCTCTAATCTTCCTCCCTTTTGATGTTTCCTGCTGTTTGTATAAAATCAATAAAATATACAGCAGAAAAATGCTCTCCTCTACCTTCATCTCAGCTACTTTGAGCAGACAAAAGTCACCAAGAGGAACTAGCTGCCATCCTGCTGATCTCTGGAGTCACAAAAAGACTGAATTGTATCAGTGGGTGCTAAGACCAGCCCCCCTGCTATGCTCATGTATGCCCTCGGTAGCTCCATATGCCAAGAGAGCTGCCAAGGGAGCGGACAGGCAAGCTCAGTGACTGCCAATCTGCAGATGCAGGAGTCGTCCACTCATGCATATTAAACCCGCACCACCTGCTCGTCGTACATCACACCCTGCATTCTTGGTCCCAGGAATTTTAATCAACTGCGCTGACAGGAAGCCACTCTCAGGTCCACGTAGGTGAATCATTCAACTCCTCTCCCCTTACTGCCCTAGCTGCTGAGATAGGGATGCATGTTGATGTTGCATTTCTGCAACATCCCGGGGTTCCCTTGAAGAAGACGGAGAGTGGCAGGGAAAGAGCGGAATATGGCGATGAGGCAGAGGAAAAAAAAAAAAAGACTTCTGTGCCTTTAAACTACGAAGATCTCACGCTTTGCATACTGACCCTCCTCTCCTGTTGTCTTCTCAGTTGTGAATAATTGCCTGCATCTTGTTGGATTGACCAAAAAGAGGAAGACAAAAAGAAAAAAGAGAGAAAAACAGCATCAATAACTTGTGAAACTTGTCAAAATGACTTCTCAATCTTTATTGGCTTACACAGTATGGTGGCGGCAAATCAGGCTTCTCAACTTTTCCTTTGCTGCTTTTCTTCCCCTCTTATGATTACTATTTCATCTATTTGCATGTGCAAAACCGCATCTACTGTAGAGATGAGTGGTGCATAAAACAGTATTTTGAATCATTTCCAATTCAAATATGTTTGTCGGGCATAAAGAGGGAGCATAGTGAATACCCATGGAAGGAAAATAAAAAAGCTGTCGTTTATTCCCCCAGTGAAGTATTTTAACACAACTGTGCGGTGATCATAGCGCTGATAACGCTGCATCTCAACTCATCAGCATGAAGAAATCACCATGTTTTTTGTTTTTTTTTAAGCTTTAACCGTCGTTGTCAGTGACGATGTTACAGTAAGTAAATGAAGACACAATTAGGTACTCGTCCGACTGCACCTCTCAGTCTCTCTGCCAGTTTCTGCTGGCAGAGCATAATCCTCTAGAACCCCCAGGATTAAATTTTTATGCCATCTTTTTAAATATAGTCTTAAATATTAAAAAAAAGGCAGATGGAGACAGGCACTGCCAAAACAGGACCAAGTGTGGTATCAGCGCCGTGGTAACAGTTAGATGCACATTAACAGGCAAGCCGAATAAATTTGATAAAGGGTTTGTTAGCGTTGTTAATAAATTGTTGTGAGAAAAAAAAAAAAAAGACTTTTCATGGAAATAAATAAAACATTGACGGACACATGCTGTGCACATACACACAGCCGCACACACACAAATCACAGATGATAATCATATCTCTAAATTAGTAATTTGTCAAAATAACTAAAACTGATTATGTTGGTGTTATTTAATGGGTAATATATTTGGTTATGAATTTATATCAGTCGTTTCTAATCTAGAATAGATTGCATTTTTAGGGCTGTGTCGTCTTAATTTTTTCTCATGAATAATCACAACCAGGTAATATCAAGCATATTTTTGGATATGAATGGATACCATGTGTTCTGTCAAAATGTCAATACATCAGACCTCATACACACTGCATTTTATTTGCTAGTCTGACTCTCCATGAGTGCTCTTCCCTACTTTCATGCCTTCTTGCACATTTGTGTGTGTGTCCATTGTGTGTTTGTCGTTAGTTTCGCGGCCTCTTTCATGGTGTCCCATTTGTAAACAGTGATGAATTATTAATCACGTCCTTCCTCAAGTAACACCACAGGTATGTATATTTCAGCAAAACATGAGCAAGCTTTAATTTTTGTTTCATTTCTTGTGTGTCCTGTCCTGGAATCCAAATCTAAATTTAATGTCATTGCTGTGGCAAAAGCACTAAAGCGACCTCGCTCATTAAATATACATTTGATGGATTCATATTTATTCCTCCAGTTGCTGGTTATTCTCTGTTATTTGCTCTGTAAGTAATGGAGATAATGGCATTAAAGTACATCGCCCACTTTTGAGTATGAGGTAGAGGCACTCATCCCGTTCCTAATGGCTTTTATGAGTTTCCCCAGGAGTGAATGGATGTACTGTATGTTCATGGCTGCACTGGCATCTACAGTACATCACAGTGGTTTAGCTAATGTGATGTGTAACACGTACTGCTGTAACATAGATCATCTCTAAAAACAAAGTCATCCAAAAAAAACTAAAAAACATACAAATCTGTCACAAAGATAAAGAAATATGGCAAAAACATTTGAATAATAGGCACCACATACAGCACAGCAAATTGCATGTTTTTGTATCTGAGATCATAAGCTGTAACATAATTTTGTCCCTCCTGGTGGTATATTATGATAATTACACCACAAATTACAATCAATGAATCAGGATAAATTATCTGTCTAGTTCCATATTAATGCATATGGGCTGTGAAGACAAATTAGCGCAGGAGAAATTGCCTCTAATAATATTGTTCTGTGTTTGAGCGTTCTTATAAACATCATTACTGATTCCAGTCTTCAACAGGAAGTCAATAACATCGGACAGATTTTTGACCTTGATAGCCAACGAAACTGCTACAGGAGGGTCTGCAGGTCGAAAGACATTGAGTCACTGCTCCCTGTTGTTATGATCCACATCTGAAGTAAGGCTGGCACTGTGGCTTTGTTACCACTGCTGAGTCAGAGAAATGTGCAACTGAGGAGGCAAATTATCTTCAAAAGCCCTCAAGGCACCTTGAGAAAAACACTGAGTTCTTGGTATTGATAATAACCTGACCATATGAGTCATGTTAACAACAAATTCAATCAATTGTCCATCCCTCTGTGTTCCTTGTATTTTCTTAAAGGTACTTTGGTAGTACTTAATCTATAGCATTAACAGCTATAGGTGCAAGATCTATCAAACAACATAGCATTACTCACATCTTTACAATAAGAGGAGTAATAAGTAAATAATATAGTAATAAAGTAATGTGTGATGTTCACTTCCAATGTGATTTCAATGTTCTGCTTAAGATAAAACTAAAGGTCTTTTCTCCCTTCTGCAGAAGACTGATGCACTGAATTTCTGTGCTTTTCTTAAGGAACAGTTCCACCCAAACGTACATACTCTTTCCTCTGTGAGTCACGGCTCCCCTGACGTTTGTACAGCCCATTCTGTTCGACATGCAGGTTGTCTCTGACAGTGCGGACACATTGCACCTCCACCAGAGGTACAGTGCAGATCAGACAACAAGCAAGCCGAGCCTTCTGGTGGAGCGCAGTCCAGGCGATCTGGACTTAGAGTGCAGTCTCCTGGCTGTAAAACACTTGCACTATGTTGCGTGGGTTGTGGAAAGAAATTCCAAGGTCACTTTATGATCTGTTTGGGAGAAGGAGGGGGTTTGGAACTGCAGGGGCTTACTTGTTGTGTGTACAGTGGTCATCCAGACTTTAATCAAGATTCAGCTGACACGGGGTCTGTAGATAATTAAAACTTTTCATTAGGGGGTGAATTGTTCCCTTAAGGTTCAATGCATATTTGATGTCTTCTGGGGTCTACTTTATTAACCCGCTGCTTTGGGCCTGTCACTGTGAACACATTCAAAACCCTTTTTAGTTCACCTAATAATGATGCCATTAGAAAATGACTAGACTCAGACTTTTAAAAACATCTGCAACTGCTTACCCATAGGTGGAAAAAAAATGTTCCCTATCAACTTGTTTGTCTGAACCTATAATCAGACCATTAATGTACAGTATAAATGTCACGACTTGGTGCTTTAAGGCCACCACCAGTGGGACTAGAGTGAAGGACAACTACAGTACCTGTGACAAATGTCCCACCAAATTCCCGTCACTGGGCTGTCATGGCGACCAAGGCCATGTGCTCTTTAACCCTGCTTACAGGCAGCGACTGCCACCTTTAACCAACTGTCCCACAGGTCAACTACTATTTGTTTGTGTCATGGGACATGGGTTGTGGGACAGAAGGTCTCCCAAGGCTTGTCATCTTAATGATCATGCAAGACATACTGTACAGTATGTGCATGTTTCTGTGTGTGTGTGTGTGTCTACTGAACTGTTTATACATATTGACCATGGCTGTCTATAAGTATTGGTTATAAGAAATCTTTACAGTTCTTACTCCTTCTTCCTCTGTTGTATATGTTGTCCAGAACTTTATCTTTCAAGGTCCTTTTATTCATGCTCACAGGCTCAATATATTTTTTTTCACTTTATATATTCATGTATGCTGTTCACACCACTGTTGGTTTTTGTCAAGCCAATGTAACAAACAGGATATAGCATGTTTTGCCATGTGTTGTGGAATAGTTGGAATAAATTACATTTGTGAGAGTTAACAATCAACTAAAAGTGCTAGCTTAGGGTTTCACAGTGCTTGAAAGCAAAACCAAAGCAGTTTATTTACACAGGGAAACATGGTATCCCCCAGATTTGTTGTACTTGCTGTAAAAAATGCCAAAAGCCATGTTAATTAGCCAGCTTTTTTCAGGATACACTTTTTGCTTGTTGGCGGTGTCATATACAGTGTAGTGTATCTACCCACTGGCACTCAATAACTCAATGAAGCATGATTCGTATCATCCTAAGTATTATTGTTAGCTTAGCTGATATTGTCTTCACATTTAGGAGGCAGAAATGGTGTTCCAAACATTTTGTGTTGACATATGAGAACCATATGCCTGGCACATTTTTCATATCGTGTGAAAAGGAAGGTGTGCTCTAAAACTGTATCAACAGGTATCACTGTATATAAATATGGTTTGGGTTTTTTGTCACAGCTTGCAACATGGTGCACAGAAACCGATAATTTATCCTCCTCTTTTTAATAAGGATTCCAGTAATTCCTCCATTCCTCCTGCAGCAGCAGTGCTGCTTCAGAGGAGAAAAAAAAAGGGTCAAGTCATTTCCAAACCATTGTGACAGAAAGCATTGTCAGGGCCAATGTGTTGTCCATCCCCTCTGCACTGTATATTTCCCTGAATATGGTTCTGTCCAAAAGGCAGCGGTGCATGATGGGTAAGCAATCAGTAGGCTCTCTTAGGACTTTCCCTTTACGTAGTAAGGCCCTCTTTGATGTGTGCTGCAGTAAACATAGGCAGTTCTCTCTCCCGACCACACTCTCCTGGGGGATAAGGCTCAGCACAAGAACACTAATGAGCACATTAGAAGGAAGCCATAGAAAGAAAATGCTACAGTTGTATATGGAATTGTCTCAAAGATGCTCTGTCTACAGTAAGTGTGTGTGTACATTCAATTGCATGTATATATTGTGTGTATGTGTGCAGAGTATACACAGAATATGGAGGCCCTCCATAGGACACATTTTTAAAAAAGCCTTTTTGTGACGATTCTTTTCCATCTTCAGGAAAGCGTAATGAAGGATTTTAAAATTGGATTTGAATCGAGGCTGCAAAAAAACTATAATATAACCACCGCTTTCAGCCAAACTATAATTAACAGTTGTAATCAAGCATTGGAGCTAAAAATCGAAAGTGGGACTGTGAAACTGAGGTGACATCTGCCACCGACAATAACAGCAGCAAACCATTACAAGTGGGAGCATTCACTATTTATTCCATTTAAGATAATCACGGGTCATAAAGAAGCGATGCATAACAATCCTACCTGCCTGAAAAACAGTATTACAGCCATGGCTATGTCAAGGCGTGTATGGATCTGTGTTTTGTTCAAATTATATAAATACTCTATGTTTTAAAGAGGAGTTTGTGACATGCTACCAAATGATCAAAGTTTAAAGCTTATAATATAACCAGTAGGCAGACATTGAACATGTCTCAGTGTTTACCACAAAACTCCGCAGATCCATGCTGCGCTCTGCTGCATAATATCTGACTGCACACACAGGCCCACTTTTAGTGCACTTTGATTGGCTGTATCTGTATGCATTCATAGAGAAGAACATGTGGTACTGTGACTTCCTTTTTACTATAAAAAAAAAAACATAATATGTCTGATGTGTCTTTTTTAATGATAATTTCCATATCCTGTTATGTTAGAAGGCATTCAGCTTTACATTCAGCTTTATTTCGATTCACTAGATACAGACTTTGGACTTACTTACTTTTTGTCTGTTTTATTCATTTTATTGCTTTTACATTCATATTTGTAATTGCCCCTGTAATACTTGCTTTGCTAACTGACACTTTGTCTCTGTTCCCCATGTCTTTCATTGCTTTGCTCTGTTTTATGTATGTACAGCATTTTATAACTATATAGATAAAGTTATTATTATTATTATTATTATTATTATTATTAGTAGTAGTAGTAGGAGTAGTAGTAGTAGTAGTATTACTATTATTATTATTTTACAATAACAGATCTGCATGTAATGACGTTTCCCCCATCGAAAATAAAGGTACATTTTAAAATGAAATAAACCCAATATTTAGTTTAAGCTAGTGGACTTTTTGAAGATATTGATTGAAAGCGATTCAGTAGTAGTGACTGAGAAGAAGTACTAGCCTCGGTATTCCTCTCAGATAGCTCTGATCTCTCAAGCATCATCTGAATCTGTGATCCCCAGCCAGTAGATTCCTTGAAAGTTGCCAAGGGAATCGGCAATCTGGATTGCCTTTGTGCAACGGGGAGAGTGAGAGACGTGAAAATGATTTCAAAGAGTCCAGGATGAATCACGCTCCCACTGCAGCTGCCATTTATTAGCACATTTTCCACCATGTTTTTTTTACAACTACCTAACAGTTTGACTTTCACAGAGTTTGCTAGAGGCTTGCATTCGGACTGTACTATTTTGGAAAATTTGCTTCATTAAAAGTGTTGACAAATTAACTTAACTTATGATTGTCATAATTAGCCATGGCACTACATCTTAATAACGGCTAAAAGCAAGGGGCACATCATTTATCAGCTATTACCTCAATAATAAAGATTATTTTTTTCTTCTACTGATTTCAGTACTGGTTTGATATGAAAAAAGGGCAAAAATTTGTCCTCTGCTTTAATTGGTTTGACGGCTTGGATCAGTTGCAGGGTTTACACTGATTTATTCAGGGTCAGTCCCGACCAGAAAATATCACATCAAAACATACAAACCTACATTATCACCATTCTGCTCTGATACGTTGACGAAACGGACTAATTGCTTAATTAACTCGCTCTATTTCTGACAGTTTAAAGAACATAGCATTTCCACAGAATCCTGTTTGACAGGTGTTCGTTCAAAAGTGTCGAGTCGTGCTTGCTATGCTGCAGATTTTTTTACCATTTCTTGCCTGTCACAGTGATGAAAAGGGTACCCATAAGAAATTGACAGCCTGTATTGCTCAAGGCCAAACATATCTGAAGATGACTTGTTCCTTGATGTGGCCAACAGGGCTAAAAGAGTGGAGGTAATCCTTTAAGACTTAAAGGGGTTTTTACAGATTTCTGAGAGGTAATCAGTACAGGCTGTTTGTTTGTAGATCTCGCACCTGATGAAGAATAGCAGAGCCTTTATTTTGTAGAATGACAGGCGAGAGACTTTACACTTTTTATTCTCTTTTAAGGAAATAGAGAACTGAAATGTGAAATGTGTGCATTTACTTCCACTGGTTTTATACGTCAAATTATTCACTGGGCACCGGTATAGGTGCAATATTAATAACCATAGGAAATTTCAAAGATCAGCTATTCTAGAAATCCTGTGCACATTTAAAGTATGCCATAATATGTTTAATTTAAGACACTCATGACATCGTCCCTCTCTCTGGGTGTAAAACTGGCACATTCACTGTCTGGGGGAAAAAAAGAGAGCCAATATACAAAAGGTGCTGCTATAATGTGCCTTGGAGCTTTGTCCCTCGTGAAAAAAAAAAATAATATGGAGACGTCATACATCATCATCGATTCCCAAAGTGCTGTGTCATTGCTACCCCCGGTGCCCTTGTGTCGTTCACATGCTACCCCTCTGCTCTATCAACAACATGTGACAGATAACTGATGCTGCACTTGAACCGCTTTTTATACAGAAAAGAACCTAGTATTAATGGATCAGCAAAAGCCTTCTTCACTGGTTCTTTGAAATAAGATAAGGTGAAAAAATAAAGTTTTTGAAATAGATAAGATTACTTGCGATGCAGGTACTAAAAGGTGTTTGGTATCTGCGTGACCTTGGCTTTCCTAATGTAAATATATCAATGGTTAGGCTCACAGCACAAAATCAATTCCCTCTTTTGTCAGAAACGCTCTGCCTCATGTGCTTAAAGCTAAACCACTGACCTAACATAGGCCATTGACTTTGTATATCAAACGTGCTGTTCTTCATATGTGGTCACCGCTGCCGTGTGAACAAAAGATACAAGGGACTTTAAACACCATGACAATTATTGCCAGGGACATGCGAACCGCAGGAGGACGTTGTGCTCTATTTTCTATTATTAAAGTTGCATCTTGGAATAGATAACCTTTTGAACATTCCACTCAGGGAATTTGTGGAATTAATAATACAAGATGTAATCCGGCGTCTTTTAAAGCCTAGAGAGTGAAAGAGTCAGCTTGGGTTCGAGATCTACTTTAATATGCACCACACTCTTGGGGCTGATGAATAGGAACTGATCCAAAAATTATTCTAAGTAGCAATCAAAAAGCCAGACGTGCAACAGATGCAGAACGTGAAGATTTTGCCTTTCTTTCCTTTTAAATAAAAAGACAGAGACCCCAAATGCATCTGAAGATATTATATGAGCCACTACAGTAAGTGGTTTAAATGATAGCTTCCAAAGTTTTTACTCTGACAGAGCAGAGTCTTGGTTGGCCCCAGGAGCACCACATATCTCTTTTTGTGTTACCTCTGATCTCTCATCATCTCTTGGGCCTTACATCAAGAGCCCCAGATTTATCGATCAATGGCCATAAACAAAACATAGATTGAACTGGACACTGGGGCACAACAAACGGATTACAGAGTTTTTATTCCTCCGCACGCGATTGGTCGCTGTAGAACCTCGGCTGATAAAGGCCACTGGCCAGCAGAAGTCTTGCACACAAAGCAGATTGGGCACAAGATATGTGGCAGACTCACGCAAAAGGATGATAGAAATAGGCGCGGAATGACAATTAGACAAATATGGTGTGTGTGAGTGTGCATGTGTGTGCATTTAAATGGTGTGTCTGTGTGCATAATATGAATGGATGAAAGCAGAATTAGATGTGTAATCCAATTGTATTGGCAAGGTATTGAGCGTAATACCAGTCAATCCAATTTTCAATGCTTGACTACATGATAGAGTGAAAGAGCCTCTGAGTGATCATTTCTGTGTTATTGTATACGTGTGTGTGTGTGTGCCAATACACGTGTGTACTTGTGCATGAATGATTTTGATATCATTCATGTACAAGTACACATATCTGCATACACTAGAGTGTGGTTGCACATGCTAGCATACAATATTTATACATCGCTGTGCCCAACAGCTGTGCATATTTCACAGGGTGGAGAACCCTGCATTGCAGTGCTTGTACATGGCAGCCATGCTCTTTATGTGAGAGCGACTCAGGGTCAGACTAGAAGAGGCCCGTCCCTGTCTGTTCTGCCTCTCTGTAGTGTAACATATTATCATCTCACTTCCGTACCTCTGTAATTTACCTCTGTGTTTTCCAACTGTGTTTACTAAAGCAGCAGACCAGGAAATTTACTAAGGAATTGTGGTTAAATGGCTTCATTTGAAGCAAACAGCAAAACAGACAACATGAATTCAATACATATGTATTATAAAAGCAACAAATACAACACATACACCAAAAGCAGTGCAATACTGAGAACAGTTATAATAACTAAACCTGTTATTGCAGTCAATAACATGCATTACACCATTACATCGCTTGCTCTGTTGCATCAGTTCAGTGTCAGGAACCTTCAAACGGAAAATGCTAATTTTACTCAGTCAGTAATGAAGAAAGTTGTTCCTAAGGCTATCCTGCCTTTAGCCCAGTGAGTGTCTTCTCTTCCAATCTGAGGAGAGTGGTCATTTCAGTACAAAAAAGAAATCACTATAGGAGAAAAAATATACTTTTAGAAGCATAACGGATCAAAGAAATTAAAGAAATGTTCCCGTGCGAATTAGCTATGATTTAAGATGCAAAATTGAAAGAATGAGAGAAATTCCCCTCTTTTTTTTAAACCTTTTCTGTCCAATAGTAACTAAATCTGCCTCTCTGTCTTTTTCTGTCTACAGCAGTGGCCCCAACACTTCCTAGTCTTCGTTCAGAGGTCTTCAAGCCATGTGTGGAAGACAAGGACCTGGCCTTCTGTCTAAATGAGGGAGAGTGCTCCATCATTGAAACTGTGGCTGGGGTTCACAGACACTGCAGGTGAGTGTGATGGGGCTTGTGTGTGTGTGTGAGGCATTTGGTTTCTTTCTCAGCATTGACGTTTCCTCTCTTTGCCCTTCCCCTCTAATCACTAACCTTGGGGTCATTTTAATTCAAGCTGCTATTTTTCCTCCCAGCCTGACAGACTGTGTTCTTAGAGTGAAGAAACACAGGAAAGCCGTCGTGCAAATGCACCTAAAAGGCGCTGAAGATCTATAATCACCTAAACCATTAACCCAGGGATCAGAGATGCTTTGGCTACATTAGATGCAGCTGATTCTCTGATCAAATCAAACGGAAAGAAATGTGTCCATGCAGATCCAACTAGAAAGCACAGGGGGAACAAATCTAACTGTGTCTTTAATGTGGTCTGACAAAACTTTTAATAGTGATAGCAGTCTTATAAAATGGCCTTCTCCTCATGTATTAACCTTGGCATAAATGTTGTCTGACGTGATCTCTTTGGTATGAGACCTATTTTAATGGTAGGTGTATAGAAGAGGCTCTTCCTTCTTTGATCTTGCTTAAAAGCAAAGGATTTTTTTTTTTTCCTTTTGTTTCACTCAGGCAGCCACTCACACCCGACTGCCCAACAGAATAAATAGAGGTAACTCCTGTAAATATACCCTTAGCGGAATTTGACACAACTCATAATGTGGCAGGCATAACTGAAATGTTGTCAACTACCTAGATTAAATTTATTGAAGAAACAAATCCTGTCCTTTGTAATGCCTTTGACAACCTATTTGCCTGCATTAGCAAGCCTTTACCGTTTATCTGACATGCCACCAAATTATGTTTCTTCATATTTGTACCAAGCAAGCAAAGAGGAAAATATAAAGAGGAAAGAGGAATATATATATATATATATATAGACAATGGTACAACATAATGCTTATCAATCTTTTTTTAGTAGCATATTCAGTAATATGTCTGTGGTGTTAGCCAATAAAGACTTTAGGTTTGTGTTTCTGTTGTAGTGCAAAAACCACACAAATGAAACATTAGGCTAGGAAAGCATGCTTATTACAAATACGCATGTGATCGTATGTGCATTGCAGATGTATGTGCATGTGCCTTTATTGAGTGGGTACAAGTTCTTGCTTGGACCTTCAGCTTCTCTCTCCTTTGTATGTTTTTTTCTGTAAAGATGATTGTTTGACAAATGGAGGAACACATGGAGAAACACAATGCAACCAGCTATAAAAAATGAAAAATGACACTATTTTGCATGGCGGAAAAATATACTGATTCAAGTATTAATACTCTCAACACATGAAAATGTGATAATATAATGATATGCAGTTTCACTGAATGGAGACAGCTAAGACTCTGGGAATAATTCAGATTCAGTATGTGTTTCATGTCATATTACGGCGTCCGGCACAACAATTTGGAATGTCCAACCTGTGCGACAGCAGCACCATGAAACCCTGAAGACTCGTGGCAACTACCCCATGGGCTGTAATTAGCGAGAGTTGAATGACTGCATGTAGAACTCAGGAAAGACTGGAGGGCCTAACCTAGAGGCACTGTCTGCCAATTTCTCTTGAGCTGAGTGCCTGTTGTGTGAAAGAATGATTACAGGTTTGTGAATATTTTTATTGAAAGGTTGTTTCTTTTGCCTGAGAGAAGTTGAGGCAGTAAGTAAAAAAAAAAAAAGCATGATCATTTACTCAAAAATCACTGCCATGTCGATGTTGTTTAATGTCATCGCTACGAGGTGGAACTCCAGGTGTGCTTGTCATTTTCAAGAAGTGCTTTTACAGGACAGTAATCACAAAATGCCCTCATAAACTATTGACTTTTCAAGTTCTAAGGACTTCTAAGTAAACAGTTATCTACTTACACATTTACCAGATGAAACATTTTATTCTTTCTGTCTAACTGTCGAATTTAAGTCCATGGTTTGGTCCACCAACTCCTGAGAAAACTATCTGTCTCTTTTTGGCTTGCTAAATGTTCGACTCTCCACACCAGCCATTTGTTTACTTCGAATCTTCGCCATTTCATGCTGAGCAGGTAGCGTACAATCAGCTTGTGTGAGGTTGTTTGCTGAAATATGGCTTCCCACGGTTTTATTTTTTTGGGGATTCAACCATATGGACTGACAAACCAAAACAATGAGCTGAACGCTGCAAATAGCAGTAGAGTTGCCGCTGTGCCATTACTATATTCATGCTACGCTCCACACAGTGGAGTCCTCTGTTCTTCTTCCTGTGCGTGGTGATAAACCCAGATATTGTCCATCCACATTTCTGGATATGACTAAAAGGAAAAAAAGTTGTTGCTTGAAGCAATATAAGGCAGATGATTACACCCAGGTTTAGGGTGCTGGAGATACTGCTGTTGATCAATCATTCCTCCAAGCAATGCCGGATCAGCGTCCTCGTGACAATAACTGCTGATCTCTTCAGTCTGCCCTAAAGTACAGAAAAGTAAAGGTTTAACGAGTGCAGCCTCCTTTGACGTCATCTTCTCCTGTGGGCCACAGTGTAAAGAGCATAATAGATGGTTGGATGTTCTTCAACATTAGACAATTAAAGATGTCAGAACAATCTTTAAACACTTGATGAGAACACAGTTTTGAACTTGGGAATCCATTTATTTTGCTATGAAACATTTCCTTCGCTCTCCTCCTCCTCACTCCCCCCCCTCTGCCGGATGTTCATGTTTGCCAATGCTAATAAGGCTCCCAAAATAAACATGCAAATGTGAGTTTAAGACCTACTTCCACATCAGTGCTGTGGCTTCTTATACACTAAGTACAATAAATGTATAAGAATTCAATGGACCTGTGGTAATTAGGGCTCGACACATGACAGCCCAATCACGTATCGAATTATCACTCTGTAGATAACTACAGTAGAAATTATACCATCTTCAATCAAGGATTTTTAAGCCAAGCCATTACTTCAGTGCCCTGCCAAATTCCCCAATATTTCTTTCTTTGATTAGTAGAAAATAACAGTAAAATCACTTAAAGATCAAAACAAAAATCTATTTAATCCCTAAGAAGGCCAAAAATTAAACTTGATTCAGTGGCACAGGCAAATGCCAAAAGTACTAGAATTAAAATAAAATAAAAATAATAATTAGAATTATAGTTATTTTTAAAATGTGATTTAAACCATCTTTAAATTCCAAAATTAATGTACAGTAGTTGACACACAAGCGTACACATACATGCAGAGATTTGAGAATACAATCTCACGCAGTAGATCTGTAGATGAGTGAAAGTGTAAATATTTACTTCAAAAAGGCAGATATTTAGCTATGCCTCCATGGTCAAAAGAAATCTCCATTACTGGTACAGTATGAGTCAATGCATATATAGATATTGTATGTTATATAAATGCAGTGTCTGGTCACTTCATAGAAATCTAAAAATAAATGGTCTTATTTGGAATATTAGGCATCAGCTGACACACAGTGCAAATCAGTCCTTTGTAGATTCAGATTGGTATCAAATTTGCATTCAGGAGGAGGAGAAACATGATTTTGACGTGCATTTCTGATAGCAAAGGAGAGACGAAGATGATGACACACTTTTTTTTGGCTCTGAGATGTCAGACTCACTGAGCGGCCAAAAGTAGAATGCATATATTCTATGAAAATATAAAAAAGCCAATGGTAGAGGAATACATTATCAGGAGGTGTAGTAGAGCTGGCCGTCATACCCAATCATGTCACCTGCTTTCCTACTCTTGTGTTCAGCACCACAGCACTCAAGACAGTTTTGTGATGGTGAGTCTGGAATAAAACCACCACTAAAGCTTCTCCCCAAGGGGAAAGTATGTAGAGTAGAGAATTGCCACGGGCGAATATACAGCACCTTAAATTAAATTAACATTATTGAGATAACACATGTTCCTGTGATCTTACGAGAACTGTTGCCCGGTGCAAGAATTCAGTGTTAGTGAAGAGACAAATAGAACTTGTGGCAGACTGTTGGGACACTTTGGATGTGCCAATGCAGCATGGACCTGACAGTGCCTGACAGTGCCATGGAGGATACAGCTACCTCCACTGTAACTGTCACTCCATGCATAATGGTGCATGCTGATGGTTCTAGGTTGAATACGAATCACAACACACAACACCAAGTAAGTAAGTAAGTAAGTTTTCTCCAGATGAGGGATTCAAGTTAAAATTGTCCAACATATGCTTTACAAAGAGTTTGGATAGGATTTGTTCATGTACTTTTTTTAAAATAATGAAATAAAGCACACTGTATGACTGTGCCTTGCACCATGCACTTTTGATATGATCCACAAATACTGGCGGTACAAGGGCAAATTATGGTAATTATTAACACCAGAATTTCCATGCCGAATAATCGCTGCTGACACAAACCGTACTGTTCCTTTCCTTTCACTTAAGCAAAGTCAAGTTCATGGCCAATCAGCAATTTGTGTTTTTTGTGTGCTTCAATTTGGATCTGTGTTAAAAAAAAAAAAAAAAAAACTCCATGTGGAGTTATTGGGAGGTTAATTGGTGGCGCAAAGAGTAATGCATTGGTTAGCTCTGTACGTGAGGTCTGTGAATTACAGGAGGGCATGTGTGTAATTCAGTGAAGCAGAGCTTGCCAGAGCCACTTAAAGTCCTCCTGGAGCCCAAGACAAAATAGGACCTTATGGCCTCTGATAATATCTTGTGGAAATAACTGTATAATAATTGATCATTTTGCATGGGTGCACTTAATTCAGCTCAGCCCTTATTGATGATAGGCCCCAGCCCGAGTAACATTCTTTCTGCATTTTTTAATACAATTATTTCTAGCAGGTTGTAGTTTGCAAATATTGGACCTGTTCAGTGATGCAGGTTTTGACTTTGACGTGAGGGCTCAGCAGTGTCGGTCTGACATGTGCTCAGCAAACCAAAAGCATGCAGTTAGGCATGGCTGTAGGGGCGTTGTAGAATATGTTAGTTGGATCGAGGGTGCACTGCAGCTCTGGCCACAACCTGCAGCATTGTGTTGTGTTTTGGTGACACACAGTAAGGATCGTAACATTCAGGCGTTCACAGCTTGAAATACAGCAAATATGGAGTTGCACGACGTGGGTGCTCATTTTCACTCTTTATGTACACAGATAACACCTGCTTACCTACAGTACGTCAGTTTTTATCAAACCAGATTTTTTCCTGCAGTAACATCATCCCATGCTGCAAACTCTTTTTTTCTCTCTTGCAAAAATCAGTAAGAAAAATGGTCTCCCTTCACTGAAAATACTTGCCTCCTTTCAACAGAATGTTTCCTAACTTGTATGGGCATTGTATCAACAACACACTACACAGAGGCTCGCTTGTGTTGCACAGATGATGCAAAGCTGCTGCAAGTTAGCTCTATAGTCGAAACAGCCTGATGATGACTCCTTGCCAAAGAGAAACATGAAGAGGAAAACCATGAATTGGACCTTGCTTTGTGTGTATTGGTGCTATTTTGTGTACCCAGTAATCCATTATTATGGGTTTTGAATATTTTTCATTCTGATTGATATGTAAATTCATAATAATAATATAAAAATGCAAAATTACTATTCCAGACCTAAGTTGAGAAGCGGGTTGCATAAGAATTACACAGGAAGCATTTTGCATTTTAAGAAGTGACTTTAACAGCGACAGTTTACTGTAATTTCCACTGGTAGAATATTTGAATGCCTTTGTTCTAATTTGGTGATACTGGTAGTATCAAGGGTTTAGTGGCCTGTACATGAAATTGGTAACATCTTAAAAGAAGGTCTAAAACATGTGACCATTATAGAAAGGTTTAAATACGGATGTAATGATCCTGTGATAAAGGGTCTTTACTTGATTCAATGAAAAATGTTATCTGTGCAAATTTGGCATTGATTACAGGAACCTTTAATATATAACAATAGAGACAGACATTAAACCAGCAAAAGAGATTTGTTTTTGCCTTTAATAATGATGATTATAGAAGAAAATGTCAGAGTTGCCCAATGGTTTCTTTATGTTTTTACCGCGCCTTTTAATATCTGTATGTTTTAATGGATTAGCTTTTATTCTCCTCAGCATAGAGGATGAAATCACTATCCTCTGTGTGTGTGTGTGTGTGTGTCTTTGTGCTTGTGTGTGCATTAAAAGCCTGGCAAAGCTCAAGGTAGCCTGTGTCTACTATTACCATGGTAACTTCTTCCCTCATTAGTGGGAAACCAGAAGCAGAAAAAATAGTTGTTGACTCACTTATAGTGTGCCTGCTATGGTAGTTACATTCAAATGCTCGATCATTGCTTGTCCTTTGCATTATACTTTCGTGCATTGATTCTGATCGATCAGACATTAAAATAAATGCCACCTAACGAGTGCTGTCCTGAATAATACATAACCTCATTTGCATATTTGATTGCTTCATCCAAAGCTATGCTGACATAAGATATTAGATCATATTTAAATGAATATTGATTTGTTTTATGTCTGTTCTTACAAAATCCATCTGTGTAGATGATAAAACCAGTATTTCATAAGCAAAGTGCTTATGCTGTGTGTGTGTGTGTGTGTGTGTGTGTGTGTGTGTGTGTGTGTGTGTGTGTGTGTGTGTGAATCCGAATGCCTTAGGGGACTATGTTCCTCTACCCTGATGAGGAAGCACATGAAATCTAACAAAAGGAATAAAAAAATCCTTTGCAATTCTCTGGTCCCCATGAGTAAAAGTGGTGGTTTGCTGTATGGTTAAGCTTAAGGATAGGCTGAGAGTGCCTGTGTGCGTTTGTCTGTGTCTCTGTGAGCCTGTTTATGTTTTTTTCACAGGACCCAGTAGACGTTGACAGCAGTATTAACAGAATCTGTTATGACAAAATGAATCATATAAATGAAGACCACAACCTCTTTACGTCCCCTTCCTGTTTTTCTTCCTCTCATCTTCCTTTTTCTACGGGGAGCCAGTTCAGCGATTAAATTGTCATTGCACCGTCAGACCTTGACAGGCTGCACTAATCCACGATGCTGTCGCTCCTCTGCTGATCCATCCTGCTAGGGAGGACGTTCTCCAGGCTTAAAGCCAATGGGCCATGTCCCCCGCTACCCCACCCAGCTGCTGTATGAAAGCAACACAATTATAAACGTGAGAGCCGACTTACCTGTTGGCAACATCCCATGACAGACCCATCATCTTGCCTTGGAAGTGAGTTCAGTTGGCACATTAAGTTTCTAATTCAAGTTAATTAATTGAAAGAAATTGTAGGTGCCCCTAATGTTAAATTATAGTTATAGCTTCTCATTTTGTTAATATATGAGTGATTTCTTCTTAAACTCTTAAGAACATCTGCAAATCAAACATTATTACTGCTCCTATACCTACTACTAATACATGCATACTACTTTAAACACATGACTCATTTCTCCATCCATGCTTCCATCTTGGTTCTTTCAGCATTATATTTTACATCTTGCAGACTTGTCACAAACACTGCAGATGAAAGAATCACGTGTGCATATGCAGCTAACAAAGGCTGCCTTGTTTTTCAAACAGCAAGACTTAATGAGCATGGGACAGACAACATGTCAGTCCCATGCTCATTAAGTCTTAAGTCAAGAAAATTCACCATGCCAGCAGACAATTAAGCTTTCACAATGTTTTGGTCTATGATTTACTGTTTTACATATCAGCTTAGTTTAAAAAAAAGTTAATTATATTGCTTTTTTGATTTAATTGGCAAGCAATGCATTCTCGTTTAATACAGTATTGCAAGGTACAGTATGTGCCCATAAATGATAAAACCTTCATGTGTATGTATATATACAGGTATATGTATATACACATGTAGATATATATATATATAGTTTGTAATATCACTGAACCCTGAAAAATATGCTCAGTAGCAGCAGTATAATTTTAGAAATATTTCCTCACACAAAAAATGAGGAGAACTTAAATTTCACTTCAACTGTAAGATTTTACCAAAGGACTGGACACAAAGACACGTGCCTTTGTCGCTGCCATGTTGCCCGTGAAAATTCAATTCACATGACCCACCCAATAAACGGAAGAAACTTGATTTCTTTCCCTTCCATAGAGTGTAAAACGTTTTATCACTGTTATGTTACCACATTTACAAAGTCCCATTTCTTTGGGAGAACTGTGCACAATCACATCCGCAGGGCCAGAGGAGATCACAGACGAGATGACAGACACACCCACGCATACATAAATACAGCATCTCTCTCCACTCTCTCTTCCCCACATCAAATGCATGCAAAGACTTTCAATAAAGTAATGACGGAGCGTTTGTAGCAATGTAACCACCACGAAGAGACTGCATTGGATTTGAAGGCAGCGGTACAGCCTCAATTAGTTGCCTGCAGCACTTTACTTGTCATTTCATTGTGAACTCAGCTGGTGAAGGATAACAGCTGCTTCTCATTACTGATGTTTAGACTAAATGATGTTCAGCAGTGGACACAGAATAGAGACCATATAGCTACATCATTATGTTTGAGCACAGGAAACACTCAGACAGCAGACTTTGATATCTCTGTAGCCACCACATGCAGATGGGGTCTTTGGAGGTTTTGTCAAGGACTGCCCACTGCGTCTGTTACTCTGTCATTAAAACGAGAGGACCTGACAGAAGAGGAAAACAAGAGGGACAGGTGCTAGGTGGTTTGTGATAATTAAATGTATTTTTATTTTGTTAATGGGGAAACAATGGAGGATGAAGATGTAGCCTCCTATCATCTCAGGGGTATCAGATGGTAGAGTCTCTCAGATCAGGAGTTCAGTTGCAGTGTAGACCTTGAAACATACTCCACAACTGCGCTAAGGATTGTCATCTGTACTCCACCAGAGGGAGCTCCACTGATTTCATCATTACAGGTAGACACTTCATGAGAAAAGAGACCTTTTTATATTCAGCCCCATTTATGCTCTATTGGAGCATATTTGTAAGGGGGTCATAAAGCTGAGGTGTTAATACTTCTGTGTGTGACATGTAATGCAAATTCTACTTACCTGTGAAGATGTGTTTTTGCATGGAATTGCTGTGGAATGAAAGATAACTAATTAGTCTTTATTGATATAAATATATAAATATACATAATATTGCCAAACTCCCGCCTCTGTTTTTTCCCCACCCATTCTCCCTTGTCTTTCTCCTTTTTTTCTCTCTCTGTCAGAAGTGAAGTACAGTAAGACTCAGGCCCTCTATGTAGCATCTTTACCGGCTTTATCTGAGCTGCAGCTTGTACATTTTATCCTCAGACTGGTGTCAAATAAGATAAACAGATGCATTAGTTGGGGAACACAAGCCAGAGGATTGAGCAAAATCTAGGAAAGAAGAGACCACTTGAACAAGAGATAGAAAACATGAGAATAAATTGAAGGAATAGATGCAGTTGGTGGTGCTTAACCAAGGTAATATTTCATCATCAAATGATCTGATGCGATTCTTCATTTTTCCTGATATCTTCGTTCTACTTGACATGTTTTCGCAAGAGGCTTGGCTTTGGTATTGCACCAGGAGAACTGTCCATGTTTATTGATAGAACTGCTCCTGAAGTGAATTAGAATCTAATTAAGTAAAGTAGCAAATGAAAGGAGACAGAGGGAGGCAGAAAGAAATCCCTTTGTTCCACCTCAACCTGTCTCAGGCTGAGATCAATTACCAAGCGACAGACTAGTTTAATCCATGTTCTCGGGAAAACAACAAGCAAACTGGGGATAAATATTCATTTGTCAGTACAGATAGATGTTGACTAACAGAGCTAGGTGTGGGTCTGACAGCTGAAAGAGCAGTTACAAACATTAAAGCTAATTTGAATTATTTTATTATTTTATTAAGAAACATAATTCTACGTTACATAATAGTACTGCAACATCTTTACATACTGGGCTCGATGTACCATTGGGTTGACTGGCGTGAACAGAAATGGGCACCGTCCTCTTTAGGTGCTGGTGACAGTCTTAAATTGATTATCTTTAATAATTATTGTAACTTCTTCTTAGAAACCATATGATTACATGACGATGACGACATGGACCTTCCAACCAGCAGCCAGGACTGCTGATTCACATATTGTAGTGAATTTAAATTAAGCACCTCAGTCTGTCATGTGTGCACCCAGTTCGAGGCTAAGCCATCTTATCTATATGCAAATCTCAGTTCAGGGGAAGCCTTTTTGGAAAGCTGCACAATGTATGTGTTTTTTGTATGTGTCATGACAGAGTACTTGACAGACGTTCGCGGTGAGTTTATGAGAAGGTGTTTCATCAAGAGGGAGGGAGTTTGTTTTCTGCTGCACTGGTGCATTCATATGGGAGGTCAGAAGTAGAAAACAGGTCATACTATAACTTCATACGCTGTAGCTGCCAGGGTTGGAAAAACAAGGACAAAACCACGCACCCCTTAGTTAACAGTGCCTGTCAAGTTTTCCATTCTCGGAAAGTTTAAAATGATAATCGCGGCAGATTTACACCTCAAAATCCTTAGTAATCTTTGAAACAATGTGTCATTTATTTTAGACAGAAGAAGACAAAAGTAGGCTTCTCATTTCTAGCCAGTGACTGTAAATTTTACCGGCTGAAATGACAACTGTCGCAAGCAGATCTGATCAGTTGTAGCTAGCTAGCTAATTAAGGTACCATCAGTTTTGTGCATTGGTTGAAAACGCTGTCTCCAGCTGAGTCGTTTTAAAATGAGAATCTTGTCAGGGTTTATTTTGCCGGCTCATAAGCACCAGAACCTTTTAATTGGACAGCTTTAACCAACTAACTTTACTGAATGTGCATTGTGATTGAAATAAAAGCACGACATGCCGGAAAACAAGCTTAGGAGTGGTTTGAAAAACCTCCAGAAAAATTGTTGCTGTTGATTGTTAGGGCAGACATGAATGTTTGACATTGCGTTATTAACTGGGGATAGAGAAAACCCACCTGAGATGGAACTTTGACTTAAAGTGCTGTTTTGTTTTAATTTTACTCGTGGGGAGCGGGAAATTCTAAGCCTCACCTCATTAGCATAAAGAAACTGTGTATTAATTCCAAATAATCCCTCTGTTACCTGTTATAAATGATCTCTGATGAGATGTAGCTAATGCTCCATGCTCTGCTTGACCTCTGCACAGCCTTTGGCGTGCTAAATAATGAACTGAGGGATTGCCTTGGCATCTCTGGGACTGCCCCGGACTGGTTATCTGTCAGTATGTTTTTGGTTTTTATTGGTGATTGTCTTACTTCTGCTTAATTTAGTATGTGCGGTGAGCCACAAGCTCATTTTCATTGCTATGGAAATACTGCCGCATCTGTCACTGTCTAACTGAATGCCTCCCAAATTTCCTTGAGTTAAATGCAGAAAGACGCTGAAGTCCTTGTCACCGGCTCTCATGTCATGTCATCTCAACACAAATAGAGATGTCTCTAGCTCTTTTAACTCTACCAAGTGCATCCAGCCTTAATCAGAGAATTTGCAAGTTTCATTTGAGTAATGTTTGCACTTTCAGTAACATAATAGCTAATTCTACCAGCATTAAAATACTAACATTTGCATGGTATTGTCTTCCTGATTGCCATACTCAGAATTAAAATCTGGGACGCTCACCTGGTAGAGCGCGTACCATTAAGGCTGAGAACTTACCGCAGGGTCCCGGGTTCGCTTCCAACCCGGGCCCTTTGCTGCATGTCATACCTTCTCTCTCTCCCACCTGTCCCATCTCTTAAGCAGTCACTGTCAAATAAAGGCAAAAATGCCCATATATATATATATATATATATATATAAAGAGAAAAGAAATAAAATCAAAGCATAGAGGGAAGAAAGTTAATAATAGCTCAAAAAACTCAATAAAAATACTCCAATGTGCTTAATGTTTACAAAAGGCAAGTTATATCTGTAATTAATAAACCACAAGATAAGGAACCACAATTTATTTGCTGATGCCACAGAAAGTCCTTTATAAATGTCACCAGGCACTGCCGTATTCTCTTTCAGTCTGCACCAAGAAGTTCTTTTCAGTTGAGGAAGCTGTCTAAACTTGTGACAAGAAATGGAGCGATGTTGTCAAAGTCTGCATTTTCCAAAACAGTTCAGTGGATATGAACATTTTACAGGAAAGCATGACAGTGATTACATGTTTTGAAATGCCTTTGGGGTTTTGGGATGTTGATGGCATTGAAGCTTTGTTGATATTTTTTGCAAGTGTGCCAGTCTACTGCTTCTCACTGCTGTTTCTATTCGTCTCAGTAGAACTCGGTTTATGAAAGGTCCTGCCATCACTAATTAGATGTTGTCATTGTGTCAAAAACCAAGGCTTGTACAATATTATGATATTTAGAAAAAGGGCATTGCAGAGCAGCTGGGCTTTTACATCCTTTTACTCTTACTTTCTTTCACCGCCAGTATCAGACTTATTATAATTCACACTCAAGTACACTCATATGGTCCTAAGATGTATAATTATGCAAAAGTACAGGATGCCTGCCCCGACTGAATGTTTGATGTGGTCCAGAGTTGCCGCTGTTTATTATAAACAGCTGATTTTTGATTTTTTTTTTTTTAATAATGTAATGGTTTGATTTAATTTGCACTGTATTAACATTGTTGAATGAGTTAATCAGAGTTGCATGAGCCTGCTGGATACAACAACATTAAAAATAATTAGAAGGCTTGATTGTGAAGTAATACTACAGTGCTTTCTCTGACACACTCAGACACTGCCAGTCTGGTGTCTGGGATGGGAGAACTTTTCATTAAGGGATACATTTAGATCACTTTTTTTGACCATATACCAAAGGTTCTATTAATGAAATTCAAAATATATAAAAGCTAAAAACTTTAGTCACCCTTAAATCACTAATGTAATCACCTCACTTCTAGTAGGAAACCTTTTTAGCCACTTATTGGTCAAATCCCCAGAAAGCTCAAGACATTTCAAGATTCAAATGTCTATTTTGTTTCTTTAGGTTTTGTCTTTTTTTGTGTTTGTTTGAGTGTATTGTGGCATTTTCTTTAATGTTAATCAAGAGTGTTGTACATGCTGTAAACTCAGATACACTCGCACAAACGCAAGCACATAATAGATTTCAGTACCCCGGAAGCTGTCATTATTCTGAACAGAAGGTTAAACTTTCTAATTGATGTCCCGAGCTTCCTTAATCACTGCTTGTGTGAGAGAGCAGAGACCTGGGAAAGAGTACGACAGAGAGAGGGGGGGGGGGTGGACGGAGAGAGAGAGAGAGGAAGATTAGAGTGTCTTGACAAGGAAAGCCTTTCAAGTTTGTAGGTTTGAAGTGCTAATGACATGCAAATGTGTGCAAATGAGTGCGCACCCACCCCCTAAAACTCTTGCCGAATACTTGAAGCTGAGCGAAATTCTGGGCTGGTGTTTGTCTATAAATAGTGGAAGTTTGGGGAAGTTTGAGTGTTTTTAACTATGTTAGCAGTAGTCCAAGGCAGGACTCTACAGGAGGAACATGTTTAGCAATATTCATCTTTACTCATTTGTCAACAAATGTGTCTCACTTTCTAGATTGATATTAGATTATAAATACGTTTATGAAGTTAATATAGTAACTTGTCAAGAGGAGTAAAGTTAATATAAAGTTGTACTGAGTTATACTGATAGTTATAATCTGTCTGTATATGAGCATCGAGGTGAACTTGATGAGGCTGAACTTAATTACACAAAACACCAACTGTATAATGCAGCTCAGCTTTCGAGAGAGAACAGTTTTACTACATGTGACAAGACAAATAAAGGGATGAATGAACAGATCAATGATCCAATTACCTCAGCTGACACACAAATCCATAGACAGTGTGGAGAAAGATGGCATACTAATCCATTTCGCAGCAGTTAACAACTTTAATAAAAGTTTTCTTGTAAAACAAAACAATTAGCAACTGTGTGGCAAAATGAGAGATAAGTTGAATAATGGTTCCAAACAAAAAGAGGGAGAGTACAGACAGAGTGCATAATGTCATGGTAGATTGAGAACAGCAGTTGCTTTTGAAATACTGGGGCCACATGAGAAAACTTTTAAAATCCTTAGACATTTTCAAAATGACTCGCATCACAAAATTCGCCGATTTCTTGTCTCACTCTTTTACATGCCAGACGATTAGGAAAAGCAGTCGCACACACAGCGATGAACCTGAGATGATCCTCCTGACTCCTGATATGTCACTGACGTCAAGACCTCTAATCTCACAGCATCCTGTGTGATCACATATGCATTAATATTCATGTTGATGCAGCAGCCATTAATATGCAGCGATAAAAAGAGAACCTACTAACCAGAATTTTCCATGGCAGGTGAGAAACATTGATCCCCTTTAAAGGACTCGTGCAGTTGGTGATACCAAACGGTTCTCATATTATCAGGATGGCTCAGAACAGTCCACAAGTCAATTAAAGTGATTAAGATGGATGGATAAATCTGTAAAGCCTTCACACTACCAGATAATCTGTCCTAACTGTCACTCCCAACCAAGCCTCTAATGGGGATTTCACATTTGATTGTTGGGATGGATACATTTGGTGGAAGTGGCACAATAATATTCGATCAGAACTAGTTCATACGACGTGTTATCCGACTACAATGGAAATCAAAAGTGTTAATAGTTGTCCCGAACGGCCACACTTGAAGGCGTAGTGAGAAGCCGGCCTCCATAGAGATGGGGGAGACGCAATATTGTTTAAATGTGGGTTTAACGGCACACATTTTAGCGCAGTCTCTCCTGGAAGACATTCATAGTGTTGCACTCGGTTGTTCACATGTAAAGTGACAGAAATAGTTGTGTAACAAATGAAAAAACAAAGCTAGAGAGAGGAGTTCAAACCCTGGCTCCTTTCTCACCTCAGCACAGCTAGCCAATCACAGTGTGAAGTTGGTGTGAATGTTGCATCGTAGATTTCAGAAAGTCACAGAAATTATCAGGCACAGCCCCCCCTAATCCGATTTGGAAAGGTGTGGAAGGACACGGGTTCCAAAGCTATTCGTCCATCCGACAAGCACTTCTGATAGAGTATACTGTCCCCTTAAAGCTTTGGTGAGTGTACATCTACAACTGAAAAGTAATTGCAGGACTGGGGATACAAAAGCGGCCCTTGCAGGGTGCAGTGCCTTGGCAGCAGCAAGGAGTAGATCATGAGCAGAGTGAGCTGCCTTGAAGCTAGCTGGTTGCAATCTAACAAGCTAGTCTGTGAAATAAATTCAGAAATGTGTTACTTGAGTTCAACAGTTATACAATACATATTGGCAAAACTGGTGATTCTGCAGAAAACATTTCTGTTTCGTACTAATTCAGTCAACATTAGAGGATAGTTTTTATAATTCTCGCTGCTGCCCAAGCACTTGTGCACTCAGTAGATTGCCGAAATAAACTAACAGCAACAGAGCCTTGATATACTATCTGCCTTTTAGGTCCTTATTGCTATCATTTCTAGAAACAAATGATATTAGAAGTCCTCTTTTTTGCCACCTGATGAATGTAAGTCAGGTATTCACTGGCATTAAGCTCTTGAAATGTTATCTGTCTTTCTAACTTGTTATATCTTCAACTTTCTTTACTAACCACTGGTTTACTTTGGCTCTCTGCCATTTCAAGCTACGCGAGTAGCATACCATCAGGCTGTACAAGGGGCAGTTGGCCACGGTGTTATATGGCATGCTTTACACAGCACATATGGGGGTGTTGATGAGAACTGCTGAGAGTCAGTGAAAACTTCAAAGCTGCAAAAAGCTGCAGAATCTGAGTTTGATTCTCAGTGGGATTAGCTATACTAGCAACTTTTTCACATTTCACTTAATGTTAATACCAGATATGTTGCTTTACAGAGTTTTAATAGATAAAAACATGTTCAATCTTTACTTTTTGCCCCTATCAGTATTAATAGGAAAAATATTGTTGATATTAAGAGTCTATTAGATGTTTTATGATTAGACGATTTATGAATTAGAAGTCCATCAAAAGCCTGGAAGAATAATTCTTACAATCTGTATCATCTACCTGCAGGAAGAGGAACTAATTTTGCTATCATTGTTTCAAACATAACCTCTAAATGTTTCCACATGCTGGTACTTTACTTTAGCTTTTTTTGCTTCTGTTGAAATGAAAAAATCAACAACAAGATGAACACTGCGGCATTTCTCTCAAATGATAATTTAATACTTGACTATTCAAGATGCCTCTTGAACATCTCTGGAAAACAATGGCTCACTAATAGAAATTGTATAGTGCTCTCAGCTTGACATGCTGGTTAAAGACACCAATAATCCTATTAAGGAACTTTTCTTTCTGCAAGAAGGAAGGTCATATGAGAACTAATAGTATCTAATAGCATCAAAATGTTCAGTGTCTGAATTAAAGCGGGGTCCTAGAATTACGAGAGTCAGACTGAGGAGATTTTGTGGTGCTTGTTAATACCTTTAAACACGTTAGAATAAAATACCTCTCCTTTGACGAGGTTAATGCTAAACAGGATTGGCTGCTTCATGCACTGGACTTGACATGCTCTGAGGCACTGCCAGTAAAATCAAAATCCAAGTAAACAACAAATGAGGGACAGCAGTAGGATAAGAATAATAATGTTATTATGTTGCTGCTCCCGCAAGACAGCTCCCGCAAAGTGTACATGCATCATGTAATTTGCTTCAATACTCATTGTCTGTCACTCACTGAATGTATTTTCATTGTTATACTACTATAACTCTACCTGAAATGTTTCAAATGGACAAAGTTGTCTAATCTCTCTTGTGGTCTTCATAGTAAATAGAAAATACAAATAAAAGGCTCAATTTTTTGAGGATGCTGCATTTGCGCGATTTTGCCACTGCCATCCCACAGTAAAAGAACTTTATTTGATACGTTAACATATCATTTTTAGCCAACCAAATGAGGGTGTATTTGATTTTATTCCATTTCAATCAGAAATTGTGCAAATCATGGTATAAAAATGATACCAGTACTTTTTAGACACCATTCCCAGAAACTTACCAGAAGAACAATTCTCCACACTGGGCAAAAACTCTTACTTAATATTCTAAATAGTTCTCCTTTCTGTGTATTATTTTTTTCTGTGTATTATTTTTTTCTGAACTGACAAAGTAGCAGTTTTCAAGCCACTATTAAAAAAAGCTCATCAGCAACACTGAAGTCTGAAAAATGATGGACCAATTTGCAATCTTGAGCCCACTTGCTTTCTCTACATCTATCGCCTCCATGAATCTGCTCCAGACTGCAGTGTACAGCAGCGCTGAGACAGCTCTAATGAAAATAACAAATGACCTGCTATTTTGACCAGGGCTCTGCATTAGTCCTTGTTTTCTTTGACTCAAGTGTAGCCTTTGATGCTTTTGGTCTCTGTACCCTTCAGCTTGTTGGCATCTCTCCTCCTGTCCTATTAGCTGGTTTTGCTAATACCTGACTAATACATAATTTTTATACATGGTCTTCCGATTAGAATTCAGATTCTTTTCAAACTTCCAAAAGTTTAGTTTTATTCTGTTATCCAAGATATTCCCCCTCAGATACATACACTATATGATTACAGTACTCTTTTTCACTCTAATGAAGATGATATACAACATCACATTAAAACTTGGTGGAACAGTTCTCCTAACAACGTTACCCCAAAGGTTGATAGTTTGCCAACTGCTCTGAGGTATTATCCAAATGAGTCTATTTACATCTTAAATTAAGTCTGGATTACTTATTCTGTCATTTTCCTTAGCACCTGAGAAAAACAGAATCCCAGAGAACCAACTGCTGCAATGTAAAGGCCTCTTCAACTCCACACACACACACACACACACACACACACACACACACACACACACACACACACAAATCAGCCATCCACAAATATGCAGCCCTAAGACCTACACAAACCAGAAAACACATACATAATCCAGTCTCTCTTAGTCTCTCTTCACTGACTTTCTGCAAATGCACATATCGATTATGGACTTGCAGGATTACTCTCATGCCAGCATTCGAAAGAAAAAAACAGCTTAGGAACAAAAACCTCTGACAATAGGAACCCCTCTACATGGACAAGCTTCCCATCAATGTTAAAAAACCAGACGCTGTCTCAGTATTTAAGTCCAGACTCCATTTATTCAGCACAGCACACAACCCACCTTAACTCCCACCTTGTCAGCCAGTCTCTTTTATCTACTGCCATGCAGTGTATCTTTCACTTCCCTCTACAGATGGTCCCGGTATTGCACAGTGCAGTGCACACATACAGTTTCCATGGTTATATGCACAGACACTTAGTCTGGCTCAATTTGTTGGACCTTGTTATACATTTGTTACATCTCTTTTCTTTTATGCACATGTGACCATCATGTTTGTTACAAGCAAAGTTGAATTCACACTTGAGATAACAAAAACCCCAAAAGCATCTCACTCTCTTAAACTAATCTACATGACAAGATGCAGGTAAATTGGATAACAACATGTCATTGGTAATATAAATGGCATTAAAATGAACGAAAGATGATAGGAATGTGATGGCTAAAATAATGTTTTTGTGATCACTTAAACACGCATAAAAAAAGTACATTATCAAATTTATCACACACTTGGAGAAGTGAGTCTGTCAGATCAGGAAACGAGTATCACCAACAAAGGCGTTCAAGACATTAAACTGACAGCAGTTATGCCTCTTATGAAAGCATAGTCTGTCTCTGAGAGGAGATGAGGCAGGAAGGAAAGAGAGGGGGACAAGGATAAATTGAATCAGCAAATGCTGTTTATCACGAGGTGAGGTGACTTTACAGTCCATTTTAAGCTGTGCAGTGGGTTTTTTTTTTCCATAGAAAGCTTTTGAAAATGGTGACAAAGTGCAGTTTCTGTTTAATTTTGGATGTAGTTAATTTATATTTCACAAAGCCAAAATATCGGTTTCACATGATAAGTGCTGAGCAGCATGTCAGGGAGGTGATGCAGTGTGATATAACTACTGTATATTTAACAGCAAAAATGTTGGAAACCATATAAAATAATCATGAATAAAATAAGTCGCACTAGTGATGACACTTCTCACCAGTATGAAATTAAGCTTTATAAAAAACAAATTATAGAATGTGACGGTACTGATTGGCCAACAATGGTCAAAAATATTAATATCTTGTCACATACAGTAATAATGTAATAATAAAGAAAGACTTGTGTGTGTTTTTTTTTCACTTTCCCATTTTTCACTTTAAATTTCCACAGATAGTAAATTGGAGCAAATGGGAATCCTTTCAGAGCAATTATATGTCATTATAGTTAGGCACTGATTGGCAGTTCACCTAAAAAAAATCTCATAGTGTTGTAAAAGGGTTTTTTATTGTATTCAACTTATGCATGTGCAATCTGCAACAGTTTTGTTCCTTTTTGTGTGTGTCTTTAGCCAACTGCGCAAATGAGAAAGCACCAAAGCCCAGTGGCCTCTGTTCAGTTTCTAGTAAATGTAGTAAAGGATCATTTTAACACCCTGTATAGGTGTTCATTCTTGACTTCAGGATGGAGCATGTGGTGTTTTTGTGTATGTGTACGGGCATGCAGTACCTCCCCCCCAGCCAGACAAACTGGGACCAGTTGCTCCTGGTTTTCACTGTTAGGGCTGGTTGGTCATGGTTTGGTCCATGGTTACCGTAGGCCACTGTAGACTTCTGCTTGGATGGGTGTATGATTTGCTTACCATGTCTTATATAAGAAATCTCTCTCTCTCTCTCTCTCTCTCTCTCTCTCTCTCTCTCTGTTGTGTGTGTTGTGTTTCACTACTGAGATCAGTTGTTCATGTTTGAGATTGACTGATGGGAACATTCCACCTAAATCTGCCATCGACCCATGTGTACGTTTTCTGAAAAGAAATTTTAAGCTGGTTAATTTTAAGCTGGTCCTTAAAATTAAGTCAATTTCTAGAGTACTGTCTCCTTTTGAAAAGCAATTGTTACAGTATTATTTTCTAAATATGATATACTTTGTTATAAAGATAGAGATGGTGGCACAAATGATGAATCATCCCAGCCTTTTCAAACACTAAAATCATGTCTGCAGGTATACTTGATTTAAACTGATTAATTATTTCTTTCATTAGTCTTTCACAGAGGGAGGCCATTAACACTGAATGACACAGTGGGGTGGACAGAAGAACACAAACACCTGAAGCATATAATGCAATCTAATGCAACAGCCATGCAACAAATACCACCGTTACAAAGCTTACAGTGTTCAAAGGTTGTGACTCTTTCTGAGAGTCGTTTGAAGTATATGTTGATTTCTGAGGTTGCGGTTTGTGATGTTGTTGTAGAGCATTATCAAAAATAAGAAACACTTAACAATATAATGCAACGCACCAAATCGCAAAATCAAGTCAACATTATGCTTCATACAAACAGTTGCCCACACATCCAGCAGACACGTAGCAACATTATCATTCATTTAGAGTGGTGTTTGTGTCCACCTGGCGAATGTAAGTTCAATATTCACTCAATTGCTAACTCTGTTTATGTCTCAGCCAATGTCTGAGGCAATCTGGCTCATTAGGATTTAAATGCTCCACTATGTTCACCAGCTAGCATACAGTAGGTTAATCAGAGCTTTTCTTTTACTGAAAACAGCTGACAGCTGTGTCTGGAAGTGAGGTGGACGAGAGCGGTGAGAGTGAAACAAAGCAGTAAAGTTGCGGGACTGAAAAACCAAAACGACGAGCTGACAGATGCTAAAAAGCTCACGCAGAGGTGAAGAGAACAGCAGGTTCATCACTATGAGTGACCCCTTTCACATTACACATAGTCATTTGAGCCATTGTATATATATACAGTGTCAAATTTTCTGTCTAATATTAATTCACACAGACTAGGATCTTCATACTGATCTACGAATTCGACATCATACGTTCACCTGCTCTGCTGCACACATCAACCAGCGTAGTTTGGACCCCAACTCTCATAAAATTAGATCTGTCACCACAGCAAATGGCCGTGCATCAATGCAGCTGATTTATGCTGCAAACTAGCACAAAGAGGTTTGATGATCATACAATATCAATATCCAAGTCAGTCTATTGTGTGGTGTGGCAAAATGTAGTTAATTTATTAAGAATAGAAACATAATTTCTGCATATTACCGCATATTTACAGGCTGTAAACTGATGTAGCTGGCTGAGAATGGCACTTAGACAGAAACAGTATCGTCACTACCATACGTTACTGCAATGCTGCCTGTGGCAATCTGAATAATGTTTGCAAATTTTAAACTTTCTGTGTTCCTAAAGAAGAATATCTAGGTCTAACCTGAAATAAAAGTAGACTAGATGACGACATACAGTATACAGTATACATAATGTACATCAATGTTTTTTCTCCCTTATGACTCATATAAACTGTTAATACTAATGATGTACTGCTACAAATGTTATAGTATTATAAGAATATCATTGATATCGATTAACTTTCTTAAAGCTTGTAAAGTTCCATTATTGTGAAGTGTTCCCACAGTAGCACTTCACCTGACTTCAAGGCAGATTGTAATCGCTCTGCCGTCAGAGAGGTGCTGATGATAGCAATCAGGAAAAGTGGCAAGACTGTGGATCAGTTTCAGGACCTCATCTGTGGAGAAAGGAGATAGATAATTTAAACCAAAGTCAGTAAGGTCAGCGGAGGAAGTAGTGGGGGAATTGAGGACAGGGCCAGTGGGTAGTTAAGAGACGGAGCTTCGAATATTGTCTAACTTCTTGTCAAGGCAGAAGAGACAGAACCCTCAGACGAAGGAGGGTAAGGGGGCATGAGAGGATGGGGGTGAGGAGAGATATACAGAGAATTATTTGCAGGGGTTAGAGGCACAGGATTAGAATTAGACGAGGAGGGTTGGGGTAGCAGCTGAAATAAATGTCGATAAGAAGGTGAGGAGCAACTGAAAGTGAGACAGGTCATCAGACAAGCGAGATTTGAGCCACTTTCTTCCAGCAACCTGAACTTGTGTTCACTCAATTTGCAAGGCATCAGACAGCAAAGAGGCAGGCGGATTGACAGGGAAGTCTAGAAGAAAGTGAATGGAGAAGGTCAAAGGAGGTGGAGGAGCAGATAGATGTGTGGACTTAGCGTGTAGTCAGTTCACAGAGAAAGGGTGTCAAGTGGAGGAGGTGAGAGAAGGATAGACAAGAGGTAAGAAGGATGGAAAGAAGCTACTGGCTATTTTGCCAGGTTGTGAAGTGATAGTGTGAAGCATGATGTACATTGAACCTAAGCAGCGTTGGAGTTAAATGGAGCAAAAAATAGACACTATAATGAATGTTACGATGCTGTGAAAGAGTCTGACAGAACAGTTTAGAGGAAAAATAAAATTTGCTCCACCATCTTAATAGAAATCTATATCAGCCATCCATTTAACACTGCAGAAAGTATACAAGAAATGAGAACTATCGATAGCACTGCAGAAAAGCGGGAATAGCAGCCAATTTAAGGATTCATATGTTATTTCTATGCTCAAGTACAGCTCAATCAATGTTTTCAAAGGTTTTTTAGCCAGCAGCAGAGTTACCATGAGATACTACATACAAAAACAATATCTTTGAAAGAAGACTGCAATTAATGTTAGCCCTAGGGAGAAAAATATCTGTGTGATCGATAAATATACCATTTTCTCTTTAACAGGTGACTGTCCTGTAATAAATAAAATTGTGGCTAATAGGTTTGGGGGTACAGTACAGTTTGATTTCCTCAATAGTGTGAATATAAACTGATTTAAAAATGTTCATGAACCAAATCTGTCTTTCTCACTCCAATGCTCCAGGCTTATTGTACACACCCATACACTATTTATTTATAACATATGTGAATTATGCATACCGAACATACTGTATGTTTCAATCAGATGTTGCCTTCTCACTGTGAGCCATGGTGAATGTATGATACTTGTATCAAAGCTCCAACCAATGACAGCACAAATTCTAACTCAGCCGGCTCTGTTAAGAACTACGCTTCAAGGACACCATTGGTTTTTGTTGCATGATTACTTTGTGAATGGCTATAACCTTTGAATAATTGGAGGCAACCTTAAACAAATGAAGGCTCTTGTAAAATAAAATTCTGCTCACCACAAGGTTAAAAAGAAGCTCATGAATCTCGTGAATGCCTAAAGAATGTATAGGTTTTTTCTCCTTTTCGGCTTCTGTTGGGGACATACTGTAAAACCAACACTGTGATCACACTACTTACTGTTTGGAATCATTTATTTGCTCCGCTCTACACTCCCTCACTGAAAGAACTGTAATGCATTTGCATGCCCCCCCAAAAAATCACTTTCTAGTCTGTCTAAAAGACTTCTGGAGCTGTGATGATACTTTTGCTAATGAGTCTCCTGGCACAATATGTACCTGGTGATGTTGTAAAATCATCTCTGAGTAATAACCTTGTGTCAGTTCTCACACAACAGTTGCTGTGTTACTCTGTAAGGACTATCTTTCAATACATGTTGTTGGGTTTAAAAGGGCACTCCACTAGACACTCCTTTATACACTGAGTTCAGTTTATTCGTCATGAGGAGTGCTACTCAGCCTGAAAGGAGCTAAAGTAAATGAAAAACAACCCTGATAATGTCATCAGGGTTATGGCTTGGGTTTGAGACTTCAAATGTTTGAGAGATTTCTGTGTTACAACCTGGAGGTGTGGGCTTTGAAAGAAGTGGACAAGGAGGGTCTGATGAAAGATTCTTTTATGTTGCATTATGGGAAATGTAGGCAGCATTTTTTTGGAGCTTGACCCATGCTAGGGACTAAAAGTCGAGAGACTTTGGCCTCTGCTGTTTCAATTTTGACTCTTCTTCTTTTAATCCGTCTCTTGTGAGTTCCCCAACTTCACGGACGTGGCCTACAAGTGTTTCCTCTTACATGGCTCTCTGCTACTGCAATAATCATATAAGCAGTAAATAATGTATGGTGACATTTATATAGGCTAGCCAGAGGGTTAGAGAGATGATTGTTCAACTGGACAAACCACAACTGAGGTGTCCTCAAGCAAGACCAGACCCCTGCAGCAAGAGAGTGAGTTTGAAATTTGACTTCCTCCGTGGCGATCAATAATTATCAAACTACTATCTCACAAGTGACGTGTTTGATGGGTGGTGGTAACTGGACCCTCATAGCAATAAGATTTTGGTAAAGACAAAGAAACTATTCAGATTACAGTGTTGTTTAATTCTGCTGGGCCTGTGTACCGCACAGAACTGTAGGTTTACTCCTAAGGGAAGAGATTACTGAAATCTAATGGGAAAATCACATATCCTTTGGCACATAGTGTAATTGCAGGAGGTTACATGCATCCAAATGTGAAAGGTTAGAAGTAACAAAAAGGCAATTAGCTTTCTTTAGCCATTTTACAAAAATTCCCGTGAGACATGGTAAACAAACAAAAAGGCCAGCTATTTTCCCCCACCAAGCTCTCAGCACATGCATATTTAAGGCTCAAGTGGAAAGCAAACACTACATTGAGCTCACAGTCTCAGAAGGCCATAAAAGTCCCCCAAATTGTTCACTTTACATTTGTTGCTCTCTGTGGTGAAATGCTTTCTTATTGTCATCCTCACAAAGAATCCATAAAAGGTCTCTTTGTGTTTATGGAGGGAGTATAAAAAATATTTGAAATCCTATTTGTTAGTCTTCTTGCCTCCGCGGCTCTTGTTTGCTGCTACCAGCCTTTACAGTGATGCACTGGCGAGTTGCAGCGCGTTTATAGTTACTTTATCACCCTCCATTAGCACCAGTGTCCTGCATTACTGCCATGTCAGTGACAGATCAATAAGATGCAGGGGGAGTCTGAATTGGCCACAGAGAGCTCCTTGATTCTTCCTATAAAATTTGTGTGACGAGGAGAGCTTGACACTGTTCACGGAGGCCCCACTAAAACCACTGAATAATATTTCAGACCACAAAATGAGCAACCAGACAGTAACCTCAATGGGCCACCTGCTGACCCTTTGTGCTCACAATGGATGCAAACACAAAATATCATTGGGATCACACTGGGTATTTTGTTCCTATTGAATGCCAGTCAGGCTGCTGTTAGACTTGTCATTCATATGTGATTTTGGAGAACAGATTCTGAAGATGAGATATAGTGATTTTACATTGTGCATCATGCCCACAACTGGCCTACAAATGCCTGTTATTGTTATGGGTATGATCGTGTGCCTTAAGATCCGTGCCTTCATTACTATTTCCTGCTCTCCTTCACAATATCTTGACATATATCATACCTGCATGTGCATTGTTCCTAGACTGAAACAGACAATACAGAATTCTAATCACAATGCCAGCCTGGCAACATTCATTTCTGGTATTGACAGTGCAGTAAAACTGCAAGCAAAATCAGATTTATGTGTCTAGATATATCAATGAGTGTATCCTGACGTGACTGTGAGAGAAAAGTCATATTGAAAAGAACCACAGCCTTGTGAAAACACTTCCAGTCATCCTAATTATCCTCATCCTTTTTGAGGTTATTCAGCAGGGTTCTTCTTCTCTGTGCTTGAAAGTTTGAGATTGAGGCTAGGCTCAGCTAAGTCTGACCTAGGTTAAACTTATCGAAAATTCGGTGCCAGTTTGCTTAAGCAAGACATATCACACTTGCTCTCTTGTCAGAATCAGGGGCACAGTAGGGGTTGTCATTTCATTGAATTTAGGACAGGAAGGGAGATGCTTATCTTAATCTGCTCTGAGGAAGTATTAAAGTAGAGCAGAGTTTCCGACTGCATTGAAAATTGACCCAAAAATCTATAGCTCCAAAGTCACATTTGTGACAGGATCCCTTTGTAGTACAACTGAGCAGAATTACTCAGTGACACATCACTGCAACAATGATGCTCCGCTTATTTCCCATGACTGGTAATGATGTGAGAAGGATCACAGGGACTTAGACACCAAAGTTGTGCTTGAGGGAGATCTTAAAAAAAATCTTCCACACGTGCAGGAGAAAATATTCATCAGGGGTGTATCTCCTCACATAACGTCCTTGTCAGAGTTCATCCTCCATTGTTATGTAATCTGGCAGGAGCCTACCTCCTGGAACCTACTTATCCTTGTCCTGTAGTCTTCCTCTCTGAGCCTCTGCCTGGGAATAGGACCGACAAGACATCCTGCTGTTAATGTACCATGGAGTGCAGACTGCAGCTGGAAGTGCTATTTTCAGGCGGAAGAGTCCTCTATACGTGTCATCTGAAAGATTTGTTGAGTGTCAGTAAGGTATCCTATTGCTCTGTTGTCCTTTCTGAGCGATAGTCGTTATGGAAATATTATCACACAATAGCCTCATTATGGCATCGCAGTCATCTTAAAGTTCCAATGATTTATCCACAATAATACAGTGAAGTTTGATTGTGCTCTGTTTGCTTAATTAGTATTATATAAACTGTATATGTCTCCAAAATGGGGGCACAACATATAGACCTTCATTTAGCAGTAGTACTGTGTAATTTGCCTTTTGCTGTCTAACTACAAGTCACAAGCCACCTCCACATGACGGCTGTTTGATTTTATGAGACATCTCATCTTTCAAAATGTCTCTCCCTGACTTTTCCTTGACCCACTTTCTGTAGAAACCAGAGTTGCTATATTTTCAGAAATGACACAAGGAAATAGTACTTCCAATTATATTTACCCCCTTCAGTTGACAGCTTGTTGGCCTTCTCTATGACCACCAAAACATGTTTTTGGACTATCTAGAGGGAGGCAGATGGTCATCTCTGCACTTTCCAACCTAGTATTAATGCGTGAGACAAGATGCACACGGTTGAGTGGAGGCTGACTTACATTTAATTTTGATTTAAAGGTGTACTAAGATTTGTTTTTAACAAATGCAGCCTAACATATATGTTAAATGCACTTCCTTCCTCCGAAAAGATTTGCAAAACTGTTTTTTTGAATGTTGGAAACCGGTATTGTTTACATCAGCTGGTAGTCTTTTTCTTCTTCTCCTCCTTTATTGGTACTTTGTTGCATGTGTCAAAGTCACCAGTTGTTGATATGTGGAGTTCTGTTAAACTGGAGTACTTACAGCCATATTTTGAGATAAATGCCTATTTTATGAATTAATCAGTAATTTGGCATGTAAGCCTAGCTAGCAGTGAGTTGTTTCTAGCCAAAGTAATCATTCCTTAAAAACATGAAAAGTAGGTGTTTAATTATTTATAAAAATGAATATTTAAGGCTTAGCTTGTAAAGACATAATAAACTCTTAGTTGTCTGTTCAAACTTCAAGTATTGCAGAGTCAATTCATGACAAATCTTAAATACAGAATGCAAATTGATAATTTTGTAAATCCACTCTATTTATTCTTTCACCATACACTGTACATCCCACGATGCATTCGCAATACCGCCTCTGCAGTCTGCAAAAATGAGTATCACATTACCCTTGTGTTGGTTGAGCACAAGATACAACCAATATGGGGACACACTCTTCAAAACTCCCACTAGTCATTGCTCTACAGCGCCACTAGTGGTCAGAAACACCACAGTGTACCTTTAAGTCATGTCCTGTAAACTACTGTTTACTGTTTCTATTTGTTAAAATACACAGAGCCTTGTTGATCTGAAGTAAAACTTGGGAGTTGATAGTGAACAAATACACCAAAGTGTGGAGCAGTGGGCTAGTTGTATGCAATATAAAGAAGAGCACACAGAGAAATAGCATTATTAATGTTAACGGTCTTGCTTGTGTTAAAAATGAAACCAGTCTTCTGTAATCAAATATGCACTCAATAAACAACCTCTTTTTTTAAACTTTGCCTTTCTTTAAAGCCATCTGCATTTGCTGTAGTTAAATGCAAGAATGAATAGACTTAATATTAGGAACAAAAGAAACTTGAATAACTCATAACCGCACCATTACTCCAGTGAGACAGATGAGCAAAGCATTCCACTGATATCCAGTGTCACTTTAAGCTTCAGGCTCTCATCAATGAGTTTCTGAATGGCTTTTAAATTTTAAAGGACTGAGTTTGTCTAAATGGCAGATTGACAGTTAAATACTGATTCTCTTGAAAATAAATTCTCCATTTTACAAATTCCTGGGATTCCTAGGAAAATGGGATCCTGCATTGTGACCCGCTCCGATGAATCAGTTTACTTATGTGCTACTTTGCCTTTAGAAGTAGTAAGTAATCACACATCAGTTCGCTCAAAAGGCTTTTACCCCTGAAAGTAAGCAAGCAAAAACTGAAATACATCAGTTTTGCAGATAATTACAATATATTGAGTTATTAAATATTTTAAACATGAGGTTGAAGCCATGGAATGTATTCAGCAACAACAACAACAACAGTGCTTTCATATATATGCACAGCATACCAAGTAATTATGTATTTTACAGAGAAAGTTGCTATTTCAATGATTTATTATAGCTGACTCTTGTTGTAAAATCAAAGCCAGAAAAATATCATCGGGATGTTCACTCATAATGAATATTTTAACTGAAACCAAATGGAAAATGGAGAAGAAATGAGATTTTAGAAGGCGACCGTGGTCAGATGGAATTACTTTCCATTATTGTCTGAATGGGACAACAACACAGGACACATTGTTACAGCTGAGAATTTAATAATCTTTTGTAGGAAGAGGGAAAATGCTTTACTTTACTACAATGCTCCATCCTTTGAATAATTACAGCAGAACCAAATCATCTATATATTTACTTTTAAAATATAACAGTAAATATGAGGAAAATAGAGATGTAGCCATTAGACTGTATCCAGAATTAGTTGTACATTGCCAAAAGCAGTAAAGTAAGCAAGGAATCATTATGAATTTAGAACATTGATTCTTGTAATGTTCTTGTACCTATTTTACATTTCCTCTTACACCTTGCAATATTGTATATTAAAATGTAATAATAACCAGTATGAATCAGATTTGTTAGAATATGAAACTGTATAAAATGAACCTCTTGTCTCATCTCGCCTGTAAAATCATAGAATTTCTCTCAGCAGAGGTTTCTTAACGTGCTCGCTCAAAGGATAAACAGCGGGTGTGGACGACTCGCTCACACCTGAACATTGGTGCCCTGTAGCCCTTTATATAAGACCAATAAAGGTTGATCTGTGAGGGTAAGAGTGCTTAGATGTCAAGAACGTTTCCTAAGAGCTTTTCTATGAACGCTCTTAGGCGGGGTTGGGGTTAAAGTTAGTGAGAAAAATAACTACTTAGAGCCACTAGAATGAAAACGGAGAAGATACGGAATGGCAAACAAAAGATCAAGAAAAGCAACATTTCAGCCAGGAAATTAATATTTCGTGCGTTTATAAAGATACATTTAATTAAACAACAACTTTGCCAAAAATCCAGTATCTTATGCCTATAAGTGTGTGTGTGTGTGGGGGGGGGGTCATTACCGCTATGCTGCTAATCTTTGCTGCCCTTACATGATGGAGAGGAGGAAGAGGATGGTAAGATTGTTAGATGTAAATCAGCGAACACGTGGCTGGAGCAAACCAACAGTTCAAGATTTTTTTTTAGAAGAATCTAAATATATTTCCTGTGTGTGGTTTCTCTTCTCCCTATTTGTTTTTTTGGGTTATGTCAGATATATTTTATTACTTTAGCATCATCACTAATGTTACCACAAACACCAGTTTTATTTACAGAGAGCACAAACACAGACAATAAAGTAAAATACATAGTCCTTAGTTCCTCCTGTAGGAGTTTGAGCTTTTCTAAGACGCTCTTAACCTTCTGTGAGTGGGTAGGAGGCACTCTTGAAAACACCCTGAAAATCTAAGAAGATGCGCAGGGATTTATGATCATTTTAGCTTTAGGATGCTTTCTGGATGGTGTAGTTTGGGGCTCTATGTGGTAAGAAAATTGCACAAAACAGAAAAAAAAACTCAATTTCTGCTCCTTTCTCGAGAATTCAGAAGGCAAGCCCTAAAAGCTCAAATATTTGGAAAGAATCAAAGAAGGATGAGACTAAAGCTTTTCCAGTGATTGAGAAATGTTACTTGAAACCCTATGGCCCCAGTGTTGTTAACAGGAAAAGGCTGGCTACCACAGAATACTGCTATTAAATGAGGTAATGCTATGCATGGGTTTCAAATAACGTGTTTACACATGTTGGTAAAAAAAAAAAAAAAAATACAGACCTAGCGCAAGTGTAAAATGATTCAGCAGTGGTGTTTGATGGAGCTGTAAGAGCAATAGTAAAGCACTTAAATCTTCTCTACTGAGAAATGGACAACTGGAAGTTAAACACACAACTCACTGACTGCTTCTTCTCCAGTCATTTATGCAAAAGTGAAACAGAACTGCATTTCCCATCTCAAATGAAACATCTGATTTGCATGAAGGTTCATTTTGCATTAAAAGGTAGCCCACCCTAACAGACAAAATGCGTCATGTGTGAATGTGAAAATGTTCTGATTCATCATCAAGGAATCGTGTGCAGTATGTCGGCACACGAGGGATGAAAATGTTCCCAGAAACATTTATTTTCTAATTTCATTTCTCATTTCATTTAATTTTGACGTAAAGACCCTGGGACAGAGACAAGCGTTTGTGTTAATGTGCACATGCACAGTGTGGACATGCACAGTGAATCCTTGTATGCAGAGCTTACAGGGAAATCTTGCCAAACATGCAGATACACAGCCAGCAATGCAAAGAGCTGGCTTAGAATTCACCTGCCTGCTTACCCCTCCCCCCTAAAGATGACAGCAGCCTGGCATTTTGCAGCGTCTCACTCATTTGTATCAGTCTGGAAAGGTATCAGCACAGAAACAAATGATTCCTCGCACCAAGTCAAAGGGTTTGTTTTTTTCTGCTGAATTTGCATAGAGCCTCATGCTGTCACTTCAACCCTCTGATAGCAGTTTGGGCACAAATTAATGACACCAGTGAGGCCCCTCCAGACGCCACAGAGGTTCAGTGACTCGTCTTTAAACATTCATGTGTTCCTGAAACAATTTTCTCTGTCTAATCTGAGGACGTTAGCAGCATCATAAATTATTCATTAGCAAGTTGTCTGCCAGTGGAAGGGAGGTTGTGAAAAAGCAAGAGATCAGTCATGATGGGCATGGACACATCAACACATAGTAATAAACATGCACAAAGTAACTTGTATGCATACAATTTAAGCCAGCCAGAACCAGATCCATGTTAAAGCTAGAATTCAGGGCTGCAACATAAGTCCCATGGTTTTATTACCTTTCATGTGGTTCGATTGACATGTAGAGATGAATGAATTATAAATCAGTCAATCATGTGTTTAATAATTATTCCCTGTTTGTGGCTTTGCTATTAATAAATAATTTGTTTTATGCTGTTCATTGAAATTATTCTTCTCGTGAATATCATCATGTATTCATTTCAATTTCATAATATCAGGGCTTAAAGGATAAGCCTGCCGTTGGTCTATCTACCAACAATGTGTTGTAAACTTTCAATACTTTCCCTGCCCTTTCTTTGCCACTTAACCCAAAGACATCATTACTCCAACAGGAGTAAATAGTACATTTGTTGGGGACTATTTTTAGTGGTGGAATAATACACATTTAATGCTCTAGCAAGTATCTACAGCAGCAGGAAAGTGTATGTGGGATCGACTCAAAATAAACTATGGTGCCCATGTTAATTGTAATTAATGACTTGTTAGCAGGTCTTTTTGTGAGATTGTTTGACAATAAGAAAATATAGAAAATCACCAGGCTTCAGTATTTCAAAAATATCTTTCTCTCATTGTTTATAAAAAAAATTCAATCTACAAATCCACACCTTCATATAGAAGTAGGTAATTAAAAGTCAGGTTGTACATGTGCGTACATTTACAACAAAGATGCCTTTATTCAGAATATATAGTTTGCATAGTTCTAATTAGCTTATATACACACAATGTTACATTTGGTCTTCCGAAAGAAGCCGATACTCTTCCTCAAATTAAAATTAAAATTAGAAGACTAAAGTAAAACTATTTTTTTCATTATGCAGTACTAGTTTATTTTTCATTTTTCTGTTCTATTGATTTCCAAATCATCAACACTGATCGAAAACTGATCACTGACTGTTTTTTCCTCTTCTTGTTTTAGCTACATACCATTGTCTTACATTTTTTTCTGCAGTAGTCAATGGTGCTATTGTTGAGGTAATATGTGGAAAAGTATTATTACAGTTTGTCCTTAAATCATTAAATGTACAACATTAATCTGACCCCTTTCTATTTATTAATCAGTCAGTTGGACAAACGATTGTTTCTTGGCCTCTCACTGTTGATTTACTTCCTGGGTTGAATGCTCCTCAGGTCTCTCCCTGACACTGTGGGCAGTGTGCCATGTGTGGTGAGCTGACTGAGGGGTTTTGCATCCATAGTGGAGGCTGGCAAGGGGATGTGTTGGAGAGCTGATAAGAGCTACCTGGGACACCCTCTACACATTGAGTTGATGGAGGGGGCATGTGTGTCGCCTGCAGGATAAGATGAGTTATCATGGGGCTTGCTTGTGTTCTCACAGGACAAAACTAGTCAAATGAATCAGTGCTCCAAAAAAATATGGACATCACATCATCAGACATTGTGTTATCACTCTGTCAGGATAAAACTAAACATTCACAAGCTTTGACCTACAAATATTTTTGCAGAGATACCATGCAATCCCTTGACACTCTCCACTGGTGTTGTACTTAATAAGGTTTCTTTTTATCTCATTAATTTCCCTCCTTATCCTCCAGCCTATATGTGGAGGGGAGTCCTGATTGTAGTTGGAAGCTTTCGTTTTGCTTTCTTCATCTTGCCTGGCAAAATGGACCCTGTTCAATTGTTTGTTTTTGTGTTTCAAATTGTATTTAATTATTTATTTTTTTTGCATTGGAGCAATATAACATGTTATGCTCAATTTCAGTTTCCATGTCGTTTTCAAACAATTTCCCAGGCACCTGTTCTCACAAATTACTTTCAAGGCAAGATTATTTATTTCTTCAGTGGTCTGTCACGTCCAGAATGCAGTCCACTTGACTTAGTCAGATGCATAGGCAATCAGTTCAGTGGGTGTTAAATATGCAGCACTGAATTTGCATAATTATTTCATTGCCTATCACCTGTGCCATGTCTCTGAATAGATAACTGATGTGGATCATGAGCCATGCGTGGTAACTTCACGCATCAGTTCTAATTAACAGGTCACAGATATTTCAAGACGGGATATTGTTATAGTTGCATTTCATGAATGTCTCCAATGCATTCACATAATGGCCATGTCTCAAACACAAGAAAATCTCCTTTGTGATTTTCCACTTTAAACATCAAAAAAATGTAAACTGGCTCACTCGGGTGAGAGACATAGGAGCTTTTTTAAGGCATATTGTTTTTAAAAGGCCATGAACAAGACATTAGGAGTCAAAGCTAATTCATTAATTAAAGCTGCATTAATCAGTTTTTTGTTGTTCCACTTGGGGGAAGAACTCCACAACAAGCAATAAAAAACAAGATGCATTTATCATACAATGGCCCTTTAAAGTTGATATGGCTAAGATGTTAGCAAACTATATACATCTGGCAAACATGGAACCACATTAGCATTTAATTGGAGTCCTGCTTCTTGTGACCCAACAAATCCACTCTACTTTTAGCTCTCTTTTGGTCTCCACCTTCTACTATTGAGAAAAATACCTGGCTCTTTAGCTTGCTAGATGCTTCACTATGTTCACCAGCCACTCGCTAACTTTGTCTGTCTTCCGTCTGGTGTTGTTCAGGTAGTGTGCACTGGTTTTTATCAGAGCTTTCTCACTAAAAACAGCTGCCTGCTGTTACTGGAATTGGGGTTGATGAGATCGCTAAAACCCTAAAACGCTAAAACTCTCCGTAGAGCTGAGGTGAACTGCAAAGTCGAATGATAATTCTCTGTGAGTTTGTCACTATTAGCAACTCCTTTCACAGTACACACAGTCATTTGACCCATTGTTCATATAAAAATACTAATTAATGCAGCTTCAACAAAATGACTGAAATTGCCCACAAAGTAATTGTAGCTGGTAGCATGATTGACTGATTATACAAGCAATTTAGCCTGGAGATTTTAGAAAGCTACCCTTATCATTTTCAGCCTTAACACACACACACACACCTAACACACTGGGCTACCTGGTATTCTTAGTAACTGATTCATTGGCTATGTCTATGTTTGCCTTACAGGTTCATTAAACATACAGGTAGAATGTCATCAATCAGGATACTTCTCACTGTGTGCGGTCTCATCCAATGTAACCAGAATTAAGTCTACAGACTGTTAATCGTTTAATTAAATAGGCCAAATCATCACATTCGAAATATGTGGAGTTAAGACGTCCAATTTTATACCGATTAGAACTTTTTATTTTCTTTGCGTAATTAAAATCAGTGATGCATATCAGTAACATTAACCATAGAGTTAGAGTGAGTCTCCAGAGATTCTGAGGGAGATACTCACTTGCCTGTTAAAAATATGCACACCTAAATAAGTGCTCCAGCTAATATAAAGTGCCATAGTGAAATACTGTACCTGTTTGTGTAGTTGTGTAGTCCTGATACACACAATAAAAGATTGCTGTAGTGACATCTAAGTTTCTTTTTTTGGCAGTGTGGTGTTAGCCTAGTTTGTTTGAACTATGTATGTCTCCTGTGTATAGAAGGATATTTTGGGTCATGTGAATTAGCTGAAAGTATGAGCATTATTTGCTTGCATTACATTAAGCTAAGTTAACCCATGAATAATTGCCTCACTGCTTAAATGAGGTTTAATCTACTTTCAAGCCACCAATCCCTAGGTTTCAAACCATGCCAGGGGGATCCCCAGTTTGCATCTCTTAATCTGATCATTAGCAGCTCTGAAAAACGTAACATTGCTAATTTGCACAAAGCTCATTTCCATTTCCTGACATGTAATGCTGATCAAGCACTTAACTCTTTCCCATGGTTAACCTGCTCATAATCTCTGTCAATGTCTCTCTGATATGGATCTGATGTAATTATTGTACATTTCAAGTTGACTTTCAGCATCTAAATATGCATTGCTGACATGCAACAATAGCAAAATAATCCTTAACAAATATTAGCACCAAAACTATTGAGCATTTTGTGTCATGTGGACACTGTTTATATCAAACATGGCCCTGCAGGCTTTAAAGGCACATTTGAAAAAGCATATTGTCTACTGAAAACACACGAAATTAAATACGAAATAGAGGTATTGAATTCCTTTTCACAATCAGTTTAGCAAATTGTTGAATGAATTGTTGAGTACATTGCATAATTAAGTCATGTAAAACAGAATGAAATTGAATTATTGATTAATTTAATCATCAGTAATCATCAGGTAATTACCATTGACCTATTTCATTATCATTCGTTATTAGTTGTGCTATTGCATATTTAGATTGTCATCGCAGTTAATTTTTTGTTTTTTATTCTCTACGAAGTAAAGGATAAAACTGCATTAATGAACTAGTCTATATTTATTACAGTGGCACAGTAAAAAAAAAAAAAAGGTACCTGCTTTCATTACTCAACACAGATCTATTTTTGTTCACTGACCAGTTAGGCTTTGAAACAGTTTCTCTTGGACAGTGAAGACAGGTTTAGGTGCCTTAGGGATTTACGTATTATCTGTGTAAACAGTGTTGCAGGCTATTTATTAGCAGCCCAGCAGTGTTAATGATGTGTGCACGTGTATTGTTGGTGACTTTGTTGCATTACACCAAGGAAGCAAGGTGAGACATGTTAAATAAATAATTTCAGTATAACCCAGTATGTAATTTTTATGTGGAGAAGCAAATACAGTACATATTTAACAAGTTAATTCAACTTTTTGGGTTTGTTTGGTCAGTATACTTTGGTCAGTATGAGCATGGAGACAGAGAAGTGCATATAGAGTGTTCTGCCGTGTTTGTTGTGCAATAACACCGTGGCTACATGTTCCTGTATTTCAGCTAATGCTAGTTCTCTCCCCTCTCAGCTTCCTGACCTCTTGGCTGGAAACACAATGATTAGAAAAACTTCCAAACACTATAAGACTACTGGTTCCAGTTGTACAGGTTGGAAAATGTTCTGTAGGTGCGAGAAGTGAATATGTGATGTTTCTTTTGTGCCTCAGCGTGAGAAGAGCATTTATCCCCATCTGCTGCAGTTACTGTAGGCTGTTGAGTGGTATCAGTGGAAGACTGTGGTTGTGGTTGTGCTATTCACTTATACAACTGATTACTGCTTACATGCAGGTTAAAATGCATGTGGATCAAAACATACCACCCCACTTGCTTATGACTAATATCAGTTAAATAAAGAATAAACCACTTTGTATTTTGCACTTTCTGTTTTACCTCAAAGGTGTACAGCGCTTTATAAGACAGACTGCCTAATGAACAAAAGGACGTTGAGACAACTTTATAAGGAACCAGAGAGCTCATAGGCAAAACTCAAAAATAGGAAACGGTTGACTCATTTAGAGGTTCTGACGCAAAATGAATGAATCACTGAAAAGGCTCAGACTCAGGCTCAGGTAGTGGCACTGGGTATAGTATTATCACAGCCTATGAGTTTCAGTGCAACCAAATCACAGCATACTTTTTGAGCTTTTGGTGCACACCAGTATTCTAACACTGTTTTCAAGCTTTCAAAGTCTTCATCCTTCAATCAGTCCATTTGACCCATCTGAGGACACGCAACTTCATTAGGGCTGCTGCTTAGGGTAATGCCACTATGTAAAATCAATTTGGAAGACGAGGCATGACAAATTACCCCTTTTTGGCTTATCATTTAAGCAGCGCTTGGTGTGTTTGTTTTCTTTGAACTGGACATAAAGAAAACAGATGAAAGATTTCTGATCGGTTTCTCAGTGCTTGCAGAATAATTTTGATTCAGCTCCGCTCTGTAATGTCTTAGAAGATCATGCAGTTCCTTGTGGGAATGTTTACATTCAGACAGGCAGAAAATTATGTTCATAAGAGTCTCTTAAAGTGTTTATGACCAGAAGATTACACTAAATTTTACAACCAATGCTTTATCTTATATCTAAAAAAAAAAAAAAAGATATTTCCTGGCCTAGAAGAATAAGCTATTCGAGTGGAGAAAATAAGTAGTATTCCTCTTAACAATTTGCTTAGAGTAAGCCCACTGTGCTTTTTATATTTCATCTGCTGCATGTAGTAAGGTGATTTCAAAAAGAAAGGAGAGGGAAGGATTACAGACAAAGTCAACCCTGAAAAATGGAAACAGTGCTAAAGCACAGCTAGTGCTCATTGTAGTTTTCTGAGGACGCAGGCTACATGGACCACCAAGGAGCTTTGAAAATGATGGTTTCGACTTGGCTGTTGTTGTAAGGCTGTAAAAATCTGTATTTTTAGCGATGCTCCTCCTAGAGCATGGCTCTAGAGATGATTGGTGGTTTATTGGCCAGTAGTCCAGCATTTTGCTCCAGACTGAAATATCTCAACAACTATTGGATTGATTAAGATGAAATTTGATACAGGCATTCATGGTGCCCAGAGGATGAATCCTAATGACCTTGGGTGATCCCCTGACTTTCTCCCTATAGCGCCACCATGACGTTGACATTTGTGGTTTTGAGTGAAAGGTGTCAACAACAATTGTATGGAATGCCCTAAAATTTTGTATAGACATTCATGTCTCCCACAGGATGAACTGTAATAGTTTTGATGATAACTTTTCATCAGCATGTTAGCGTTGTCATTGTGAGCGTGTTAGCATGCTGAAATTAGCATTTAGCTCAAAGCATCGCTGTGTGTGACTCTCGTTTCAACATCATCTAGTCCATGACCCTTTTTTAAATGTGGCATATTTATGTATTTTATTTCAGGAGCATCATGGAAATTCTAGGGGAGAAAATATATAAATGGTAATACATAGTAATGTGTTAGTAAATGTCATATGATCCTATCGGCAGATATATTAATGCTTTTAACGGCTTATCAAAACATACTTCACATTCAGCTGTATCTGACACTGTCACTTTGTATTTAGGCCACCTATTCCCCAGAGCAGACACTGCAGAATAGAAAAGAAATGTTGTTGAGGTCTAAACCTCAGTGATGTCAGCTCCTTTTGGGTAATCTCCACCCGTATACATATCTGCTCGAGTGGTGCTTAACAACAGCTTTGGTGCATTGACTCAGCTGAAGTTAAGTGCTTATCTCAATTCTGAATACAAACCTAATGAAGCAGAAAGAAACCAGTTAGACTGAGGGAAAGTGGGTACACCAAAAAACTAAATGACTGCATTTCACCACAAATTAACTTCTGGAAAGCAATGAACACAACTCACAAATTGGTGATACAATGTATAACTGTGTAAGTAGCCGTTTATTAATTAGCATCTATTATCCAACTAATTAGCTTGTAGTATCCAAGAGTATCCAAGCATTTTTTTTCTCAGGGCCTGACCTTTCTATAATGCTAATGTGACAGTCTGAAGTCACTTAGAAAATCTCAATCTTCCGCACAAAGCACTGGAAAACTGTGGAATATAACCTCATTACATCAAATATTTCCCAGACCCCCGCTTGAAAACACAAAGCCGGTTGAGGCAAATCAGCTGTGAGAGAATGCATGTTTATATAATCTCAGCACACCAACGCACAACTAAAGTTGTGTTTCACGACTCCCCGGTGTTTGTAGCATGCACAAGCTCAGATATGCTAGAAAATGTTTTTTGTTTTCACCTTTTGCACATTATTATCACACGTTTTAAGCCACAGTAGCTTAAATAATGGCAATGTACAGCATAGTAGATGTGTTTTGCACTAGAGGAGAAATCAATCGTTTCTTATGGGATCTACTGTAGTACTTTGAAGACCACAGTTGTTGAAGCTCCTTAATAGTATATTTTAAAGCTACAGAACAGTCTTTTCATTTTCATGGTCATGTTGTTAATCAAAGGTCATTATGAAATCATCCATAGGCTTAAAGTTCAATATTTCCATAGAGGAGACTATAATACATAAAATAAACATCAAACCCTACAACCAGCAGAGGATCTAGTATCCACAAGGCAAGGCCTGCAGTTCAATTCACCACGTCTTACTCAATGTGCGCGTTTGCTCTTTTCCCTCAATTTGATGAGAACAGCAGTCGTGATAGCAGCACTGAATGTCAACGAGCGGGGGAAAACCATGTTCTTTAGTTCCTGAGCAGAGGGCGCCGTCGGGGTACAGATCAGCCACGTGACAAGGTGCTGTGACTCATTTCCAGCTCACTGGCATTAACGAGCAGTGCCCTTTCTGCTGGCAAGCGCAGTGTGGGAGCAGGCAAGCTGGCTTGACAGTGCGATAAGAAGGAGGGAGTGAGAAGGCTCCTGCTGCTTTCATCAAAGAGAAGTCAAGAGTGGAATACATTCGCCAGCGCAGTTCTGCTCAGATAATTGCCTTGATAAAACGCATTCTTTGTTATTTTGCTTACCTGTTTAACTGAGGCTGTCATGCGAGGAATAACATGGTTGGATACTCTCAGAGATAATCATGCGTTTCAGTGACAGAGATTTTGTTTGGTTGCTTTTTTCCAATATGGCCTTGTTTTGAAAACGTTCCCACCTTAAATGTGATGTTCCGTTAGTTTGTCCTCTTTAACAACTCAAAAACATACATATTTTATATATATATATATATATATATATATATATATATATATATTATTTTATCAGTTTGATACTTCATGTCAGCTGGGATTGGCTCCAGCCCCCCGCAACCCTCTAAGAGGATAAGCGGTATAGAAAATGGATGGATGGATGGATGGCTTTTCCTAATTTTATGAGATTTTATTTTGAAGTGATGACATTATCTAGAAGTCATCTACAGAAAACGATGCATTACTTTTCAGAGCTGTAAAACACGGTTAAATACAATGGATTTCCATATGCTCTATCTATCTGTGACTGATGTTAACAGTTCTGTTTATGCATCACTACACCTCCCAAATCCAAAATAAGTCTATTTGGATTTCTGTTATTGGAATTTTATAGCAGTTTCTTCATAAGAGGTCTAACAGGGAGTTTTGACCTGTCTGGGGTTTAATTGACCCCAAACTGAAGTAACATCATTAAGCAGGGTGACATACTGTACACTTATTTGTCTGTGAATTACTTTTAGCAGACAAAAGGAATATATATTTGTTCATGTATATCCCATATAACATATAAAACATGAAATATTTCCTTATTTGGTATAATAGCAATGCTCTATGATCATTTCTGTACTTTTTCACCTTCATCAAATGTGCAAGCCCAGTTTGCAGCAACGGGTAGGTTTACCACTTCAATACTTCATACTACATATTGGTTTTACTAAGGTCAGAAGAAAAGCAGAAAAGTATTTATAGAAAATAAATTAGTTTAGTGGAGTCTGTGGTTCCCCAAACAACGAGGAAGTAAAGCCAATTTCAACAAAACACAAAGGTTATAGCTAAATGATTCTAAAAATGATCTCATGGTTTTCACCTACTCTAGGTGTACACATGAAAGAGAGAATATGAAAGCACAAAATGAGAAGGAAAGACAGAACTGCATCAGCACCTGGTACCCAAATGACCACAGATCTGAAATGAACTTATCTTTTCTGGGATTTGTGCAAGTTTTCATTTCAAAACAAATATGTCAGTGATTGTACTTCACCAGAAGTATTATTTGGCCATCCTCTAAGCAAGCAAGGTAGCCTACAAGGACGCTGTAATCTGCTTGATTCTCACTATAGCAAATGCACTGCCAGTTATAAAGCAGAGAAAGCTCTTTACTTAGGAATATATAAGAAAAATAATGGTCTAATTCAAAACAAACAACAGAAATGACTCCTCTTGAAATGATTTGGGTACTAATAAGATCATCTGGCGGTGCTCTGTTCCAGGTGAATATGTCAGTGCCAGAGATGTGGACAAACGGGCGGATCTGTAGAGATAAAACACTGAAGGTTATCCTTGATCACTCTACGATGTAATCTCATCATCACCGCCACTTCAATATGAAAGGATAGACTGACGGATCTTGAACCACCGCTTGCTAATTCAGCAGATGCGTGATTATTCTGAAATCTCACATGGTCAAGCATTGAGGATTTCTGGCTTCAAAGCTAAAAAACAAACCTTGATTTTTCTTCATGAAAACAATTGTTGTTTTCTGGTTGCAATCAAATTGATTTTGCAGACGTGTTGTTATTTTAGTGGCAACAGAAGTGATTAGGATCCTTGCACGCACACACACACACACACACACACACACATACTAGGAGCTTTAGGATCCAGGCAAAGCTAATCAGCAGCATGTAAGAAAGTAATTAGTAGCCACAGCAGCACCTCACATGCAAGATGAACCAATTGAAGGAAAAAATATGCGCGCAATATTGACAGTTACAGGTGTAAAAAAAGAAAAATATAGGCCTTTTCTTAAAAGTGCCACCACTGTAAAATACAGTCATCTGTGTTTGAATATATGAAGACGAGATCCTCCTACAATTTCCTGTTCATTTGGCTTGTTTGAGTTTTACCGTTTCAGTGTCTTTGTTATTTTTATTTGTATTCATTAATGTAACTATAAAGAGCAAGCCAAGTATCTGCTGCGAAGTGCTGCATCTTGGATTCCAAATGAGGATTTGGTCTATGCCAAGAGGACTACAATTGAAGACTTTTATCACTCCACAATGCGGCCCTAGTGATTGGTTGGAAGACTGTAAGGCTGTGAGCAACAGCATGTAGTGCATCCAACATGACAGATAGAGCTAATTTTTAACTAAATTCCTTTAAAACATTTAAAACACTGTCTGAAGCATCAAGGTCAAACAAGGATGTGATTAGTGAGGAAATGGAAATGAAGAGATGGATGGATGGATAGGTAGTAATAAAATATATAATTTCCTTTATCCATTTATTACCTAAATAATTTATTTCCATGTGTATCTCTGTATTTGCTGCTGCACAAGGTGAAAAATATATTTTATTTTATTTATGTGGGTGTTGTGTCTGACATTCAGGCACAGCAATCAAACCAGGAGTTCACTGACTATACTGAAAAGCAGGTAATCAGGGGAAGCATTGTTGTCCTCTGCAATGTGATTTTGCTGGATTTGAAGTTTGTTTCCGGAAAACGTTTTGTTGTCAGTAAATCAAGTAACACATTACTGAATGTCACTGACCCACACCAACCACATACATGTGAATAAGAAAGCCCTATTATTCTAGCAGGGCAACGACAACGTTGTAATCCTTTAGATTTCAGTCCTGGTTCATTTGGCGACACACCTGTTGTTACCGTGGTAACAGCTAATGCGGTTTAATACTATAGCAAACACTCCTTGAGCAGCTAGTTTGTCAGAAATACAACAGAAGAGCAACTGGTATATCTGTTTACAGTGCAGCCAACCAAACTGAAGTTGTTTTGATATGCAAACATATTTGCACCCACAATCTGATTTCATGCTGCACACAATGCACAGAGTAGTTTTTCACACAACAGCAGTACAGTAAAGTAAAGTTGGTTATCTTGCTGAGGAGTTGGAGGTGTGCAGCCTGTCGCCTGCAGCACTTCAGCAGCTCACTGTGGCTGCTCCTGTTACTCTGTTGCATAAATTATAAATGATCTACTGATGAAAACATTCCAAAAGTGACCGTGTCTTGTTTTGTAGATGCATTTTTGATGAATGATCATGATTAGCACTAACAGCAGTGACAAATACAGTGCGTTTCTTTTGGCTGCTTCTCAATAAAAGCCACACCCTGTTTTGCCAATTGAACTCTTTCTGACATGGTGTAAAGAGAGTGAACAGTAAACAATGTGGCCGTTCTCAATTAGATAAAATTGTACTTGATTACATGCTGCTTCATTTCCTGTGCATCCCTTGTAGGTAGGTAGGCAATCTGAATCCAGGGCGGGAATGGCAGACTCCGCCACTACCAGTAAAAAGTACTATATATATATATATATATATATAATTACTGAATGTAAATGCATTGAATGGCTATTGCAGACTATAAATAGTATCAAAATGGGATTTGATTTCATGAAAATCTTTAGGATGAGCTTTAATTAGAATAGAAAAATAGTCAAATAATTGTCTCTAGACAGTAAATCATAACTTGTCAATATTTTGGCAAGTTTGTTTAATTTATGCTCACCACTATTTATTTCTGGATTTATTTGCATTTATTTGTAACATATATTTTGAGGTCATTCATTCCTTCATTCATGCATTCATTCATTTCTAATTATGGACAATTTTCTCCTCCACAGTACCTGTCACTGCATGTAAACAGAACATGCATCTGTAATATCAACCATAATTCTCCACTCGAACCATGTTAGCAGGAAGCACATCTGACTCTGTTGACAATGCTATCAGCACATGTCAGCTGGCTATTGAGTTGCAAAATGTTTCTCCCTATCAGCATGATTTGTTGAGCATGGGAAAATCTAATTAGCCACCATCATTGGGAATGGAGCTTGACTGACATTGATGCACTCCACGTTGACGGTTTCCATGTTATAATTCCCAGACTCACTCGCCCTTCATTTTTATTTCTTTTGCCCATCACTTTCATGTTCATCCTTTTAGCCGTGATTCTAAACTGTGACAGAGATAGATATACTGAATTTAACCAAAGGCTAAACATGGAAGTGTATATCTGCTGACAGCTGCATCGTTGGAGCTCTGCTTGCCTCAGATGGATGCATGATTTGGGTTTATTTTGTTTGCGCTTTTGGACAGTGAAACAAATGAGGAGGGAATCATCTCGATCTCTTTGCAGTATTTTACACTCCTTTAAAATGTTGTCGTCTCATTGAAAACTGGCTAAAGTCAACTGTGAAACATGCACCAGGTGCTAAGTTGCATTTGTAGTATTTCTGCTAAAGAACATAAACAATTTTTGCAGTTAAATGTACCATTTCTCCATCCTGTACACTAATGAATGTAAATAATATAGTCCAGCAAGTCAAAAAGACCACACTGACCAGGCTGCGTGGGACCAAGGGTAATTAAAGCAACAGAGGTCATCTATTTCTGTGCTCGAGCTACATTTGCCTAGACAGGCGGTACATCTCAGCTTCTGCTGGCAAAAACAGCAAAACGAGGGGAACTGAATTAGAATTTAAACAATACCAATTCATAGCTGTCCACGAGTTAAAGAATAGGCTTTACTCACATGAAAAACTCACCGATAGGTAAATCATAAAATATTGGTGTATTTACAGAGTGTATAGTAAATATAGATCACTGTCCACACAGAAAATCTATATGGTTGACATCTGCAGTGAGACTGTGAGGTTATTTCTCTGGCTCAATTGTCTTCCAATTAGCATCGCAGCTATAACTTTGCTCTGCAGCCTCATTTTTCATTTCTAAATGTGAAATCCATTCCTTAAATCTTTTAGGGAGGATTTTGTTTTCTCACTGCTGAAGGACTATATTTGTTTTGTGTTCCAGCTGGATCTCAGGGCTCAGATTTGTGCAGTGTCGAACCATTGGCCTGCTTGTAGAGTGGTTAATATTAACAGTTTAACTGCATATACTAAGCTTTTAAAGGGCAACCTGGTATTACAAATAGAAATAGGTGAAACATTAATTTAGAACTGAAAGAATCTATGTCTGAGGTGTCCAGTTATACTGTCCATTACAAGAAATTAATGAACACCTGCCACCCAATCAGAATTCTCAGTGGCCATGGTATAATGAAAAATATACAGTGGATGATTAATGGGTTAAAACATGCAAAACTACCAGCTTTTCCATATTTCTCTAATACATTCTGGTGGCTATTTCAAACTGTCAGTAATGTTCTTGTTGCTAAGGCTCTTAAAGCTTCAGTGACGCCCCTGACAGGTCTCAGTTCGTGATAATCACAGTTCTCACTATACAGTATGCTTGCAGCAATCAATCATTTGAGTTTGACAGTGTTTTCTATTTGCAACCATCGGTATTAACTTCAGCAGCGTAACCACAGATGTAATAAACAAACTAAAATCCAGGTCTTATGAACAGTGTGTACACCCACTTGTTACTGGAAGCATCCAGCAAGCATTACACTGTGAGATATTGTACAGGCATAATTATAAAGACACCAGGCACAATATAGTTTAATGACAGATTTTAAGCTGGGCTAAGATGTCATTCATTGTGTATGACAGTGTATTGCGTAGCGGCGTCTGCCTGCAGGGTGAAGAAATGTGACCATCTATTCAAGGCTGGTTGGCTAAGGCAGTCAGATTGATCACAATGGGAGCAATCTCTTTTTACCCCAGACACTTGTTTGGGTTCTGTGTAAGCTGTTCCAGTCGTCTCTATCAGAGCACACTCCTCTAAACCTCTCGCACTTATAGGCAGCTTGCAGAAGTAAACATACCACATTCGACGCACAGAAGGCACAGTAGCTGTGTGCAGCCAGTCACTTTAAGATGTGCCCTGTCTTCTCTAGCACACACACAAACAAACACACACACACACACACACACACACACCTTATTACATTGTGCCTCAGTGTGAGAGTAATCCATCTTTTACAGCTGATACTGTAGCTGAGCCAGAGGGTTTGGCTTCAAGACAGTTCATCTACAGACAAAGCTCTGCCGTGTGTGTGTGTGTGTGTGTGTGTGTGTGTGTGTGTGTGTGTGTGTGTGTGTATGTGTGTGTGTGTGTGTGTGTGTGTGTTTGCATTTGTGAGTGTACATACGTCCTTTGAAGTCCATTAGCATTTGCAATGATATGAACTCAATCATGCTGAATGTAGTGCACAGGATTAAGGATGTAGAGGCAGATGTCAGCAGCATCCAAAACATTGGGCACAAAAGGCAGCAGTGGCCTCTTTTCTTTGCAGAAAATCATTTTTAAAAGCAAAAAAAAAAAAAAAAAAATGCTGTGTGGGCCTGCATGTGGGGAGAAAAAATGAGCAACAGCTCAGCTATTGGCAGACAGAAAGTTAACCCAACTCGACCTCTTTGTTGCACTCCTGATATGAATGCAGATCAGCGGAAACACCTGGAGCTGCGTGGCGCCTTGGCTTTTGCACTCTGTTATGCATCACAGAGCAGAATGATCCCCCAGAAACATAAAAACCAGAGCCAGATTTGTACTATGTAGGGCAAGACGAGAAGCTGGGAAATGGGCATAACTAATATCATTGATGTTTGTGGAGAAAACCACAGCGTAATCCTGCACACATGATAGTAGTATTTACTTGCAGCTCTTGAGGGCATTTCTGATGTAAAAATCACTGAGGAACGGCACCATGTTAGCATGTTTATGTTATTGACGAAAAATGCAACTGTTAGTGTGAACATTCATGTTATACAGTGGTTAACCACTAACTGGAAAGTTATAAAGTACTATATGAGTATGCTAGTTTAGATCATAATTATGCTGTTGTTTTTACTTTCTAACATATACATACACATACATATACTTGTGATTGTGATAAGTGCTTTATAAATAAATATCAAGATGACATGATCTTATCATGCGCTCATTCAAATTTAACAAAATTAGTTATTGAAGTTTTTGTTTGATACATGTAAAGAATTTGGTCTCACCTATTTTATAACACTGGAACACAGTTCATGTGCTAAACAGCTGTTCGGTTATTTTATATGTGATTTTACATTTACCACATTGTGATGTCAGTAGTGAAAATATCCTTGTTAAAATCATTATGAGGATTTCAGCTAGGGCTGCAACTAACTATTTCCATTCTCAATCCATTTGCTGATTACTTCCTTAAGTAATTATTTAGTTGTCTGGTTTCTAAAATGTCAGAAAATAGTGAGAAATGCCCGCCACAATTTCTCAGAGCCCAAGCAGATGTCCTCGAATTGTTTGTTTTGTCCAACCAACAGCACAAAACCCGAAGCTATTTACTGTAATTTACACAGACAAAAAAAAAAACAGAGGCAGCACTTCTTATATTTGTGGGAAAAAGAATAAGATAGGTGAACCAGCCTTGAGTTACTGTGAGTCTCGTATAAAACCTTTAAAATATTAGGTGAGATGCCGGAGGTTGATATATTTGCTCCTGAGGAGACGGATAATGACAGTGTTTCAAGAAATGTTGATACGTTGTGTCAAGTGTTAGTCAAGTGTACAGTACAAAAGATCTCACTTTACCCTCCCCACAGTCTCTCATCCTATAATCACAGTATAATCATGTTTTAATGGCAATGCCTTCTCTTTTAAGACTAAATTGCTAGTCTACAGCAAAACATCCCTCTCACCCTATGATATTCAAGAGACGTCTGCATTTAATGCTGTGCTTACTGGCAAAGTGAAGCACTTGTTAAGATAGGTTCTTCTCAGTTGTGTGTCCATGGCACCATTATTGCTCATATTAAAAGAAAACGCAGGGAAACAGAGACTAATAAAGGCTGATATGGTGGCAGAGATTTCATTAGCAAATAATGAGAATAATAATGCTTATACAAAGAAAAGTGTTTGCTTTTTTACTTTGTACAAATAACTTTCTGAAAGGATTTAACATATATAAATAGTTCAAATGGTGATTTGTGCCTTATATGTACTTGAAAGCATGTAAAGCTAATTGATGTAAAATGTACACGAGTTCACCTTTAGCTCTGTAAGTACACATTTTCAATCTATTCAAGATTTAAATGCACTCAAGTCATGTTTCCTCTATAGAACATGCATTACTCCGATACGATCACCATCTCAAAGGCAAAAGACCCCTTCTTATGCTGTGTTTCCAGACTGTGATGTTAAATACACCTTCACTTACCCAATACCAGAAGGAGGTGAATTATTCAGGTCGCTCTCGTTCCTGCAGTGGTGATGTAATCTGCAGCACCTTCTACAATTCTTGGTACCTTAAGTAAAGTTGAGTCGAACAGGCTGTTAGCAAATAAAAATTAAACTCAGTCACGCACACGTAATGACTTATGTCCGTACTGTATTTTCTGTCTATTGTCAGGGTTCCAAACAGCACTCTTGAACTTAATTACTTTTTCATTGGCAGCATTCCTAAAGGGCCATGTAGATGATATCAAAGAGGATAAGTTTTTATACACCTTGTTGACAAGCACGGGCTCTAGTGGGGTTTTTCCTCTCTCTTGCCATCTTTCTTTATTACTGTTTAATAATCACATTATGTTCTCTCAAGGTACAGTTCAAACACCCCTGCTAAATTCGTAATGTTCTGCATCATAGTAGAGGCAGCCAAAAGGTCTGTGTTGTGGCTGTCTGGCACTGGCAGTCGCTCCCAAAACGAGAAGTCTAATGAATAATATAAGTCAAGGAAATGTCTCTGGTGATTCAGGAAGACATTGTTTTGATGGCTGTCATAAACTCTTTGGTGTCTTTAAAATAGTCAGGATGATCTCAGTCAAAATATGCAGGCAGTTATCTCTCTTGTCAGTTAAGAAATCCCAAGTACAGTCAATATCAACTATGTTGGCAATGCCTTAGCCCCAAACCAGGTCAAAGTCATCATTAGATTAACACACACAACCATGACTAAAGACAGTATAACAATAGCACTGTACATAATTGCTATGATTAAAGTGACTGCAGCTAAAACAAGGGAATCTAAAAGTAGACTTGCTATTTAACATGAGGTTGTAAGACCGTATCCGTGCTCACATTCCGACCGTGTTTCGTTAGCAACGCACCATACCGAATGAAGACCAAGTAGGATAGATCCATCATAATTCAGTTTGAGGTAGTGCTCCCTGAAGAAACCACATCATGGAGACATTTGTAACTCTTATTTATAGGTATCCCAGCTTGTCTTCTTGTCTCTATAGCGTGTCCATTGAGCATGTAAGACTTGCAGGCTAAATGGATGACAAACCTAAATCACAAAAAGCCCTGGACTTCATTTATTTTCTCCAAACATTGGCCAAAACAAATGCAATCAAAAACACCTCAGTAAAAACGTTGCTAACTTTTTTAATAAAGATGTCAGTTAGGATTTGTATATTTATGGTAGCACCTGAAGATATTACTCATGGCCACGCGGCTTGACTCATTTAAACTCGTTAACAGCAACATAATGCAAATTACAACACAGCTGGAGTGAAACAAGATGATAGCCGTTTATCTACGTTGCTTTCGCTCTGTGGTATATGAGCTGTTGATTCTTTTGCTGTGGCACCTCTAAACAGACCACGTTACATGACGATCTTTAGCAAGTATTCTGCAAACACAACAGATGATCATCATAAATAGAGCTGATGGATGATAACACCCCCCCCCCCCCCCCACACCCCCCATGTACTGTGTTAGACTTGCATCAGAAAATGTATTTTGTTCCAAACAGCAAAGAGAATCAGCTCTTTTTGTTTGTTTTCTTTTAGTCCAGTAAGGAAGTACTCAAGCAGTTTTTGGGAATAATACAATGTGCCAGTAGAGGATTGCTTGCAGGGGTTAATAGTACACAATGCAGATGTCTAGTATTATACAGGGTTGTGCCAGTGCAAATCTTATGAATATTTAACCTATATGGACTGCTGGTTCATGGTTCATCTTTACTCTTCAAGAGCATAGCTTAAAGTATTATTCTCTTCAAAACAGAATACGATTTCCCAGCCTGCCAGTATTTTTTTTTTTTGTTTTTTTTTTGCAATTGTGTGCACACATGCACGCACATGCACACATCCAGAGAGAGAAAGCGAAAAGAAATCTCTGAAGATGAAGAGGAATACATCCCCTTCTGCAGCAGCCCCCCACCCCCCTCACTGTGTCCGTCTCCCCTCACCCTTTTCTTCCCCTCTGTTATCTCTAGTCCTTTGAAACAGCACCTGTTACAGACTCGCAGCTTGGGAGCTCCGTCATGATGTAGTGTGCACTCCTGCGTGATACAGTGCCAACTCCCAGTTTCACATTCAGCCCCGCTGATGTGCAAGGCAAACAAGCCGGGACGTCTTCATCCTCCAAGAGCTTAATGACTTCTTGGAGCATTGTAGATAGGGCACACCAGACCAGAACATTGTGTGCTGTGTTGCGCTTTGTGCCATGTGCCCTATTGTTAGTTCAGATGACATTTGATAGTGAGATTGTGTAAGTGTGTGTTTATCTTGATGAATGAAATGGCTGCAGCAGTCTTGTTTACTGTCTTAGCTGATGAAAATGTAATGATCCCTGCAGCAAAATGGGGACATTGCAGCAGCAATTATACCAGGGTCCAGCTCAAGAAAATGCAATATACTGTAAACACTATTTACCAGGGAAGTAAAATGTAGTCAGGATAAGATCCAACAAGGAGTGAAACCTTATAAAAGGAATGAGGACAGTATAACCTTAACTTTATTCACCATGTATTTACTACAACAGTAAAGTGGCTCATTAGTCAGAACCCTAATGAAGCTCTAATTAACTGTAGTTATGTTTGCATGTGCAATATATGAGACTACAGTTTGACTGTCAATCTAGATTTTAATCAGTATTATAGTGCTTTATATCATACATCATTCTTTTCATGTCTTCAGCAGATTAAATAGCTTCATCAATGCTCTGTATCTTCAAAGTAATTTCATTTATGATGCCAATTATTTAACTGCTATGCCCGCATTATGTTTATATCCACATTTTCTCAGCTATTTCAATAGAAAGAGTTGCTCAGTGACAGCAGTCCTTCTAGCTTTACCTCCTTTTTTTGGCTCTTCTCGGTGTAGTATTAAAGTTTTTGAACGGAGACACATCCTGGCAGCTGCATATCACTCTTGTATGTAAACAGCTCACACTTAGTAACAGACATCCATCAAACTCGCTCAAGGTATAAATCACGTCCGCCCTACCTTCTCCGCTGCACTGCTGCGAAAGGCAGATAGAAACATGTATGGCTTATGCGATAAAGGCAGAGGACTGTCTCTATTGGAGGCATTTTGACCTTGAATCGTGTGTTGTTGTTTTTTACTTTTTTGTTTTTTTGTTTGTTTGTTGTTTTTTTTTAGCATAGAACAATCCGGGCAGATTGCAGCCAACTCATAGCCTATTCTTCCCTCGTACACCATCAATAACAATGAGAGAAGTGTCAGCCACTGATTAGGCTTTGATATTGAGAGTGAAGCAGGGATGGCTGTGTGCGAGTGAATGCATGCATGCATGTGTGTGTGTTTGTGTGTGTTTGTGTGTGTGTGATGGGTGTGATGTGTTTATGTGTGTATTTCTTATTATAAAAGAAATTAGATCACTGGAGGTCTGCTTTTTTTCTCCTCATAAAAAATGGATTTTAGTCAGTCATCCCGACCTTCCCAGTGGTGAAAATTAGGCTGCGGTGGAAAGCCAATGCAGCTTAAATCAACTGTATGCCCTCAGCCTTCTCCTATTCTGTATTTATACACTTGATAAAATAGGTGTGTATCATGGACTGCAGCTGCTATATGTCCAAAATGAGCAAATTAAAATACCTCAGTATTCACCAACCCCACATAGTGAATGGAATTTAAATCATTTATTTCAATATTTATCAATTAACATAATACCATATTGCATCTGTGGCTACCATGCATATGCAAATCTTGATTTTATCATGCATGACTTGTAGGTCAAGTTATGGAAATTAGGGGTAACGCCCAATTCAGTAATACTTAACAACATCAACTGCACCAGTTGGTGTGTGAAATGAAATGTGGCAGTGAGTCAAAAGAGTTGGTGCAGTGCGATAAATGTGTCTATTGAGTCTGGCGAGAACCCCTGCTGCCACATAATGATTGCCTTTGATAGTGAGACTGAAGAAAGTAATTTCCAAGAAGTCAGGTAATTAAGGGAAACCAGATTCAGTCCAACATTATCTGTGTTTCAAATTATTTGTAGAAACTTTCTGTTAACTCCCCAATCGTCATGCATAAATTCGTTCATGTGCCAAGTTTTAGTTGCATGCAGTGTCTCTTCCTAATAGGTTTACTAGTGTTTCTGAGTCATGTGTTTATGCCAGCATAAAAAGTTATTCATTTCATTCAGGCAAACAGTGCTAACATGTAAAAACTGGTCAAAGCAATGTCCTGCAGTTCAGGAATAGCCAGCCTTAGTCATACATACTGTAGATAAATTAAGACATGCTGATGGAAAGCATGAGGCTGTGACTGTGCTTCGCCCTTTCTTTTTAAGTGGCATAACTATAATATTGACCCCTACAGGACGCCAAATGTTCTAATCAAGTCAGAGCACATGCAACATCTGTATTCCTTTACCCTCAAAAATGTTAATACAAAAAGACAAAAACAAAGCAGTTTACTTTTCTTTTCTTTTTTTAAATCATGACTTATCTGTTTCTTAGATGCTTCCGGGTGGATCACTGATGTGATAAGCTAAATTACTCAATTAAAAAAAACGATCTCACCACAAGGACCATTTAGTATCTGTTCTGGTGCTTTCGATCACATGATCTTCATCAGCAGATGCAGTTTGCACAGTTGTCATTGATTTTCTAAGGTCAGGAAGGACATTTGAAACTCTGCTTTTAAGCCAGCATAGATGAGAAGTCCTTAAAGGAATAGTTCGACATTTTTGGAACGCTGCGTATTTGCTTTCTTGCTAAGAGTTAGCTAGTTAGATTGATCCCACTCTCATGTCTACAGTAAACATGAAGCTACAGCCAGGAGCTGGTTAGCTTAGCTTAGCATAAAGACTGGAAACATAGGGAAACAGCTAGCCTGGCTCTGTCCAAATCTGCCTAACAGTACCCATAACCTCATTATGGGTACTGTTAGGCAGTACCCATAATGAGGGCTCAAGAGGTTAATTAACAAGTTAAATATCTTGTTTGTTTAATCCATACAATCCATGTGCAACTATTTCTTGGCTGGGCGCAGTTTTCCCCCATTTCGAATCTTTATGCTTGGCTAAGCTCACCGTTAGCTTCGTGCAGATTTTGCCGCACAGACATGTGAGTGGGATCGAATTGTTCGACAAGAAAGCGAAAAAGCCCAAATTTCCCAAAATGTCGAACTGTTGCTTTAAAGTGCTCAGAAAAACTGGAAACTGGAAGTGCTGTTTCCAAGCTCAAAAATGAACTTTGAACTTCAGCTTAAATTACTCAAGTCTCTTGTAACACTTTGACTGTATTATATCAATTAAAGACCACCATGAGCTGTGCGGCAGAATCGCCCATGTCATTGCAATTGGTTGTCAACAGCTGCTGGTAAAAATGAGGGATGAGTCCCCTTTTAAATTCTGTATTTCACCATTTATCATGTTAAAACTATCAGTGACCACCAGATGTTGTGCATCCAAAAGTATGTTCAAAGCCTGAGTTAGCTGGTCAGTATGTGCTCAACACTCTAGGAGCAGTTCTCACTCCCAGTAAGCGATGGTACCTCCCCTCTGCCTCATCAGTAATAGCTCATATGCATGCCATATAGGACATGTGGAAGCTAATATGCATGGTAAGAAGGTAAATGAAAAGTTTGGTTGACATGATCACATCCCCATCCCTTCTCTCCTCCTTGAACCTCTTTTCCCTCCCCTTGCACTCAAAGTATCTTCCATTTTTCTTCACGCTAATTAACAGGCAGGATGGTGATTAGTTATGAGGCAGCGCGCCCCACCCCTCCGTCATCCTCCAGACTCGGAGGTGTGTTTTCTCTGTGACTGGAACATGTGTTAAAAGCAGCTGGGTAGTCACAGACAGCTCTGGAACAGTGGGGGAAAACATGCTCCGAGTCTATAGCTGCTGCTCATACACACAGTGGCTGCAGGGCATAAACACACACACTCGAGAAAGCTGTCATATGTGCCCCAATCCGCACACACACATCTGGGTTTCTCTTTGAGATATTTCCCCCTTTTGAAACTTAACCAACACGCACATACATAAATACAAGCTCAAGTTCTCTCGTTTCCCTCATTGGAGATACACACCCAAACACATACTCAAAGCGCGTCATTATCTCACATTGTTTGTCACCCATTCAGGCATTCGACACCATGTTCACACAAACACAAATACAAAGCATTGTTTGCATCTCATCGAGGGGTGGCTGAGCTTGTTTCACAGTGCTACAAAGATGGTAGGAGGGGAGAGATGGAGACTTAGACAAACAGAAAGCAAGCCCAGACGTAAACAGATAGCCAGACAGGCATTCTGCCTTTGGGTTTGTGATTCAGAATACTAACTAGGCATCTCAGCTCACACCCAGGGATAGAAGGTGTGATGTAGGGCAGAGCCGAGCAATGGGAGGGGAGGGACGATTTACCCTTGAAATACGAGTGGTCGCCTTGGGTTCCTCCCTGAACTGTGCGGTACATGATTGGCTGTTTGACTCAGATTGGCACGCTGACAAAAAAAGGGACAGTGCTTGTTCGTGTTTTATACCAAATCAAGGGATCCGTTTTTAACTGAGAACGCAGGGATGCCCAAAGTTTATATCGGGCCACCCAGATAGTGTCAGCATCGGTAACATGAACATCCATCAAAGCTAAAGCTTCCCTGTTTCCTGTGATATGCATTTGACAGCTTTTCTAACATTTTAACAATGGATGTAAGATGAATATATGTGTCATATATATATTCTCTCTTATTTAAATCCTCTCCCACTGTGGCCCCGACTTAATTTCTCCCATACAAAAGCAGTTTTAATTTGGTAATTATTCTGATATGTTTGCATTAGTCATTTGGACTGGTGCTTTACGCATCATATGGCATGTTCTTTTGCATATTCCATTTCACTGTAAAATGTCCGGTCTGATTTAATGGTCCATCTCTACGCTGATTAATGATACATTTTTAAATGGATACTGTGTTTCATATTTTTTCTCAAAGCTTCTATTTCAGATCACTTAAATCCTGTTGGCTTTTACCTATTTTTTTTTTCCTAAAATGCATGTTGAGTGCATTATGAAAAACGGCCATAAGAATCCAGCTGATGCTATTCAGCACAAAAATTATTTATATTAGTTATTGTACTAGATACTGTATTATGCAAATAATTAATCAAACCAGTCCTAGCTCACAAATGCACAGTGGTCAAGATCTATACTGTATATATACTGAATATACTGTATGAAAACAATAGCTTAATCTAAATCTATCTATCATAAGATTTTGTGAACTTGCAAACAATGAGTCCTTCTATTTGTTTGGTCACCATATCTGTATTACTAATGAGCGTTTCCCCAAAATATCTCCAGGAAGCAGCAATAGTCAGACCAAAAACACTGCCTTATTATTTATATCATGCTTTTCTGCCCAAAATATTTGATTTTCTCAACGTTCAGCCAGCGTATAGTTTATTGGTAGCTCTGTGTGCTGCTCTATAGGACGACATAACATGACATAACCTCATGCATGTGTGTGTGTGTGTGTGTGTGTGTGTATGTGTGAAAGAAAGAGTTGAGAGAGAGTTTGGCGAATAACAGGGTATTTCATTTGCCTTTTTTTTTCACGCTGATTAAGAGGTAGAAGTCTGGCTTTGGGAGAAACAATGACAGCAGAGAATCGAGTTCTTTATCCCCTCCTTTGGTTGCCTGAGCCCGGAACTATAGAGGTTTTGTGTGTTTTGCTTATTACTTTGGAAATGAAATGACACAAAGAGTCTGAGGTTTAAGATTTAGAGGGTTTAATTCAAGGGTATTATTCACACATCAGTTGAACAGTAATGAGTGCCACTATTTAAAGGTGCAGTTAGAGAGTTTTTACTGCCACATAACACAAAATGACCGTTTCAACGATCACGCCCCGCAGCTTGACAGGGATGCTGATTACTGTTAACAGCACTGGGATCTCAAAAGCTTTCCAAACTCACTTTCTAGCACACCCACCATTTAAAAACGTTTTGTACATCTTTCAGTTTGTTTTTTTAAAGCTGCTGTAATCAGTATCTTTATAATTTCAATGGATCAAATGGCTATGTGTAATGGGATGTGAAAGGGATGGCTTGTAGTGAAGAGCCCACAGAGAATTATCACACAATTCTGCAGTTCCCCTCAGCTGCACAGTGATTAATAGCCTCCTTCAGCTCATTGTTTTGGTTTCCTGGCCCGCAACTTTACTGTTTTGGTTCACTCTCCCTGCTCTCTAAAATCCCACTTTTACCTGCTCAGCACCGAAAGACAGACAGACAAAGTTAGCGACTAGCTGGTGAACATCGTTGGGCATTTAACAGTTAAAGAGCTAGATATTTCTGGTTCATGGAGAGCAAAAAAAGAAAAAGCTAATCGCTGAGTGAATATCGGCCTTACATTCACCAGGTGGCCAGAAACATGACTCCAAATTAATGATAATGTTGCTCTGTGTCTGCTGGATGTGTAAATAGGCAACCTTTTGCTAACAAGGTCGCAACATCTACTTTAAAGGTGATAATATGTCAGTGTTGTGTTCACAGATGGTTTCTGCTGCCTCCAAGTGGCCAAAAAATTCAGTCAATGCAGGTTAAAAACTTCCCTATTGAATGATTTTTTTAATCTTCTGCTAAGAGGTGGTGTCTGTTGGTGGAAATTCAAGCGCAATTTTATGCCAAAACAAGTACCAAAATTTCACTGTGCCACATAATCTGCACAACACAACCTCACCTGTGCCATTCAGCCTACCTTGGGAGGAGCTTTTTTCCTTTGGAGCCATAAAATCACCAACAGGCGCAAAGTGAAAAAATGGACACCCAGTACAAATGCAGATGCAGCTGCATTAGCACCACTATCAGCTTTGAGCGAGCATGAAATTAGAGGACCACCATGTATTGTACCCTACCCTTTATTTTCATCAATTGTCCAGTTCCATACTGCATTATAGGGAAAACAGGAGGGAGTTTTTTTTTTTAAACTGCACATATTGAGCTGAGACACACTGAACAAAAGGAGCTGAAGCTGCAGCTTGAGATGTAAAAACAAAGAAAGCTGACAATCTATCACAGTTTTCACTCTTATCCCAGCCTTAACCAGCAACTTGTGATCTCCACTGCTGCTCAGTTGAGCTCAGTTGTTGTCGGCAGTGTTGTTGTTGTTGTGTTTTTTTCTTCAAGCTATCAGGTCAAGTCAAGCTGAGTGAGACTGAATGGTTCACTTCTGCCTGTCACTCACCCAGAACATTACTGTATGTGGGATTGGTGACACTGGCGGAAATGTGGTGGACAGATATTGATGGATAATGGGTGAGTGTAAATCCCCCCAGTTTACTTACAATATGTCATCGACTGATGGAATAGAGAAAATATAGACAACTCTGACATATCGCTCACTCATGTACAAGTTTATGTTGAAACAGACACATCAAAGCAAATCCCCAAATTGTCTCCCCTAAGCCGCGAGAGAGCAGAGGGATGGATCAGCCCACTGAATGTGCTCACAGTATGGCCGCTATTGAAGATGGGAATAAAAAAAAATGGCTAAGTCCTCTTTGAGACAAAAACTATCGAGGATTGTGCCAAACTAGGAATAAGTGCTGAGGAACAACTCCAAACTTTATATCTGTGGGTTACATATTCTTGTGTAACTTAACAAGTTTTTGTAAAATATTCTTTTTTTCTGACAGCACAAGTATGTTTTGCAAGTGTTTTTTTTTTTCATTCTTGAATTCATTCAGTTATCAGCACAGCATTGGTAAAAATCCCGAAGTGTTATACATGCATTATAATGTATAAGGACCATACAGACTTTTTGCATATTAAAGGGCATTGCTAAAATATTGCAGCATACACAGACGAACTTCAGATGTCATAATTCGAGTGGATATATTTATGACAGTTGCTAAGGGATCTGCAGGCATCATCAGTGCAGGGATATTTATTTGATGGTGAAGGCAAATATCTGGACTGTGCCAGGACTTTGTTTATTCGAGTGTTCCAACCAACTATGGCAGCTTCCCTTCCACTGTAAATCTTGCGTCGTCTGCACCACGCCAAGTACTCTCCATCCCAGTTCCCCATTTCTTCCACTGGGACCTGGCATTCCTGTCAGTCATGTGCTATCAGTGAGGCTGCAGGCGCTGCTTATGTCTGCCCAACTATCTCCCCCTTCTTCTCTTTCTTCTCACCCCACCCCTCTCGACAGTTTCTGTGTATCTCCCTCCACCACCTCAGTCCTCAGTGAGCACTCCGCTCTTGACCGTCCATTCAGTCTTCTTTCTAGGTTTCCTGTTCTCAACTTTCTTATCTGAAAGTCTCTTGGGCTGATAGTTCATGCCGTACTTTGGTACTTCTTGCTTGGTTTGTCTTACTTCTAATCTCTAATTGTTTTTTCTCTCTCTCACAGGTGTAAGGAGGGCTACCATGGGCTACGCTGTGACCAGTTTGTACCCAAGACAGATGCTATCTTGTCAGACCCAAGTACGCTCTCTTTTCTATTTTTAATCCTACAGTATTGGTGTATTCATCTGCGACATGAAAACAAATTCATAACAAGTACATGTTACATGCCCTTAAGCGAATCTCTGACTGTACTGTTTCAGTCAACAAGATAAATATAAATCAAGTGAGGTCAACCTTTTATTAACTCTTGCAGCACAGGATTGTGTAATCCTCTGGGCCCTAAGACTGTGTAAAAGAAAACTAGCTTCTGGGGCACCCTGGGAGTCTAGGGACTAAGGCACCAACCAAGACCAAAACATCCCCTGGTTCAAGTCCGACTAGGGACCTTTGTTGCGTGCCACTGGCCATCTCTGTGTCCCCTCACTTCCTCTAAGTTCTCTGCTGTCAACTTATTCATGGAGGCATAAAATACCCCCAAAACACACAAAAAGTTCCAGTAAATAGAAAATGTTGTAGTCATTTGATTATATTTTTATAATCCAAAACTGATTGTTAGAGTTTCTCATTATTAGTGCAGAATATAAAGTACTAACATACTGCCTAAAATTAAAACATTTTATTTTTCCGGCCCCTTGTGCATTGGTGATGTAGAAAGTTTTTTAAAAAATGGATTTCTCTAAGCTAAAATGAGTACCAGATAACATACATAGCTACATTGCCAAAGTATATAGTCTAAGAGGTAATGTTACAATATCTGTGTTACAGTACCTGTGTTCATAAGAACATAGATGTTTTCAGTTGCTGCATTATCTACTTAGGGCTTAATGTTTTCATTTTGTGTCCATTTTGTTCATAACAGGTGGTCATACATTGATGAATGGTGTCATAATGTGGAGATTTTCATTTGAATCTCAATTTGGCAATTATTAGAGCAATAAAACATTATTTAGTTACTAGACACAGTCAAAATGTGTATCATGAGACTGTGTTTCTTTACTGGCCTGCATAGGTACAGTGCTACCATGCAGATATTAGAATTAAAGCCTGCGCATAAAACCTCCTGTATCTTTTATTACAGTCTTTAATCTTGCTTTGCTTTAGTCTAGCTAAAAGGAAGGAAAGTCTTCAGTTTCCTATTTTTCATGAGAAACAATTCCCCTGGAGTCATTGAATCCCCATGACAGCTGTGTAGTGTAGTTAAAAAATAAAGCAAAAGTCAGAGGTACAAGGAGGATGAAATTGGAGGCCCCGAGCCTTTCCCATGAGACTGCAGCTTTACAAATTCACACTGTTTTATGGAGTGACTTGGCTCCTCTGCACCAAGAGTCAGAGAGAAATCTTAACTCCTATTGCCTTCTGTTTGATGCCACCAGGCCCACAGAGAGTCCATTAATGGGGTCACAAGCCAGTGTCAGGAAGTATGTTTCATGCTCCCTCATGGCACCCAGTTGTCGCAGTGGGATTTATTTTATCTTCTATAGGCAGACATCAATTTTCTTGTGTGTCCAGATTGGGAGATTTTTATGTTGTTGTTTGAGATAAGCTGAATCTTATTGTGTTTTGCCCCCAAAAATGAACACCTACGTAAAATAAAAGAGGGTTTGTGTAATCTGCTATATGCATTTTGTATGTTATTTTATGCACCTATCTTCTTTTTTTAAGACTCTGCAGTAAAATATTCTCTACATACATTTGTTATTATTTACAAATTTAAAAACAATATTTCCTGCAGTGCATGAGTTTAATGAAAGCACTTTAACAAAGTCATTCTTGGGGGAAAAGATCACTCTAAAAGCCTCTCTTCAAAATATAGCAGAGTTGAAGCAAAAACTTAAAAAGCATGGATTTTGTCAGTACATGCATCTTTCAGATGACTAAAATCTTGCTTTTCAGGGGCATGCTTCTTTTACAGTGGCTAAAGGTAAGCCTATGAAGCAGTTTGATCAGCATGTGGGAAAACACAGGGATCTCCCAGACAACAGCATTAACTCCAAAGCTACAAAGCTATATTTGCACTGTTGCTACTTTTGCTCTGGCTCATGTGTTATTATATGCTCATTATTATATTATAACCTATATATATAAAAGAAAGTATAACAATTCAAAATGTGGATGTATTTAGAGGCCAAAATAGTTGGGGGAAATAAAAATACATACAAATAAATATATGGAATAACATTTCCACATGTCACAGTTATTACTAAATATACACATGGACCCAATATTCCAGTACTATTTTGAGAGAGAGAAGACATGCTGGAGGTGGAAAACTTGCTTGGTTGCTACAGGAAGAAGGTGGCTGAGTGTTGGTATGTCACACATACTATATGCAATACACCTCCCATCACAGATGTTAAATTAGGCTCCATAGTGAAATCTTGTGGCCCAGAATCATCCCGATCCACACTACATATACATATATATATAGATACAGCCTGCAAATAAACAATATGATATGATCTAAAGTGCAGACTTTCCAATATTTTTCATTATGGTTATATAAGCTTTTGCTTTCATCTGGCTGAAGGATTTGGGGGACTTGAAGGCCAAACACCAGTCTTGTGTACATGTCCGCTTTTCACTTTTGTTGTGTTGAAAGTTCATATTGTTCTTTCTTTTGTCATGTTTTCTTCATTGAGTTCTGTTGTATTGCCTTCTTTTTTTGCAATACAACTGTGCTGTAGTTAGGGTTAGGGTTAGTGTGTTCCTGGACCGCTGTGAAAGCGTGTCTAAATCTCATTCATATTATAGTATATAAGTATTTATAAGAATAAGCTGGTACATAAAGTAGATGGATGGATGAGCAAATGTCATAGAAATATGTAATATCCATCAAATACCTACCAAAAAAGCTCAGGAAAGCTTTGTCAAAACAATCTTCAGTAGTAATTTTGTGCCATGAACTCATCCCCAACCTCTTTTATCAGAAAAAAAGAAGTTATTGACAGCTGTAATACAAAGCTGTATACAAATTGTTTTGCATCGCCACTCCACGCATACACCTGTTCAGAAAACTGTGTTTTGGCTGCAATCGTTCAACCACCATAACAGATAAGTGTACCCAGAAGATTTGAGAGAGGAATGAAGTCTATTTTGATCTCTGTTGATACAGAGTAATCTAAAATTTACCCAGATTACCAAGGGTTTTGAGGATTATCCTGCTTTCAAAAGCCAAATCATGTAATAACATACACACATACATGCACACACTAACAACAACTACAAGTGGGACGAGCTCCAGTGAAATTCACTTCATTGTGTGTCTGTGTGTGTGTATAAGTGAGTTTGTTTTTTGCGTGTTTGCATGCAGAGTTTAATTCTACGTCTTTGTTCTTCGCCGCGGCAGCATTAGACACATATCACAGAAAAAGAAAAGTTTTGTCTGCCATGCACCCTTTTCTCTTTTCAGCTTTTTTATTTATTTATTTTTTTAACTGAAATCGATCTCTGTGCACCTTACAGTAACAAATCATCCATCGCCTCTCATCCTTTGTCTTGGTATTGACTGGCCACAAAGCAGCCACTCAAAAGTGCAGTCCGCACTGGCTTGCGCACAGTGCCACTGCATCATATACACAGTAGAAAGAGAAGCGGAGACTGTCGCGTCACATCTCAAAAGCCCAGGGACAAAAGGAAAAAGAGGCTCCCTGCCAGGTACTCCAGCTATACTGCTGTGAACTCAGCTTTGGAAATGACGTGGGGAGAAGGTGCTGGGTTCTTACGTATTGGTGCACAGTGGGGAAGCGGTGGGGTCTTTAATTGGAGGCATGGGAGTGTAGGACAGCTGCAATTTAGTATCTACCTGGTAAAAACGGAATAAGTATCTCCCTTAAGTATGAGAGAGTTTAGGGCGTGCTGCTAATGGTGTTCAGTTGGGCCAGTGCACCTTTGAGACTACAGAGATGATGTTTGGTGAAAGATTGAAGTGGAGGAAGAGGGAGGTCAGCCAGCTTTTGGTTTTATCCAGCTGATTTACAAAGAGGAAGAAGGCAAGCCTCTAATTTGAACTATTTATCTCTGGTAGATATTAGGCCTGGTTTAAGTAGCTACACAGGATACTGGGTTTAATAACACACACACACACACGGGCACATTGGCTCCCCAGTTCCCTGCTCATCCAAGTGAAGGAGGGGATTAAGGATTTGATTCACTGCTGCCATTGTCTCTCCCACCTGCCAGATTTCTGCCTCTTAATCGGGCCAAGAGCATCTGACATGATGCACAGGTATTCTCCAAGCTTGCTCAAGGCTCCCACAAGACACCATAAGTGATTCCCAGGGGTGCTTTGACTTGCCAGTGCGAAGGATTGGGAGCCTGCACGTATTATGATTGGTGAATGTCTCCAGACACGGCAATTGCAGTGGAAGGGATGTGTATCAATGTTGTAATGACATCATCTGCACAGGCTGTGACAGTTGGGGCGATTTAGAGTGGAAAAGTGTTGGCTATTGCCATGGGCAATCACGGGGGAAAGGCTTGAACGGATAATACAGATAAGGCAACATCAGTAAGATACTGCATTCTCTTCTTTGGCCTTGCCAAGTGATTGTGCCACAGCTACAGTAAACACCTAGTAACAAGAGTGTCGACCATATCTTAATCATGCAGTTGTGTCTCACGGCAATGCTAATTCCTCATGGCAAACTGCATAATGTCCGCCGGCCAGAATTGATTGGCTCTTAACTGTTTTTATCATTAGTTTGTGAGTTGCTATGAGACTGACGATGAATCAGTAGGATCGTGCAATAAATGCTGACATTTGTTAAATAATCCCCGAGGCTGCAGGAGATAAATCTGGAAATGATGAACTTACATTGTGTTCAGTAAAAACACGATGACACCTACTTCCCTATTTCAATACAAACATAAATTCATTTGTTAATTGGTTGATTTAATTTAGGGATTTATCAGGCTTTTTCCTCAGTTCTCTCTTGTTATTATTGCAATCATGAAAATCCCCCTGCCTCATTAAGAATCTGCCAGGCAGTCATAGCGAAAATGACAAACCTGGCTTTATATTTAAGTTATTGCGGGTCTAAATGCTCTCGGAAACTTTCCCTAAATGTCATAAGTTTGCTAACTGTATTTCAAATATGGTCATTCACATTAAAAAGACCTATTTCCTCAAATCACATCCCTTAATAGAGTGAGATAACCTCGCGCAATTATTATGATCCATTCATCCAAATGTTCATTTGTCTTTTGCCTATCTGAATCCCACTCCAGTTCTCTGGGGTGTTTTCATTTTTCCTCAAACATATAAAGCCACAGCACTGACAGATTTTCCCATGGTACAATCAAAATGCGTCCAGGAACAGATGTTTTTTTTCCCTCTGTTAGCCACTGTTTTTTTGTTTTGTTTTTTTGTTTTTTTGAGAGTGCCCACCACATAATCTGTCAGGAGCTTGGCAAGCCACATTCTATTTAAAACTCAGACCACCTCTGTCAGAAAAGCAATTACTAGTGAGGGTTTCATTTTAATTTAAATGAGATTACATTACAGTGACATGAAAAAGGGGCACTGTCAGGATGGAAAGAACACGAGTGCTCCTTTTTATCAGTTTCCCCAGCACTGGGATTGGGGGGAAAGACTTAACTGCACGAAGAAAGACTGTGTGTGTGTGTTAGAGAGAGGGTGTATGTCAAAGTGTGTGTGTGTGTGTGTGTGTGTGTGTGTGTGTGTGTGTATGTGACAAAGACATACAGACAGACAGCATACAGTATGCCTATGGGTGCGCATGCATGTGAGTAGTGTGGCACATCTTAAAGCGACCTTGTGAGTATTGAAAAGCTATGCTTGGAGACAGAGGAGGACAATTACTGCAATGCCTCAGGCTCAAATCAATATAAAAGGCCTGTGCAAAGCAACGTCAGTGACATAAAGCTATATGATATGTCATTTTCATTTTATTTTCACGATCCTCCCTCTAATCCTCTTAGAACCCATATCTTTGTTGATTTCTTTCTTCATTCAAAGCCACTGCAGGCTGTGTGAATTCAGATTGTATCACCGAAAAGCATACCAAGCATCTAGGGCTGGCTGGCTCATTACCTGGTGCACAAGGGAGAGCCATGTCAGAGAGAGCCGTCAAACCAACTTTTTGGAGCGTGTGTGTCTCCCTAAGGTGAATTCTGAGTAAGATAGAGGCACATCATGTTGTAACTGTTTTCTCCTCTCTCTCTCTCTCTGTTTACCCCCCCCCCCCATGCTACCCGGCCTTGAATGGAACAGCGGATGAGCTTGGGATCGAGTTCATGGGTAAGACAACTTTTCATTGACTGTGTTCAATCTCTCATGCGCCTTACATCTCTGAAATACCACATGCAAAACACACAATCCAGCACAACAAGGCCACTCACCTTGGAAAATTAATGTGGGCCAGTCGCCATGGAAACACCGCGGTGGTGAATTAGGTGTATTCCGTCTGCATGAAGAACAGAACTGTTAGAGAGGAGTGATGTAATGAGGAGAGAGCAATAAGGACAGACCGCAGCAGTTCATGTGTGAATGTGTGTCTACTCGCCTGTCACATGTGTGTGTATAGTCAGTGTAGCAGCAGTTTCTGAAACTGTTAAATTATATGTGGTGTGAAAAAATATTTGCCTGTGTTTTGAGTTACTTTGCAAAGAATTTATCTAAAAGCCTGTACAAATACAAAAAGTCTACCAATGGAATAAGAGGCAATGAAAATACAATTTAAACTCTTTGGAATTCCATTGATATTACTTTACCTTATATTACCTTCCAGGTGGTTAACAAATCTTTAAAAACCAAATTATCTAGCCCTCTGTCTTTATTAATGACACACTGTTCTTTATCCATAGGGAATATGCAGTCTTACCCCCCACACACACACACACACACACACGCAGACTCTGCCACACATGTACTGTTTTTCATTTTCTCTTTGCCGTCTATTCCTCGCTCTCTTGCATCCTTTTGTGCATACATAAAAACCAACATTGCTTGCTGTGAAGTTTTCCATTAACATGGCTTCATACACCCCCGTCACGTCACACGCTTGCTCCGGGAAATAGACGGAAGAGGAAGACGCTCTGAAAGAGAGAAGCCCTCCCTGCACACAACATTCCTCAGTTCAGTGATTTTAATCTGGGGACTAAATTAGTTCAGAATGCTACTGCAGGTGGGCGGATGCATTAGAGGAAATGAGAACAGGAGTGATCGATTGATATCTGGACAGATGACAGACAGATGCACAGATAGTTTTTTTGGGGGCTCTGAGGTAAGCACTGTGCATCCTCACTTGCTTATTCATTGTGTTCCATTATGACTTCCTCTTCTGCTTTAGCAATGAATCCTTTGAGAGTTGTTATATAAGTGCGATATGTGACAGTCTGAGTCTGAGACAGTCAGTCAGAATACAGCAAAGCTCTGTTTGAAGTGGGATTGAGTGCTCTTAATACGATCTTGTCTTTTGATTTTATTTTTTTTTTTGCATTCTTTAGCCCAGCAGCTGGAGCTCTGTGTGTCTCACTAGTTTGCCCTGATGTATTTCAGGCTGAATACCCCATTTTGTCATGGATACTTTAGCATAGTCTTCATTATAGCACTAGTCATGTGGAGAGTGGTTGCTATGGCATAGCTGGCCATATGGGATTGTGTTGTCCTTGTGTCAATATGAGATGGCTTAGCTAGAATAGCTGAGGCTGTTCACTTTGTTCCGTTTCCCAACATGCTCTTGCATCTAATTTCAAGAATGCCTTGTAGGCATCGGGCATGAAAGGCCTGTAATGGTTTTATGTACAGACTGCATGTTGGTTTTTCCTTGCAGCCATTCAGCAGAGCTTTGTAGACAGCTGTTTTTATGTTCAGATTTTAGAAAAGCCTGTTTCATCTATCCAAAAAAATGGCAGAGGCTTGTCTCAGGTGGTGCTCCGCATGAGCACTGATGATGTGGCGGCAGGGAAAGATATTTCCCATATATTTCAAAGATGCAACCGTCGGAGAGGTCATTTCACTGATGGCAGAGGCTGGAAGGTTTACAGGGGCACAGATATACAAGTGACACATTATTTATAAACAAAGAACAGAAGCAACTTCTGTGGCTCATTTGTAAAGTGCAGCTTGAAGATGTCCACTGCTGTGTCCCTGACAAATTACAGGGTTGGTCTAAAATCTGCAAGTCAAGAACTTGTTGAGAGCTCCACCACTCAGAAGTGTTATAATACGAATACAAATATGTGATTATTATGCATAATAGAGCCTGCCAGATATATCTCAGGGCTGATATTATCGGCCATATTGGCGTATTATAGTTATATATATGTATATACTGTATATCACCATTTCTTATATGCTGGCAGATATACATAAAGACATTTCAGTACACGAAATTGAAGCAGAAAATGTTTATAAGCTGCATTCGTGTGTATACTATTTTACCTTAATTTCTCCCAATTCAAGTTAAATTATGGTTGTTGCTTCAGTTGATATTTATAGATATTACTTATGATTTAATTTCCTGTAAGGTTTACTGTATGAAATTAACTCATATCTTGTATTATATTATAACGTTATTTTCATCTTTGCTAACAGAGTTTATTTTTATGCTGGAAAAAACACACTGTCCCAAACATATCTTTAACACAACTCTTTTATAACCATATCCAGTGGATCCTAGACAAAATGTTCATCTATGTGCATATATTGAGATTTTTTTTTTATCATCCTCAAACACCAATATTGGTGTCAAATCAGAAGTCCAGTACCAGTCAGGCTACAATGCACAATATCAGCCTAAACTAGTTAGTCACATGCTAAATTGCTCTTTTTCAAGATGAAAACATGCCAGCAAAAACAACTTTAAAATGCCAACCCATTATTTATCACATTAATGCAAAACCAAAATCTAACCAAAATCATCCATATAGCAATTCATCAGTTTGCCAGTATTAAATATGCATTAGTGTGTCACAGCTGGCCACCCCCGCAGCATTTTCCTTGTACTGACTATTTTAATTCAAACTCATCCTGCCTCCTTTTCACTGGAGCTGAGTGGGCAGTTTGGACTCTGATGTATATATATATGCACTGTATATATCCACATATTGTAACTCCAGGATGTGTTCAGATGTTATTTTTATCTTTTGCCAGAAGCATTCTAATATTAAAAAGGTTTCCCACCGGTTTGAACTCAGTTACGCTATACTATCCCTTAAATGTGTTGATGCAGCACTGATGAAATGCAGAGGAAGAAAATGAAAAAAAGAAAATGGTGCAAACAGACTGCTTGGTTGCACTCCAGTGTAAGCTTTGAACACAGGAAGCTCCCCAACAGTCACTGTGCCCTTAAAACAAGAGTTGGAGGAAGTTGATAAACCTGGGTAGACAAGCACGGATGAAGACGACCTCCCAGGAGAGTTCTCTGTTGACAGCATCAAAAGCCACAAAGACAAGCCCTCAAAGGTCATGAACAGGTTGTGGCGATGTTTTCTTCACTTTACCCTGCAGTTGTCAAGGTGTTGAGATCAGACACGGGGGGATTTATTGTTCTTGAGTGATTGAGTAATGTCACAGGAGGTTGTGTTCAAGGTCATGAACGACAGTGGGACAGAGATGTCTCTCCAACTCTCCACAGTGGATGTCAGTGGATTGGTTGCTTACCAAGTTGCAGGTTTTAGATTTAGATCATTTTTGACCACTAGATTTGTTGTGATTTTGATAAGCCCGGGCACGCACACTGCCTTTAGCCTCGCTCCGTGCGGTATGGCAAGTAGTGCAGCTCCACAATCCAGCTGCTCGGTCACACAGACAGATATTTGCTGGGATCAACTGCTACTTGTCCCAGCTGCTTGTGACCTTAAGCCTCTGTTGCTGATGTGCAGGGGTCTGACAAGAAGCTCCGGGAGCATTCATTTGCTGCTAATTCCCTGTCGCCATCAGTCTCCGAATGCTGACACACATACAGTACGTGCACGCACACACTCGGCGCGGCCCCTGCTGTGCAGACAATCCATCGGTGTTGCCTGCTGGGTTTGTCTGAACGAAATGATTATCACACTTCAGTTAGCACATGTCACTGAGCCCTGCCTATGTCTGCCATGTCCCTATCCCATGCTCAAACACTGACATTTACTGACAGCAGCATTGGTCGCTTTATGCTAATTCAGATTGTGGGTGGATGTCTGTGTGTGGCTCTGTGTGTGTGTACGTCCATCCACCGCTTGTGTCCGTTCGGTATGTTAATTCATGATAAATGTCTTCCGCCCTGCTCAATCACAGTCACAGCCCCATATCCTTTGTGTCACAGTAGAAATTCAATGGCCTTAACTGTATTCTCTCCTCTGCAGAGAGTGGTGACACCTACCAGAGGCAGGTGCTGTCCATCTTCAGCATTGCCTCAGGGATCTGTCTTCTTGGAGTGGCATGTATGGCTCTCTACCGCCGCAACAAGTGAGTGATGCCAGCCAGCACCACATTAGTAGAGTAAGCCCCCGGCTGTGCAGAAAGAGCACTTTACTATCATGGCATGGAGCCCAATGAAATTCTAAGTGTGAGTCAGCTAGAGGATGTTTTAGCAGGGGTATCAAATCTAAATTGTGTAGCATGCATTTGGGACAGATACTCATGTAAGTTTTATTTGTAAAGTGGTTTTAGCGAGGTGTGTCACAAAATTCTTCAGACAAAACAAAGTACACAAATAAGGCAAGGGCTAGAGTAAGTTCAAAAACATTAACCCCTAAGCATGTGTGTGTGTGTGTGTGTGTGTGTGTGTGTGTGTGTGTGTGTGTGTGTGTGTGTGTGTATGCGACTGGATAAGAGGGCACCAGGCAGCACAAAAGCAGCCCGTCAAAGTCAATTACTCGCTGCAGGGAAGAAGAAAGAAAAGGAATGTTATGTAGACAAAGAAATGTAATGGCAGAGTGTAAAGGGGGAGTTAATGGAGGTTGTGTTGATTAAATTGGTCTTGATAAATAAAAATAGGTTTTACTTTCAGTACTGTAGCACTCTAAGTAGTGCAGTGCCTATCGGTCAGCGTGAGCAGAGAGTCCTGGCTCAACGGTAGAATGAATGTACCGGAAATTATCCAAACCCAGAGTTAAATTGAATCTCTTTTCCCCAAATGCTGTTTGACAGTGCAGCTTAGATAGATAGCTTCTCCTGCTAATACTTAAGTTTATTCTGCTCTTCAGTGAAGACCTAAAATTTCATCTGTATCAGTACTTCACAAGGAAGATTAACCAGTCGCAGAGTTGCATTCTCAATAGTGTTTGCAGAATATACAGAGGAGTAAGAGATAAGAGAGTTACTTATACATGTTTAAAGACCCACAGAAATGGAAAATCAAAGCCCAGTTAATTATATGTGGTTATAAAATGTAGTAATCAGGCAGGATATGGTAGTGGGACAACATTTCACAGCAGTGCTGATGCTTGCCAAATACCCACCATCAGTTGCTGCTTATCATGGATTGGACTGTGAAATTACTTTATTAAGTAATAAGTGCTGTACCATATTGTACTGTATGATTTAGTTAGCGTATATAATATATGGGCACGCTTTAATTAAAACAAACACAGCCAGTGAATGTATATTTTAGTGCTTTCACTTCACACTGTTCTTTTAAGTCGTTAGTAATTTGGTTAATTCTTTCTCTGAGAGTGGGTCCCAGCACCAGGTGTCAGTCCCTCCAAACCATCAGTTAGTTCAGTTCGTTGTTCTTTTCAACCAGTTTAGTCATTTGCTTCCTAAATTTGAACATCTTGTCCTGTTCTCAGGAAACATTTAACAGGCCTCAGCTGCAGAGAGGGTTTAGCAACCTAGTATTTAAGAATGAACATTTAATGGCAAATTAACATTTAATTCAAAAGTCTTAAGCATCAATTAATTTTTAATCCAATGAAAGTTTAATCCAAAATGAAGGAACAGTCTCATGTTTTATATTTAGCATAGTTAAAAGATGCCATTTTACTTTTCTTTCTCACATTTTGTTTGAGCTTTTTTGCGGTAAAGATTGGAACAGATTGGAAGCAATTATGGTGCATAGATGTAGGTGTGTATATAAGCTTTTTATGAAGCAAGAAAACTGGAAAGTCAGCGCCTAACCTGCACCATCAACATGACATGTTCACTTCACAGCCTTTGATTATACACATTATCTATACGTGAAAATGTTACCAACCAGAAATGTTCCTTATAGTCTTCAAACTCTGGTGTCTCTGGAGGTATTTCTTTTCCCAGAATATTATCACAAAGGCATGTAATGGACATTTCATGCTACATTGCCTTGATTAAATTTTCACTTGTGCAAGACATCTTCTCTCCTAATGCTATTTTTGTAGCCAGCTTGAACGTTTTTCACCTCCATCAAACCTTCAGTTACAGCTCTGGGGGGGAAAAAATTCCCACATGTGAGTTGCAAATTGACTGGTGCTCATTTTGTCACTTTGACCTTTCAAGGCGCTCACATTTACAACGTTAGACAAATGTTGTCAGATCTCGTTGTTTCGCCATAAGACAAATCAAAAGTCCTTAACTGTCAATTTTCTTTTATTGTGGAGTAATAAAAAATGTATATTCATTCATTGTCACATTTCCAATGTACACGCCTGTCCACGATGAATAGTTGCAAAGTAACAGAATGTGACGGTTTACTGGCAGGACTTATCTCAAGGCTTATGTCCTATATACAGTATATGTGATGTATGTGCCTGTTTTCACACACATACAGTAAAGTGTGTGTCAGGAATAAAGGGTAACAGGTCAATAAATATGATCACCTACCTTGCTGTTACATGTGTGTATAAAGACATGGCCAAGTGGGTGGTAGAAATCAATGACTGGACTAAAAACTGTTTTTCAGAGTGTGTTATCATTAGACAGAAGGCAGGAAATACCCTGACCACAGCAAATAGCAAATAGACACTTAATAGTGAAATATACCACCATCTTTCCTTTTCCTGCCTGTTTCCATCTCAGTGTCAGCAACCCGTCTCTTGTCTGGATTACCTCATTTCAGTCACAATATTGCAAACGCGCTCTTTCTCTCTGCACCCGCTTTCCTCCACAGAAGACACAGGGAGAAACTCCAGGCTCATTTCTCTGATAGCCGCAGCCTGAGGGACTGCAGCGTCAACGCCTCTGGCCTCATGTCCAAATCTACTCCCAGGCTTCAATACAGCCTTCAACCCCAAAAGGTAAGCCTTTAGCTACTATTGATTTATTTCTACTCATATCTTTGTCATCACTATCATCAGTTTCATCATAATATATGTAGCACTTCTCTAAAAAACAGAGTTTAGAGTGCTTGACAGGATGATGTATGATGTGTGTCTTAATAATCTCTCTACTGGCTGAAGCTTTTTGTTCACCCTCACATCTGACATGGGCTGAGAGACAGTGGGGAATTATACTTTAAAATAAATGCATCATGTGTTATACGGGAAAAATCTGCTTGTCGTGTTCACAATGACAGACTCCTGTGACAAACTGCAGATTGGAAATTCTAATCTTTGGCGTGTCACGGATCCTGAATTCACCATGCAAGCGCAGCAACAATACTGCATAGCAGACGAATAACGTTAAATGGCACTTTGCTGGTGGTATTCTACAGAGAATGCCAAAACTGTATTTTGCAGGTGCGTTCACTTGCTGTATTGAAGCAGGAGAAGTTTGTGAAATGGAACCATCAACCAGCTCAGACATGAAAAAGAAAAACAAAGTTATGTCATTAAACTATTGATTCATGAAGAAACACAACACCGAGACATTTTGGAGAGAAACGGTATGAGCCAAAGGAGAGAAAATTCTCATTTGGGCAGCTATTTCTCACAAAAAGAAAAAAAATCACTAAAATAAACTCCTTTTTAAGTAAAAAGAACTGGCAGGGTGGAGACATAAAAGACAAAGTAGCTTAAAATAAATTACAAGCCACCACGGCATGCAGTGGCGGTGCGGAAGAGAGAACTGACCTGGACATTCACAGCAGAGCAGGTGGAGGATGTAGATGGCACTGATACAGCTGATGTCTCCACAGTATCCCAAGGTAATTGCAGCCTAATGCACACTTGTAAAGGTCTCGTCAAAAGAGTGCAACCGCCATAACGCATTAGCACTTTCCTGAAAGCAGCCTCTTTGTATGGTGTTAGAAAAGTGGTCACATGTTTGTCTATTATTTGCTCCTGCACACTTTTTCTTTTTCATAAGATGTTATTTTATTGATTTTGATTTTGATTTTGATTACTTTTCTATCGTATGTACATGTGCTAATGTGCACCTGCTCTTCATAGACGTGGAAGCCTCTAGGTGTTACACGAATGCTTTGCTGATTGCAAACAAGAGGGTGGTACGCCTGTTTGATAACCAGCACGTTTGTTTTAGACACACTTGTATTTGTTGTTGCCTGAAATTCCTCATTCAGGTTCAGCCTTGCTCTGTCATTTCTGTGTTAGTACTTTGCCAAATGTTGCCTGTACTGAGGCTCTTTAATAATGTAACAGTGTCTAGTGTCACACACTGAAACAAACACCCCTCAAGCTAGCCCCACCCACGGAGCTGCAGTTAGCACAATCTGAAAGCTTTTTGAGGGTGTCATTGGAAATTATGGCTTTGAGCGGCTGACAGCCAAGAAGTGGTACAACATTTGATGTAAATGTTGAAGCTGTTAAGCAGCTGTGTTTAAGTCAAATAAAAAATGGATTTCAAATAAGCCAGAACACATGACACATGACACACGGCACAAAGACCTTATAAATGTAATAAGTCCACAAAGTTCGACTGACACCAAACCATTCTCAGCACATTGGAGCCCAGTTGAATGTACTTCAGTAAGATGCAGGCCTATTGTTCCATAGCATAATAGCAGGCAGGCTATTATATTAACACCATGACTGTGAGAACGTGGTGACAGGAATGTGCGAGGGCTCAGTATGTAGTGAAGCCCTGTATCCAGCCACAAAATGCTTTCAGAGCTGGACACGGGGAGGAAGCCAGGAGGAAGGCAAAGACAAAAATAAAAGACTAATAACACAACAACACAGGAACACAAGCTATAATAGAACAGTGGGAAGGAGGCTTAAGGTGGGATGTGAAAGATCACTGGCTGTAAGCACCCAGGAGGGGGCATGAGCTGAACAGATCGAGGAAAGATTAACAAGTGAAAGCTATTTTTCCACAGATTTGACACAGCGACCCCAGACCACTGCTTCTCTCCCACCCACTCCCTCAGCTTGCAACCTTTCAGGGAGAGGACATGTGCTGTGGGTGGTGCAGCCACACACACATTCTCTGGGCTTTCTTTAAAGGATGAGCCTGACAAAATGGAAATACTCAACAAGGAAGAACAGAGCAGAGTGTTCAAAACATTTGGTGTATGCATGCGTAACTACTCGGCATCAGAACACAGTGGTTTCTACTGTGCGTGTTTGAGGCAGTAAGGTGGAGGATGAACCCAGTGAGCTGGAAACAAAAGGCTGGATCTGTCGAGGCAGGTGCAGAGGGGAGGATGAAACTCAACTCTGTTTTGGTCAGTGGCTTCCATACCATCTCTGTGATCAACTGATGCACCACTCCAGTGTCTTTAACCTCCCCAAAAACATGTCAACTCGCTGAACTCTGTGTGCTGAGTAGCAATGCAAAAACCTGTGCAGTATATGCTGACATCATTGTTACACAACGATTTCTGCAGCAATGCTCCAAGTCTGAGCCAACTAAGACGTTACTAAACCCTCGGCACCTTTTTGAAATAGGCACCTGGGCACCTGCACTGCCTCTATACCATATGCACTTTACAGCCCTGAACTATTTAATCTGACTTCTCTGTGCACCTGCCCCGGCACATGCAACATTTGTACATATTTCTGTGTGTCTCTTCCATCAATCCATAATTTTTAGGTTGAATAGCCATGTGAATTGCACTTAACTGTAAATACACAGATGTATAAACAGTTATATATATGTCATATATGATAGTATGATTCGTTTCAAGGCGCTTTTAAGAGAAAGGAAACCAAAAGAGAAAAGGAAATGTAATTGCATAGTCAAACACCTCCCACCTCCTCTGAGAGTTGAATCAACACCTCTGTGGCAATAGAATTGTGTCTCAAATAAAAAGAGATAGGGTACGCACCCATGAGACACACTGCACTGAAACAGACATGCACCAACATGAAGGAATAGGGGCACACAGACTAGGAAGACAAGACAGAAAAACTCAATTCCCATCCGCCAGAGGCTGGAGTGGTGGCAACTAACTAGTCTAGCCCAACTCTAGGAAGAGGCTGAGTCACCCTCAGGAATGATGCAAAGCTACGGGTGAGCATACTGTATGAATACTTCATGGGGTTAGAGAATGGTAAGGGCCACAGAACAGAGCCCTTGTGTTCCAAAATCCACCGAAATATGACCTGAGAATATTCTAATAAAAGCTCTGGTGTGCCACAAGGCTGTGTTCTGTTACACCAAAGTCAATTTGACAATTCTCTGAGGTCATATGTTCTCAAAGACACGGCGTCTTATTTCTACAAGACAAGACTCACACCAAGAAAGCAGATGTACAAAATGTACCAGCAGCAGTAGCTAAGCAGAGGATCATTAATGCTTTTTTTTTTTTTTTAATTCAAATTCAGAGGTTTAAATAAACAGGCAGTGGACAGGTAATCAGTGAATTGGCGTCCTGCTCTGTTTCTGAGTACTTTCAAATTAAGAGAAAGATGTCTAACAACCTGAAGTCTGTGTGCTTGAAAGTATGTCTTTTGAAGTTGTGTTTTCTTAATCATAGCTTAAAAAAAAAAAAAAAATAGAAGGCACAATGCCACCAGAGAATTGACCATTGGCCAGTATGAACAGAAAATGGAGGACGAATATTAGCCACTTGTTCAGCAAGTGTTGTGACAGCAGTGGGGATGATATGAAAGCTTCTGTAGGTATCTCCGTGATTAATAAAAGGACAGGCCAGTGCAGCTTGAAAATGAATAATGTTGTCAACGGTTACAAACTCAGTGCTAATGTGCATGCCAGTGCGTAATTCTAAAACAACTGATTAACATTTTGATATCAGGTAGAGCCAAAATTGTGTATGCTATCCGTTGTGGGCACGTCTTGGCTCAGAGTGTTGACACAGTTTGAGCAGTTTAAACTACACGTGGTGGTGGTTTGTGCTGCTGCCGGCTCAAGGAGTGTCTTTCATGAAGAATAGTCAAATATCCCATTATGCACAGTTCAGGACCTGTGATTTGATGGTAATCCAAGGAGGATTAATGCTGCTCTGAATGCATAGGTTTTCCTTTCTCCTTGTTATGTAGTTGATAGTCAACATGTTGATAGATTTTTCTGTTATTCTGGCAGGCTCCTGTATTTTCCCTTTATCGCCCCTTGAAATAAATCCACATTGCGTTGTGTTTATCCAAGGCTTTCACAAGTGGCATAAAACAAGGTAAAAGTGAGATAGGAGGGAACAAGTGAAATGGGTTACGCCATGCAGGTCTGCCATTGTCTGCCACAAGCTATTTATTTTATCCCCTGACATAGATATCATCCTCCAGGAAAGTTTGCCACGGCAATTGTTCCAGAAAGTGAGGCGTTTTGCACCCGCGGGGTATATGACAGGGTGGCCAAAATGATCCTATTTTCTTGCACAACTAGTGAACAGCAGTAACAGCTCCCTGTGGGAGTCAGGGGTGTAAGGGAGAAAAAGAAGCTTATCAGGCATAAGAACCCTGATCCAGCTCTAAGTCACATGCAATTGCTTTAATGATGTACAATCAGACAGATAGAGAGGGCAGAGCAGGAAATACTGTAACTGGAATAACAGAATTATCTCATGACTTACTGTTTCACAGGGGAGTTCTTGGGGCATTCATGGCCGCTGTGGCAGAGCTCTGTCTGGGGCCTGTTGTAAGATAATGGTGTTAATTTTGATAAGAATAAAGGGAAAGAATTGAAGGGGGGGACTTCTTTAGGAAACCATTAATGTAATCTTGTGTGGGATTAATTCTTTAGTGCAGTGGGAGCGCTGTGAGGGCCATGGTGGAGTTTATTCACAAAGCGTCCCCTCCTAATCTGCAGTTTAAAATGTAAAGTGTAATTAAAGACACTCTGCCTGACTAAGGGGGGATACATCAGTGAGAGAACATCCTCAACCTGTCTGGGGACTTTAACCTGAGTGGGGACTTGCTGCTAAGCCACATACAGTATCCCCAGCATTATCTATTATACCCTCAGCTTATTTCCTGTGCTGACTTACATAATCGCTTACACCTGAAGGTCTTGTTTTTGATCTTGATCATTATAACAAATGAATCCAAGCTAAACTACAATAAAGAAACTACATTTCTGGGTATTTTGCACAGCATGAGGATGCATTCTGAAGCCACATGTTTTACAGCTTACTGTATGTGCTGCTCTTCTTCGTTTTTTCCAGAGCTGCAGTTCTCATGGATCGTGTGTTAAGGGGAGCAGCGTGGCACCGGGCACATCAACAGCAGCCCCACCCATTCTCAGCAGAGCGCTGTCTAAAGGGAAACGCTTCAGGTAAAAATGTGACATCCTCTTATTTGCAGCCCTGTTACATATCTTTCACTATGTCAAGAGGCAGCCAAGTGAGAAATGTAATCATCCTGCAATATGGTGGAATACATAGACCTCAAAATAATAAACAGATCATTTGTAAAATTGTTAGAAAGATTTATGGTGATTATAAGCGGGGACAACTATGTTAATCATTGCAAACACCATAAGCTTTGCCTGTGTGCACATTTTCTAGGAGGATTATTGGTTTACCTAGCTTAATAAAAGGACAATTAGAGTCTCTCAAAATAGTTGGAAAAGTAGATATCTTTATTTGCATGGCATGTCCAGTAAATTGTGCAAAATGATTACATGTTTACTCTGAAATGACTACTTGCACACTGATAGGGAAGAGCATTTAGGGAAGAGGAGGCGTCCTGTGAGGAGAAGTGAATTTTAATGTGTGGAGTTAAACATTGATTCAACAAAATTCCTTCCATGCCATCGTTCAGATGACAGAAGATTCAGCTAAATAACAACATTTTTGCCACAAGGGATCTTAGAAGCGGTTGTACTTGTGATCATAGTATCAAATATCCTCAGAAGAACGCAGGGATGTGGTTATAGAGCATGCTACAATGGCCCTATCAGGGATGTTTACAGAAAAGCTTGATTTGCTTTGATGCTATGGGTGCAGGCGCACTCTGACAACTAATGACATTCAGCCACATAACGTGCAAGAACTCATTTCACAAAGGTTTATTTCCCTTAGCACCTATTACACTCGTTGTTGGCAAATCGCTAAAAATGTTTGATTGCTGGTAAATGTCTAGCTTTCACTTGAGCAGCATTGAAAGCAACTCTGGATAAGCACGTTGTAACTGTACTGTATAATGGGATTCTAAAGAGAACACCGTGCATAAGGCTGCACACAGTTATTAAAAGTCTCATTACGTTGTTGTGCGCATTAGACAAGCTCTCATTGTTATGTAGCGAGGACATACAGTACAGGATGTACAGTGATTAGAGGCAGCTATGTTTGCGGAGATAATGGGGAACCCAGGTTGTGTGTATACAGCCAGAGGGAGTTTTTAGATGTCTGGTTGACTATGATGACAACTCTAGTGAAAACCCCGCTGAGGCAGCACTTGCTCTATGTTTTAATGGACCAGTGCTGTGTCACAGAGGAAAGTTTTTCCAAAAGGTTGTCATGTGTGGCTTCGGGGACGGTGCCAACTCGTCCTGGCTTTTTATTCCCCACGGTGTCATGCAGGTGCTTCATGGTGGGCAGCTGACAGTCAATCATCTGTTCAGCTTGTTCTCAGAGTAGGAGGAGGCAGGGGGAAAACTAGACTGTGATGGATGATGTTGAGAAGCTTTCAGCTATTGACCTGAGAAACTGGACCACATTGTGAGCTATCAGGAGAAATGCCCCATAAAAGCATGTCAATAAGGCCCATCAGTATTGCTGCAAAAGGTTACCTGTGTTTCATAGGCTTTATCACTGGGTATGAGCATGTGCAGATTGATTCACCTGCTTGAATGTAAAAGAAAACAATGTGCTAAAACAATGCAGACAATCACATAAATCACTGAAAATATAGACATAAGATAAAAAGATAAAGAAACCATGTAGCCTGCTCTTTAACCAGTTAACATGTGTGGTTGTTAACTCTGGCTCTATTAGGCTGTAGCCCAGCTGTGTTTTGCACTAAATGCTTTCAGGTATAATGTTTACAATGCTCACCATCTTAGTTGTGCGTGTTAGCGTGCAAACTTTAGCTAATTAGCACTAAACACAAAGTACATCTAAGGCTGATGGGAATAGTAGTTTTGCAGGTGTGAGCGACAAATAAAACGTTTGACCTCGTGGTGGCGCTAGATGACAAGTCAGGGGCTCACCAAAGACATTACAGTTCACATCCCTAGAGCCATGTGGCATGTAGCATAGTGCTTGTTGTACACATGTCAGTGGGGGAATATGAACAAATCAGTCATTTTCCTATTTTGATACACTCTTGAGTAAACTGGCCAGCACAGCTCACTCTGTTCTGCCTATTCTCAAGCATATTTCCGAGTTGCTTTGCCAGCAAAATCTGATGGAAATAACACCGTCCAGATCAATGTATAATCATCACACCGCCAGCAGTCAATCATTGTTTTCATTTGTGTTATTGTGGAATTTGATCAATCACCAAGATTCCATTGTCATGATTGGATTATGAGGAAATTGTAGTATTGTAGGCTAATCAATATTCTCAAGTCGAGTCAGTGAGCATGAGTTTTTCACATGCTGAGTAGACAGATAGATTAGAAGTGCTGTGCCGGTTTGTCCTGCTGGTTCTGTTGAGAAGGGTGGTTTACTCAGTTCATGTGACATACTGTCGTAAACTTAGCTCAGGTTCTTTGTTACATGCCATCCCCCTCCGTCTCCCAGCCTTTTCTGACTCTCTCCACTACTGTATGTCCAGTAAAGGCATAAACAGAGAAGAACCGATTAAAATATGCGCTGGATTACTCTCACAGCCAGGCTTACCCATTTAACATCAGGAGGCTGTACATTTTTTTGGTGAATTGTAGAGATAAGCAGCCGCCTTTCAGTTTTAGACCTTCAAGATTTAACATTCAATAATTACAACAGCCTAGTGATTTTGTCCACAAACACACAATCAAATTTTTCCAGCTTTCAGTTAATCCTAATTAAAAAATCAGCATGCTAATAGCCAACAAAACTGACATAATTCAGCTTTATTCATATCAACTTTTTACAACATCAGTCGATACAAAAGCTAATGCTGGCAAAGACTAGAGCCAACATTAGCCATGCTTATTGTTCCACAGCCACGGACGTTTATTATAGCTGAATATTTTTAGCATTTTTTGTTCCAGTCAGCTATCAATTAATAACCAGACGTCTACTGGACTTTTTCGTTTACTGCGTGAATTAAAAGGAATGAGGGAGTTCTCATCTCATATTAAAGTTTAGACATCTTGATTACTATTTAAACACAGTCCACCACTTCATACATACACTATTTCTGTAATGCTGCAATGACAAATTATTCAAGAGCAAAAATCAAGCTGGGAGAATGTTTGTCCCTGATTTGTGCTTAGTGCGTCAATGCAAACACATTTTTCACCCAGCGGTCATGTCAAGTTGTTTGTGTGGTTCACAATCAAGTGACCTATTGCTCACAAAAGAAACAGTAGCAGGTGATCAAAGAGAGAGCCACAGTGCTGAAATGTATCCAAATAAACTGAAAATTATTTAGGTCTGTATTTTGTCCAACACAAGCTGTGGGAGCTGGGAGTTCTTGCATGATATACCCACACATCAGCTTGCAATATAGTGCAGTATAACTTTGATTCACATTTCATGTCATTGCTTTATTGCAGCAGATGTGCAGGGATCTGCTTTGAAGTCGACCACCTACTGCCCACGGAACAATTTAAAAACAGTGTGCCTAGGCAGGAAGCACAATTTCCAAAGACTGCTGCTTCGATCTTTAACGGCAGCAGGATATCAATATGTACTATTCATTTTTGTGTGGGTATAAGAAATATGCCCTTGTATATATACCAGCAGTCACAAGATGGTCTTTAGCTTCAGCAAATAGGTAGTACATTTTAAAGTTCACAGAAAGAAACATTTAAGCAGTGTTTTACATATGTTCCAGAAGAACTGGCATTTTTAGCCATGCAAGCTTCATTTCTCTGTGGATGAGAATGTCGGTCGCTCAGTCCTTCTCTCCTCTGATTGAGTGAACCATGACAAATCATTAAATGTTTATGTAAATTGTATTGCTTACTGGTAAATTGCTATTCTTTTCACATGAATCTGATACTCCAGTCTGATGCCTAGACTTCAATACCAAGGTCATTTATACAGGGTCAATTGAATGTGGAATATGATGTTATTTTTCCACTTAAACATCAAATAGAAAGGTCAATCCACTCCAGTCCATTCATGAACGCAGGAGATAAGAGATACATCTGATACAATGAATGAATTAGTGAGTGCTGTTTGAATTTATGCAGCTTTTGTAAAATAGTTTTTGTTACCTCAGTGATATTCACCACGTCCTTGTTGGTTTCCCTTCTGGTTACAGGAGTAGTTCCCTTTCACTCAGTCCTGCCCAACAACGGAGGGAGACTAATTACTTCAGGACCCCACCCTTTTCCAGAGGGAAGCACAAAATAACGACAAATCTCATCGATGGATCCAGAGTGGCCGGCCATGTCTACAAACACCTGCAGGAGGATGAATCAACAGATGTGGAGTCCATAAGAAGGTGAACCCACCCCCCCACCCCCCCAAGCCACCACCCCCCTCCCCCCTTTACGCTGAGGTCAAATAGCCCGTTCAGTGATACAGACCCCTGGACTAACTGAGGTTAAGTTGGAGTGGCAGAAGGATAATTTTGGGAGAAATGAGTTTATGGCTGAAATGCTCTCGGTTCAAATCCGTGAGCTAGTTTATGAAATCTGATCCAGGGAAATAAATTAGATCTTCTGTGCCCTCCTTCAACTGGGACTGTCACAATTAATTTGGAGAACACACTTGATCCCAGCCCGCTCAACAGTATCATGGTGCTGGGGAAGTCCAAGAGATGAGTCTGCGTGTAATCCTCCCTACACTTGCCACTGGGCTGTTGCTGGGAATGAAAATGTGTTTTTATATGCGTGGTGTTATCAGGGTTAAAAATACAACAACAGAGCCAAAGTTAATTACCAGATGATACACGAGTTCACATGAATTTGAAGATGTCCAGAATGGTTTGCTTTTGGCTAATGCTCGAGCATTATGTGGAAGCTTCATGGTTCACCTATTAAATAAATAATTACATTTTCTGCCATTTACAAGCTAAATATGGAGCCATATTGGGTGACTTCAGCCTTCTAGAACAAGACTACAAATTGCAAAGGATTCATTTCAGGCATTTGCACGTCTTGAATTCTCCTCATGCTCATCCCGATGTCGAGTAAGGACAGCGAGTTGCCCTATTTTCATGGCTATCATAAGTGAAGCACAGCTACTGGCGCTGTTTCAGGAGGCATTAAAAGCAGGGAGGACTTTTTGGCACAGCCGCCTCTCGCCAGTTGGCCATGGGGGCTTAAAATAACTTACATTTTAGAAGTACAGTCTGATGATTCTCGCTGGCATGGGTTCAAAAAAGGTAGCCTGATGTGAAATCCTCTCTGACACGTTTGCTATCAAAGAGATTCGTCTGGTGTCCTTAATCCGATCCATGTAGAAACAAAGTTGCACATTATTTCACATCGGTTGAAACTTTTTCTTCAAATCTGGAAAATATTTTTCTTACACAGAACATTGAGGTGCTTGTTTTCCTAAGTAGAATAATACATAATGTCAAGAAGCTCCACTGGCATTTCCTCTTAAACAAGTAACACTAACAACACTGAATTATTTTAGGTTTTATTTACAGATGCAGAAGAGCAGAAGCATCTTTAAGCCTGAGTAAGGCAGTCCTATTTAGCATATGACTCAGAAACTGCCTAATTTGCCGTCAGTGTGTGCAACTTGAGCGATGGCACTGTTATCAAAAAACGTCTGTCATTAAAGCAGTAGCGTCCCTCGTGCATTCCGCACACTTAAAAGTGCCTAGCAATGTTCCTATTAGCATGCCAACCTGATTGAGCGTTACAGTGACTTGTAAGATACACTGCAAGCTGCCAAACTCTTTATGTGACCTATTTCCATAATTTACATTTTTAAACAAAGCTCCTTGGAGCTCAGCAGTTCTTGCAAATGGTTGTGCAGAGAGATCCTCCAGGAGCATAACAGTTTCCCTCTTCACACACACACACACTCATGAGCACACAACAAACAAACAAACTAATAGAGAAACTAACTAGACTTCTTTTTTAAAATCACAAAGGCGAAATCTGTAAGCTATAGGCTATTAAATCTAACAAAGCTTTTTCAAGTGTTTAGGAGAAGAGCTGGAATAAGAGGGCTTCTCATCTTCTTGGGGATAAGATTGCATTTGTACAGTTAAACAATTTAGATCTCATTAGCCACTGATAATTCCCTTGCAGATCCATCAGTCGAGTACATTTCGCTGGCCTTCAGGAGCCCGAAATGACGGCTTTTTCTCGACTTGCCAGTCATAAAACAACAAGCTACCAAGCTTACAGCCCCCTCCTCCTCCTCCTCTTCCAGCCCCCGCCTCTCTCTTGTTGCCATGGATACACCCTCTCATCTCTGGAAATGAGAAATGGGAGGTGGAAAGGAGAGTGAGAGAACGAGTGAGGAAAGAAGGAAGATTGTGCAGAGACGATGAGAGTGCAGCGAAGGAAAGATGGAGGCACGGAGCGCGGTGTGGTAGAGTGTTAAAAAAAAAAGGAGGCGAGAACAGCAAGCAAACACGACAATACTCTTCAGTGTTTTCCATTTTGTGACAACAAATCCCTGCAGAGTATTGTCAGTTTCATTATCCAGTGTCAAAACATATATTTACTCATCGCAGATAAGGACGGAATTGAAGCCAAATTTGGTATGGGAGTTATTTTTAGACATGTTTTGATCTGCCGGATTTACCTCCAGCTTGCATTTGCCCTTCTAATACCGAGGGAGGAGTGGGAAAGTAATTCAATTATTTGAACTTGGTTATGCTACAAACAGTCTCTGAAGGCTGACAATAACACTGGCTGTCTCCTAAGGCTGTGCCGGGGTGATTCTAAATGTGAATTGAGTCTTTAGTAACAATATTAACTCTTGTGCAAATTCGTCGCATATACAAACGTACCCACTTGACTCTGGATAAGTTTCCCCGCTCTGCTGTATTATTTTCACACTGAACATGATACTTCTCAAGCTTGTCGACGCCGTTTCATGATACTTCACTCCTTTGAGGTGCTGGATCGGAGTATGCATCATGATGCAAACATACACGCTGAGACTCTCACACCCACCAATGTCTCATTATAAGCCTGTCACACAAGGTGTGTTCTGTGAGATTGTGTAATGAGTTTCACAACCAAAATTAAAACACACGTGCACATGTTCCTGGAGGCAATATATTATTTTTCCACACACTCACACAGGCCAGGGTCAGGAATCCAGCGGCTGTGTTGCTGAAGCCTTAAATCTTAAATAAGGCAGTCATGAGAGAAGGGATTTTTCAGTTAAACATTCATGCAGCAACAATACAAACTGCTCATGCAGAGGATTATACATAATTACACAAGATTATGAAAGAACAATACCTAAATAATAATAATTTTGTTGATGCAAGATGATTTTTTTGTGGAACTGTATAGAACAATGAGGGGAATGAAATGGTAAAAAGCACAAAAGAATGGCAGCTTTATCTCCATATTCTATATTACTCACTCTCTTTTATTCCTCTTAAGAAATGAGTTTCTAGGACGAAAAGGTCACAATATATATGACTCTCTCATTCTCACCTTGCCGTTTCTATTCTTTCTTCTGCCTAAAGGTGTGATTCTTCCAGTGGAAGAGTCGGTGCCCTCCTCAGCAGGACCTCACTCTCCCACTTCACTGCCAGAAAGGGATGGACTGAGGTCCCCTGCACCCGCCTGGATAAAGGAACCTTCCTTCCACCCTCCCAGCGCACCCGTTCTGTGCCCATCATCCCTTCGCTCCAAGCGTGTGACCTCGAGGCCGGGAATTTGGACGCGAGTGACCGGAACCAAAAGGGGCTCCTGAAGTGGCACCCCATGCTGGCTGGAAAGACAGCAGTGCCCATTAGCAATTCTCCCTCTCCCCCCTATGAGACTGTTGTGCTGGCGCCTGGTGATATGCCCAGCAGTGTTAGCCCCCTTGCCACCACCACCGTTACACTGGGCTCGGAGAAGAGTCTCAGCTCCACACAAACACCCTGCTTCATCGAAATTACAGTGGGACTCGCGCAGGAATTAAAACAAAAAAGCCTTTCCAGCCCCATGAAAATGTCTGGGTCTCACAGCGAGATCTACAGCAGTGGCACAAACACTCTCGAGGCTGGGACTGTGCAGGAGTCAGAAGGGAAAAGTGTCCAATATTCAGCCAGAGTTCTCCACACAGGCATTGGGACCAGAGGTTTGAAGGCAGCAGGCCAAAGAGAAGCCCAGGGACAGTGCCAAGGTCAGACATCCCTCGTATTCGGAGGCGCAAACTGCTCCTTGGCCACCAAAGGACCCAGCTGCAGAGGAACTGGAAACGCTTATGCCAAGCCCTCTGCAAGCTGATTGGATTAACTCTCTAAAGCTTCAAAGACACTGTTTCCAATAACTGTATACCTTTGCTGGTGGCACAGGATGGTTAGCAGGTGGAACCATCTGTGTGGCCACACGGACCAATAACAGATGGTCGTCGATTTTGAAGGAACATGAACAGATTGAACTGCCGAGGAAAAAAATATTGACACAACTAAAGACATGAAATTATAAAGAAAAAGAGACAAACAAACATACTTTGTGAATAAATGTGACTCAAAAAGGAAAACAAAACCGCGACTTGAGTGGGAGCTTGACTTAAACAGTGTATTGAAAAAAATGCCACTATTTAAAAGGAGCTTCTACTTAGAAACCAAAATAGTGTGTCATCTCTATGTTGTTTCTCTATTGTAAAGAAATGAAATTATATATGTCATATAATATATGTCATATAGACGTATATATATTTGACTACAATTGTGACAAAATAAAGACTAAGATAACAGTGTTAATTAAGGGCTTTGTCCATCTCCATTTTTGCTACATGGTCTAAAGAATGTCTATACTTGTGTTTGTAAATTGTTTTCTTTAATAGACAAAATAATCAATATACCATATGTGTTCCAATCACATACAACATAAAATATGCAAAGGTTAGGACGAAATTAATCAGTTTTCCCTTTATCTCCATGGCAACAAAAACCTGTAGCATGCACTTTGTCTGTTTGAAGGGGTATTTCACTGCTGGAAAGATGGTCTTTTCATAAAACTGGTCTATGAAGTGGAAAGACGCAAATATTGATAAAATTGGTGTTACATGACCAGAGAAAACTGAGAAAAGGGGCTGTGGTATTCCTTTTTGCTCAAAAGGTAGAAAACCTACGACAACCAGAATGCACTGGGCCTGTTACCTTCCAAGGCACACTGAAACGTTGTTAGTGTTAGCAACTATCGCTATTGCACTTACTCTGTGCTCAGACATCCCCTCAGCTCTGCGCCGCTATCCTCACCGGCTGGCGGCGCTTGACTCTCAGCCGTAATTCTTCCGCACTGTATTGTGGCTCATATAAGTAGCTCAAAATGTCTGATTCCAGCATTACACTATTAAAATCGTTTTCTTCCACATCTACAGGAACATTGCCTTCTGCCATAGTCTTCCAGTGGTTGTTCTAGCCTGCTAATTTTGGACAGGATGTTTTGATTTTGGAGCGGTGAGGAGCCGTTCCCCTCTCGATCTGACTGTCCGTGGAGGCAGGCATACATAAAATGCGGAAGTACAATCTTTAGTTTGAACCAAGAGCCGGCAAAAGTCCACCAGATGACACGAAACGAGCGGGGAGCTCTAGGTGCAGGCAACATGGAGGGAAGTTAATCATTGTTCATGCATATACTAATGACACAAAGCTGGTTGAAAATTGGCAAAGTTCCTCTTTAAGGGTAGATTTAATCAAGCCCCTGTTTAGCCATCCCCCATACCCCAAACCCTAAAAACAGCCACACTAATTAAGTAGCCTATAGCCCATTATTTTTGCTTCAGATATAGGTAGCTGTTCTTCAGGTGTGCATGTATGTGTGCATGTGTGTTGACGGGGGTGGGGTCCACTGGAATTAATGAGGGTAAAGAATGCAAAAGAAAGGAGAAAGTACTCATCCTCCGTACAAAATGAGCGGAGGATGATGGTTAGAGGTTTGTTGATGGAGCACTAACACTGTGTATGTGAAGAAAAAGGTATTTCAGTCTATATTCATTACTTCCCATGATGCACTTTATACTGTGTCCGTGGGCTATAAATACAAAAGAAGATCAGCTTCACTGTTTTGAATTATAACAATGGCCATGAGGTTTGCGGATGGAAATGAAGCGCAGCAGCACACGAGCCGAGTACAATTCTTTATTTATGCCTCATTTACGTCAAATTCAGTATATCTGAGTTTCCTCCCTTTTAGGTTTGCAATGACTGCTGGCAAGGTAAGTTGTACAGGACTTACAAATGGGTATTACTGAGATTTCTTCATCACTGCTCTGCAGAATAAAACTATCTTGAGTCTATAAGAAGGTTTTTTTTATGAAGATTAAAATGAACTTCATTGATCCCCGAGGGGAAATTGAGCCAAGGCAGCTGCAAAGGAAAGATAAAATTACCATAAACAGAAAATATTTAGGGTTCTAAATACATACAGTGACTGTTGGCTAGACAGAATTCAGCCCACATTTCACAGAATTTTCTGATGTTTACAGATGCACACATTTGTGTTTACCCTGCAGTGCAAGACCACAAAGGGAAGGTGTGCAAATACAGATGAGTGCCAAATTCAAGGAAAGGTCTGAATAAATAAGTGGAGAAACATAATGAATGCAAATACTTCCATATAAGGCACAAGGGCTCACTGAATGGTTTGATCAGTATAAATATGATGTGAATTATATATGCTATTCCCTTCATAGTCACCTGATCTCAACCCAATTACACATCACTCTCCACCACCATCAAAACATCAAATAAGGGAATATCTTTAGGAAGAATTGTGTTCTCTATGCATCACTGTCCATTCACAGTGTCATATTTATGATTCAGACGCATATAGCTTCATGTTAATGAATGTAAGCAATCTACACAAATCTGCGTGGAGTCAGTCAGCGTTGAGAGAAGGGTGTCACAGAAAACACCAGTACCGTATATGGTAGCAACTACTTCAGTGCAACATCATCATTAACTGGAGATGAAAAATGCAAACACTGAGAGTGCACAGGAAAAACCTGTATAATATAAATTGAATGACCTCATATCTAGGACCAGTAGTTAATATTTGAATACTTCTTTGTCCCACATTATGCAATAACAAATTGTCAAACACATTTGATTGTTTTTACATATATATATATGGCATATAAAAAGTTCCACATTTCCTTCATTTCGTTCAAAAAGCCTTAACTTATATGTGCACTACCTCTTCTGCTGTCTAATGTTTGCTTCTAATTTTGTTTCTGATAATGAAAAGTAATTTTGCAAACATTCTTTTAATTCAAATTATAGCATCAGTTATAGCTTTTTTCAAAAGGGACAAAAATAATGTTTGTTTGATTGGATAAATGGTTGTGATTTGTAGACATCTTGTGGCTCTATCCAACAGGGGACCATCCACTTGAAGTGGGCAGTCATGTATAACACTGGATGCCACAGCTCCATGGAAAACTCCCAATTGTGACATCATGTTGCTTGACAACTAAAAGCTCCAAACCACGTCATTGCTTTCCTTAAAGCAGCTTTAATTAATATTTATAATCAATATCAATGTATCAAATGACAATGAAAGGGGTCGCTCATAGGGATGAACCTGAATCTTCAGCTACCTTCGACTTAAAGGAGCTTTATAGTGAGTTTCAGCTCATTGCTTAGGCAGCTGTTTTCAGTGAAAAAGCTCTAAAAACATAAGTATGACACATTCATCCAAAACAGCACTGTATTGCAGTCCAGTTCAAAACTTGGACATGATGCCTCTATGATAGATTCCTGTCAGAGAAGTCTCTTCCCAGTTGGGCACTAATGAGAGGCCATGTGGATTTGAAAAGGAAGGGATCAGTCTTTGATTACAGCTTGCACAAAACGCTGGAAATGCCGTTTGAAGCACTGCTCGAAAGAGTCCCAATCTCGTTGTTTGCTTACTGGGTTCTCCTGCTGAAAGTCAAGGAAACCAGGGAAGAATCGCATAAAGCTACGGCAACTTGATGAACTTGTAGCTGTTACTGTAATCAAGAGACAGAAAAGGAGAACACTGTGAATGAGCTACAGCCAAGGTTCAGTCAATGAAAAGATATGATTTTGATGTCACATTGTTTACGCCTTTATTAGGGATTATACATAGAGATAGACATTTTACAACAGAACATGAAAGGATTTACGTTACAAAGCCCACGCTTAACAAAGGTATGAAGTCACAAATGTGGGTCCATTTGTGGACAACATGAGAGGATGCTGACTTTGTCAGGAGGCTGCAACACGCACAAGTGAGGAGAACAATGGAGAAGATTAAAAAGTAAGTCTTCTCATTACCTGAAATGAGCAAGGTTTGTAGGAGGTGGGTCCTGCAGCCATTCGATTAATCCTCACTGACTCTTTTATGTTTCTGAGGAATGTTGCACACACACACTGGTCTCACTCGCTCAATGTGAGAGGAATACTAATGTGCCAGAGGTGCAGGGGGACAGTGAGGTTCCCCACCAGATGGCATGGAGATTATGAGGACAGCAGGCCAGCATGTGTAATGCAGCACAACCAGTGTGGATGTCTGCTAACATCTCTCACCAGCTCCCCTCGACGTGGGATATCAGGTGATATTTAACATATCCAGTGGCCGTGTTAATACAAGTGGCAATTTTCTTGCTGAAATGAAATATGATTTGTTTGTTTTTAGGCAACAGCTGCTGTACTCAGTTGACATGTGAGTGCAGCACATTTATTAGTTCAAGCAGGACTATTGTACAACCCAACCAATAAAAATAATAAAATAGTCTATTCTGTCTGCGCACATTGCATTGGTGGGGCTTCTTTCTAACACTGATGATTGTTTAATGTCGTAGGAGTTATAAAGTTTGGTATTTTGTTTTTCTTGCCATCTGCCTTGTCCGCTATATGTCTCTCAAACAAAAATAGAAAGTTGCACTAACTCTACCAGCTGTATGGTCCAGTGTGGGAGGAGAGGTGGGATTCTGTGGGCATATACAGAATATGTAGCTCTCATAAAGCTGTTAGATCCTCTAATATCAAATATTTTCAAATAGCTGCACAAGAGCAATGGTTGCTTAATGTTTTTAGCGATGGAAGCGGCGGCATGGCTCTTGGGATGTCAATGTCGGTCTGTCGTTTTGTTGTTCGGTGTGTTGGTCAGTCACTTTGCTCACTTTGTACAGTCATTTATGGTCCCCAGACGATAGAAATAGCTGTCACGCTGGTCAAGAGAGGGTCACAAAATGTAACTAATCAAGTGTTTGCATTGTCTGGGCTTTTGTGGCTACTGCTTTTAACGTAAGAGGTTTCTCCCTGTATGACTCTTCAACAATAATGTTTTTGACTGCTGACTTTTTCCCTATTAAACGCTAATGTAGCTGCCCTGGAAACATCTCACTGTGACATCCCATTATACTTATAGTCAACTGTCAATGCGAATATGACAGGTGCTCATTTTTTCCATTAGGAGCACTTGCAATATCATCGCATTTAGTGTTACATTTAGATTAGTAGAACAATGTACAGGAGTTAACATGTTGTTAGTTTATCAATGGAGCCATGCAACAGTACTTAACAACAATATTCCATCTGCTCCAATGTTGCCCAGACATTGTGGGCTGGAATCAATAAACAAATGTTTACTAACAACAAAGACTATGAATTGCCCACAGTGCTGGCATCATTGGCAACACAGTCTCCAGTGTGACACAGCAAAAATATCACATAAATGTATCTGATCATTTAGTCATCTTGTTCACAACAAACACCCAGAGCATTACGTACAACACAGATTTAGGCATTTAGGCAGAAATGCACTGGATGCCTCGGAGTCGGAAATGTATGATTTGTATGATTTGTCAAACTTGACATGAGCTCTGGAGTGTTAGTGAAGAACCAGCATGCTTATTTTTCATGATGTCTCCGAAACCATAGTGCAAACGCCCTGTGCATCTTGAAACATGCTCAGATCATTAAGCACACCGTTAGGAATCATATTTCCATATTTTTAACAACGTTTGACATCACGCTGGCCAGCCCAGACATACAGACGGGGTAGAACTATTTAAAACATCCAAAAACACCCTGTAACATTATTTGGCTGTACGAGCCTACTTTCTTGAGGTAGAAAGTTTCAGTTTCCTGCTTGCAAAGAAGTAAAACATGGCACCTCAAAAACTCACATTAAGAGTAATGTCCAATATGTTTGGGCTGTTTCTGAATCATTAGGATCTACTAATACATACATCATCAGGTGATATAAAAACAGCTCATATTTTAATCTGTTCTTAAGTTATTTAACTGCTTGGCTTGTGGCTAAACTTGCTGCATGCTTAATGACTCATTGGGTTACAGGTATAAGCCAGGCTAGAGCAATGTTTGAAGAAAGAACAAGAAAAAAAGCAAAACACCTCAGTATCTGGGTGTGTGTGTCAATGAAAGATAAAACAAATACAGGGCTTCTCTTGATCATCACTGTGAATGTACACGTGTAAAGGATCAAGAACTGTTGACCTATACTGTAGGAAGACAATGTTCCCTTTACTGTGTAGTTTGTTGTGTATTTTGTAGGTTTAATGGCATTCAGTTACATGTCATCTTTGACCCAACAGGCCAAAGACATACAGTATAATGAGGACCAGATGCCTTGCGAGGACTGCAGTCAAAAGGGCTCTGTCTGGTATACAGTAATAATACTGGTGCAGTCTGCTGGTGGGCCAAATAGGTGAAACGGTCTGAGGCTATGTTCCCTCCAACAGAGTCACATAATGCCTTGACAATGTAGAAAGTAGACAACATGTGCAGGTATACTACTATATTCAGATAAATGGTTTCCTAATTAGCATAGTTACATAGCTGGAATCAGTGTACTACTTTAAGATGTTTTTGGATTGAGAATAAAGATTAAATCACAATCATAGATTAAATCTAAATGTTCATTTAATTTCATTCGTACTATATAAAAAGACAGGTTTTCTGTAAAGTGAAGCAAAAACAAATAGCCTAGAAACCAGACAAATCTGCGGGTTCATGTTTTAGACAGATTTCCAGCCAACCTGGCCCGGGTCAGACCAATCACAACTGTTTATCTAATATGGGGTGGGTTTGATATGATGAGTGTAGCCTATAGAGGACCGCTGTTGAGGCATTTTTGTTAATGGCTGCCACTGATGTGGAACGTTCTGAATCCGCTATCGCGTCCGTATTAAACGAACTGGACGATCTATTTTCTCTAAAAGAAGAACAGACAACTGCACTTAAAGCTTTTGTTGATAAGAAAGATGTGTTTACCGCACTTCAGACTCAGCTCTGAGTGGTTGTAGGTCTATCCAGTTGTGTCCAGAGGCATTTTGGTCTGCGTCTGTTGATAACGCCCCTTGGAAATCAGAAATGAACTGAGAGGTCGCAGACTAATTCGCATTTGTGAATGTCAGACTAGCAAAAATGGATGAATCCTTCAGGACTCCCAGAAAAAAAAGTCTTTCATAACAGAACAATCCTCTAAACTCTGCTAAACTGCTGACAAGCAGGAATGACAGGCATGCTGCATGTTTTTATAAGGATTCCCCACAACACATATAAACCCTAAGGGTGGTTATGATTGCTGTGCATCCACAGGCCAAGGCCCCCTGATCCTCTGGGACTCCTAAGTCAGCCTGCAAGACAGATTGTGGTCCTGACCTCAGACTGTTTTGGTCTCTGCTATAATCAGGATGTTCCCTATGCACAAGCTGTCAAGATGCACACTTTGGTATTCTGCTGAGTTCAACGTGGGATAAATTCGTATGGCCATTGAGAGAAAAGAGTAGAAAACATTTTTCCAAATTCTGCCTTTCTATGTGATATTGTTAGCAATCATTTTAAGGTGAAGGCTGCTTAAGTTACATTATTGTAGTGTAGGACAGTTCGGGAAGGCTAAAACTATCTTTTTAAATCACTGAATTGAGTTAACTGTGATCCCAACACCTCCGGATATCTCCATATCAACAGTTCTGGCATATCAGAACAACAATATCTTGACAGTCCATCTACACTTTGCCCACAACATTTCATGTGTTTGCATAATGTAAAGATATTTAAAATATTTCTTAATCTTTGTTGTTTTAAAGCAATTTGGGAAATAGGCGCCTTTGCTTTTATGCAGAGAGTTAGACGAGAAGACCAACACCACAGTCTAACACGAGAGTGTTATTAATTTTCTCATCTATGTCTCGGCAAGAAGCAAATAAGCGCATTTCTCAACATCCCAACTATTAATTAAAAAATGTTGTTTAAATATAAAAAAGGACACCAATGTAAAACTGTAAATCAAACTTTATTTTTAGTTAATTTTACACACTATAGCTGATTAAACTCTTTTGTTTTGGTGAGCATTATATCACGGCTGTGCTCCGTGCACTCCATGATAGCTCCTGAGTCTATCTAGATCACCTTAACCTCACCTGCCCTGCATTGTCCTGATTACTCACCAGCTGCTCCTAATTGCTCTTGTCTATTTAAAGAATCTTCTGACACCTCTTGTCAGTTTGTCAAGTCCTCCTGTCATGCTAACTGGGGGGGCGGGCCATTAAACAAGATTCTCCTGCTCTCTTTCTGATAACCGTTCTGCAACCTAACCTCTGACTGCCTGCTCTTGTCCCTGCCTTCAGCCAGTTTTCTCCTGTCCCCAGTCAAGGGTCCCCTGTTTTCCTCAGTTCTCATCTGCATTTAACCAACACCTCCAATCTCTTCAGTCCATCTTCCACTGCCGCCTGCCAATCTTCAATTTTCCAGCATGCATGTGTAGGACTTGGAACATTTTCAACTTTGGCGATTCTTACTGGTAGTATCAAAAAACACTGTGGTGGACATCAATGCATGCTCTCTTACTCCTCGTCCCTCTTATCTGACCCGGGGGAACCCAGAGAATGAATGGGCAGATGTACTGCAACAATTTAAACCAGTATTGTTTCTTTTTTACTACAAACGACGGATGCTAGCAGAATAATTTAAAAGATGCCGTGATTACATAAAAATTCTACACATTGGGGCTTATGGGGAATTATCAGTAGAGCTACATTAATCACATCAGCAGCCTCTGTCTCGTGTCTGCATTTGGGTCTCTGCTAATTTAAAATTTTGTCAGTATTGTATTTTGATCTGGTTGGGTTGCAAATGACAGAAGCGACATCCAAACATAACTAGAAATGGTGGACAAAGATGCCTATAGCATCAGACTTTTATTCTGAAGAGGAGAATGAAAGCTGTTCCTCTACAGTTTTCTACACACTTTGTATAGGAGAGATTGAACCTAAGAGATAAATAAGGTGGCATCCTGTGATCTAATTTTTAATCTATCCAATCTAGACAGACTAATCTAATATATCAGTGGTGTGGCCAGACTTATTTTTTCAATTTGATAACTGAGTGAACTGAATAATTCAGTCTGGTTTTAAAATGTAAAAATGTTATTGTGTAAAAGCATATGCAACAGCGTATGTATGTATGTATGTATGTATGTATGTATGTGTGCTGCATATAGATACGATAAAAGTGTACAGCAATAAGAAGTAAGTTAAATGTAAGGTATCCATGGTGGTAAAGAAATCATTATAAATAAATAAGTCATTTCAAAGTGTTACATTATTACTGCATTAGGCCATTATCATATTAAATGCACTTTTGAATGAGGCTTTGCCTTTGCTGGAGAAAAGAAAAAAGATTCTGCACTGAGTTCAGCTGTGATGACCAGACTTCAAGCACTTTTAGAAAAATATGGACTCGGCTGAAAATTTGTTTTATGTGGTTGGGTGGCCGATTACACTCATGATGCTTAATGTAGGTCAGATAAAGGTCTAGAGAGGTCTAAAGAGGGATCATCTCATTCCCACTACGTGGAACTTGAAAAAGAGAGAGGGTGAATGCAAGAACATGATTCTCCCACTTTTTTTAGCTTGGTGGAGTGGCCGGTGTTAGCCCAAGAGAGCTGAGAACAGACAATCATGCAGGATCAGTTTGTAAAAAGGCTCAAGAAGTATTGAAAGGTCTCCATTCTTATTACTGTAGGTCAGCAGGGGAAAACAAACCTGATGGCTACTTCTCAACTCCCTTTTTATGAGTTCTGAGTGTGTGTCAACATTACAACCCCTCTCCCTCTCAAGTATTTGTGAAAGTATTCCACCAGATGAGCCTCTCACTCAATCCCCCAAAAGAGGGATCAATATGACAGATGTTGCTCCTTTTTTTAGAGCAGGTAATATAAGTGAAGATGAATGGTAGGATCACTTCAGGAGGAAAGAAGAAGCACAATGAACAAAAGAAGAAGACACAAATCAAAATAAATTAAGTACTGGTCATATTGATGGATGAAAAAGCCCTGCTGCATTCCCTGGACTCAGACCTCTCCATAGTTGTGTAAAGAAAACGCTTCTGTGAGCAACATCAGTTTCCCACATGGTTGACAGTGATGTTACATGTATGACACAGGACAAATCCCCAGTTTGTCAGCACTGGGAAATTACATCCTATGTCACAAAGTCCTGAAATGCCCTACTTGGACAGAAGTGACACGCAAATGGAGTGTGTGTTTGAATTTATGTGTTAGGATAAACCCCTTGAGGTGTACCATCTCGTTTTCGAGGGGGTCCCAATCACTACATAACAACAGAGAGGTGACAAAATAAATAAAAAATCTAAATACAATTATCAATACTGCAACATACAGACATTACAACCACGAGGTGGCCAATAATAGATAAACAAAATACAATCAGGTTTAAACATCAGATATAAACAGTAGGTATAATCAATGACAGCTTGACTCCATAAGACGAAGACAAGAAATCAGGATGTTCATGTGCCAGCTGGATATGTTGCCTTCATAAATAAAGCAAGAGCCAAAGCCAGACCCTGTAGTGTGAACTATCTGAGCTGCTCTTATTTTGTTCCAACTAACAAAGCCAGTGCCACGGCAAATCAATCAGTCCAGGAGAGGGAACAGGGGATGCCACTGTGCATGAACTGAGGGCAATCGGATATAACCTAGATGGCACAATGAAATACAAGCTGCAGCATTGTCTCCCACGGAGTCGCTTCCTTTACTGTGGGATGAGCCACACACCCAGCGACACCGCAGCACAAGTCACGCCACTTTGTATGGTTGATAATATGACATGCACAATCCTCGCAACCACAGCTAAACAGCTAGTAGTTTTGAGAACCATTATCCAGCTGAGCTTGAACGTGTGTGTGTGTGTGTGTGTGTTGCACCAAGTCCTGAATCACCAACAAGTAAGTCAACAAAGATCATTTTGTTCAGTAGATAAACATTTAAACCTAAATTTCTTCAAAAAAGGCAAGGGGTCATAATTCTCTTGTAAAATGTCAGATTTATATACATTTTACAATATAATTCAATGGGGGTGTTAGTAATTAGGTTTATTTAACTAACTAGATAACTCAATTGCTTATCTGTTTTATTCACTGATATATACTGTAGTACATTTTATTTGAATTTTACACGAAGACATTTTATATTTCTGAGCAGATTATTATGGAGCCAGGACAGTGACTGATTTTGGCATTGAAAATAAAGTTTGGCATTGGACACCATTGGCATTGAAAACCTGAACTGAAAAAATACTAGCACTGAAACACCTGTATTCAGTGTTCCTTTCAGTCCAGGTTTTTTTTTTTTTCAATACCAAATTTTACTTTCAATGCCAAAATCTATAATTATCATAACATGATTTTAATTTTGTGTTTGAATGTCTCTAGGTCTTTCTAGAGAGATTACAAATCAAATGTAAAAATGGAATCTATTCACAAGCTACCCAGCAGTATATAGCCCAACCTTTACCAGCTGCAACAATAAAGTGATGAACACATTATTGCATCAATAATTATAATCTAATACTATAACATACATGATTCTGAAATGGGCCATTCTGCATGAGTACTTTTGGTACTTTAAGCATATTTTGATGCTAATATCTGCATAGACCCCAAATTTGAATACTTTTAGACAAAGATTCCCATTTTTCTTGATAAACCCAAAACTGATTAATTCCGACTTACACTCAGAATTCATATTGAGATGTACAGATCACACGTGACATCAGATTGGATACATAAGAAAGCTTCTCACGTAATCACTTCTTTCTAATCTCAATTTTGCCCAAGAAATACTGTGCCGAATGAAGATTATTCATACCATTCAGTAATTAGAAACAGGATTGTATGTTTTATTCTAGCTAAACTGATGATGCTGCAGTTAATGCACCCTAGTAAGATTCACATTTTATGTTCTGGATAAAGTGAATTCACAAGAGATCTTCTGCTGTCTTTGAAGTAGTCTGACTACTGGCTCAGACCTTGAAATAAATAAATGGATAACACTAGTAGGGGGGACTGTTAAAGATATCCCCTTAGAATAAATTCCTGGATTACAGAGTCCGAATTGCAGCTTTAAAGCTTGTTAGTCAGTTCGGAGACATGTGACATGAGAAACTTGACCATTAAATTCTCCTTAATTCTTTTAGTAGAAAACACTAGGGTTGAAGTTTCTCTCCATATAGTCACAAGTTTTTAGGGCTGTGAAACTAACCCTAAGGTTTAAGGATTGAGTCCAAGGTTTAAATGTCATGTTTTGTCATGCTTGTGGAAAAAGCTTGTCTGTACATTTGCTTTAGTGTAGGTGAATATGTAACTTTTTCACATGTTGTTACAGAAGAAGTTACTGATCACATTTAGGATGAAGTCTTCAGACACAAAATCCTCTTTTACAAGTATTCTGCCCAACACTGGCAGTATCCTGCCATTACAATATCCGTAGGGGTTGTTGACAAACATGAAAGCGAGCAGCATGTGTCTATTTTCCAGAGGAAATTCAATTCCTGTCCTGCAGTGATACAGATGAGAGGGGCATCAAAGCATGTGTGGTATGCAAAATGACTGCCAGTGCTATATTTCACTTAGGTAGCGTGGTTAATCCTGATTTAGGGAGAAGTCAGGAGAGCCAAACAGATACTGAGTGAGTTGGCAGAACATTAAGTCAAGCTGAACTGTGTCAGCTGACAGCAGCTAGCCTACCACACCCATCACAATTCACTGCATTGATTATGATAAAGTAAAAAGCCGCCTTGCTCACATTCTGAAAGCTGATCTGCTTTGCTGTTCTTACTGCTGCTGCATACTACATGGACCACTGTGCAACATAAACATGTATATTGTATCCATCTGGACATTGCTTATCAGAGGACTCAGGAGAACAGCCACGAAAAGATTTCACTTGATAGTATGTTGCACTTAATGGGCGCATGGGAATGGCCACATGATGGCCCACACATAGAAAATTCCATGTGATGTTAGAGTGACCTTGCTTTATCCTCCATGCATGGCTTGCATTGGACGCTGGACGCTCCTAGAAAATAGAAAAGCTGGAGCAGCTTCTGGGGGCGAGTTTGTTATCAGTATTCTCTCAAATTATGTAGAGTCATCTAAGATAAAATCACATCAAATTTGCATGTAAATCAGTCTGCACAATTCAAATTTAACTCTTGTCAGGCCATCAATGTAGGTCCATCAAAGTAAATTGATACATAAAGTACTTTTTTTAATGTAGGTTATATGCTCACTCAGCCTCAGTAGATCCACTGAAAGAAGTACACGGTACTCTGATCAGATCTGGGAAAAATAATATTGGTGTTCTTCTAGAGTTAAGCTTGAAACTGTATGTTGGCAAGGAGTGATGTGTTCAGATCCTAAACACAAAGTCATTCATTCTCAAGAAATCTGTAGTGGTACTGCCATACAGATTACCATAGCAACAGGTGGATGGTATGAATATATAACACCCAGCAAGAGGTGTAAAGTACATCTGAGCAAAGTACCAATTTTGAGCTATTTCTATTTTTACATGAGTATTTCCTTTTTGTCAAACTTAACACCACATTTCAGAGGAAAATATCCACTTTTGAACCAATTACTGTATCTGAAGTTTGTTACTAACTACCTGCAGAACAACACTTACATATAAAATGGTCATCTCATGAAATATCATTGTACTGAGGTTAAACTACTAAACAGTATATAAAATGGTTAAAGTAGTTTCTTCCATCTGGCCCAGCTACAACATTAAAATGGAGATTACACTTTAATTTGCCAATACTTATACCTTGAAAGTACCTTTTTATTCCTTATTTGATACGTTTATACTTTTACTAAATTCTGCTGCTGCTAATAATTCAAGTCAAGTCAGATTTATTTATAGAGCAAATTTAAAAACGTGTTGACCAACATGCTTTAAAGAGAACATTTAAATATAATTAAAACAAAGATAAATAGGTAAATAACTGTAACAGGCAAAATTAAAACAATTTCATAGTTATATTAATAATTAAGGGGACTCAAACACAATTGTATAAAGGGATTTAAAAGTGGCAATAGATGGGGAAATCTGACAGTGAGGGGTAAACTGTGGAACAGTTTAGGAGGAGGAGTCTCGTTGCTACATTTTGAACTTGCTGTAGGCGAGCTAGGGAAGACTCACTGACTCCCACGTGAAGAGAGTTACAGTTATAGTCGAGATGTGAAGCATGTAAAACAAAACAAAAAAAAACAAAAAAAACATGTAAGATGATCTCCAAAAGGAAAAAAATGGGTTTTATTTTTGCTACCAACCTAATATGGAAAAACGGTACTGCTAATGACAGGCTTTATTTGTTTGTCAAATTTTAATGCAGAGTCAGAACTGACACCCATATTTCTGGCATGTGGACAGAGATTTGAGGACAGAGGCCCAAGAGAACTGGTTATGCCACTAGAGGAATTTTGTGACAGGGAAGCTTAGCAGCAGTGACAATGAAATTATGTGGTCTTATTCCCTCAGAGGTTGTGGCTCTGCAAAATAGTCATAATTCCCATTTGTGTCATAGTTTCTAGCAGTGTGACAGATCATACTACATTATCAAATGGATGATGTCACTGAAGACAATGGGAAAATTAATTGATAGACATCCCAAAACAACTAGAACTTGGAATTCTTAAGTATACATAGGCCATGGTTTTGTGGCTGCTAAAACTCCTTACACTGGCCATATGCCTAATGAAAGGCTCTGGAGTTATTAAAAGAACTCATCAGCGTGAATACAAAAGGTGTAAGAAAAAAAATGAAAAGACAACGGAAGAACATTTAGAGGTAAAGCTCACAGCATGGCCTACAGTGCAGCATCTCTATTTAGTCCCTTTTTCTGTGCGAGGAGGTGTTGAAATGCCCTTGTCACATTAAGTGGCAGATCTCAGGACACTTAACATTCCTCCCCACCCCCTCGGCAGATGCAGTGTTTTTAATGACATTGTCTGCTTCCTGTCAAGTCAGCTGGGGGCTGATATAAGGAAAGTCACCTGTGGAAGGACGGTGGGAAGAAAATATCTTGAAGGGCAGCACAGGTACTCTGCTGGGTTCTGACTTTGGTGTGAGTGCTACACTTACTGTTCAGGGGAATCGGGGCTGAAGCACTGCACTACACTGCACTGCAATGCACTGCACTGCACTGCACCATTAAAATTTATGGCCGCATTTTTCCGTCTGTGTGTTTTCTCCTAACGTTAGATCAGTGTTCTTTTAACTGGGCTCAAAGGAATTATTCCATCGCATGATTGAATGGTTTATGAAAAAGTCCAAAGGGAAATATAAAAATCTTTTCATCTTAGATATAAAAGGAGAACATGTTCAGATAGGAAGGTACTTAACTAGAAAATTGGCAAGACAGGCAGAGACGGTTGGGATTGAATAGCATATGTGTGTGTGGCTGCGTGCATAGTTGCTTGCACATAGCGTCTACTTCACAGTTCAGGTGTGCTTTGCTTGCTTAAACTCTGGTCAGCTTAATCTTCAATTCAGATTAATCTACTCCCCTCAGGCACTTCTCACCTCTTTCTGTCATTTCTCTTTCTCTTTAATTTCCTCTTGCTGGTCATTTTTCACAGAGAATTTTCTACTGGCTTGGAAAACGCCTGCCAATGTAGGGCAGACATCTGGGCAGGAGGGATGACGAGATGAGAGAGGAGCTGGTGGTGAGAATCCCCTATATAAAAGAGCTGACACGTCTGCCTCTATGTGGAGTTCTCTGCAGGTGAATGTATGGTTTTCCCACACTGCAGTGACCACATATGGGTACTAATGATTAAGGACTGCGCTGAGATAGTGCCTCATGGGTGTAAAATGTGTTCTCGGATGAAGCTGTCGAGAAAATTGAGAATGACGTGACATGATTAGTATTCATCAATGTGGAGCCGTTGCCCTGCTTGTTCATTTGACACAACTAAACAGAGCTTTACGTGGGCCCGTTTTTAACATTCTTCAGGACTGTTTTATTATGATAACGGTTACAAAACTCTGCCATCTTCACTTTGCTCAAGGGTTTTTTATGCTTTTGGTCTTGTCTTTAGCAAGTAAAGCACCTCCTCATTTAAAAAAAGGTCAGGTGACTGCTTTGGCCAGTCACGAAAAGTCTACTGTTTGGCTCTACAGCATCTCACTTGCCTTGGCTGTATGATGTACCGTGTATTTGCCGTGCAGTATGTTAAAAGGTCTACAGTTCTTACACCGTTTCCCCATTATGGATGTGATCACCCTCAAACATCGTTAAACATAAATAAATAAATGACACTGACATATTGTTACTTTTTTAAGTTGATATTGTGAACTTGTCAGCAAACAATTTGCTACACATCCAGCAGATGAGGAGCAACATTAGCATTCGCTTAGAGGCGTGTTTGTGTCCCGGGTGAATATAAGTCCAATATTCACTCTCTTTTCAGTACTGTTTTGCTGTGCACCAACTCTTGAGGGAAATATCTGCCTCTTTAGCTGCTAAATGCTACACTATGTCTACTGTTTGGTGCTAGACAGCTAGCGTGCACTGGGGTTTTGGAGCTTTTTTTGCTTCCTGCTGTGGCTGAAAACGACGCTGATGAGAGTGAACTAAAATAATAAATTTTAGGCTGGAAAATTGATAAATTACTCTATATTTTGTAGTACAACCCGTTCTATTAGATAACTTTGGTGTATGTAAATCCACTCTTTCATTTGTTATTGTATGCATCACTTTCTGACAGTAAGCCTGACTGTCAGGTTAGTAAAAAATTACAAAATTTTAAACTAAATCTTTTAAATTACTGTAATATCCAAGACATTCTCTGTATGTAGTCACATTCCTCTGCACTCGTGGTTAGTTCCTGTTCTGTGGAAACCTGATGGCCTCTGGAGCGGATACCACAGGGGATCTTATCACTGAGTCTCAAATCAGCAATCATTACAAACTATATTCAGTAGTGAAGAGAAGCAATAAGATTCTTATGATCCTCCACTGCTGCAATTCACTCATTACGATGGCAGTCACCTCCTTTCTTTCTCTCTTTGCTGATTCCTCTGTGGCTTTCAAAACAAGGCAAGAAATATTAACAAATGTGCTGGATGAAATCAAGTCCATCAATCTCAACAAATATCAGATTTTTGTATCCACGACAGAATTGCTCTCAGCAAATCAGTAGCGTTAATCTTTCTGATGATCTCTTCCATCCTGATGAGGTTCAGCATCGACAATTAGGAATTTAAAACTGATGCTGAAGGAGAGAAGTCATGCTGATGACGAGTACGCCGCTGGTGACGTGAGGTGGATGTAGACCCTGCCAGAAGGAGCTTTTATCATGAAAATACCATACCTTTCTCAGGATTTAACACTGCTTTTAACAGGATGAGGGATAACACTGGCACATTGTGCAGTAAGGCGCAATTTAACAGCATGTTCTGTGGGAGAATGTAAAACTCAAGTGCTGTTCTGCCAAGTAACGACTCCTTAACCAGTCTGTTCACCTTTAAGTGTTTCAAAGTGTTTCACTTTTTCTGCTAAATGTGTCAGGCATTTCTCATAAAGGGGGATCTGTGTTTTGCAGAGTTTAATTAGACATTTAACCCACAGGAGACTTTTAAAGCTTCCCCAGTCATTCTCCATACAGCCCGATTACAGGAACCCAGGAAGAGGATTGTGCGGTTTAAATCAAAGTAGAGATCGATTTTAAAGGGCATCAGAAATGTGCCAAAACTGTAGTTATTTAGCAAAAGATTACATATTACTACTTTGGAGCTCTGACGCTCCCCAAAACCCATCTTTCTACTCATCATGGCCAGTCGGTGTGTAATCAATGAAATCTCACCAAATGTTTGGTTCGGGACTAAGCTGGTGGAAAATGTTTGATTTGGGCAGTGAAAACTTAAAATATCCACCGATCTCAAGATGTTCAGTACACAGGGATTAACGTCTGCATCTAGAGACAGAAACAACACAGGTGTATAAAGTTTTCACAGTATATCCATATGATAGAGACTATTCAGGTAAGTGATGCGTATGGTTGAGAGCAGTGCTGAAATAATTTTTCAATTAATTAACGAATCGATTGACAAAAAAATGAATGGACTGCAAATTTGATCATCTTTTAAGGAATTGAGGTAAAAATGCCAAATATTTGAGTTCTTGTGGGTTAAATAACCGTACAGGAGACTGAATATCTTTGGGTTTAAAATTGAAGATGTTTCCTTGGGCTCTAAGAGCTTGTAATTGTACATTTTGTATTCATTCATTTTCACTCTTTTTTTGACATTTCACAGACAGATTTACAAATGAATTACAGCATTCAATTAATTGGAAAAATAATCTACAGGTTGATTGATAATGTTAATAATCTTTAGTTGCAGCCCTGGTTTGGAGGCCTATAACTAAGTGGAAAGCACAAGAAAAGTGGTACCACAGGTAGCCATTGTTCTTTTAATACACATTACATAGCAAATATACAAGTAATAAACATTTTTGGCTTGGTTTGGTTTACAACATTCTTATATATTTATTATATACAACATCAGACTTTGTCAGCAATAAAATGATAAAGTTCCGGACTTATTTTTATTGCCGTTTTAAAAAACATCCAGTTAAAATGTGCTCTAAGCAATCCAACTTTATGGACTTTTTGTTTGTTTGTTTGTCAAAAGTGATGAATTTTAGTCTAAAATTTGAATACAAAACTGTCCAAATTTTGGTCTTTTTTTTCTGGTTATTCGTGTCTCTTTTGACAATAGCTGCTGACCGTTAGTGGAGGCAGGTGTTCAGGCCAGCTGTTAACTGATTGCTATGGAAATGTGATGAATGACTCAAAGTAATTCAAACTGATCATGTTATCCACAGCTTCAGAAGCTGTATCATGTTAGTTCATGCAAAAGTTCATAACAGTTTAGTTGTGGTGTTCTGATGTAGAGCCGTAACTGTGTTGATTATGTGTAATAATGCCATTGTCAAAGTTTTGCTGTCTGTCATGTCCAATCGTCACACTTGTTGAAACTATATTGGGCATTTTTAGGATTTGTTCTTTGTTTGTGCAAAAGAAAAAAGAGGGGGAAAAAAACCCTCTGAAGCTCAGAGACCATATGTCCCAAAGCTGCCAAATTTAATGGATGAGTTTAAATTCACATCCACTACTCTGCCTCCTAAAAGTTAAACATCCAGATGGAAGAACTATAACAAGCAATTTTAGGTTTTAGCCAAGAACACCTGAACAATCAAACTTCAAAGAATAATTTTTCCTTTTTATGCTTAAAGCTTGAGTTACAAACTACACACATCCAAGCTTGTACAGCGTCTAGCCCACACTTAATTGTTCTCTTTGTGTCACTATCACGCATAGCTAACTGCTCTTAAATTCATATTTCTTGCTACCACACACGTTCATGTAACCATTTGGATAAGACACGTAAATTAAGTTGACAGCAAGGATGCACAACCATAAACATTTAATCCTAAAGCAGTGAAATGTGAGTTTCAAAGTGTATCAGCATTACTTCCATAATGTTTCAAACATGCCCTGTGCACTGAGAAGACTACCTCAGCCAGAGAAGAGTTGAGGAGGAACAGAAAGAAAGATCGAGTAACGTATGTTTTTGCTATTCCTATACTTTACTTTAGACTAGCTGCAAGATTGACATGTGTTAATGCTAGCTATGTGCTAGTTTTATTTAATTACAAATTCAACATTAAGCAGCTAGCCTCACAGTTCATCCAGACTTCATCAATAAGTGAGCAAAAGGTTGCAGCTTTACACATCTGGTGCAGAAATCATACGCATTAGACTTCATAAGCCATGTTTGATTCAGTATTTTCACCAGCCTCAAGAAAACCCAGCACATATTCATGCTGATGTTGTAATCAAGGCACTCTGCATTTGTATATTCTTGGCAGCTGCTCAGTTAGTAATGGTAAGTCAGCGCACACACCGCATCAAATGAAATCACAATTGAAGGATACAAAGATTTACACATCACAAACTCAGCTGGCCTGGTGAAAGATATAAAGAGATGAACTTATAAATAACTACAAACTGATTTCCATAATGGCGTGTCGATGAGATATCAGGTAATTCACTGCCTGCTCCTTGGGTTCAATCAGATGTAGTAGAATCCAGTTTTTTTATTTGATGTAACCTGTGTATAGTGGCAAAGTTTCATATTAGTTTAATTTTTTTTTTTTAAACATCGTCACCTCACCTCAGTATCACTTTTGAGGTAAGTCTTAGCTAACGTAACTTACACTGACTGAAAAACAAAGATGCAAATATGTGGAAAATACATAGGAATGTATAAGGATATGTAAATATTTATTTGTAGGGTAAAATAGGAAAACGCATCCCTATGAACAATTTAACATTAAGTTGACCAGCTTTGACATGATGGACTAAACATCTCTTTGGGTGTGTTTGTGCCGTTCATGATGATCGTTCTTGGTTCTTCCATTTAATGAGGTGTTTTGAGCACAATCCAGCCTCAGAGAGCATTAAAATTGCAAAGACCTCATTTGCGTAACAGGTGTTGGTGTCAAAGGTTGCCAACTAGGCAGCAGGGAGAGGACCCAAATGCAGACAGTCGCGGAGGCTGAAGCAGTCCAAGGATTTAATGACAAAAATAAACTTACAAAAATCAGGTACAGACACGCAGGAGAACACCAGGAACGCGACACGAGGAGACAACCAGAAACGTCAACCAAAATGAACCAACAAGGAACAAAGGAAAGGGACCAGTGTGTGTGTATATATAGAGAGAGGGAGCTGATTGGTAATGGGGCACAGGTGACTGGGGAAAATTGGCGGGAAACAAAGAACAAAGACAGGAAGTAAATAGAACAATGAAAACCACACACACAGGACTGTCAAAATAAAACGGGAAACAGAGCAAAAACACACAGTGTACACAGAAGTCCTTGGGAGCATGACAGTTGGTGATTGTCATAGTGGTTTGTGCCTTTCTAAGTACATGCAAACCTAGGAGTTCAGTTTCTTTATCATTAAGATTATGGCTAAATGGATGACCAACGCTGTTGCTGCACTGCTCAGAGTGGGAGAGGTTTGGCAGATGAGAGGGCATAGAGGCCTCAGTGATTGTGGATGATGTTCAGTTTTTACACTAATGATGTCGACTGCTTAAGCTCTCTCTCGTTCTCTTGACTATGGCAAGAATCTTATAATAATCTTCCATCCTCTTAAGAGACTAAAAACTTTGCCTCAGAGTTCCTCAGATAGATCACCATTCATACGATGTGAGATTATCCACCACAACTTTGCAGAGGAGAAACACTGAACGGTTTCGAGGCAAGTTGTTGAAAAGAAGGAAAAAGGAAATGAAGAAACCACGGAGGTTCTTAATTCACCTTTTCATATGATGTAAGTTGACTCACCTCAGACAAAGACGGGAAAAACTTATTGAATACAATGTGGAGGTGATGGAAAACCTTATGAGTGTAATCTCTGTAGCAAAATACTTTCCCTTCATATTTGATCTTTGGTCTTTTGTCATATTTCAAGGTATTTAACTCCAATTTGTGTCAGTGAAGAGTGTGACTTTCTCTGCAAGGCTCCAGCAGTAAGATCACACTTCTCAGTAGTAAGGGCAAGCCAATTTTGCCAATGTAAACCCCTTTTTTCTGACTGCTGACAGGACTGCTGATCACAGATGCCATTCACTTGATTCTCAGCTTTGCGTGTGCTGCTCATTAGACATTCTGGAGAACTGCTGAGGAGCAGTAGAAAGCATAGAGTAACCAGGTCCTGATGAATTAATGGGCAGCCCTGAGCAGGGTTGATTGTGATCCAGAATACACGTCAGAGTTTTGAATTTTGTGAATGTGAACATCTTACTTTACTCTTAGAAAAAGCAACACGGATAATTTACAATTGCAGGTGGTTCCCATTCGTTTTTGCATGTTATTTAACACTATGAATTGTATGAAGTGGATAGTGGTTAGCACCGTTTTTCATGCATACTACAACCACGTGGAGAGGCAGAGGCTGAACATCTCAACTATTTCAGTCATTTATGTATTAGCTTGAGCTACTTTGATCATTTAATCACTACGTTTAGCTTTTTCACCAAATGCACCCAACATTTTAGCTATTTCAACTGTTTATTCATTACTTTTAGTCATCTTTTTAAACAGTTAGTCCTTTACTTTTAGCTAACTGTTTGGACTTCTCTGCTGTTTCCTACTTTACTGCTTAGTTTTTGGGTGATCAGTTTACTGCTAGCCTACACTAGCTGTCTGCGGCTAATGTGCTGCTAATACTTTATATTTAACTCTTACTTTTACTCTTGAGGACTCTCTTTGTGTGTTTACTGGAGTAATTACTGTGTTGTACTGCTTCTTATGGGGACGTAATGTTTATCTTTCACTGGTGAAAGACGCAGTTGCGTCCAGTAAAGACTTATCGTCAACCTTTTTATTAGAAGTGGGTTTCACTCGCTGCATAGCTGTGCACCTACACAGTGAGGGCATTAATGTCCATGTTTGCTTATTGTCTGTGCTGTGGGTTTGATCATATCTCATAAATGCAATGTTGTTTGGCAGCTGACCCTCAGACCTGCCCTCTCAGTGCTAACCCGCACCTGAGTGCACTTTGAATTGCATGCCAGTAATTCAAAATGAATTACCACATACTTTCAAGGCAGTATATATTCACGGATGAATAACCTAGCTGAAGCAAGTTTCAAGGCTCTTTAAGTTGATTTTCCTGCCGAATGTAACTAAGTAAAAATAGTTTACTGAATGTGTCTTTCCTATTGACCAGGAATCTATAGCAGTATGGTATGCTTTGAAAATATTGTTAAGAATGTGTTTTGTAAGGTTAAAACATGCTAACTCGTTAATATGGTCTTAATAGAAAAGCAAGGCAAAAGTTATCAGTGAATAAGATTAAGTGGATGGTTTCCTTACAGGCTTGCGCATAGAAAATGTGGGTAACCAAATCAAAAGCAAACAGTTGTGTAAAATGTATCCTTCAGCGTAAAAATGAAGTCAAATGTACGTTTTAGGAACAGTTGTTTTATACAGAAAACCTATGAAATCACTTGAATCCCAAATATAAAATAACTATTATATAGATTTTAATGTAAGTGATGTATAATTCTGTATAATGTTTGTTCCATTGAAGATATCTTTAACACTGGTTACGCTGGTCTTTGTTGACTTACTTGTTGGTGATTCAGGACTTGACGCAACACACACACACACACACACACACACACACACACACACACACACACACACACACACACACACACACAATATAACTTACTTTAATTCATTCTCCCTCTGTCAAAAGTGTAATAAACTCTCAAACAGTGTTCTCTTGGTTTTTCTGTGGTAGAAAGCAGAGCAGTTCATTAGTCTTATCTCTGTTAAATTTGCCCACCATGGAACAGCATAGGGAAATCAAGCCTGGAATCCGTTGGTTGGGCTTGGCAGGATTTGGTTGTTCATTAATTACATTTTGTAATGAGTATTTCTGTTGAACATGATTATTACACTGGTGGGATAATGGATGTTTATTTTATGGCAACACAAAAATATCCACCCCAGTCTTTTCCTAATGTCATCGGGTGGAACATTTAATCAAGCTTCAAGGGTTTTGAAAATAAGTTTGCTTTCTCCTTGAAACACAGAGGCCCAGGGAATATCTATTAGGCCCTTAATAGATTGCAAACTCGCGGTCTGCGTCACATCTCAATCTTTCCAGCTTCCTCTCACTCTGCTCTCCTCCACTCTGGCTCGTCGGTGTGTACAGTGGGTCATAACATGCATGGCTGTGGCTGGTTATGTGGAGGGTGAAGAGCAATCATTTAATCATCAGACCAAGAAGGTTTGAAATAAGACCAGTGAGTTCACAAGGGCACGCACAAAATGAGGAGGCGTGGACGCAAGACGGATAAACAAATCCCATACAGGCAGAAAGAAATGTAGATATTTAATAGCACTAAATGGTGTGCATTCATTTCAGTGGCTGGAAAAAAGGCTGCAGAATATGGAAACTGTTTCGATCCCAATTGCAATCTTTAGTAGATGTTGCCCAGTCAGCATTTTTGTGATTAAGCCAGTGAAAAGTCATTCAGGCATCATGGGAGAGAGAGATGGAGGGAAGGGGGAGATGTGAGAGCAAAAGCAGAGTGTGAGATGATGGGAGAGAAAGCTGGACTGAGGTAAGAGATAGAGAAGGAAATAAAGGGAGAGAAAGTGATAAGAACTGAAAACAGTTATTTAATGTATTAGTCACAGGTCTGCGCCACACCCACCTCCACTCATATAGTTCCACTACAGCTCAGTCACTCCCAGGAAGTTACATAAACCCTTCCCTTCAAGTCTGTCAGCCTTTTTCCCTCCAAACTGACTGATGAACATATAAACAAGCTGTGCAAGTTAAGGTCTTTTCACGCTTTGTTTTGTTAATGCTCATTGGATTTGTTTGAGTGTTTAATTGTTTTGTATTGCATTTATAGTAGATCTTATGTTTAATAAGGCCTGAAGATGTACCTAAATGACAGGATTAGGATTATGAATGCATTCATTGATGTAAATGAGTAGTGATGACCTGATTTGCTTGATTAATTCAATCCTTTGTTTACTTCAGCCTTCTGATTTGTAGTTTTTTAGGTAAAATTTTCCTTTTCACGTATTAAAAAAACACCATCCATCACTCTCGGGTTATTTGCTACACTAATTAGGAATTTGGAACGTTTTCTTTTTTTTAATGTGCACCCCAGACCAGATGTTCTTTGAGCCAATGCCACCATCATCTTTGTAGTTTCTTTTCTTTTTAGTTAGTGAAACTTATAAGACCCTGCCTCTCGCCCAGTGTCAGCTGGGATCAGCTCCAAAAGTTGTTGCCATTACAGCAATGAGATCATTCAGTCACAGAAGAATTGTGTAAAACAAACAGGCAAAAAGTAGCATATTATATTTGTTTGTTGGGGTGTTTATGCTTGTTTTCATGCCTCTCAGTGTGCAGCTAAAACCAAACTAGTGTGACATCTGAGCGTAGTGTAGATTAGGCTACAGCTTAGCTTACTGTCACTTTAACACTGTATAGGTTTTACATTATTCAGGTTTACATTCAGGTTTATTGATACACATTGCAAATAGCAAAACAGGGAGAAGAGCACAGACACAACATCCCAAACAAAAATCTCTCATGTGGAATGATGAAAATTGTGTTCATGTAGGACCTTATTACTCATAGAAAGAAGCTATTTAAGCATCCCAAGATCGCCATCACTATTATCATCTTTCTGTCCTTTAACACACACAGGCAGTGATAATCAGCATGTATGTCAGGTGCCTTCCCTATCAGAAAAAAAACTATAAAGGAGGTGCCTGATCAAGCTAAGAAACAAACAAATATTTTAAATAATTAATAAACAAAACAAACCAAAAAAAAAAGACGAGACGTTAAGGATGCTCAGTCATGCAGACAGGAAAGGTCTGCCATTAAATAGATTTGTGCAGTCTGGGGAGGCAGACTGATCTGTCGGTGGGTCTCAGTCTTTACTTAGAACAGCAGCCCTGAGTCTGCCATCTCATTCTTTTATTTGGTAAAGCGTGAAAAAACATGATTTTGTTTTTTGTGTAGACACTCCCGTACATGTTGTGATGTCGGTGTGCATTTATGGAGAGCGCTAGCTGATGTGCCACGTCAAAGTGTTACACCTGAATATGTGTACGAATCATGATGAAATATTAATGGATTATGAATCTCACTTTGTTACATGACGTTTTGCTGCTGTGATTGCGGTCGTACTGCTTGCAGGTTTGCGCATGCTGTTCATGCTGAAATCTCTTGTTTTCCATTGGTTCATTTTTTCTGTTTGATATTTCCAAGTTGAAGTTGTTTGTCTGAGAGTTGTTTGTCTGAGAATGCTGCTTAATCCTTTCCTGGGTCACGGGGGGCATCAAGCCTATCCCAGCACACAAGACTTGGAGACATCGTGCACAGACTTCCTGTCTGGACCGATGCTCACATTAATAACAATTTAGAATCTCCATCCCACCTGACCTCTATGTGTTTTGAACGTGGGAGGAAAATATAGCAACACAGGAGAACAAGCAAAACACCGCTGCAGCCCAATTTCATTAAAGTTTCATCTGATCTAATCAAGGTGATTTGATTTGGATTCATACATTATGGCTCTCTGCGGGGCACAAAATCTCTAGCGCTGAGATTGTGTGCTTTGCCGGTACAGTGCAGTGCCAGTGTAAGCCATGACAGGAGTGTGCTTATCACAGGTCAGCGACCCAGCTCCAGGCGATAGGAGCAAGGCCAGTAAGTGATGCAGGGCAGCATGAGGTCTGCTGCAAAGTGGCAGAGCTGCTTGCGCTCTGCTGATGATACGGATATGGCTCACCAGGAGACTGATCCGTGAGCCAAGCTCCTCCCTGGCCCTGGTGAGAAAAACCCGGTCTGGCAGCTCTTTGAATCAATGAAGAAATCTTTAACGTCGTACTGTCCAGATGAATTATAGTCTTTCTACAGGGTTCATACCTAATTTCAATTGGTGACATGTTACTTGTCATGCTGTTGTCTCCCTGCAGTCTTTAATTAGCTAGATGGACAAACCGGGTGGGAAGAGTTTTCCAGCTTTAGCATGTGAGAGCTGGCTCTGGAGCTTTGGTGTCTCCATCTGTCTGCTTCTCTCCAGGGAGCAAAGATACCTTGCTTTGATTGTACAAGAACAAAAAGCATCTTCAGATCCCAAGCAGGCCATTACTGGCTCAACCATGACAAGGCCTCATCCTGATCCATGTTGTTGCTCCCCAGCTGGGAGTTACTGCTGGACAAGGCCAGTGAACACAGCCAATTAGAATGACTATAATTACATTAAATAATATTTTTGTGTATATATATATATATATACAGTCAAGCCCAAAATTATTCATACCTCTGGCAAATTTTGACTTAAAGTTACTTTTATTCAACCAGCAAGTTTTTCTTGATTGGAAATGAGACGGGCGTCTCCCAGAAGATTATAAGACGATGTACAAGAGGCATCATTGTGGAAAAAAATATTTCTCAGCTTTTATTTACATTTGAACAAAAAGTGGCATGTCCAAAATTATTCATACCTTTCTCAATAATCAAGAGAAAAGCCTTTATTGGCTATTACAGCAACCAAACGCTTCCTATAATTGATGACCAGCTTTTTGCATGTCTCCACTGGTATTTTTGCCCATTCATCTTTAGCGATGAGCTCCAACTCTTTCAGGTTGGAGGGTCTCTTTGCCATCACCCTGATCTTTAGCTCCCTCCACAGATTCTCAATTGGATTCAAGTCAGGACTCTGGCTGGGCCACTGCAAAACGTTAATGTTTTTGTCCGCTAACCATTTCTTCACCACTTTTGCTGTGTGTTTTGGGTCGTTGTCGTGCTGAAATGTCCACTGGTGCCCAAGGCCAAGTTTCTCTGCAGACTGCCTGATGTTGTTGTTGAGAATCTTGATGTATTGCTCTTTTTTCATGGTGCCGTTTACTGTGATTAGGTTCCCTGGTCCATTGGCTGAAAAACACCCCCAAAGCATTAGGTTCCCACCACCATGTTTGACAGTGTGGATGGTGTTCTTAGGGTTGAAGGCTTCTCCTTTTTGACGCCAAATGAAGGATACATCATTGTGGCCAAACAATTCAATTTTTGTTTCATCTGACCATAAAACAGAAGACCAGAAGTCTTCTTCTTTGTCCAGATGAGCATTTGCAAAGGCCAAGCGGGCTTTTGTGTGCCTTATTTGGAGAAGAGGCGTCCTCCTTGGTTTGCGTCCATGGAACCCAGCAGTGTGGAGTGTCCGTTGGACTGTCTGCCTTGAGACGTTGCCACCAGCAGAGCCCAGATTCACCAGGATGGCCTTGGCGGTGATCCTTGGATTCTTTTTCACCTCTCTCACTATCCTCCTGGCCAGCACAGGTGTCAAAAGTGACACTGAGATTTTCCACAGTGATCTGAGATTTTCCACAGTGTGGAACGTCTTGTATTTTTTAATAATACTTTGCACTGTAGCCACTGGAACTTGAAAACATTTTGATATGGCCTTATAGCCCTTTCCTGACTTGTGAGCAGCCACAATGCGCAGCCGCAGGTCGTCAGTGAGCTCTTTTGTCTTAGCCATGACTGTCCACAAACCAACTGCAGAGAGCTGCTGTTTTTCACCTGTTGAGTTGATTAAAAGAGCTGTTCCCAATGAATCAGGGTAATTAGGATGCTTTAGAACAGCTTGGACTATTTGGAATGGTATAGAACTTTGGATTTTCCCATAGACTGTGACAGTTTGCAAAGGGTATGAATAATTTTGGACATGCCACTTTTTGTTCAAATGTAAATAAAAGCTGAGAAATATTTTTTTCCACAATGATGCCTCTTGTACATTGTCTTATAATCTTCTGGGAGACGCCTGTGTCATTTCCAATCCAGAAAAAACTTGCTGGTTGAATAAAAGTAACTTTAAGTCAAAATTTGCCAGAGGTATGAATAATTTTGGGCTTGACTGTATATATATATATATATGTATATATGTCTATATCTATATCTATATCTATATATACTCTGTAGCCTGTAGATTTTGCCATTCAATTAAACTAAATTATACTTGATAAACACTTTTCCCCACATGTATATGAAACTTCCATGCATAGTCCCCAAATGAATGCAATTATGCTAATTTATTCTTTGAAATTTGAGAAGTATTGTGTAACATCGCTCCCCTATTATACAACTTGAACTAACAACTATGAATTGCACAATTGTCAACCATTCTTTACACCAAGGCCACTGACAGGAACACTCTACTGACTGCAAGCAGTTTTCGTCTGAGGCATAATAAGGTTTGCTGCTTTGCCAATTTGACATTTTCTTTTTACAAAATAATTTGTTCCTCTTCTTAAGGTTTCGAGGCAAGGTCAGAAGAACTTACAAACTAGTTTCCAACAAGGGGTTACTTTGCTACAATGGATTGCGTTTACAAGAAAGACTGAGAGAGGTCTAGAGAATATCTAATGCAGCCAGCGAGTAAGTCAAATAAAAATCATTCATGTGTATTTACTTGTAGTTTTCACCCTTGTCAGATCAAATCAAATCTATAATATTGAAACACTGGCATTTTTTGCCCTCTAATGAAAGCGAGGACAATGTTTTCAACACCAAACCCTTTTTTGGCACACAAACAAAACCACAAAGGGCTTTTTAGATTTATCAGATTTGCAAAACCTATCCACAGTCCATAAAAGCCCAGTGAAATGGTATTTTCAACATAAAGGAACTGCATTCAGGACCAGCATTTGGTTGGAAATGCATTACTTGTGCCACTAGTGGAGTTATTTATATGCTTAAATGCCCCTGTGGCTGAATGTAGTCTATGTGGGGAAAAATGAGGCGACAACAAGAAATTTGGATCCCAGAATAGAAAGTGCACTAAAGAAGACCAGCCCAACCTCACCTGTAGTGAAACATTTTCTAAAATATAGAGAGACATTTTCCAGGCAACAAGTAAATTCCCAAAGGTGAAATAGCAATCTGGGTTTACTGCTTTTGAAAAGAAAAGTATCTTTGGATAAATTAATAATTTTCCTAACATTAATAAACTGACTTTTGATTGTAATTAGTATTCAAATATCAGTTTAAGGGATTAAACAGACAGTTAAGAGATGCTATTGATTTATTGGACATGGACATCAAGGTCACGTCCTGAGTTGATTCTGCTTCTTCCACACAAAGATTAATTTAGGAAAGGGATGCTCATTGGTGTCTCACTTGTAAGAAATAATGAAACTCCCATGCCTGAACTCAAATTCTGCATTCAGCATTATTCAAATGCGAGCTCACTGTAGCTCATGCAAAGTATTTACACCCCAAACTTTAACATAATTAGCCTGCATTATCTACGGAGTCGCTTCACCTCTGCGTTTTTAGGCCTCACATTCCTGGAAGAAAACCCTTGATTTGATTTATAGGGTACACATGCATGCATGCAGCTATTGTGTAAAACACATTGCTGCACCTACTGGAAGTTTACTGTTCCTGCTTGGTGGGTGAATTGATGCTCTGACCCAGAAAACGCATTTAAACACATTCTTAATGTAGCCTACATTTCGGTTTCAGACATAAATATTGTAAATGGGTCCAAGGTAGCCAATTTCCTGTTGTAGTCCATTGCAATATAACCCCAGCTACAATCTCCTTTAATGCTCCTAATACGATGCAGTGTGCTGTTATCAAATACCACACAGGGAATACATTTACATTTAAGTTGCCTCCTGGCAGCGCATTTTCCATAAAACGGTCTTAAAGTGATGTGTCTGTAAAGGTTGGACCGAAATGAGGGCACAGTTTGGGTTTTCTGTTCGCTTCATCCAGTGCAACGGACAGGCCGGCGTGACAGATTAATCAGTCGTTGAAGACCAGAAAAAGCTGAAGGAAAAGCAACTTCCTTACTCTTTCGATTGTAAAAGCTATAGTAAGTAAAGGGAAATTGGATGGAGTGATAATATTTTGAATTACCTCTGCGGACAACTTACAAAATCGCTATATTTTTCTGCACCGCACCGCCTTAACATGTCATATGTCGAGACACCCCGGTAAACGCAAACGTGCGCGCCCCACTGCACATTGCGGATGTGACGTCAACGCGCCGCAATTCAAACTCCAGGAAACGAAAGCGTTTAGTTGGTAAACGGTCTTGTTGTCACGGACTCGGACTAGTTTCAGGGGATATCTTCAGTTCGTTTTATCTGTAAGTGTCAAATGTTTGCTGTTTATCTGTGCCAGTAATTTTTTTTGTTTTTATGGTATTGTTTCAATATAGACAAGCCTGCACTTAAGACGACGTAACGTTAGTTTATTAAAAGCTATCAACTAAAGACAGGTGCAGGGGTGTGTGTAACGTTCAGGAACTGTCATAAATTAACATTAAATTAACTTGAAAACTGAGGATAAATGACGGTGATATACGCAAGTAAAAGTGTTGGTTAATTCACAATGACTGGAACGTGTGTGTGAGAAAATGTGTTTGTTTTTCCATCAGCTTACACTGATAACCTTTTTAAAGCCTATTGTATCATTAAATATTAATTTTAAATATTCAATAGCACGTCTGTATGCCAGCATTTTTGTGTGTCAGTTGGGATGTTTCATAAGGGTTTAGTGTTTTGAACTTGCCCTTCAGTTTGATTATTTATTGTCCAAATGATTTCAGTCAAAGTGAAACTGAGAATCTGGTGCATTGAATTTACATTTAAAACATTATTTTTTATTTTTTATTTTTTTAAATCAGTCTGTGAAATTTCTTGTTTCCCTCTAGAAGTCCAGGTTACTTTCAGGACACCAACAAAAGCAGCCATGACATCTAAAGGTGCCAAAGAGAGCATCGTCACCAGGTTGGGTTTCAAATCCAACAGCTCTGCCTCCAAGGCTGAGGCAGAGCTGGAGAAAGTCAGGAAGGAGAACGCTCACCTCAGGAAAAAGATTGATGAACTGGCCAAACGACACATCAGACCACCTGACGCCGATAAAAGCAAGCTGCTGGAGGTAAAGGAAGTGCTTGTTTGGTAATGAGGAATTTCAGCATTCATTTCAGAATGTCCTGCATGTCTGTCTTTTGGATGTGTTTTTTTTCTTGTATTTTAATCTGTGTGGCATCTTATGCTGATTATTTCAGAGGATTCTTTCCCTTGAGACGCTGCGAGAAAGAAACAATCAGCAGTTGCTTGTTAAAGAGCAGGAGCTAGAAACACTGAGACAGCAGCTGACAGCTAAAGGAGGAGAGGTATGTACACATGACACATCTTTGCAATATATGGGTAAAAAAAAAAAATCCCATTTACAGTAGACCGTCACAGACATATCCATCTAGAAGTCTTCCGTAAACATGGACACGCATAAACACAGATTTGGACACCCTGAGGCAGCAGTTTTCTGGCCAGGGTGAGGAGATACACCTACAGCTGTGTCTTTGAGAGTGCTCCTCAAACTTGTGAAGATTTGCTGCACTCTTGGCATTGTATTGGTGGCATATGTGTTGCTGCCAGCAGACAACTGTCAGAAAGGAAAGAAATCAGACTAGAATTCCTCTGAGCCGACACAAACAGTTGGGGGGGGGTAGCTTCTCTCCCATTTTGACAGCAGCTCAGCTAAGTGAAGTGTAGACAGCCAGAAAACTGCATACTAACACATGGTGTGTATGCTGTTCACTTGATATTTATAAACCAACTATCTTCCACTGTTGTGGGTCCGTGTATGTATTAGCATTCATGCCCTTATTACTGCTTATGGCACTGCTGGACATATTGATGCTATCTATTTGAGGCTGTTGCTTTTCCTCGTGAAATCTCTTTTCTATTGTTGCAGAAATTGTTTTCTAATTTAGGCTAGTCAGAATGGCATGCAACTAAAACTGGGAAATGGTATGCTGATAAATGGAACAGCAGCTATTTGACATTGTGAATGCGTAATGTCATTTAATCACACTTGCCTCTTCCTCATTAGCTTTCATCAACAAAACTGCTAAATCCAGAGCTGGTCTGTGGGCAACGCCAGCTATACTGCCAGCCATGTAATGTCGGTGTGAAGCAGATGATTGCACGGAGAAGAGCAAATATCTTCGGCAAACTGTCTCTGCGTAAACAAAGGTTTAAAAAAAAAAATCAGGTTTAATTCATAACGTTGTGTATTTCAGGTGGTAGCGTCACTGCAGGCCCAGCTGGAGCAGCGGAGGAAGGAGGCTGAGCAGAGAGACATGTTGTTCCAGAACTTGTTACAGGAGACGGAGAACCTGAAAAACCAGCTGGCCACTGTTTCTACCCAGTGCCAGACCCTGGAAACACAGGTGGTGGTGGTAGGTTTGACTTACAGCCTCTATATCTATCTAGATGTTCTCATTAGTTAGAAATGTCTCCTCTTCCACACAACCAGTTCTCTTAATGGGAATCTGTACTCTTCGAATAATGTAGTGAGTTGGCTTTAAAATGTGCCTGATTAACTACTTTTGCAGGTACAGGTCATGAAAAGGGTCAATGGTATCATGCCGTTGATAATTAAAGTGCTTACTCAGTTACCTTTCTTTTGTTATTGATGACTAGCCCTTTGATATTATAGATTTATTTCAGGCTGTTGGTAATAAAAATATGAAGAAATGGGGAAAAAATGAAGACGTATATTAGAATTTTTCTAAGGAAGAAGTTATAATTTTGTTGTCAGGAACCAGTGATGGACAAAGTTGGTTGAGTGGTTTTATCCTTTTCTCTGACAGCATATTTCCTACCTGGCCTAGGATTAAATGTCCTCTGCCCCCCTTTCTTTAAAGGGACAAGTAAATGTGTAACTTCATCAAAATCGGTGTGATATTTGCCTACCTGGTCAGGTTTTTGAGTAGCCGTGGCAGCTGTTTAGCTCAGTAGCTAGTGCACCTGTGATTCATATCATGTTCATTTCAATAGGTTTATTGTACAGAATCTGTTTTTTCAGTGTCTCTAGTAGTGCAAGGACGGAGACTTGTTTGGAAATGCAGACGACGCAGTTATTCCGTCGTCCACTAGGTGGTATTGTGTGACCTCTGATTGTTTTCCTGAGCTGCTGACATAACCTTCTCTGTGGAGCAGCCTAACTAATTTGCTGTAATGAAAGCTAAAGGCGCAAGTAATACATGGCTCAAAATGAAACATTGTAAATGTAGATACACATGTTATTCCATGGTGCGTTTTTTTTTTTGTTGTTGTTGTTGTTGTTGGCCGTCAATGATTTTTAAACATCACTTGCAGTAGTTTTGTGAAGGATTAAAAAAAAAAAACTTTATCCAAGTGACAGTTTGTCTATATGATTGTATAATCAATATCATCATCAAAATCTTCAGTGCAAGAGCCTTTGGTGAATCTGTGGTTGCCACTCAGTTCCCTCACACAGTAGGCTCTCATTCCTCATCAAAAGGCAGCACTGACTGATTCCCGGTCAGCCCTTTGATGCTTTGAGCACAGCAGGCCCTCGCTACACTGTTGGAGAGCGGTCATCAGGATCCTTCTTGGCTTCTGGAGAGGCTGAGGTGGCAAAATCACAAGTGAGGATGAGAATTCAGATAGCAGAATCCACCTCATTTTCCTGATTTCCACGCAGTTTTTCCAGGACCTCTCCCTCTGTATAATGTATCCTTGATTTTCTTTTACCTTAATCTTCAAAATCAGTTAGGGTGAAGGAATGTCAACATAAAGCATGCCTTGTTTGTTGCTGTATGTGGAAACATTAGTTGCTGCACCTTCTTAAAAACTCTCGTTGTAATCGTGTGCTCCAGATCTCATCTTTCCAGATCCTTCAGAATCAGTGAATCTGCTGTGTACTTAATGCTAACACCAAACACTCTACTCTACCCCATTATCATTGATGTTTCTAAATAGTCAAAACGGTGTTAACAAAAATGTAGTCCCTGTAGTTATATTGTTGTTTCAGTCGTGGCTAGAGCTGAAAGAATAGGAGAGTTTGAAGGAAGTAAAGTGGAGATTTTTTACAAGAAAGATACAGATGCAGTTTTTTAAAGTTCCCTTGTTTTTGTTCCTCATAAAGGTCACCACAAAGCTGGAAATACAGTCATTGAATCTAAATGTTCTCAGGTTGTTTGCATAACTCCTGCTTTGGTTTTCAAGTTTTCAAGTCACTACTTTTGGAAAGTATTAAAGTGCAGAAATGGATAGGAATACTTGGTATATATAGTCTTTTTTTAAATCAGTGTCTTTCAGCTCCCACTGCAAGTGGATTTCCTTATCTTTATGTCTTAATGGTAATTTTCCAGGAATGCTCTCCACCTTCCAAGCCCTTGGCTTAGTTCCTTTCGCATTACTAGAAATAATCTGACCAGCAGACCCTGACCCACCCTTTCCCTCATTCTCCTTGGATTCACGAAAGCCGTTAGTGAGCTTAGCTTATGGGACGTACATTTAAATCGATCTGGAAAAAGTTGACAAGCTCATGATGCTTGTTTGCTGTCAGAGCTCATAGAGCCTTAGCAGAGATATGATCGTTTAGATGCCTACTGTTGCTGTGAAGGTTTTGCTTGAGTTTAGACGTCGGGTGGGATCAGACAGATTAGACCTCAGGGTCAGGGTGACAGAATTATGAGATCACTGACTGTCTTCTAGGGATGGATGGATGAATTGGCCCTACAGGGATGGTGCCCTAGGTCATGCGGCCAAATCCTTTATTATTAAAAATTAAGAAGATGAATAATTGAAACCAGCAAGCCTGCGAGTGATTTTAAGCCTGTGGTAAACCTATTGTTTTTAGTGCCCAGAAAACAGACACAAATAACAACATGAAGTACTTCAAAAGGACAGGGTCCATCATTTTCTCTTAGAACAACTTAATTTGTCTTGGATTGATGCCAAACAAGTCCCGAATTGTGTTGTGGAATAGCAGACCAAAAGCCTTCAGTACTGCCTTTAATTTTACCTGAACTCAAATTATTTTTATAGGCAACTCCACAACAGCACTGTGTCTAGAATAACTATGTATGATAACAAAAAAGGCACAGAGGCAGACAGCAATGCACACAGGTTTTTGGTGCATAGATTTCTGATTGTTACGACTTGTTAGTTCAATCCCGCCAGTGACAGCTAGATCAGATAGAAGTGTTGACGCCGGTAGTGTATTTTTACGTCTTCGGATTATTCCAGAAATGTGTTTTTCTCTACAGAATGGACAGGCACCTCCTGCAGACTTGGCTTTGGTACAAGATCAACTGAGACACGTGAGTCCAGTCAATGATTTACTGTGTGTGTGTGTTCATCATTCAACATTTCCAAAACATCTAGGACCCATTTGTATGCCAATATCAATAGAACGCACTGGATATTACTTTTTTGGATATAACAAAACATTTTGATTATTTTCTACGAGTGAAAGCAGTGTTTCTTAGTAGTTTTTGATGAAAATAAAACCAAACTCCTGTCCCTACAAAAGAAATTACAGGAGACACTGAAGTTTATTCCTTGAGTGTCCTTGAATTGAACAGCTGTAATGTCTAAATACATTGAATACAGTATATCAGTGTAGGGCTTGTGCATCTCACCACCAGGCTCTTGAGAAGAACCAGCAGTGGCTGGTGTACGACCAGCAGAGAGAGGCCTACGTCCAGTCCGTCCTTGCCCGCACACAGGAGCTGGAGCAGCAGCTGGCCCAGGCGAAGCAGCAACAAACCAAACCAGAGGCCAATTCAGATGGTGAGAAATGTAGGAGGAATCGAATTAGCTACTGACATCCTCAGCTTATTCACCACGATCCTACACTAAATACATGAAATGTTAAAGTAATTAAAAGGAACTTGACAAACACTGTGTGCTCTGATGCATACGGTATTGAATGTGAAAAGAGGAATTAGGGAAAATTATGCAGTTTGATTCAGATATTACTTTTCTAGCCACAACATTAAACACTGAAAAGCCGACAGCAAAAGGAGATGAGGAAAGATTAGATAGGTAATAATCCTGGAATTAAAAATATTAGCAACAACAGCAGCACTGAGAGGACTGTTTTGGCTTTGACAATTGAATGGCTATACTGTATATAAATCTTCTACATTACGATGCTTAGATTAACTTCGTAACTCGCTTACTAGCACTTCTTATCTCAGCTTCTGCCAGCTCAGTGGGTCCAGAAAAGGATGTTCAACTGAGGAGCCACTATGAGCAGTTGCTGTTGGGGGTACAGAAAGACCTGGAGATCCAAAAAGAGCAGGTCACCAGAACCCAACAGGAGCTCAATGTGCAGAGGGAACAGGTAAATGCTGTAGGATTTAATTTAATTACTATGTACTCATTTCGACTTTTCCAGGTCTAAGGATTTCTGTTTGTCTAATAAAGATTGACGCCCTGATTAATTCTTAAATTCTACTTTTTGTGGCTTGTGCTGCTCACATTCCTGAGACACCTTGCAATCTCCCTTTCAAATTATGTACAAATTCACTCCGTTCAAAAGTCTGCATGCAACTGGAAGAACCCCATTCAATTTCTACATTCCTTGGACTCAGGCATCTTTATAATTAATTAGTAGAACTCAGAGGGAAAAGAGAAAGTATACACCATTCTGAAACTGGGCGATTTTCTTTGGCTCTACAGGCCTTGAACGCTCAGGCTGAGCTGCAGTCTCAGAAGGAGCAGGCCACCAGGCTCCAGGAGGAGATGTCGGCACTGCAGAGGAGGCATGAGGACAAGTGCGGCGAGCTGTCATCCTTCCTGAGGAAGTACAAAGAGAAGAGCAAAGAGCTGGAGGAGGCCAAGATGCAGCTGCAGGCAGAGCGGCTCAGCAACAGGTAAAGCAAGTCTTCTCTTGTTGTAGAAATCAAACAGAGGTGGCTCTCGGATTAACTCGGTGTCACAGTTTATCTTTAAACTGTAAATCTGACTGGTGCATAGAAACTACATGGCCTATGATTAGAAAAAGCCAGGCTGCTTTAATTGGATTAATTGGGACATTTACCTTAAAAAATAACCCCTCCCTTTTATCAATTTTACTTTCAAACTAACTATAGGTTTCAAGATATTTTTTCACAGTTTAAGTGCTACATACATAAACAGGATTCTTCATATTTATCATCCAGACAGGAAGTGTGCGAGGAGAGAAAGGTGTCGTCTGAGCGGGCAGACAGGATGAGAGTGGAGCTGGAGAGCATGGACGTCAGACTGGAGGAGGAGAGGAAGAGATCTGCTAAACTCCTACTGCAGGTAACACTCACTGTGACAAGTTTACCTGTAGTCACACTTCACTAGTATTTGTTCTTCTATGAAAGTTTCCCACTCATTATATCATGAAAGGAAACCTGCATTTAAAGGACTGGAAATATAAGACCTCAACCACCAACAATTATATTTTATTTAATAAAATGCAAGAGCTCAATAGATATCTGAGAATAATACAATCTCATCCCTGGTTTGTTTGAATGGAAAGGGATTTAAATACAGCATTGTGTATTACTGATAATTTGGCCTTTGCAGGTGAATATGCTGCAAAAGTCTCTTCTGAGTCAAAATGAAGAGCAGAGAAGAATCGCAGCACTGGAGCAACAGGTAACACTGTGAATGTGTTTTACAGCAGTTGCAGTTCACACAAGCAAAAATCTGTATCAGATGGTGGGAGATCTTCATCCCAACTGTGAACACTGAAAACAAACATTCAACATCTCAAAACCCAAGTAAAGTTTGATGATTGTTTGTTTACCAGTGCATTTGACTGTTCGCTGCCCAGTTATGAGTGGAAAATCAATCAGCTCAGCCCTGTTATGTAGGACACTGTTTTGAGTGACCATTATTTCTTAAAAGTAGAAATCCATACTGAACCCACTTGTGCAATTGAAGTACAATGAGTTCTTGGCTCTCTCCCTCTCACATACGTCTACCCCTCCTAAGATCCAACTCTCTGCCAAGGACTTTGAGAATGAAAAGATTGATCGTCACAACATGCAGCACCAGTTACATAAGGTGCTGAAGGAGCTTCGCAAGGCCCGAGATCAGATTGCTAAACTGGAGTCTGCTGTAAGTGTTGCTGCACATCATAACCACGTTCATTGTCAGGTCTTTCAGAAATACAACTTCAGGCTGTAGAACAAACAATGGCTCTTACTGGGCCTGAGCAGCTTGTGTATCTTCAGTAATAATTCATTTTTTAGAAAGGTTTATGTCAAACATTTCAATAGTATTTTTTTGCAATTGAATGTAAAATACTTAGTATAATTCTGTGTTTCAGAAACAGCCAAACGCCCGTTTCTCCGAGCCCAGCTCCTACAACAGCCTTGAGTTTGAGCGTCTTACTATCAATGACCCTCCTGGTCCACCGTCTCCCTCTAAAGTCACCAACCTCCTGGATGAGAGTTTCCTTGAGTGCCCAAAGTGTCGGGCCCCCTATCCCACCAGCCGCCACAGGGAGCTCCTGGCGCACATTGACTACTGCTTTGCCTGAGCTAGAAGTAAAGTCTAGATCAGTGGTTCCCAGCCTGGGTGTCGGGACCCCTCCTCATCCAAGGGGGCAGCAAGATAGCAAGGCGCAAAACAACATTTATGCTACATGCAATTCTTTCTTCTTTTTTACCTCTCCATATCTCTGATCACTGGATACACATTTATGATACATTCAATAAACACGATGGTGTGTGTGCGCAGTTTCCATAAACAATAGGCTGTGGTGAATCGCCTTTTTGTCTTAACTCCAAGAGATATTCAAATAGTTATTTTGCCTCAGAGCGGATTAAGATCCAAACAAGATTTAAATGTCTGTTTCAAAAAAGTACTCAGGCCAAAGACTGATCTGATCATGTTTTGAAAAATAACTCTTATTCCTTCCATGTTTATTTCTGGGGTTCTGCTGCTTTTGTTTTTGAGTGCAGTGTTATTTTTCAGTTATTCTTTTTATGAAGCTCTTAGTGAATTCTGATCTTTTATTTTTGTGCGTATTTGGTGAAATTATTTATTCCTGGGTTGTTTTTTTATAAGTGAGCTACTGTCTTTTTAGATAATGAAAGATTTTATTTTCCTTCAGTAAATGTAAGCAATGATAATTATGTATCACTGTAAAATGTTCTGCATTTATCGAGGCCTTTTTTGTATAACCATGGGAGGGGCCCTTTTTATTAGAAGTTTACAAACCTGCCTAATATGTTCCACACTGTTCCTCCACTCATAGTTTCAGTAATCAATACCTTTGGTGGTTTTGTGTAACATTTTCCTCAGCATGTGTAATATTGAAGGCGTATTTGTATTGTTCTGAAGAGAGAAAAATTACCCGTAAGCAGCAATGGTCAATGGGCATTTTGACAGTGTTATACCTTCTAGCTACTATGTTCAGTCATAATTGTGGACAAAACTGTCCATTTGACTTGCCTGCCATGTGTTGCCTGTTAAATTCCTAGTGGTTGTGTTCCATTACAAAGTGTAGCGGTGTTTCTCTGGCTAGTGTCTTGCAAACAAACCTCGCTGAGCCATGTGACTGTAACCATGACCAAGATCTTTCTCTAACCTTACCCACATAGTTTGATTTGCCTGGACTTAACCAGACCTTAAACATACTGCACCGGGGAGCTTAATTGGTCACATGGTGCCAGGTTGACCGTGTATTCTTCCCTGCTCGAGTGGAGCTCACTTCCGTCTGCACCTTGACTTTTCAAGCCTGCAGCCCTGTGAGGCTGGAATGAGATTGCATGAGTTAATTCCTTGTATTAAACTATTTAAGGCAGAGGATTAGTGAAGGTCCTCTTGGTAGGGGAAAGGGGGTTAAGGTGCCTTTATTCCTGCAGCCTTGGCAATGTGACAAGATAGACTTAAGACAGACAGACGCCGCTATACTGTCATCCTTTAGATAGTTGTTTTGTTTTAACGTACGCCATGGGTCTCTGAAAACTGCGAGCCAAGAATCATGTTTTCACCAACTTTTGTCCATTTTGCTGGGGTTTTTTTTAAATGTCATCTTTGTTTTATTTTAATCATATGCTCCAAATTTGTTTTGCCATGCACTGTACTGTGTGCAATGTGCAAATGTGCAATAAAGATGTAAATCTCCTTCCAATGCAACAGTCCATTGTGTACTTTTTGTCACATCAGATTGTAGTTTACTGGCCAATAGCATTTTAAAACTTTTGCTCAGTTACTGAATGGACTAAAATAAAATAGAAATTGTTAAACTGATGGAAAATCATTGTACCCAAACATTTACTGCAAGTTAATACAACAAGTGGTCAAATGCATAATCTTTGCTTGCTTGCCTGGACTGTGTTTATACCAATTTAAAAGCATAGTTTTCATGTCACTTGTGTTCTAGATGATCCACAGTGGAAAAGTGATGGTAGAGATAAAGGTTGATGATGTTGAGCTTGGTGTGTCGTGGCGTTAACTGTACTTTAATGCTGAAAGGATCTGGCGTCACCAGTGTATTCCATTTACCACCGAGCTGATGTAACACATTCTGATGTTTCACTCTATAATTGATTTTTAGCTTAATCTACTAAGTAACGAGGTATTCATGTGTAAACATTTTGTCAATCTTTATAATCCCTTGTTACCCATTAGATTAGGCTATGAGTCTACAGCAATGCTGTCGGCTCTGTGAGGCTGCACAGTGGCGCTTTGAGCTAAATGCTAACGTCAGCATGCTAACATGCTGTTGTTTAGCAGGTGTAATGTTCACCATGTTCATCATCTTTGTTAGCATGCTAACATTTGCTAATTAGGCAGCTGAGCCTGATGGGAATGTTGCTAGTCATTTAGTCATGTATTGGACAAGTGAATCTTGACGTCACGATGACACTTCATGAAAAGTTAAGATATCAGCTGATTACAATTCATCCTGTCAAAACCACAAATCCTGTCAAAACCACAAATGTCAACCTCATGGTCGCAGCAGGGGAAAACTCAGGGGATCACCAAAGTCTTTAGGATACATCATCTGAGAACCATGAATGTCGGTACAAAATTTATCCAGCAGACGCTGAGTTATTTCTTTGTATAAGTGAAAACTTGGATCTGTTGGTGGTGCTAGATGAAAGTCAGAGGGTCACAAAATCATTAGGATTGAGCCCCTGGTTACCATGGATATCTGAACCAAATTTCATGCCAATCCATGCAACAGTTGTCAAGACATTTCACTAAAATAAATGTAAATCTGCTAGTGGTAAAGTCAATACATCTGGTAGTTGTTGAGATAGTTCAGTCTGGACCAAAGTGCTGGACCAACCGACAGACAGACAGACCGGCATTGCCCTCCATTAAGCCATAGCTTGGCTAAAAATGTAAATGTCAACCAAAAATTGACAGGAGAAGTGTTGGGGACGTCAAAGTTCATAACAATGTGACCCTGTGAATACATCATTCCGACATAATAATACTATATAGTAATATATAATGATATAAGATAGAAATAAATCACAAAATTCTGCATACTCTCGGATTTTTATGTATTTTGACTGACTGAATCCAAAAGCAAACAACATGAACACAATTTTTGCAATCCAGGAAAACGGTCGGATAGATATTTCATGGCTATCAAAAATCGAATGAGCAACACAGTATGAATGTTTTATTTCAAAAACTGGATCAAGAAGTACAATACAGTCAAGACACAACCAAACTACTATGCCCATATAGTACATGACTAGATGTGTATGTATTAAGGTTTATTAACAATATCTACCTTTGTGCTACAAGATACTGTACGTGCTTCAGTGTAAAAGCAAAGCCAGTGACTTGTGAACCTAGTTTTTCAGTAAACATGGTGGTATTATTCCAGAGCTGCAGTAATGCTGAGAGTATCAGCTTCACTTTTTTCACAAGATTTTCACAACTGATTATTTGTCACATTGGCTTGAAAAGTTCCAAAAGTTGTTTTTCAGTGATTTGATATGTCTAGTTTTCTCAGTGGAACCAGAGAGGATGTTTCACTGGTTTCCACGAGGAAGCTTGTTTTATGCTACTCTGAAGTTCTTATACAAAAAAAAACAACATGTGACAGATGTTGAGGATAAAATGTTAAAAGGCCCAGAATCTCCTTTACTAATGGGGAAATTTGGAAAAGTGACAACAGACCAGCATCAACAGTCACCTTTTCTTTCTATTTACAGTATAGTCATGCGAATGTGACAGTTTATAGTTTGCCATTTTTAGTTTTTAAAGAAGAATAGGCTACTTTCTCTGTTAAGACAGACAAAGACAGTAGAGGAGAGAGAGAGCTCCGGTGGGACTCAGTCCAAGACCAGCAGAGGGGCACGCAGTACCAGAGGGGGGTGCTTCAAAAAGAAGTTTTCTGAGTGTGAACAGATCAGACGCTGTCGCAGAAACCTGCAGTGGAAAGAAGACAAACATTTTGCTTACTGCATGAAAACACAAACGTGTGATTATCTCCCACATGCAAAAATCTTAAAAATAAAACCGCTATAATACTAATGGTGATATTAATGTCCATCTCATTAGGTAATCAAGTTAGACATTGATCATGAGGACTTACTCAACTTAGTACAATCAATCATTCACTTGGTCTCTCACGTTATTGAATGACACTGACTTACAAATAGATCAATAAATCATTGGATAAACAAATGAGCACTTAGTTGAACTCAACTCACCAGTGTGTGAAACGCGTCTGTATTTGCCCAGCAGGCAGAGGTCCATCTTCTTCTGGTGGGCCAAGGGCTGGTCCTCCGGCCTCAGACCGGACGGATGACGAGAGAATATTAATGAGTAGCTGTCTAGGCAAGTGCCGTCAGAGTCTTGTAGTCTGCACGAGTAGTGGATGGCGTAGTTATCGTAGTCAGTGTCGATCACCCAATGGTCATCATCTGCGAGCAGATAGGGGAGGAGAGAAGGGAAGGGTGTGAGGGCGAGGGGGAGTTTCGATATTTACCAAACCATCCTTTTACAATTTGTGAAGCATTTTTTAAACTTGCATAGTAAGTGTGAGGGCAACACTTTACAGTGGACATTACTGTACATCTCACAGGTGCTTTATGTCTCAGAGTTGCTTTGGTGTTTGTATATGGCAGCTGATCTCAAGCTAAATGCTACTGTTTCAGTTAAAATTTAGATCAATTTCCCCTTAACATAAAAAAGATTTTACTGTCCTAACGCACACATTATCCCATCCCATCATGGTGTTCAAAACTCCAGACGTTGTGCTTAGAAAAGATGTGATTATCTCTCTTTGACATTGATTATTTTTAGTTGAAAGTGGACTTTAGCACTCTGTCCACCATTTATACAAACACAATGCTGGGAGTTACAAAGGGGTGCCTTGATAGCATAATCAAGTCAACAGCTGATTCAATAATATGGATGGGTATTATACTACAGTTGATACAGAAAATGTAAGTTAACTTAAAAACACAACAGTTTGGTTCAGCACGGGGATCATAGTGAATTGAAGTGAAATTTGGTTGGATTCATTTTCCAGGGTCACAGAGAACCATGTGCTGCAGTTGATGATTAAATTAAATCAACAGTTGTCTAAGGGTCAACAATCCCTTTTGCAATACAATGTCAGTGACTCCCAACTGACAATGTCAAAAGCTTATGCTGGTAAGGTGCCTGGTCATACATTAGTTGTCCTCAATTTGTAGCTGAGCGCAGAAACCAACAAATTCAAGTCTGAAATTAAATTAGGTCCTATTGGTGTTCAGGTGTAAATGTTCCACAGCTTACTTCCACTCTGCAGGTAGGATGCAACTCCCCAGTACTTCATCCTGAACTTGGCAGGGTCAGAGGTTTCATCGAAGGTGGCCAACATGTTGGCACACATTTCCCAATTGCTAGAGGTCAAAAAGGGAGGAGCACATTACGAAATATGTGAGACAAAATGGAGGCGATAAAGCGTAGAGAAAGCATACTGATTAAAGCATAGAACAGGTAGTAAGTTGCACAAATTCACAGTTCAAGTGGAGGAAAAGGTGAGCCTTCACAGTAAAGAGCAGAACTCACTTGAGGATGATGACTCTGCCCACAGCAGTGGCAGTCATTTTGCCATCATCTCCGATAGTAAACTGGGCCACGACGTTGTCAATTAAGAACAAACCCTCTGGATCCTTCTTTGCTACGGCATACCATGTCCCCGCATACTAAGAGAAAAGAAATCCACATCTAAGTCCACTTCACATCTCAGTGTTTTTCAAAAAGTTAAAGCACAAAATATTCCAAGTGAAAGCAGGGATACAGAGATTTTTCTTTATGAAATGAGATAAAACAAATCTTAGATCTACAGTCTAATCAGTATTACACAAAGTTCTTTAAACAGAAGTGATATTCCTATCTATCTCTAACCAAAAACTCTGATTATAACACTACAAAGCAGGTTTTAATATGATCATAGAACTCATTAAATCATTAAATTAATACGTCCAACTCACCCTGCTCTTGTCAAAGTTCTGCATGACCTGGATGTTGGCCACCTGGCAGTCCTGTGCCCAGGAAAAAGCCAGGAGACAAAGGGCCACAACGTACCGCAGCATTCTGCTTCAGAGGAAGGAGGAGAAAAGACAGAAAGAAAGAAGGAAAGTGGTTGGGAGGGACAGTTTGAGAGAAGGAGGCAGAATAGGGAACAGTGACGGAGAGGACAGACACATTTGTCAGCCACATTGCCAGTTTGTTTCCTTTCAAGTCCTCAAGTCAAGTAAAGTGTAATAATATTCCACAAAATATTTCCCTATGTGCTACAAACTATTTGTCAAAAGCACCAATCATTCACTTAGTAAAAACACAACTGCACTGTCAATGCATACCTGGTTACTAAAATCTGGACAGCTCTCAGAGATCTTCTGGCTTTCTATCAGGTTGTGGCCTTATATACAGTTGGCTAGTATTGCATAATACTAAATTCTGGAGACCTGATCCTCCCCTATTCTCCCCACAGCTAGCTTGCCTTCTATTGGACAAAAATTTACTTAACTGTAGACACAAGTCCCATTGATTTGTGTGTTCTGCACATTTGGCCGACCACCCCTCCATATCCCCCCCAAAATGTGCTTTCCTGTCAGACCTGCTAAGACGTTCTTGGTCTTGTGAAAGCAACCACCAGCAAAACCAAGAGGACCATCTGGAATAAGTTATGCGATGCATGTATAGATACAAACATGGGTCACATTCCAAGGTATACACACACCATAGGCACACACTCAACAACAACAACATAGTGTACCATTTGTCTTTGGAGCTGACTGATTTCTGCAAAAACTTACGGCTTGAGTGTTGTTTTCCTGTGTGTGCCCACAGGCACGGAACCCCCTCGTTTGTGTGGGTAAGCTGGATTGCACTAAATGCATGTTTTAGCCCTTTCTCCTTTCTTACTTACCAAAGAAATGTTACAGTAGGTGAGCATGCTTCCCGGCAGCATCTATATTATTGCATCAGCTGTTGACTTGATTATGCTGTCATGGGACTCCTTTGTAACTCCCAGCGCTGTGTTTGTGTAAATGGTAGACAGAGTGCTCAAGTCCACTCACAACAGAAAAGAATCAATGTGAAAGAGAGATAATCACATATTTCTGGACTTTCAAACACCAGTCAAATCATAAACGACATGAATCAAAAGAAAAGTTTATCTGCTGAGAACATTCCTTTATATTGTCATTTAAGGGATCAATTTTGTATTTTTGTGAAAATGTTTAAAGCACTAGAGACAGTTAATTACTGACTCCTGTAAACACTAAGTGAAAGCAAATGGCTGCCATACTTATGTAAGCTTGTGTATGTAAGAACCTCTTTGTTTCCTATTTAAAAAAACATGCTGTTTTCCCAAGTCCAGGGTCAAACAGCTTGTGTCAGTTTTCTGACTTGTTTTATTCTGCTGTTCCAGGTTTGCACACTTAAAATGTACATAATTCACAGTACAAGCGAGTTAAGAGAAATACCTAAACTGTTCTCTAACACAGGTCTGTGTTTCATCTGACTTTTATAAACTGATGCTGTTGTTTTGCACTGAGATCATGTAACCAGTCCTCTGAGGGCTTAGTTGAATGAAAGAGCACAGCACACAGCCAAACATCTGCAGATTGCATAACCACAGCCAGCCCCAGCCAGTCGAACAGCGCAATTACTCATTTTTAGCAGAAATAATAGCGACTGGAATTTGGCCAGAGGCAGTGTAACCTTTCACAATCTTGAAGATTGGCCAAGAAACGATATACATTACGCAGCCAGGTTTGTGTATGCATTTGACATTTTGGGCAGTATAGTGGTAAATGGTAATGTCATGGTAAGGTCAGTTTCTTGTTTTGAGGGTGTGTGAAACTTAAATAACTCAAAATCCCAAATGATCCCCTACAAGATTGAGATTTGGGCAAAATACCTCATGGTCATCAAGCTTTTGGGCTTTAAAGAGGGAAACTTGCGTAAACTGAATGTTTTGTCACCTAAACATAATGAAATCCATTCAGACATCACCACTAGCTCCACCCTGACCTCCTGTTAATGATTGATAAAAATGAAATCCACTTTTGCTGGGGTGGCTGGGCATGAACTTTTTATGGCTTCTGAAGGTGGGCGTGACAGAAAAAGTTTGAGAACCACTGGTCTAAAGTGAGGCTATGCAACTATGCAAGCCAAAATGTCACTTTGTTCCTCTTACAAATGAAAAGTTGAACTCATAAGCAATAAAACCAAGTGCTCAGTTCAATGCACTCAAGTGTTTTGGTGATACAGCCTTGCGTGGTCTGGCATGACGTCTCCTATGGTGGCTAATGTTAGCTAATGCTAGCAAACTTTAGAAATATTGTATGACATTATTGAGTCAGTTTGCTGACTGGTTTCTGCATATGGTCCCATTCTACTTGCTGTCAGTCAGGTTGCCTAATGACGGTGTCCTTAAAGCAAGGAACTGAAATGCAGAGAAATCCAATGTGCCATCATCCCGTAGTTACTACTTGTGGCCACAGAGGGTGCTGTTCAGTAAAAGTTACATAGTCTCAATTTAATACCCCAAAACACACAAAATAAAATGAAACACAATCAGGAAAAAATACTTATTAAAAAGACATAACTGATTCCATTCAGTTAGAAAAGAAAATACTAGAATTGGCTATCAGAAATATTTCATTATTCATCATATTCATCATTACATTTGGCTGCCTTGCCTTGCCCGTCTGTTGGTCTGCTTGTATTTCCCTTTTTGCACGCTAACACCCATCCAGTTTCTCCCACTGTGAAATGGGCTGCTCTAATTTATTTCCACAGCGCCTCATATCCACACACCCACACCACTCCCCTTGTGTAGCTCTCCCTTGATAAACTTGCCTTAATCCCCACAGCAAAAAATAGTGGGGAACTCCTTGTCTTGCCAGCCTGCCAGCAGCTAACCAGACAGCGCGCTCGGTTAATAATAGCCAGCCATCTTTGTTTAGGCCCTTGTTCTCAGACGTCCAAGTCTCACTAACTGGCCAATTTGCAGTTCTGGGACTGATACCTTCATGATGATGGTGATTTAATTAGAGCACACAGGTAGGCTGCTCACACATTTAGAGCATCAGATAGGCCGCCATTATGGCTCTCAGCGCCATCACTGCCAGTGGCTGACACTATTTAGGTACTTCCTCCGCTGTGGCAACAACAACAAGGACAGAACAGTGGTAATATCTAATGCAGGGTTGGCTCACTAGGAGGTTATCTGAGGTAAGGGGAGCTGATATCATGCCTCCTGCTTGCTCAAATTGTTTAATTTATAAGTAAACAGGGATGACACATTAAATGTTAGATTGCAACAGTAGGCTACTAGTGTGAGTCCAGTAAGTGGCTCAGGGAAGACCTGTGCATGAAGCAACTCTATTCAGTGAATGCTCTTTAGCAAGGCACTTAGTCCAACCAGTGGATGCTGTGAAGGTGTCAGGTGTGCGTAGTTGCATTTATGGGGATAAGGGGACATGTGAAAACAACCTGAACCAATGGACACCTGGCATTTGACCTGACAACTGTCTCACTCTCTCCTGCGTCCTCCTTAAGATGGGGAGGATTGCCCGTTATAAAATGATCAGCGCTGGGATTTGCGGGTTAAGGACGCTTAGAGCAGGGGTTTTAATGTCGTGACGTCACGTTAATTAGCGGCCACTTTGATCCTTTCAGCCTCTAAGCCGCACTCCGTCCTATTCTGTCTGTCGGCGGACACGGGGCGTGTTAGTGACTCCCTCGGGGACCGTGGAGGAGAATGCAGGTCCGCACAAACGGATGCTACTGATCCAACCAGCCGCGTAGGCCACAGCACAGCTCCCCTCTCCATTTTTCTATTTTTTTTATTTTTTTTATTTTTATTTTTTAAAAACACATATCCCCTGCAGGTGATGCTTTTGTGAAAAGAGGACGGGAATATCGAACTTCTCGAGCTCAAAATGGCAGACAAGGGTAGCGTGGAGAAGTACCTGGAGAACAACCCGCAGTTCGCCAAAGAATATTTTGATAAGAAGTTGCGCGCCGAAGCCCTGTCCGCCGCCTTTTCCGCACCTGTCGACATCAAAGACACCGCTTCCTTCAAGGATGTTAACTCTGTTCAAGAGGCCGCCATCATCTTCGAGCTGGTCCAGGAGTTGCAGAAACAGGGCAGCATGGAGCAGTCCCTTCACAAAGTGTTGCAAAGAGTTTCCCTGATCGTACAGGCCGACAGGGTCAGTTATTACTTTTGCCGGGCTAGAAACGGAATACCCGAGCTCGCCACTTGCCTCTTTGACGTGACTCCAACATCCAAATACGAGGCAAACGCGGTCCATCCGCAGGGTGAAATTGTGTTCCCTCTGGATATGGGTATTGTGGGCTTCACCGCACAGTCCAAAAAGCCACAAAATATTCCTGACGTCTCAGCGGTGAGAAGTGGTTCCCGCGCTCTCCTTGAAAGTTGTGTGTGGCTGACTCTGAAGCTGTCAGAAATCATATGTTTCCCTGTGTGTGCAATGCTAATAGTGAAAATGACCTCTATAGGCTTGGTGGGTCTTTAAAAAAAACATAAATTACTTGAATTCATTATTTTATAAACTTGAATTTGTTAGCTGAAGGTCATTTGCTGGACTGTAGGCTACACAAATTATTGTTTCTAAAGTAGGCTAGTAGCCATAGTTTCTTCATAAATGTGCACATCAGATTCCCAAATTTGGGACATATGTAAATTACCACCACACTTGTTTCTAGTCACTTTGGACCTGATAAAATGGACATCATTTTTTATTTCATTTTGGTCTAATAGGCTATTTATTTATAGCATACATGGTGAGGTTCTTGCTATTGTTACTTTGAAAATAAGTGAAGGTTAGTAACTGCAGGGGACTTCAAATATCTTCTAATACTGATATTGAAGTATATTAGTGATACAACACTCTTGTCAAAATGTGTGATAAAACATATATAATTTATTATAAGCGTCAGTTTTTGCATGCAACACGATCAAGTCAGCAGATAGCAGATGTCAATTATTGTCAATGTGTCAATGCCTACCATCCCTACTAGAAATCAATTGAACTATCAAAATAGTCAGCTGAAGAGTATGATACTGACTCAACTTGTCCATTGGCAAATGTGAATGCAGCAAGTGTAGCCAATAATAGAATATTGATTACGAATAAACAACAAATTGTAGTTTATCTAAAAGTAAGACCAGACAGCATGCTGCCCTCTATGTGAAAGAAGTCTGTGTTATATACATTATGAATATGAATCTTTCAATCTGACAGGCAGTTGATGAGCATATGAAAACAATTGAACTACATAGAATGAAATGAACAGTGTAAATGTGAATGTGTTGTATGTCACTGATGTTGTTTTATATCCACCTTTGGATTCAACCAAACCTCATATGAAGTTTTCTTTTCCTTTCGATGCAGAATAAAAAGTTCTGTGACTTTGTGGACAAACAGACTGGATACAAGACTAAATGCTTGCTCACTTTCCCTCTGATGGCTGAGAAAGAGTGCCTTGGAGTCGTCATGGTACTAAACAAAATAGGAGCTGATTTGTTCTCTGCAGAGGATGAGGCGGTAAGAATACACACTTTAAACATGTGCATTCATTCTTATCCATGGTGATTTACTGAGTGAACTGGAACAGGGTTGTGTGTTGGACACTCTGATGCATGGCTGCACTGACTGTTTGATAAGTGGAACGTAAATTTGACCGGTGTAGTATCATTATTAGGTCTTCTTTGTCTTAAGAAGCAACAGCTAAAATACACCCGATTTTGCAGAAATTCTCTGCTCATCATATCCATAGTTGTTTGTCTGTTACTTTAAAAAGCCTGTGCTTCACCATTTGAAAATTGCAACTAACAAAAGATTATTGCTGTAATTACATCTCGCCTGTAGGGTGCAAAACACTCCCATTATGTCAGTGGGAGCCAATCAGACCTGACTGAATTAATCCGGTTGATTTTGAGGGTTTGACTTGAACAAAGGCATGATGATTTAACTGGGAATATGTTATCTCTGTGGTCTATATCAGAGAACATTCACTACTGTCTCTTATTATTCAGGAGCCATAAACTCACACTGAGGCACAATTCCATAAAGATTGAATTGGGTCAGATGGAAATGATGTTTTAACAGACTATTGAGGCTGATTCTCAGTTATATTAGTGAATCACAGGAACCGGAAAAGAGAGTAAGAGATCTAAAGAGGATTGGTGGAAATTATGCACAGGGCAAATGCTTTAACTAAGTTGCATTATAATGTCTGATACCTCTGCATTCTTTGTGTTAGGTTTATAGATGGAGAGGGTAGTGACTGTTTACTTCTCTTTATCTTTACATGTTATCTCTGTTCGGTCAAAATCATGCATACGTAAACTTCACTATGTAAGATAAACACACTCATGTACTTAATCAATCATCAAATGGTTTGGTACTCACAAGTGTAATGGAATTTTAGCAACCTTCAAAGACCTATGCAATGTACTGTATATCTATGCAAATCCATGTACAAAATATGTGCAATTTGTGTAAAGATTGGCCAAATGTGGACATGGATTTCCACATATGTGAGCAACATTCTGAGGATACATACTCTATACACAGTCTTAAATCTGCTGTTGTGTATTAATGAAACCTCTAATCTGATTTGGTCCTTAGCTCTTCCACAAGTACATGAACTTTGCTCAGGTCATCGCTCTGCAGCACTACACAACCTACATGTTCAATGTGGAGTCCAGAAGGAGCCAGGTAAACTGAACTGCTGTTATTTGATAAATAAACGCCCTACATAAAAATCTAAGTCAGGAAAGTGGGTGAGAGTGGATATGTAATGCTGTGATGTTATCCAGTGTTCCCTCCCATCAGTAGGCACTGATGAATACTGTGTGTCTACTGTGTTCGTTACCTGTTGGTATTTCTAATGCACTGAACAGAGCTCATGCTATATGCCATAGCTAAACATTTAATTCCCTGCATTCATTGCCTTTCTTCCACTTAAAGGTGCTGCTCTGGTCGGCCAGTAAAGTGTTTGAGGAGTTGACAGACATTGAGAGACAGTTCCACAAAGCGCTCTACACTGTAAGGACCTATCTACAATGCGAACGATACTCAGTGGGTCTGTTGGACATGACCAAAGAGAAGGTTGGTCTTGCAGAATTGATTCAGTTTTACAGACAGAATTGAATAGATAGCACTCATGGTTACAGGCATGAATAACTTAAAACTATTATTGTCTGTGTTTTTTTTTTCCTGCAGGAATTCTATGATGAATGGCCCGTGAAACTGGGAGATGTGGAACCTTATAAGGGACCAAAAACGCCAGATGGCAGGGTAACAAACTAATTTTTCTCGTCATTAATTCAGTTTTGTACAACTTTAAATCCTACTGTCTTCAACTTATATATTCACTAACGTAGTTTGAAGATAGAATTTCTAACAGGCTTCTGCTTTTTATACAGGAAGTCAACTTTTACAAGATCATCGACTACCTCCTGGAAGCCAAAGAAGAAATCAAAGTCATACCGTGAGCAAGATTAGCTACGTGCGACAAATCCACCCAAACTAATACAATACATTTCAAAAAACAGCTTTAAAAAACCCCAAACAGTTTCCGTGACGTAGATGTTTATATATTTTTTAAATGTCTTATTTCAAAATAAAAGTCCTAACTTAGTTTTAGTAAGAATCTGATCTCACGCTTAGTCAAATTAACTAAATTTAAAGCCCAAATTGAAATGTAAAGCTAAGAAAATGGAGGCATCCTATATATTTTAAAATACATGAAGCATTCATGCTTGTCCACAGACAATTCTGGTGGGGGGGTTATTTGGGTATGGTTTCTGTAGAGGAAACACAATGCATGAGAGTTTAACTTGCTTCTCAGGGAATAACTTGCACACTCCAGCTCGCACAACTCTGTATGTTTCTCTCTTTCTTGCTTTTTCAGTGGTCCGCCTGCAGATCACTGGGCTCTAGTTAGCGGACTACCGACCTACGTTGCAGAGAATGGCTTTGTAAGTCTCTCGCAGCTACTTCAGTGCAATTCATCATCAGAATCACGAGAATTATAAAAGAATGAAAATACAGGGAAACTGACTGGACTGAACTGTGGAACAGGCACAGAGACATAGCAACATAAGAATGTAGTGAAACAAAGCAGCTATGAGTCAGTTTAGGGCACTGAATATATGACAAGTAATGAACATGTTTTAGATTAAAAAAAAGCTTTAATGTTGTCATTTTCATTGATTAAATTCCCATTTTCACTGTTGTAAAAGGTTTAACATATTGCAATGGACATACTAAAATTCCATGACTTTTCCATGACAATTAAAGGCAGACAAATTTCATTTAGTTAAACGTTATTCTAATGGTTGATTAGAAATAGCAGTTATGAGTAAAATTGCTGGATTTTAATGTATTTAATGTGTCTGTCTGCAGATTTGCAACATGATGAATGTGGCTGCAGATGATTTCTTCACTTTCCAGGTGAGGAGACTTTTACTGTCTGTCCACACATAGGACACATACATTTGTGTGTGGCCACCTTGGTATCCACTTTATAGCTGATTTCACATGTGGACGCAATAGAATACACATCAGTATCATTTTGTTTTTATACATTTACACACATTAAGGCCCTTCCTGTACAATATACATATTTTATATCATACTGTTCTGATGCTCGTATTCAAGAAGTATGTAGCCGTGGTTTGAAACTGATTGCATGGTTAGAATATTTTATTTCGATGTCTTTCAGAAAGAGGCTGTGGATGACACAGGTTTTGTCATCAAGAACGTCCTGTCGCTGCCCATTGTCAACAAGAAGGAAGAAATTGTGGGCATCGCCACTTTCTTCAACAGGAAAGACGGCAAGCCATTTGATGAACACGATGAGCAGATCACTGAGGTCAGCACCATGCTCTCTCTTTTTTATTTCCTGTCACCATTATACAGTGCGTCTCATTTGGGATATTATGTCACTGTCTGTCTGCGGGTATAAACACAGGTTTCCCCCATAAAGGGAAAGATTTTGCAACATACATTTGGAAACACCAGTAACTTCATAATGCTTTGAGATGTTGAATTAGCTGTAGTACCAGCCAGTGAAGAAAAGTATCTAGAAATAGTCAACCAGTGCATTCATTAGCTTAATTAATGAGGTAATAACAATAATTCTAAATAATCAGGGTGATACGGGGGAGCTGCTGCTCAGTTGCCTTATGTTTGGATGTGTTTCTCCTCTCTCATGCTTTCTTACTCTCCTTGTTTGAACCAGGCCCTGACACAGTTCTTGGGTTGGTCCGTGCTGAACTGCGACACTTACGACAGGCTGAACCGTATGGAGTACAGGAAAGACATCGCCCAGGAGATGCTCATGTACCAGGGCAAATGCACCAAAGATGAGCTGCAGTCCATTCTGGTCAGTATCCACCTGACTTTCCTGCACTTTTTCTCTCCACGCCTAGCTTTGAGCTCTCAGCATTTGATCAAGAGGCCAAAGTAAGAGTAGTCAAGGGTTAATGCACTGCTTTTTGAGTAGCAGCTATTAGAGGACTAATGAAAGGTCTGGAGGATCGCTTATCCATTTGAGACAACGACATAACAGTTTACTGCTTGGAGTGCTTGTCTTGTGTTTAAACACATAATACCAAGATATTTTCAGATTTTCTGCTTTTTGTTTCCAATGAAATTAAAGCTATAAATGGCTTTAGATGATGGCAGCGTGTTCATGGGTTGAATGTAAAATGCCATGGTAAATTATTGTTCTCTCTTTTATAACCAGAACACCAAAGAAAAGTTTGACTTGGAGCCCGAAGACTGCGACCAGAAAGAGATGTACAAACTATTGGTAGGATTTTAGAGAGCTTCATTTCTTTTCAATCAAAATCCAATTAAATTCTTTTGAAAAATGCAAAATCATCATTTTCTTTGCTGTCAACTATCTTGAGACGGACATGTTGTCATCTGTACTTTTTGGGTATGGAATGATACATGAATGTCTTCTGTGTGAATTGCATTGTGTTTCTATGTGCAGAAAGCAACCTGCCCAACAGCTGACAATGTCACTGGAGAGAATCTGTACCTGTTCTCCTTCAGCGACCTCCCCGTGTCAGAGCACGACCTCATCAAAGCCGGCATTCGCATGTTCTTTGAGCTCGGAGTTGTTGAAAAGTTTAAAGTTCCTGCAGAGGTGAGTCATGTAGTCAGACACTTATTTTGATTTGTCTGTCTGAACAGGGTGCTCTTAATGGAGGGTATGGTGGCGGAAACGGTCCTCAGTATCTGGAGAATGTCCCGAATTTTTCTGCAGATGCTGCTATTGTCCAGCTGGGATATAATTGTGTGCATTGGGGTCATCATTTTCTTTAGTTCCCTCTCAAAATCTGGGATTTTAGTAGTATTATAATATACATATGAAAACATGCGAATGGATTCGATGAAAGAACTTTTAAATGCAAAAATGTAACGATGAGCCTTAGGGGATCACCTTGTTCTCTGAATCCACCCTCTCCCTCTCTCCATCCCAGATTCTGACCAGATGGATGTACACAGTGAGGAAGGGTTACCGTGCCATCACCTACCACAACTGGAGGCACGGCTTCAACGTAGGCCACACCATGTTCTGCCTGCTGCAGGTAATGCCCGCACAACATCTGCTGCCTCTACAGTAAACCCCACCACTAAAGCTTACAAATGAACAGGAGCGTCTTCTAAGTGGTTGTAGTTTCATCTCTTCTTCACAACGGCAGACTGCTTGCTCTGTTTCTTGTAGAACTTTACACTAGAGCTTACTGCACAATATTTAACACAGCGGTCTGTTGAACCACATGTACTAAGTCTTACAAAAATGTGGGAACCACCTATATAGGCTCATAACAAGTTTTATTGCTTCATAAAGCTAATTGAGAATTGCACCAATTCAGGGAAAATATAGTCCACCTTAAGTATTTATAATGACTTGAGAGCATTACAGAGAATTACAGAGTATTGACGGTGTCCAATATTTTGCAGTTTCTGCTTTCTGTATAGAATAACATTTTTATCATGGACAGAACAGATCATGCTTTTTTTTATAGGTGGTCACAGTCTATACCACACACCCAAATACCTGCACATAATTATCAATGATTTGTGTCCCCCGCCCGCAGACAGGGAAGCTGAGGAAGTACTACTCTGATCTAGATGCCTTTGCCATGGTGGCTGCTGCTTTCTGCCACGATATCGACCACAGAGGGACCAACAACCTCTACCAGACAAAGCAAGTCAAAATATGTTATTTTGTGCGTGGAGGAAGTTAACGTGCATTTTTGTAACCTGCGAGTCAATTTATTTTCCTAACTTTGACTTTATTTTTATTTTTTTCCCCGTAGGAGTGCGTCTCCTCTGGCTAAACTTCATGGCTCCTCCATCATGGAGAGGCACCATTTGGAGTACAGCAAGACGCTCATGGCTGATGAGGCATGACCCATTATTGGACAATAAATGAAAATATCAGGCTTAAAGAAAAAGGCGCACGCACATTTTGACCACTTCTCTTTCTCTCTCCCAGAGCCTGAACATCTTCTGCAACCTCCAGAAGCGTCAGTTTGAGAATGTGCAGCACTTGTTTGACGTCTGCATCATCGCCACTGATCTGGCCCTTTACTTCAAGTAGGTTTTCAGAAATACTCTGTGGGAGCTGCCATGCTACAGCCACAGTTGGCGACAGACATGAAATAATGCTAGTGAAAGACTGGCTGGCCATAGCTGATGTTGCTCAGAAGTTTAGCTGCAGATCAATGTTTGTCTGTCTACCTGTGCCCTTCTTTTGACTGACTCTGTATGTTTTATGGAATCAACTTGTGTATTTGCTTAGTCTGATTGATTGTACGCTATCTCATCTGTTTGTCCTCACGCAGAAAGAGAACCATGTTCCAAAACATTGTGAACGCCACAGAGCCGATGGCAGATGAAAAGGAGTCCATTGCCTACATTTCCAACAACCCCACCAGGAAGGAAATTGTCATGTATGTAACCGATTCAAGCACAAGATAATACAGCTGTTGAGGAGATTCTGTCCAGTTTCCTTTCAAATATATTTGTGGGAAGATTTCTGCAGCAGTAGAACCTTGCAAATCATCAGCATGAGTCTTCTCTCCCCTGACTATCTGTCTGTCTGTCTGTCTGTCCCTCACCTGGCAGGGCCATGATGATGACAGGTTGTGACTTGTCAGCTATCACCAAACCCTGGGAGGTACAGAGCAAGGTGGGTTGCCTTCACAGCCTTCACACGAGCTGATTTAAAAAATATATAGTGGAGCTCACAAGAAGCAAAAAAAATACACAGAAAGCACAGGAGCGAAATTGACGAATAACACATTAGTAGTTTGTTCTGGTAAGACCAACGGATTTAGTTTTACACATCGCTTTATTTTATCCTGCCTGTCCTCAGTCTTTGATGATTATGTTATACAGCTTGAAATATGTTTGGTTCCAGCTCAATAATTTAAACAATAAAGTTGAAACAGACCGAGTCAAACAGACCACTTGTATTGTAGTGTTTGTTGTTACTTTGAAGTCAAATGATGAAAGCTTTACAGGTCAAAAACAAGTTTCATTTTTATAGCTGGCAAAAGAGATCCTGTCCTGCTAATATTAAGTCCATCCCATGCACATATAAATGCTGTAGGTTGGAAAGGATTGAATATAACCCTCACAAGATAAAAGAATGTCCTGAGAGTGAAATGTGTTTATTTCATTTTTTGCTGCTTATTCACAATCCTTTCCTCCCTGTATATGTCTTTTATTTCCCCGTATCATTCTTTGTTCCTCTCCAGGTGGCTCTGATGGTCGCTGCTGAATTCTGGGAACAGGGAGATTTGGAGAGAAATGTTTTGGACCAACAACCAATTGTAAGACTCATACCCCTCGTGTGCCTTCTCTTCCTTTCACATTTTTTTTGTTTGTTTGTTTGTTTTTGAGGTTTCTCAGGATTCATCTGTTTTTCATCTGAAACTCTCTCCCCTGTCTCTCTCAGCCCATGATGGACAGAAACTGTGCCGAACAGCTACCCAAGATGCAGTGCGGTTTCATCGACTTTGTGTGCTCATTTGTATACAAGGTAATTAACAGCTTTTGCACCGCACAGCTTCACCATTTCTCCTAAGAAAAATGACAAGTACGTTTATTAGAAACGGTGAAGGGGGAGGTGATGGTTTAAAGATGGATCTCAAGGCATGAAAAAAGACGGACGTGGATTTTGCAAAAAGGGAGCCTGGCCTGTGCTCTGTGTTGCAGCAATTCGTGTATAACTGCTTGAATTTAAACACAGCCACAGCCCAAGAGGGGGTGTAACGATTTAATCCAGCTTCTATTTGATTTTGATTTTCAGCAAAGCACCGTTTAAAAAAAACATATTCTGTCCACGAGTTGTTTTGACTCAGTTCAATTTAATCGATTTCGATACTTTCAAAGAGTATGAGCTCTACAAATGTAAACTGTAAAAGTAACTAAAGTGAGTCATTAACCTCACTCCAAGGCCCTAGTTTGAAGTGTGAGTTCTATTTTCACAGCAATAACATTTATTTTCATGCCATCCCCCAAACTATGTGTAGTGCCTGATGGATGTGTTCGGTTCTGGATGAGACTGTCAGAAAGGTGTAACTTCAACTCTGCGAGCTGAATAATTAACACTATGCACAGTATATGGGACCACAAAACAGCATGTACACTTGATCTATAACGCAGTCTAATTAAAAGAAAACATTCCCACAGGCTACAAAATGCTTTACAGAGGTGGTGTTGTAGCTTCAACCATCTTGGGTTGGGTAACAGGGTGTACAGAGATGAACCTGTTGAACCCAGCTGGCTCCTGGAGCAATGTCAGTAAGCTCTTTGTCAGTTTGTCAGGATGGTATTTGGACAAGAACGCACACATCCCTAACTATGAACATGTGCCGGTTGCCTTTTGGACCTCTGTTCTAAGAAGCATAACAGTATTTGCAACACCAATGTTTTCCTTCTTGTGAGTTCTTCTCTCTCTACAGTATGTATCCCATAATGTGAATAGCATATACTTACATCCAATGTATTTTTTTCAATTAACAGGAGTTCTCCAGGTTCCACAAAGAGATCCAGCCCATGTTTGATGGTCTGAACAACAACAGGGCACACTGGAACGAGCTGGCTGAGGTATACAACGCAAAGATGAAGGCCATTGAAGATGCGAAGAAGAAAAGTGAAGAAGAGGAAGCCAAGAAAGGTAAAAAATAATAATTAAAAAAAAAACTAGATCTGTGTATATTGGTCTAGTTGATGGCCTGATAGAAGAAAGATCAAGTGTTGAGAATCATCCCGTATCAAAACATCTTTTTTAAATTTTATTTCTGTGTGTTTATCTAGCTGGTGGAGGCGACGGGAAGTCAAAGACCTGCACCATCTGCTAAGTTCCTCCAGCTTGGGTCTGGACTGATGCTGTCTGGTTAGGACTAATCTAGGCTACGCTTGCCTATTCTGGTCTGATATCTAGTCTAGTTGGGGCTTGACTAGGCTAGCTTGGTCTGGTCTGATCTACACCAGTGTAGTTCTCTCTGGTTAGGTGCTGTCCGCTCTGGTGAAGTCCAGTCAAGCCCTGTTTGGTCTGGTCTGGTTCAGTCTAGCCTACTTTAGTCTAGTGTAATCAGGTCTGGTCTGCGGTCCAGTCAGCCTAACTATTCTCCAAGCAGGGAAGAGTCAGAAACATCACCAAGAAGTAATGTTGGGACTCTGACTGCAAGAGAAGCCGTTTGACTCTGAAGATGTGATGTGTTTAAAACTTCCTCTGCTTCATACAGCACACAACCATGAACGTTTTATAAACCAACATACACATGGGCAACATATATTTCTCTTTAACATAGCAATAATCTAAACATCTCTGACATGTATGGTTTGAAACTATGGTTGGATATGCTCACAAGCTAAAACAGATGTTCCAAGTCAAGCTAAAGTACAGATACAAACTTGTTAGTATAAATAGCTCAAACAGGGTACTGCATGTGGGGTGTATGCATGCCAAAGCAATAGTTTTCACACAGTGTTCCTATTGGCAGTCAATTAGCACACAGCATAGTACTGTTGGTTGCACAATGCACTTAGCTGCTGCTGTTTTGGCAGTGGCAGGCCATGAATGGAGGGTGGGAGGGCAGGCAGGCACAATAACCACGTAACTTTATACTTACTGGGATCAGAGGAATGGGGTTAGAAATTATGTTTTTGGTTCAAGTAGCATGAGTTGGGGAATTAATTCCTTGAACACAAGAGCAGGAAACTCAAATCGGAAGGATCTGTTAATGCTGTATGACAAACCTTGATGCTCAGATGATACAGCGAGTGAAAACGCTCGATCAACAAGGGCTGATGTTCTCTTACCTCAAAAGGCGCTGATGAGTTGTGTAAGGGTGTATTTATTTTAATATGCAATCCATCTATATACGTATATATTTTTTTTTGATTCTTTGTCTGACAATTTTGTACTTGAACTGTCTTCATGGATGAAGAGTTTGAGACGAGCTTTGAGAGAGGGCGTTGTGAATCTGTGAACAAATGCACTCTAAAATCAAATTCAGGCATCAAGAAAATGTGTTGAATTTGTGCAACTTTATTGTCAGCTTTGAAAAACACCTGTAAGCTGTTATCTTTATGTCCTGGGAAAAATACCTAAAAAAAAGTGATATATATATATATATATATAATATTTACGCCATTGTTTAGGGCAAAATTACAATTCCATATCGATTCAAACGTGAATGGTTTCACATGTACATAGTTTATTGCATAGAAATTGTAAATGTAAAATTGTGTAAACTTGAGAATGTCTGAAGCATAAAACTGATTTGAAGGATGTGTTCTTCTAAGGAGGCAAGAGTCACAGTCAGTCAAACAGGGCACAGTAGATCTACCTCTTCTGTAAGACGATTTCATAGGATTTGATTGCCAGCCAGCGCTTGAGATCCACGCAGCTTTAGACTTTAAATACCCTTCTTAAAGAGGAGGTAAAGCAGGCTACCAAACCCTTACATGTATGTGCAGACGACTCGTGTTTATGTGGCAGATGCAGCTATATCATCGTCGATTGTGTGACAGCGCAGGCCTACGTCCTCTGATTCTTTCATCACTGATGTGACAGTGACTGGTGTGATGAATCATACAGTAACCGCTGTTTGATGTCAGCTCAGTGTGAATCTCCCCACAACACTTCTCCATGTAAACCTGATTTGAACTTGATCTGATCAGGCATCTCAGTTGACAGTGAACTTCCTGTTACACAATGTCACCTCCTCTAATCAATGGGGCATCAATCAAAGGCACTAAATCCTATCAGAATGGCTTTGGGACTACCTGGAAACTCCTTTTCTGCTGCTTGAGGTGAAGTGAGGAGCTGTTGTGATTACTGGAGCCAAAACTGCACTAAAAACATTTACTGAATCAACCCGAGTGATATGTTTTAATGCTTTAACCATGGATTTACCTCATTGCTCCTGCTGTACACATTTTCATGGATGGTTACACCACCAGTTCTGTCTCCAGTGATTTAAAAAAAAAAAAAAAGGCCATTTGATTTTCCATCAAGGATCCTTTGTGAGATACCAAATAATGCACTGTATAATTTCTACTTATCCCATCAACTGTCATTCAGACATTAGAAATCTATCATTTGATGTATGAAATGACCTCTACTGTATGTATGTGTCATGAGATGTAATATGTGTAAGCAAATAAAGGAATTTATGGAGGTGTAGAGAGAATCACCTTTTCTCAATATGAAAATCGTATCGCACACGCACAAAGGTGATACTTTATGTCATTCTCGCTTGACGGAGACAGAGAATGGACTCTTAAAGAAACCTTGGGCTAAGCTGTGACAGCGCTCGTTCTTGGTCATATATCGTGCAGGGATCTTAGAGGCTCCAAAGCTGGATGAGCCTCTGGGGAAAGAGGATCAGTGGATTGGATCTGATCCCCGCCCGATACAGTGTTGTCTGGCTATGTTGTTCAACATCCTGTGTCCTGCCGTCTGCAGATTCTGCATGATTGGATGGTGTTTTATCGCCATTTTGACAAGTATACTGTAATTTAGAAGACAATAAACTTTGCTCTATGAAAGGAGTACAAATCTTTGAAATTAAGAGCAGCAGTGCACTCCAGTTTGTATGTTGATGCTGCTGAGGCCTCCCCTGACAAATTCTGTGGGACACTTCAGCTTGTCCACCCCTGCATCAACATGACCAAAATTAAATAGTTAAATTTAAAGTCCCCCTATGTTCATGTGGCGTGCAGGGTTTGACACTTTGAAAGCTGTTTTCACATTTATCTGCTGAAGGGGGGGAAAGGTCCTCTGTGCTCGCCATAAATCTGAGCTGAAGACGTGCATGTTTTTGTGACATAACTAGTCTGAAAGTCAATCATGGTCCAGTATGCAACTTACTATAAATCTTGACTCCAGTAGTTAAACTTACTTACATATCTACATATTCATACATTCTGGATTCAATGAGGGAGAAAAGAGTAATGTCATTTTATGTAGTTTAAACTAGCTTTTTACTTTGATTTGAAACAGCATATGAAACACAGTTTTTCAAGGAGAGTATTGTTATGTGTCTTGAAACAGGGCGGCAAGAAGAGCTTTACATTTTAAAAAGGTGTTGTTATTTGGGATTTATAAATTCCTCCCAGGACATTGATAAGGGCCCTAAATGTGCGCACATGTGAAGGCAAGACTTTTAACCAAGAAAACAAGATGTTGACAACACAACCGTAAATGCATCCAGGTGCACAAGTACCGCCAGGGGCCAAATCATGTCCCACTGCCGCTCAAACGCAACAGGCTGTTATTACTCAATCAACCACCGGTTAGCTTACATTGCCATGAATAACACAGTAAATTACTTCTGAGAAAGCAGAGAAGCAAGTTATAACGAGACAGACAGAGCAGTAAGAGGTAACGTAATTGTCTTTATTTAAGCTAAGGTCTATAATCTCCCTGCAACCTCACGCAGTTTCCTTCTCTGGAAGTTAAAGTCAAGGCAGCACTTCAATCGGCCCCTGCCCAGAGGAACGTCTCGGGCTAATCCATGTTGTCTTTTTGTGAGTGCAGAGTGCTCGACTCTTCTGTATTACTACTGTTTACTTTTACTGTTTCACTGAATTCTTACTCGCACAGGAAAGGAAAGCACTGGAAAATTTACCAAATCTACATCTATAGAGCAGATTTCCATTAATAAGAAATAAGAGACAACTTACAGTTTAGGTAATTCTTACATATTAAAAGGAAAGAGTCTACAGCTACGTGCAACCGGCTCTGTGAGGCTGTACTTAGGCACAGCGGTGCTTTGAGCTCACATCAGCATGCTAACGTGCTCACAATGAGAATGCTCACATGCTGATGTTAAACAGGTAGAATGTTTACCATGTTTTTTATCAGCATCTGATGCTAATTAGCGCTAAACACATAGTACAGCTAAGGCTGATGGGAATGTCATTGGTTTTGCATTAGTCATTAACCAAAGTACTGGACAAATAGACATTTAGATCTGATGTTGGCTCTACATGTAGATGAAAAGTTAAGGCATCACCAAAGTAATGACAATTCATCCCAACGGGACATAAATGTCTGCACCAAATGTCATGGCAATCCATTCAAAGGTCGTGGAGACACCTCAGTCTGGACCAAAGTTGTTGACCGACCGACAGACGGACATTGCCATCCCTAGAGTCATGCTCTATGGCTGAAACGGTTTTCAATCATTTTCCGCAGTGATAGTGGTATGATTGAAATGGAGATGGTGAACGACATGTAAATCAAAGACTCTGACGGGTACAGGATAAACATTTTGTTTATTTCTGTAGAAGTAATGAAATATACAGTCGTCTACATGCACACAAGACTCGAACGGAACACGCTTAATGTCAGTGACGTGCAGAAGGAGGTGTAGTCGCAGCAGGGTTGCCGCCGATACCAGCAGAGTCAAAGAAACATGTCTTCAAAGTACTCATCAAACTCCTCCTCCCTAGATGGATAAAACAAACAGAATCACAGAAATGTTAGTTCATTTCATGCACGGGGCTGACATGGGTGGCCCCTGACTAACTCTGGCAGTGTTAGCGCTATTCTTTAAAAAAAAATCTCATTTACATTTTATTCAAGCTGTACACAATATAAAGTGATGTGGAGCACCAACATTGGTACAGAATACAAACAAAAGGAATCCAAAATACAGACAATTTAAACAAAGGCAAACATACCTCAGAAAGGCACCTAATTTACCCTCTATCACTGGCTTAACTGAATGCAGGTATGAATGTGATACTTGTGAAAGGCTTTTCTTTATGGTCTCTATGACGGTTCCACTTGTGCTTGAATAAACACTGCCTCTTACTGTTGGCCTTTTCAGTAATATTGTTTCTTTCTGAGAGCCGAAATCCAAATGTCAGGAGAAGCGTGACAGTAGCAGGTTAAAGGTTTAGTGACTTTCCTGACAGTTCAGAACAGCTTTGTGCAGGGTATCTAAGTGGTCTACATACTGTGCTATATAGAGATGTGTAACCTATGTAGGCTAATTGGTAAAGACCGTCTCTGATGGTTTTACAGCAGCTTACATGTGGTTTAATATGAACTAGCCGTTAACCTCACCTTGACTTTTCCTCCACTGCAGGGGCGGGTCCTTTCCAGTGGTCGGCTTCTGATTGGCCCTCTGGCTCATCGCCAGTTTCAGAGTCTAGTAGTAGAGTTTCAGAGAGTTGTCAGTCTCACTTACAGGAAGGAAAAACTAGGTTGACCAATAACACTTGTTCATCAGTTTTAATGTCAGGGTCTTCACTGCTAGCCTCACGCGGCTCAGTTTTTGCTTAGAGATTCAAGTCTGGAAACACCCATGAGCCCAAAAAACCCTTGGTTCACTGTGGGTCAATTGGCTTGTGGTATTGTGATTAACTGCAATTTCTTAAGATATCTGCATAAAGTACAATACAGTCTGAACTGCATTACTACCTAATCATGTGGCGCTATATTGGGGGGTCAATAAGGGCCCAGTACACATTGTCCCCCTAGATATGGCCCTAATATAAGGTTTCCCTCATTGCCAGGAATCAAAGTGCTTCCATAACCTTAAAGTCCCTAACCCCCCCTGAACGCATTGCTCACAAATTACATGATGTCCTAGGATTCCTACATTTAATCAAGTTCAGCCTTCAACAACTGCTTCAAATATGTGCGACTGAGACAAAGCAAGAAAGAAAGTGGGAGAGTGTTTGTGTGTGGATTCCAATTCAGGTTGAACTCAATGACGTAACCTCTGGACACAGAAGGTTTGTTTTTGTCTACACCCAAACCCACCCACCCAGCCTTCCACCCATCCATCTGTCCATCCATCCATCCAGTCCCTGTAATAAACAGAACAGGGACACAGGGGCAAAGGCATACTTCATTTCACGCTGTCTCACAGTGAAGGGCAAAAAGAACAGGAAAAAAAGAAAAAGATTTGAGAGGAATGGGAGAAAGACAGTTGAGAAAAAGCAGACCTGCTGTCGGTCTATTACTATTAGCTACAGGGCTAATGGATGTGTTTCCAGAAAGGACTGTCAGGGTGTTTTCACTCCAGAAGTTTGGAGGAGTAGATCAGAGAGAGAGAGAGAGAGAGAGAGAGAGAGAGAGAGAGAGAGAGAGAGAGAGAGAGAGTTATGAATGCTACCTTTGTCCGAGTTCTGCGACTCCCCTGAGCTGCTGGACGAGGCGGAGCGATCTGTAGACAAACAGAGAATTATAAAATAATATGTTTTAACCAAAAGGGAGTTGTTACAAAATAATAATGTCAAAATTATATAATTTCCATGAACAAAACATTAGCAAGGCTGCTCCCACAGGCTGAGGAGGGGAGTCTTACCTCTGTGCCTCTTGTGTTTATCTTTGCGCTTCTTGGAGTGTGAAGACGATCTCTTTCTCTTCTTCTTCTTCTGTGGTGGCTCCTGGTTCTCCTCCGACAACCTTTTAGTCTTTGTCTTTGCTTTCACCTCCTTCCTCCTATAAACAGAATAACACTCGGAACAAGCTGTATTCACAACATACAAGACATGAAATCCTTCAGGGCCAAAGGCACTTGAATGAATCTTGGCCAGAGCTTTAAATGGATGAAGGCTTTCTATACATTTTGTTACGAAGTCTTTTGGAATCCTCACCAACTGTAAAAATCCTTGGCATCACATATCTAATACCTGACTTTTGACAGATTACAGTCATCTTCATTCAGATGTCCATACATAACCAGCTCAAGCTATATTATCATATTCAGTTGTGTCAATATTCCACTTGTAGAAATAAAAAATGTGATAATCAAGACACTCTGACTGGTAAGAAGGTCAGGCAGGAGACATAAATCGTGGTTTGAATCCTAAACCCCTGCATGCTACAAAATAATGTGTGCTGACTGTCCATGGTGACCTGTCCTACTTCTAGCAGACCAGTGCACACTCCGCAATCTTTAAAATCATGGGCAAAACAAAGTGTCTCAAAGGTGAAAAGTATGTTAGCTTACTTGTGGTGGTAGTTGAGTTTGAAAGAGCACTCAGGGCATAGTCCTAGTAAGGAAAACAAGAGCAGGATTAGGTCAAAGCTGAGCAAGAGAATTTATTTTATTTAGTGTCTGTGTTTATTTTTATAGGGACAGATACATGTATATAAATGTATGTCGATGGGCGTTTTACTTAAGAAACCTGTTTGATAGTTTATCCATTTTACTTCAGAAACCTAGTTTTTCCATAAGCTTTTACATTTTACAAGATTTGCAACTTTGTGAAATGTAAATGCTTTGGTGTTTTGAGAAAAATGTATTCATTAATTCATTCCAACATCATCCCTATCCATTACATTTCTCCAATGTGCCTTACTAAGTTCATGCTCCAGGATCAGCAGGCCATGTTTCATTACTGTCAAAACATTTAGGACTGTTAAAATATTGAATTTAGAATTACAACAAATTGGAAAACGTTTTTAGTTGATGAGGAGAAACAACATGTCTGGATGTGACTAGCAGTGTTGCACTTGCTTGTTAAAAGAGCATGTCATCTCCTCCTTGACTGAGTTCACTATGACTGGTGGGTCCTCCAATTATGGTAATTATTCTAACAGGATTTTCTGCAGTATGATACCTGAAGGAGGATTATTATGAGCCGGGTCTTAGACGGGAACCCCTACCATGCCACAGCCACACACACGTGCACACACACACCTTTTACAAAGAATGACCAGAGAAAATAGTAAAGTATTTACTGAGTTTGACCAATGCATTTCTCTTCTCGCCGTGTTCCACGTAGGCAAAATTCACCTCCCAGCTTTTTAGGCCTTCCTGCTTCTCACAACGTTTGTTTCCACATTGGAACTGACCTGGAAGACCAGAGAGCACATGTACTGTATACATACAAACATATATTCCAATTATATTTACATTCCCGTGATATTTTAGCCATCTATCTCTTATCCACAGCAATTTATGATGTACACAAGCAAAACAATTAGTAAGAGGTAAAGACCAAACAAGCCACAGAACCCTGACAATGCACAAATATTTATAAATAAGATTTATTATGTATGATATAGGAAGAAAGAAAGAAAGAAAGAGAGAATTAAAAAAAAAATAAATAAATAAAGCAAGTAGAAGAGAAAGGTATAGCAAAAAGGCAAATGTTTTATTTTAGGATTAATAAATGTAGACTATAAATCTCCAAACGCTTCACATTCTGTCAGGCATCCTCCAAACCCTGCTGCCCCTGTCTATCTCTACACCCCTTCCTCCTTATCTCCCTGCTCCTTCTCATCTCCCTTTCTTCACCTCGCCCTCATCCCCTCAGGCCTCCCTCCAGCCGCTGCACAGCCTGCCTATTATCCCTCGAGGAGCTTAAGGTGCATTGATCTGGTCTATGGGGGTTCCTCCAGATTGTAGCAGAGGGAGCAAGTGCGTCAGAACAGTCCATTCTTGGCACAGGGACGAGAAATGCTCCTTACTCTGCAAGAGGAAAGTGATGCCTGCCCTCACCTGCCTAAGACTGAGACTAACATTCAGGTGAAGTGACGTTGGCTGTCATGGCTTTGGGCCACTTGAGTCATAGGGCAGACTTTCCCTTTACGTGCTGTATTAAAATAAGGATCTATGACGTCAGCTTAAAAAGACACTTAGGGAATACGCAAGCTTGGGTTGTGATGAGGTTGACTGGGTTTATTTGGGAAGGCCTTACATTATATCCAATTAAGCCATTATGACACAGAGACCACGAATGCCTGTACCTAATTTCATGGCAATCCATCCGATAGTTGTTGAGAAATTCCAATCCGGACCAAAGTGGTAGACTGATCAACCGACCAACATAGCCATACCTAGAGCCACACCGCTAGCAAGGCTAAATATTATATTCATTAATGAATCAACCAAGTCTTTATCATAGCAATTTGTTAACAATTTGATGGCTTAAATTGATCATTTCAAATTAAGTTTTTTGTTTTTGTATATGTTCACCTACCTAATTTAAAATGTCTTTAAACTTAAAAACGTTCTAAGTGAGGAGAAGCTGCAGATGCCAGAGTATCCCTTTAAATCCTTGATGACTGGTCCTTTCTGACACTATATGGGTGTGACTTGGGACAGGGCCATCTTCTCCACTCTGTGCTGACATGACGCCATGAGCAGTGACCGGTGCCCGGAGACCTGAGAGAATCCTGTCTTCATTATCATCAGTGACGTCAATTACGATCGCAATGGAATTCTCCCATGACATCCTACTCTCTCCATCACGCACACAAAAGCAAATCAATCAAATACATGTACTTTATGTACACTCAGCAGCTTTCATCTTTGCCTACACAAAACTGGGCCTTGAACAAGGTACTGAATCCCCTCGCTGCTGCAGAGAAGCAGCTCAGTGTTGAATATAAAAGAATGTGATATATTCGAAGGCTACAACATGGAGAGTGAATGTGTCTGACCCTCTAGCAACTCACAACCACAACCCTGGCAGAGTGGAGTCAATAGAAATTTGATTCTAGACGACAACTTTCAAAATAAATGTCAAAAACGAAATATAATCAAGGTCAGGAAACAATTCTTCACTTAGTTTTCAGCCGTCTGGTGCTACATTTTACCACGACAGCCAATAAGCACAACTTTAGTCGCTGGTGCTGTGCTCAGAAGGCAGATTTTTTAAAACAGTGGCACACACAGCATCCTTGCTTTACACAAAAGCTCCTGTATAGGTCTCTGTTGAAAGCTTTGGAAAAAGAGGATCTCCACTGTGTTTTGTTGACAAGTAGTGGGTATCCTCACACATCAGGTGATTCTCACATGCTCCATGAAAAGAGTTGGCATCAGGTTGGCTGAGTAAACCCGTTAGGAGAGGAAACTCCTGTCCTTTTACGTCAATGGTTACTAATGCCACCAGCAGCCTGAGATCAAGACGGATACACCACATGACAGATGGCTGCACGATTAACATTCACTGGATGAAGTGGCTGGGCAGTGACCTGAGCCAGTGCTCTTTCACTTTTTATTCACTCTTGGGTAGATGTTAAAAGTTCACAAACAACACATCATTATGAAACTAGGCCTGTTTTTTGAGAAAATATTATGATTTAACTTGCTAGTTAAAGTTAATGGGGTATTCTGACCAAGCTATTGATATTAGACCAAACATGTCAAGTTGAGTCCAGACACTTGCTGTAGATATATTGCTGTTACATGAGACCAGTTGACTTAGAAAAAACAATCTTATTTAAAGGAACAGTTTGAGCGTACTTCCCAAAATGTCAAACTATTCATTTAATGTCACGGCTTTCAAAATTATACATTATACCACGAAGCTGCCAAATACTCTCATCAACTTCTGCTGCTGGCTAGTGAGTAACTTTTATGTGCAGAATGCTGCTCAAAGGTACATAAAGAGTAGTTAATAAGAAAAGTGATCAGTGCTAGCCATATATACTTTATTTGGGTGGCCAAACAAATAGATTTGCCCCCACCCAAATGATTTTTTGTATCCTTAAAGATCAGACCTGATTGAAAAGTCTGTCAGAATGCTGCATTCATGTGCAATAGTTATTGAGCTTGTGAATTCAGTGCTGTTTTCCATCCATCTCTAGATACTCACTGACCCCCTACCCCCGCCCCTTCTCTGGGTCGACCACCTTTAATAAATTCTCAGCCTGTGGGAAACAGTGAACGATCCACACTCACTGCCCCCAGGCAGATTTTTCAGATATTGGGAATGTAAGTGGCATCCAAAAGACTGATTCTTTTTCCAACCACACAGTCCCACCTCTGACTCTTGATCAGACTGAGCCTTTTTATGTCTGTCTTTCACATTGACAAGCAGTCCAGACTGCTGACCTGAAGTTCAACATTCTATTTTGCTACTTTTATTTACTCCACAGCATCCTGTTAACTATGTAGACTAAAGAGCATTACATACCAGAGATTATGTTTTATACTGTATGTGTCCAAAGACCTGCATTCCATCCGTCTCTCTCTCTCTCTCTCTCTCTCTCTCTCTCTCTGTGTAGACTATTGAGAAATACTCTTACTCTCTTACTTAATTTTAATGTGCAACAGCCTATACACACTCACAGACAAACACATTAAGACAATAAAAAACATAATATTAACTTTCAGTTTCTATTGTTTCTATTGTTAGACTAGCAGTCTAAATGCTGTACATGAACCTGACAAATAGGTCTCAGGATGGAGCAGAGGTAGGATCAGACAGGTAAATAGAAGAAAGCTGAAATAAGTAAAAATGTCACAGTACAGGCTTAAAGTGGCCTCACACTCCAGCTAACAGTGTTAGTTAAACAAAGGTGGCAGAGGTAGGTCAAACCTGATTCCTGCACTGTAACTAAGAGTGTGGTAAGGAGCATAAAACATTTTTTTAAAGACAGAAAGGAGGCATAAGCCAAGACCATGCTTTACTTTGACAGGAGGCTCACAAAAATAATCCTAGACTCAACTACCTTTATCTTTTGACCTGCTCCTGAGAGCAAAACAAAAGCTCAATTTATACCAGATGGGAAACCCACACAAAAACATGGCTACATGCCCTCCACCCCACATGTATGTCTGCTCCAGCGTAAAAGACATTTTAATATCCTATATGCTCATTCAAAGAGTGATTTCTCTCTCTACAAAAACATGCCTTGACATATTATTAGAAGCAAAGATGATATTTCCATCATAGCCTTATGTGCTGATAAAAAAGAAATGACATGGACTTATAGGTACCATGTGAAGTTTTTGACCATTGGTAGCCCTATGGAGCAATGTTTTTACAAGTGGACCCCCGATTTGTTTGTCTCATATACGCACACACAAGGATGCATATGCAGACACATATGAGCATGCAGACGATGGGATACACATTCCTGCCACCTGTTTCACGCTATTCCACTGATCAACAGTTGGTGGCAGTAACGTGCAAAGAAGCATAGCAAGGCCAAATGATACAGTGATACACATATAATACGTTTGTTAGACCACAAGAATACACACAATGCGTTTTTGGTGAGAAAAACACTGAATTTAAACATAACTTTTGTTTGTTTACAAAAAACCTCCACCAAGCACCTTTAAGGACTTTCTGGCATTCTCATACACAGCTGGAAGAATTCATGTGAATCTTTCAGAGGTATGAATGATTCTACACTACACAAAAGAGAGGAGGATGAGCACGACGTAAAAGTAAATATCATTCTTCTAGAATTTCTTAAGATGTAGGGAATCTTACAACTCCTGGGGGACTAGAAAATGTGATCCGGCTCTCATGTACTTGATTCAAGGACATAATGTTTTTCCTTCTCTTCCTCCTTCATTTTTTTAAAGGAAAATGTATTTCAATCTCTGAAAGAAGAGAGAATGAAACCTCTTAACACTGCACATTCTTTCATCCCATATCACACTGTGTCCATAAAAAGAAAGGTCAATGCTCTTCGTAATCCACCTGATTGGGTGAAGAGTAGTCAGCATGACCTAATACCAACATGACCTGAAGTGCACAGATAGCAGGAGATGATAAGGAGACGTTTTCCAAAAAAGGTGCCCGAGGCAGAGCTGAATGCGGGGCCCCTTATAAGGAGATGCAGGATTAGTTTAACTGGGGAAAAGTTCAGTCTTGTCTAATTTGATCTGTAAGCAGAAGTCGAATCTGGCCATCTGACGAGCACTACACCTGAGCCTGGACTCAACATTTAATCCAGGTGTAACTAACTGAACCATAAACCAAGCTCTCTTGGTGATGATACAGTTTATACAAATTTTGCATTCGAGTGCCTGTGTTTTAATGATACTCTTTTATCAGTCTTCAAATCAAACTCAAGTCCTATTGAGTCCATGATAAACACTTCTTCCACCTTTAACTTGCAACACAAACACTTTTAACTTTCAATTTGCACAAGTGTTTTCTCCACCTCTGAATGAGGATGTTGGGTCCACCTTACAGAATGAGATTAGTATGGATTTCACTGGAGAGTTTAGTGTCCCATGCTCTAAATAGTGCTTAAGAAGTATTTCTCTGGGAATCATTAATGTACACAAGTCTCAGACGTGACAGTTGAAGTGAAGTGCCTCTGACTTGATCTAATCCCACTTCCTGTAGAGTATTGCTACAGGGGGTGAACTGTCAGAGACCAGGATTACACAGTCTTAATCTGGAACAATATATTGGCTTAGTCAGCTTTCTCAGACATACTGTGTATGTTTGCTTGGCTGCATTGATGTAAACTTAAGTGTGTGCGAGTGTCTGTGTCTGTGTGGCTCAAAGCATATCAATGAGCTGTCGAGGCAGGTTTACCCTCACTTTTCCGATATTGTCCTGCCCGGTAAACCTATAAATATCTGTCACTGTCAAACGAAGGAGTGGTAGACAGAGAGAAGGTGTTGTACTAATCCTGAACAATTAATAGACAGTAATCATCAAAGCACTGCCAAACTGTCAAAGGTAGGCTCCATCACACGTGCAGAGGTAGAATGAGGTTTTTCTTTGGGTGTGAGACGTAAACAGGAAACCAAAATGTTAGGTACGGGGGGACCATTTGTGTGGATCAACAGATCAATCAATAACTGAATGGTGCGACGATTGAAAGGTTTTTGTTGCCATTCTGACAAGCCAATAAGTCAAAGTAAAGTGAAACAAGCATATCTATATAATAGTCTTTCACGAGGAGTGACTTGTGTTAGGGAGTGTCCACAGCATGTCATCTACCGCTGTGTAAATTGTCTTTATCTTTGTCGCCATCTAGTGGAGAAGGTTGTGAACTGTTTTGTGGGCGTGTTAACCAGGAGAAACCTTAACTGTGTCCCAAATCCATACTACATACTAATTCTATACAGTCCCACATACTCATCGTCATAGTGTACTGTTTCAGCAGTTAGTGTACAAAAAAAAAATCAACATACTCTAACTGCTTTCTACTAATAGGAAATTACACAATACATGTGACGTCAGACAGAATTGTCACTGCAACCTTCATAAATACAAAGTGAAATGTCTTTCTTAAGATTGATTACTTTTTCCACTATCCACAATTTATTTACATTTTTTTTCCAGCTGTGAGCAGCTCCTTCATTTCCTTTGCACTGTGGGAGAACAGCATCAACAGCACACTCATAACTCGACCTATTTAGTATGCATGCTGTCTGGTTTGTGTACTTCAGTTTTCCAGTATGAACACACTACATACCAACAACCTGCTTAAAATTAGTGTGCATTATGGATTTGGGACATGCCACTTGTCTAAGTAAATACCTTTGTTAAGTAAAGGTAAATATTTAGTTAACAAGAATGTTTTCAGAGTTTCTCTTCTTAAGATCACTATAGAATGTAAATATTATACTGCATAGTGTACTGATGACACAGTATATGCAAAAATATTAAAAAAGTGTAGAAGTGTATAAACTCAAAATGAGCATAATGTTGGGCTATGCCATACCTTTGCCAGAGACAACTTCATTCTCAGTCCGCCAACGAAATCCAAACTGTTGGGCACAAATTTATAAAGTTCTATGTAAATTAGCAAAATCATTTACGAGGAAACAGCCAGACACACATCATAAATTAGTTTTTCCTTTAAATTAATCTTAAGCTTATGAAGCTTAATTTATGTAAGTCAGTATTTGCCCCATCTTTGAATAGTCATTAGCATTCGATAGCATTTGTTTCAGTGCATCTGAACCACTCCATCCAAAATAAAGTTACACAGATAAAAATGAAATTGGCCAAATGTAAAAGCTCTTCATGCGAATATTGTTTCTAAATATTTCTGCCATGTTTTCTTGTGAATGGATGCTTTGCATACGTATATTTACACCTTATTGTAAATGTAGTTTGGGATGTATGTGTACAGTATCTCCAGTATTTGGAATGAAGCATCGATGAACAGATGATGCAGTCGTTAGTATTTTTGCCAGCGCCTTTACACAGCTCTCATAGCACTCTCTCATCTGCATGCTGTCACACCTCATTTAAACTTGTGGGAATGATGCAACTCACGGCTGCATTTGCAATCATTAACAAATATGAATCATTTGTGATGAAATCTGGATTTATGTAGCAGGTTTGGAGTCAACTGGACTGATGGTGTCAGAGAGAGGTTTTTAGTTATGACATTTTGAATTTTAACTACAGTGCTTCTAATAACTAAAAGGTCCATTGGGGTGTTATGTATAATATGTGTGTCATCTGTCGGACATTTGTCAACTTCAAAACAGTCTGAGATATCACATGGCTTTGAAAGATATTTGAGTAGGGCATCATCAGACCAAACAGTGCAGCTCTGGAGCCATAAGCACACTGCCCTTGGGTTTAACATATTGTCAGTTTTAAAGCCTGGCCTCACACCAGAATGGCCCAGTGGCCACTAGAGACAGAGCACAGAGCCAAAACACATCATGCCCCTAGCATTTATCTTAAATGGACCAGTGGTGGTGGAGATTAGTGTCTGAGTTATGATATGTTAACCTTTACTCATGGCACCACCGCTGGGACAATTTGTGTCATTTTGGAGCGCAAAAATTGATCATCGTGCCAAGTCCAGGCAGTGGCGTCTGGGATGGCTACACACATTGTATGATTTTCTTTCTGCACATTCTGAAAGTGTGGTAACTTGTGTTTCATCTCACGAGAAATTACGTTTTCACCTCCTAGTGCCAGCCTCCTAATGGACTACATAACATACGTACCTAATCATTAGGATTCTGTCATACTGTTATTAGTATGTCTGATAATTCCTACAACATTGGCTCAACCTCATAACAACACGGCACAGATACACAAAAAACTATAACATCCTTTAATGTCTTTAATCTTCTTATTCAAGCATTTTACTTGTGAAAAAACTTCAAAATGTTGACCTACTATATTACAATTGGCACTAATCATCAGGCGACATGAGCCACCCGTTAATGTATGTGTTGTCACATTGTTTGACATTAACAAATCATCGTCATCCATTTATCCCACCTTGTTTTCCTTGTATCTGCTGAGGTCAGCTATGCAGTACTCTTTAAACAGCTTGTCATAATACCTCTTGGCAAGGTCTTTTTCCCTGTAACACAATAAGTCCAGAAGTAAGGTAGAAGACGACACAAAGTCATCTGAAACTAACTGACTAACTAACAAAGCACGAGCTGCTTGTGGATTCAGAGTTCCAACATACTTATAATTCCGTTACAGCAAAACATTTTCAGAAGAGAACAGAGCAATAATCTGTTGATGATCACCATGTCATGTCGTCCTCGTCCTCGTCCCGCCAGAGGAAGCGATGATTCTCGCGCAGCACATCCAGATCCCTTTTGTCTTTGGATCTGAGGGAAAGAAAAGATTCAATGAGAAGGCTTATAATCATGAATACACAGATAAGGAGAAAATTAGTGTAATCTGTAATTAAAAACATCATTGGAGGAAAACAATGCTGTTAATGTATTCGCATTAGTTTTAGCCTGGAGTGACAGCAGATGACTGACTGTCAAGCTTCACTGTGAGACACAGTACTCACACAGAGCGTTTGAAGTCGGCCATCTGTCCTCCATAATAAAGTATGTAGTCACCGACAAACTTCTTATGTCGTTCAAACTGGAGACATCTGCTTAAGGTCAGTCTCTCTTTGAACGTTAACGTTTGCACACTGTGAACTCTAAAAACAGCTGAAATATCCCACATTCCTTAGTTTTAATGCCTTTTAAATGAAGGCAATTAAGCACTTAGACCAACATGAGGTGAACATACTATATGGGATTGTTATACGATTATGTATGTAAAAGGCATTATGTATGTAGTTTTATCAATCAGTATTATCACTTTACACTGAAATCATTAAAAAAAACAGAGAAAGGTCAATTAAAAAAGGATACAGCATTCATTGATATCAGGTGGGCTCTTCTGTTCCTGGCTTCCTCTCTGAAAAACAGAATGAGAATAGTTAATAATGTGCGACACTGTGTACTTCAGAGTGTAAATAACTGTAGTATGTAGCTGGCAGAGAAAAAGCAGAGCACTCTAACTACTCCAGGAGTTTGGCCTGTGTGATCACACTCATTTTTGTTTTGGTCTCACTAAAGTCTAATACTTTTTTGAAACATGGATCAAAAGTGAGAACAATGAAGTGACAGGAAACTATTATAACACAAAAGAATTATGGCGCTATATGGTTTTATTAGAGACATAAATTAACAAAAACACACATCTTCTGGGTGGTAATGTACGGACGATGGGGAAATGAATCTAATTGTGGCAGTAATGACGAGTTTTCAGACATTAAAATTAAAATTAGATTTCTCTCATTTTAATTGTGTCGTACATCATGTGCACACAAATTGCAAATAAAGTATCAGTTTGATTGAATGATTTCATTTCACTATTGGCAATTCTTTTACATTATCAGAACTGACATTTATCACAATGTGAACAGGTGAAATGCACGTGACTGAAAAGGAATAACAATTATTTTGAGATGAGCTATTAAAATACATGACAGAAGTGAGCAGGAATCTCTGCCACGATTACAGACGCAACAAAATGTAAAACAAAATTACTCATGCGTGTCACTGCAATTGTGCCGTACCTGTCCAGTTCATTAGAGTGTAAACTCCGGTGAGCCACCTTGGTGTGCCGACCTTTCTGGAATGGCTTCTGTAAGATTTCCTCCTCACGTTTCCTGACAAAGGTACAAATAAATACAGAAAGCTTGTGTTAGTGGATGAGGCTGTCTACCCACATCAGTCTAAATGTAAGCTGCGGGAGACAAAAGCAAAGATGGTACAATAAGCACTTGTGTTTATCCAGAATATATTTGCATGAGTTTAGATGAGCGACATTTGAAGACACCGATACGTATATTATTCAGCCTATGTAATTCTGTAGTCTTCAATTTTACCTTTTAAGGCCTCTCTCTGAGGACTCTCCCTGCTCATCCTCGTCACTGAAGTCGGAGTCATAGCCGCCACCTCCGTGCACCTGAGGAAACACGGGAACTCGTGTGTGTTGGTGGGATCACACCTGACCACACACGACGCACGTACACACATAAACTTCTTGCAGAATGATGCATATTCACAAAACAAACAAAGCATAGCTCTGTGCATATATATACACAGCCAATCAGAAACATGCACAGTGACCTGTGACAGCTAGTCTCACAGTTTTGGACTGGCCATACAGTAAATATGACGCTATGTGCCAATGTCTAATGAAATCGATTCAGATATCACCATTGTCATCTGCTGCACAGAGCTCTCTCTAGACAGGTTTGCCGCTGTGAAAGGTGCGCCACCTACGGTAAAGACACACACACGACCCTGTAACGTTATTATCCGCTTTTAGAAACCACGTGTAAGGTGCCATTTAGTGTTTTTGTACTTGGTGCCTCTGTCAAGTCCTTTAAGACAGGCTTCATCGCGAGGGGCGCAGTAGCTTCAGTCGCTGGACCAAACCGTAACCCGCAAAACCGCCGGGAACGAAGAGAATGGCGTCTGCGGGTAACGTCCACGTCGACAGAGGCAGCTGGCCGACTTATCTTTGGGCTTTAAAAGACACGGGTTACCTTCACAAGACTGTCCATGAGCTCCTGCGCTCAAGCCTCCCGGCGGCTGCTCGCTACTGTTTACAAGGCAGCGTCGGCAGATGATGACGCGGGGCACAGCAAATCGCGGTATGATGACGTTCAGTGTAGTTTCACGAATTTGTTCTGGGCGAAAAGATGGAAACAAGTGTCCTTTAACGTGTCCTTTAGCGTGTCCTTTAGCGTGTCCTTTAACGTGCACGTCAAGACGGGAGCCAAACGGAGATGTCGTTTTCGGGGATATTGAAACTAAATGCCTCAGATAGGTTCAGGCTGTCTCCGATGGTCAGTGCTTTGCTTTGCGCTCATTGTGTCACTTTGTAACCCAGCTGTGCTTTCTCCATGTTTAATCCCCTCACTGTAATCATTTCTTCCACCAGCTATATGGATAGCCTGACTCATCCATCAGCTCATTTGTGTTCAGTGTTTAGCCTGTTGGAATAATTGGAACAGCTGTTTATTTATCGAAAAACAAAAAAAACAACAACAACAGAGCAGACCACAACATCAGACATTAACTTTCATTTTGGAAAAATCAAAAAAATGGCCCGATTACACTGATTAATTGGCAATTCGGGGATCATATCGTTCATTTCCGCCGAGGGACAATAAAGAGAGGATGCATGTAGGCGTTTGAACTGTAGATGGACAATAAAGAGGGCATTGTGTGTATAATTGAGTCCTCGGGTCATTAGGGGTGGCAGGGGTGAAAGTCCGCCACAGTCTGGGAACAGAAGTCCAGTGTTTCACGACTTTTCCACGACCCGCTGAACTCGACAAAGGACTCAGTGCGGGATTGGAGAAAAAGAGGAAGCGAGACACCAATGCTCTAAAGAGTATGAATGGCTCTCATCCTTTGTTGTCTTAAAAGCAGAAGTATTTATGAAATTCAGTACTGTGTTATCCCATGTATCACGTAGCCTATGTTAATCCGTGACATACAACATTAGGCTATCATAAGGAAAAGACTAGGAGTAAAAATAATACTTAAATAAATGCTATTCATATTTAGGGTGTTTGCCTAATGATCATTTTCTGGAGGTCCATACTTTACCAACAATACTCACTGAATTAATGTTGCATGTTTATTTTTAACCCTACGGTATAAACTCATCTTCTTTTCACAGTTAGTGTCATTATTATGCCAAAGCAGGGAGGAAGAGCCCCTGAATGAGCGAGGCAGGTGCACTTGAACAGAGCCTCATGAATAGCCGCTTCCCATTAACCATGCACGGCTCTGAAGCGCGCATAAATAATAGCTGGCACTGCTGATAAAAAATAAAAAAAAAGCGCACCTTGGGGCCTCTCCCCCCTCTCTCCTCCGTCTCTCCCTTTCTTCCCCTCTCTTTCTCTCTCACGGGATTTTACGCTTTTATTTTTCCTTCCGTGGCTGCAGCATTGAGTCTACAAGACAACTTATTTGTAAGCAGCAGCCTGATAAGAAACGGCGCGTTTCATTTGGGGGGGGGGGGGGGGGAGGGGTTGAGACAATTCCTTTTCATGACAAAAATCTGAGAGTGTTCTCTTGTTCTCATGTCCTGTCTGTCCCGCATTTGTAATCCTGCGCCTTGCAGAACGAATCCGCTGGACTGGTGCCTTCCTATTGAGACGCAAGAAGCATAGACACAAGCCTGCATCAGGGCGCAACAACACCCGCTTCTATCACTAAAACAAACAAGACAGAACAATATTTTTAAAAACCCAGAAACACTTAATATTGCCTGTTAAATCCGGGGTTTACGAATCGTGGAGGATTTTGCCGAGAAGTTGCATGTGCAGGAGTGATAGCACTCGACCGGGACAGAAGGAATGGGATACCCGGGCAGAGCAGTGAGAGGATGGAGAGGGTGGAAAGGATGGACGCTCCTGGTTTGGGTCGCCGCTGTCAGCTTGGCTGTGGCAGACGGACGGAGAGTGAGGCAGCCCAGATGCCCCGCTGGATGTACCTGCACCAAAGATAATGCCCTGTGTGAGAATGTCCGGACCGTGCCTCACACTTTCCCATCCGACGTCGTTTCACTGTAAGTGGTCCTGCACCTGAATAGATTTGATTGTATTATGCCATTTAATAAGGTGAATTGTCAGGAAGGCTTATGGAAATACTCTGTCTCTGTCTTCCAGTATACCCAGGTCTCATCTTTATTGCACTTAAGATAAATTCCCCTTTAATGTATGTTCTCCATCCATTCAGATCTTTTGTCAAGTCTGGATTTAATGAAATCACAGGAGGAAGCTTTGTTCACACGCCTGCCCTGCAACTGCTGTGAGTATCTATCTATCTATCTATTTTCAGTGTTCAAACAATGAGGCAGGAGCGCCCCAGAGGACTTGCACTGAGGCTGATATGCAGATTTTAAGGGGGGGATTCTCTATAATGGTGTCAGGATTATGCAATAGACCACATGGCTACAGCGACTAACAGCAGGGGCTGGGGAGAGAGGAGCAATGTTTGTGTTAGCTGGGAAGATATAGAGAGGCAGAGATAAATAATGAACATGCCCCCCCCCCAAGATCCAAAGATAGCACTTAGGAAAAAAAAGCGAAACACAATAAAATCATAATTACACACATAACTATGGAGTTTATTTTACAATTTGTTTGACATGTGACATCCATCATTATACATCTTGGTAAGAGTCTATTGAGCAATTTGTTATTGCAAATCTGCAAATTAACAGCACGGTCAGGCTTAACTGTGCTCTCTAATTACACTTGTTTCAGTTTATTGCACATAACAGCACGCCTGTCACAAGCATCATTTTGTCCCAGCAAAACATTTTTCTTGGCATGAGTTCTTCCATATGTTCAGATGAAACTAAATCAGTCTGGATGTGGATGAACTCTCAATCGTAGCACTGATGTCAGAGAAGCAGGCTTGTGACCAGAAGGAGCATAAATTTAACTGTGTGAAATGAATGAGTGGCATCGCCCCCTCTGTCATTATTTACTGCCAAGGTGACCTGGAGTATCTTAACCTCCATTAGAGCACTACTTAATCAATGGGGCTTCTCTATGCCAACATTGTGGGTGTAAAGGGACACTGTATTTGGGCTGCTGAGCGTGCAGTAAGAAATAGACAGAGTATCATTACAAAATTACATTTCCAGCATTTTGACATCTTGGAATTACATGTTTTTTTAAGGGACGTTTTAGGATTGAAATGTTTGATGTTTTGAAATATTGATGAGATTTAACTTATTTTGGGAACAGATTCAACCAATAGTGGCCAAACCCTACAAGTTCTCATAATAAGACACAGTAAGGTGCACAATATATTATTGTTGGACACCATTCTTACATTACGGGTTTAAAGCATGACTCACAAACGTGGGAGGAGGCATCCATTTCTCTCTTTCATTCATTTCATGAAAGCCATGTAGGAGTGATCCACCATTTATCTGCTGTATGCATTTCATTCATTCTTTAACCACATACTGTGGGCAGAAAGGCTGAATGAGTCTGCTGTCCCTGATAGTAACTCTCACAAACTATCATTCCCTCTGTTTTGGATGTTGGTGTTGACAATAGGCAATAATAAATCACAACATTTATCCCAATATGATTAAATTAGTTTAAAGATTCACTGCCAGGTTTTGTATTGGTACCAAACACCGCCCCCAAATCTTAACCTATATCTTTAGGTTTTAGGAACGCTGTGGGAACTATAATAAAGTCAATTTGTTCTGTAGTTTTAAATAATATCCTTTTTTACTGTTATTTCTTCACAGATTGTTCACAGCAAATTCATTTGACCTAATTGATGAGGATGCGTTCCTGGGTTTACCCCATCTTGAATATCTGTAAGTATTTATCATTAATTTAAAAGTGGTTGATATATACATCTGTGTGGTGAAGGGTCATAAAGTACAGTTGCATACTGATGCAAGACATACACCAATGAACATCAATCAAACACACTTCCAATTTCAAATTTGAAACCTTTACTGTAGTAACCAGCAAAAAAATGTATTACTTTCTATTTTTATGTTATTTTTGGTTTCATCTGTTTAGCATTGCATTGTGGTACCACAATATCCGTCAGCACCACACTCAAAAATCAAGCAATATTGGCATGCTTGCTGGCATTTAAAGCCCCACACATGTGTTTTCACTCATGTTGCCTGAGTAGGGGAGGACAACTTACATCTTTATGATTCGTGTTAGTTCATAAAGTTTGCTGACTTCATCTGATGCCCAGCCTAACTCCACCCAACATCAACCAGAGCATAAGTCTAATTAGCTGCAGTAGAATAACTGAAAACACATGTTTGGCTGTGCAGGGCCTTTAAAGTATAATTTATTTATTTTTCATGTATGAATGTACTGGATACACAACCTTCCACATCTGCTGTCCATCTCTCACAACAGCAAAGGGAGAAGACGTGCAGAAAGTTAAAGGATTTCAGTTTTTAGTGTCACAATATATTTGATATTTGTGTGGGGATTACTTACACAGTGTTCATTTATCTTATCCTATCAAGAATCTAATGAAATATGTCTCATTCACAGATTTATTGAAAATAACAAAATTGCATCGATATCCCCATATGCTTTCCGGGGCCTCAAAGCACTGATACATCTGTAAGTATTTTGGTTCTGTGGTGGCCATGTTAGAAAACTTGAGTTTTTAATTTGTCTCTCCTTCCTTCCTTCCTTCCGCTCCAGTTTTCAAAATGTATTACTTTATCTCTACCCCTAATCATTAACAATCTGCATAGTCACTTTCATATTCTCTGTTTAAGTCATTTCTCTGTGGGAGAGGTAATGGGATATTACTATTCAAGGTATTCTAACATAAACTGTGCATCAATTTCCAGTCACTGTCACTGTCTGAAGTGCATAGATAGACAGAAGTGCTGCTGCCAGTGGTGATGTCCAAGGTTACTGGCTGAAGGTGTCAGCTGGATCAGGTTGCTGAAGGGCAGATCCGGATGTTACATTTGCCTTAGTGGACCAGCACAGTTGTTGTTCACACAATTTTGACATAGAAAAGATGAATGATTTTGTGACTTTAACTATATTGAAATGTTATGTTTTAGAAAACGTAAAAAAATAAATAAAAATGAATTGATAAGTTCACTAATGTGACCAGGAGTGTACAGTAACTGTCAGCAGTGCTACTGCATCCTCTGTGGGGTCTATTGTGAGTGTGATAAGTAATACATACTATGTATTATATCTGTGTTTATGGTATTGTGAAAGATTTTGTACTATAGCATCCCTTGTCAACAGAAATGATTGAATCTTAATACAGGAAACAGCCAAACATCAGTTTATAAACAGTGTTTTTGTAAACACAACATATTCCTGAACTGCAAACTTTGCCAAAACTAAAGATAGGTGAGAACTAAGCGACCTGTGGGTCAAGACTAAATATAACTGTACTGAAACCTTAAACCGAGTGACCTATAATCTGTCTCTAAGTCTCTGACAGGTCGTTCCTAACACATTATGTTTTCAAATTTAGGAAATGTTCTGCTGTAGAGGAAATAACTCGTATATGAGAGGCTTATCAGCATTTACTCATGCATGCTTTAGGTGAAAGAACGCACAACTCTGATGATATAGCAGACATCACATTAATAAGGGTGTAGTCACCACAACAGAAAATGTTATCCCACCAGTGTTCTTGGAGAGAAAGCAGTGGCCACATTCAGACCCAGAAGTGCTGCACTATGTGAAACTTACAGCTGACATTCTGATCTAATGGTAACATTTCTTCTGCATCACTAGTGAGGCTGGTGTTAGCGTTCTATACCAAGACTTATAATGCTCTTAGTTAAGTGTAGTGTCAAAGGCATAGTTTGACATTTTGGGAGGTACCCTTATTCATTTTCTTGCCGAGAGCTGGATGAGAAGATTGATACCACTGTTATGTCTGTCTGGTCAGTATGAAGCCACAGCCAGGAGATGGTTAGCTTAGCTTAGTGTGACGACTGGAAACAGCTGGGAAAATTTCACTAGTTAACACAATATATCCAATTTGTATAATCGGTACAAAAACATACAGGGTTATGTGCCGGGGCAGTGACTTCCTGGGGGATTGTCGTCACCCTGACATCGCCAGGCAACGAGCTGTGACTGCAGGAAGTCACTGCTCCCAGCCAGGAAACAGTCTGGCACATAACCCCGTGTACTGTAATGAAACAAAAGAGATATAACATGTTACTGCAGTGAGCTTTGGAGGTGGCAGTTGGCTGATTTTTCCACCTTAGTTTGGACAGAGCCAGGCTGGCTGTTTCCCCCTGTTTTCAGCCTTTATGCTAAGCTAAGCTAACCGGTTCCTGCTCCAACTTGAGGATCCTCAAGGTTACATAGAATGTATAATTGATAATATATGTAACCAAAGAGTTTCCGCAGGGGCCATGTTCTGCTTGATTGTTGTCTGACGTAATCATAGCAGAGCTGCAACGTTACTGTAAATTGGAAGAAGAGTCTTGTTAATAGACTAGCCCATAATGACTGTTGGGACAACTCATTTCCAACCTGCAGTCTGGTCTCATTGGTCTAGGAATAATACGATTAAGCAGTTATTAATCAATAATGTGTGATCAGCTGCAAATGTCAACTAAGATTTTCTACTAGGATCTGTTCTAACACGACTCAGGAAGTCATATGCAACCACATGATGGGATAAAGTGCTCTTTTCCTGTTCCATAGATACTGTCACTTGTTTTAGAGGAAAGTAAACAAACATTTATATAAAAAATGGTGAATAAGTGCATCATTAGAGGGCATTTTAAATGCGTCACATAGAGTAAATACATTATTAAAGGGCACAGGCAGGTGGTCCTGCTGGAATCCTGTCCACTCTGCTCTATGCCCATCTGTTTGGAGAGTGCATTCTTGCACAAACTCAAAGTAAAATAGCCTCTCTCCCTGGAAAACCACCTCCCAAATAAATAATGCAGCCTGCATGAATTACGCTGACAGTTCATTTCATTCACATCTCTTTCTGGTTTGGAGTTCAGTCCCTCGCACAGAATTGAAATGTCTCTATAGGGCCCGTTGTGGTTGGCTGGCAAAGATATCATCAACTTGACAGCTTTGGAGAAGGGTGGCACTGTTTAAGTTAGTTAAAAACATAAAAGAGTAATACTGCTTTTAAGTGTTAAGTATGATCAATATTAAGGGAATGGAATATTACCATCTACAGCACCATGTAATGGATAAGCTTGGTGTATAAAAAACAGCATGTCACCCTTTTCTCACAAATGATATTCCCGCCCTGTACTCAGTGTAATTGCTCTCCCGTAATGAATGAATCACTAATGATTTTATTCCCTTCTATTTCACCACTTAGCCTTTTGTCCCATAAATATTGTCAAGGCATTGAGATTCTAACTTGTGCCTCACTTTTGGTTGCTTGTAATTTTGTTGGTACGAGAATTTGTTTATTCTACTCTCTCTCACTCAAGTCAAGCTGGCTAACAGAACAAATGAAAAGCCAGTGTAATGACTCAATATGTGTGGAGAGACAGTCTACCTCTAATCCAATCACTGTGTGCGTTATTTTTTCTCTTTGTTGATTAGGAGTCTGGCTTACAACAACCTTGAGACGCTGCCCAGAGATGTCTTCAAGGGCATGGACGCTTTGACCAAAGTGTGAGTTCAGTCTATCTTTCACTCAGCGTGCTTTGTTGAGACACAGAACATTTAGTAATCAGTTAATGAATCCATTTTATGATTGACTGATTGATTGATTCTATAACATCCATTTCTGTGGATTTATGTGTGTGTGAGATTAACGTTAACATATGAACTAACTCCGAGCTGATTTGTAATTGGCAATGGTTTGCTTGATTGGCATTTATTCTGAAATAGTCAAGAAAGATAGTGGAACGACAGAACTCACATTTTTTGGTACTCGGATAGATTCATTGGGGAGGGGAGGCAAAATCTTCCCACCTCTTTTAGTACACTGTGGTATACAGTAATATTATGAGGTCATAGTGCTAAAAACGAAAGGTGAGGAATTCCCACACCAAACAGAGGATGTAAAAGTAAGAAGCCGGGGGAAAATGAGGGCACGGTGAGGAGGAAAAGACCTAAGAAGAAACAGAATGAGAAAAATAAAAGACTGTAGAAGAAGCTATTCCCTGCTGCAATGGGGAAAAGAAAAAGAGGATAAAGATCTAAAGGGGGGAAGAGGAAAGCTCTGGTTAGGGTGCCAGAATGTCGGGGGAAATGGTAAACAAGTCTATTACAGAGAAAGGAATTGGATCCTGGCTTTGGCCACACTGCCACAATCAGCTGGAATAATGCAGGCTACAGTGTGTGTGTGTGTGTGTGTGCGTGTGGATTCAGTACACACATCCAAGGTCAACAGCAATACAGACTGAGAGTGGGCGACGAGCAGAGACTACTCAGGAGATAGGACACTTGTTGTTGTGGCTTCTCTGGCTTGAAGCCAAAGTGCAGCCAATGAGTGGAGAGACAGACGGCAGAACAGTAAGCAGAAACTGAACAGGGACTGGTAATGAAAAAGCTTATGTTTAAATTGCATGTTTCAAGAGTAAAATATTAATGCTATCATGTCTTAGCAAATACATGTATCTGTCAGCTGATGTCCCATGTGATCCATCCATGCATGTAGGGATCTACGGGGCAACAACCTGATATGCGACTGCAAGCTCAAGTGGTTGGTGGAGTGGATGCACCACACTAATGCCACCCTGGACCAGATCTACTGCAGCGGTCCACCCATTCACCAGGGGAAGAAGCTCAATGACCTGCTGCCACACTCTTTTGACTGCATCGCAGCAGGTACCTTCTTCCTGTGTCTGCCCCCCCCTTGTCATAGAAGCATTAAACAACTTTTCGCACTCTTGTTTCCTGCCTGTTCTTATCGACTATTTCAGTGCTAAGAATAGCTGAAAAGCTGAAAAACTGGTGCTGCTGAAATGTTATTGCTGTTACCTGTTTATTGAAGAATTTGTCAGTATGAAAGGATTATTTAAAGATAGAAGACAGAATTCATTGTCATGTACATGCTTTTCAGAGTTCGCCTCCTATCAGTCGCTGAAGTTTGAGTCCATTTCGGTGGAGGCCTTCACCTTTGGTAAAGACCAGTATGTTGTGTTTGCCCAACCGTTTGCTGGGACGTGCAGCTTCCTGGAATGGGATCACGTTGAGATGACCTTCAGAACCTATGACACCATTGAAAGTGAGTTCAATGGTACAAATAAAGTGCAGCATCGATGTTGTGGGGGAATCCTGTGGAAATGTTTACGCCTCAAATGGCAATGTGTAATTGTTAATGAGGGCATAAATGAGAGGTAGAGATAGGAATCGTGTGTATTGATTGTATTGTGTCAGTGTGGTTAGGTGCTCTTTAAGGGATACAAAACAAATGCCAGTAGACTATAAATTACTCTACTATGAATGATTATCTGTCCAGTATTAATAATGTTTTTTTGTGTCTTCACCTTTCTTGTTCAGGCACCTCCACTGTGGTCTGCAAGCCCATGGTGATTGACAACCACCTCTTTGTCATCGTGGCCCAGTTGTTTGGGGGCTCGCACATTTACAAACGTGACACCTCCGCCAACAAGTTCATCAAGATCCAGGACATTGACATCCTGAAGATTCGCAAACCCAACGACATCGAGACGTTCATGATCGATGGAGAGTCTTTCTTTGTCATCGCTGACAGTTCTAAGGTTGGCTACGTTTGCTTTTCAAATAGTCGAAAGTACCTGAATTGATCAGGGCATAAACAAAACATTTTACGGTATCTGATTACATTATATCGTGCAGGTGTTTCTGTAATTGTGTCTGGCCCCTGTATGCATACTGCTCCTCTAAACCACTCCTCCCACCATGTCAGCCATTCCTTCCCCCTGGTGTCCTCCTCTGCAGCATGTCGGCTTGCGTCTGCTCCTGCTGATTACCCTGGCGTTGCCAAATGTTCGCATATGCTCTCACATATGTTTGGGGACACTTAGGCGCGCACATACACACACACACACACACACACACACACACACACACACATACACACACACACACACACACACACACACACACACAAATTTACAATTTGCTTGTGAATTTTTGTCATAATTTAATTGTTTCTGTTTTTGTACATCACTATTTGTTACAGTAAGAATAAAGCTGACTTGCACTGACATTTTTGAACATGTTCCATTCATAGGCCGGCTCCACAACAGTGTACAAATGGAACGGCAATGGCTTCTACTCCCACCAGTCGCTCCACCCGTGGTACCGGGACACAGATGTCGAATATTTGGAGATCTCCAACAAACCCCACCTGATCTTGGCCAGCAGCTCCCAGAGGCCCGTTGTCTACCAGTGGAACCGGAGCCAGAAACAGTTTGACCGCAGGACTGACATACCAGAGATGGAGGACGTCTTCTCCATCAAACACTTTCGGGTCAAAGGTGAGAGCCGCAGCTTGAACAGCAGTGTGCGTACACACACAGGGTTTATTTCTGTGCTGACAAAAAAAGACATTGTGCACACTGCAAGCAGTTTCTAACCATATGGTATCACAGTATCAGCTGAATTAGTTTGTCCTTGGAGCAGGATACTGCATACAGCACATGTACTCCTAATGCCATTATTCAGTTTTTAATGCTAAGATTAAGATATTCTGTCATATGATTAACGGTAGACTTTGATCCAGGGTCAACATCATGACTCACACTCTTAGCTGTGATTTATTACACTTTAGTTCCTCATTGTTCTGCATGTCATATGCATTCGTTTTAAAGGCGGTAAGAGGCAAAGTCACTGTCCACTGCCATAAAACCTGGTCATAAATCATTACTGTATAATATTCTCTCTATTTTTTCTTTCTAGAGGGACAGCTCATCTATTAGTGACTCTTTGCTAAGTGGCTATTGACAACAAGCTATGAGTTATTTTGGAATTACATAAACTGTTTTTGTGAGCATTTCTGTTTCAGATCCAGATTTGGTAGCTGAATGTGTAAACTAAACAGTCCGTTGAATCTTTGTCCTTTTAAAAGGTGAGCTGTTTATATGCTTGACAAGATTCATCGGGGACTCCAAGGTGATGCGCTGGGACGGCGCCATGTTCAAGGAGGTCCAGACATTTCCTTCCCGTGGCTCTATGGTGTTCCAGCCTGTCTCCATCGGCAACTGGCAGTATGCCATCTTGGGCAGCGATTATTCACTGACGCAGGTCTACCAATGGGACACCAAGAGGGGCCAGTTTGTCCCATCTCAGGAGCTGAATATCCAGGCGCCTCGTTCATTTTCTCTGGTTGCCATTGACGACCGGGTGTTCCTGCTCGCATCCAGCTTCAAGGGAAAAACTCAGATATACGAGCACCTCATGATCGATTTGAGTAATTAAACCCTTCGTCAATTAGGGACAAATTATGTACATTACCATTCAAATGCTTTCTCCTGTGATTTTGTTGAACTTGTCAGTCCCATTAGAATCCACCAGCAAATCCCACCTAAGTTTAGACAAAAGGAAGTTTCAAGCAGAAGCTCAAACTATAGCTAAAGAGATATTTCAAATACAATTCAGGACCTTTAGGGCAGGTTGAGATTAAGTGATTACAGTTCTTACATTGGTTATGATAATTGAGTGCATTTTGAGAGGTCTGACACCTTTTCCATGACACTGAAAATATATTCTACATAGTTCCTGATGCCTGTGTTCGGCAACCTGCTGCAACTACTTCATTTTGATAGACTCCTTGTATTTTCATCTTGATTCCTTACTATTTGGGAATGCCTTATTCTCCATTTGAAAAGCTTAATTCCACTCAAGGTGCGAATTGACTATCTTATAGGAAAAACAAGCTAACAAATCACTGCGTCTGTCTGCAGGCGTACTGTCAGTTATTTGACATGCAGTATGTGTGTCTGCAATTCAGCTCCATACATTGATTTTATTTGTATTGTATGAATTTGATAGGAAAGATGTAGGAGTTTGTTAGTGCTAATGACCATGCAATAATAGGTAAATATTCTTGAGGGAAAGGGGCAAAATGTGTTCAGATTGAAGTGTACAGTTTTTCTAGACACAAGAGACAATTTTTCTTTAAGTCTTCTTTAATTTCAACACTTCAGAAAAATTGCCATCAGAGTTAAATGACATTTGATTTGCTACACCATTCATGCTAAAGGATTCTTCAAGTTTTCTGACTGGTGGGGAGTCCCAGGCATTTAAATCTCACAAGGCATTGTCACTCTGTCACACGAGAAAGAGAATCTTTTTCAAATTGCAATCTAATCAAAGTTTAATGACAACGCAACCGCAGCAACACTGTAATTAGCAATGTTACAGGTAGTTTGTTACTATAAGGCCAGAGCTTGAAAATAATACTAGCTTCCAACCAAATTACTATTTGCTGAGAGTTATGTCCATTCTTCTAGTCCACACGTGTTCCATCAGTCTTTTGTAGTTACTTTACACTTTAATAAGTGACCCTAATATATGAAATGAAGAATCCACTAAACACTGTGAGAAAGTTAGATTTAAAAATAAAGTCTCTGTCCTGTCTACTCTATGAGCATCAGTTAAGCAAGACCGTATGCATGATACAGACACTCATAGTGTTGATTCCTGATGAATGACTCGCTAGAAGCGTCCCACTGTGTCACCTGGCCCACCCTCTTTCACTGCACCCTTGCCCCTTTTCTCCCTCATTGACAAAACCATTGTTGTCTTTACTCCGCAACTAAATAGCCAACCACTGTGCCGCACCTAGTACATGTGCTTTCACACAGTCCTCTTATTCTGACACAAAGGAAACAGAAGTCTGATAACAATTAACCACTTCACTGACAACAATTTGCCAAATACAATGTTTACGTTTTTACAATACTGTGTAAAGTAATTTATATGATGTTGCTTTTGTACGTAGAGGGGACCACACTCAGTGTTTTATTTTTCATAGATATAGAATTTAGTGTAGATATTAAGAAAAAAACAAACAAGGATCACCTCCTTAAATGCTTTGTAACACGTGACTTCTGCAAAACAGTATAATCTTACTTGTGTCAGTCTCATCTAGTTAGGTAAGAATAGAGGATATTAGCTGTTACTTTGTCATCTTGCTCATTGTTTTTATGTACAGTAGTAATAAAATACTAACATGCTAAATCAGAGATGTAGTTCTTTTATTGTTGCTGTTGATTTGCCAGTAAAATTAGGTTTTATTTCTCACACAGTAAACATGGATTGGTGTCAATTATCAGTTAATCAGTGATAGCCTTTATTATAGTCTTCATTATCAGTTTGTGGTTCTTCTTGATGGTTTTACTTGGCTTTATAAACTTTTCTTCTTGAGTTGATAGTTGAAAGTAGCTGATATTTGGTCGGTCAGTGTATTGTGGGCTCCCCACTGTGGTGGTAAATAGAAAGGGTTTAACTATGACCTCGTAGTGAATCCATTTTGGGTCAAAAATCCAGCAGTCTGAACAAAAACTTGTTAGTTTCAGCAAATACATTGACACCCCAAGCCGATTCCAGCTAAAACATACATGACCATTTAGTAAAAAAAGAAAAATCTCATAATTATGAATTCTTATATCATATTATGACTCACAGTTATGATTTAGTTTGTCAAATATCCTAAAACCTCATTATTTAGAATTAAAATAATTATAAAGTTAAAAGTTAGTTAAAAGTTAGTTAAAATTATGAGCTACGCAGCTTTAATAGGCCTACTTCTTAAAATCATGTAGACTACATAAATGTATTTCATAACGACGTCTGTCAGCTTGTGCAAATGTGTGTAAACTGAGTTGTGGTTGGTTCAGATCTCCAGTCTCCCTCTGCAATGGGCGTAAACATAGGGTAATGTTTCAGTTGTCCAGCAGAGTCGGTTTGGGTTCAGTTCTGCCCCCCTGTGGGTAAAGTAACCACCGCATGGGAGCTTGTATCCTGCCACCAAGGTTAGTCATTAACCTTGCCTTCTCAGTCACTCAGGGCACCAAAGAAGGCGGGCAGCAGTCTGTCCAAGGCATGCTGTCGCTCAGCCGCAACATCTCACCATGGGCGACTGTAACCACTGTACACACGAGCGGGCTTTATCCGCAGAGGACGACATCACTGTAGTGTTTCACAAAGTTGACAGCCATGGCACAAACAGCGGCGACGACGAACGGACAGCAGAGCGGATTCACTTGCAGAGTAACTGCCGTGTGGCGTGTGGTTACGACGACGATGATGATGATGCTGAGGAGGAACCGGGAATAAGCGAAAATTCACCGGAAGGCGGCGAGCAGAAAACGCTATGCCCGCCGGCGTTTTGCGTCAGAAGCGAGCCCGCATCCCGGGAAGAAAGCGCACGTGAAGGTAGAAGAGCGCACGCACTCAATTAGTTAAACGGCATTTAAAGTGAAGTGATCGGTGTCCCCGTCCCCACGTCAGTGTCGGCTGTTGATGAACTTTGTGATGGGAAGAAGATGCAGAAATAAAGTGATAAGAAGCCAGAAAACCAATGACTTCCTGCGTAGCCTGACGTTACACAACCGTGTACCAGTATTAACAGTGCTGATATCACGTGTAGGTTATTAGCCTATAGGCAGGGATATGGTCGAAGGAAAGCGCAGTTAAAGTCACTTTACTCATTTTTATAAAGTTTAGGCCCTGTATTTTTCTTTTAGGCCGGCACAAATGTAATTTCACGCAATTTCAAACGTAATTTCATAACATGCGTTACGTCACAGTAAAAGTGGTCTCCATAGCCCAAATGATGTGCGCCATACATAAATCATTTGTAATGGAAATATATTTTTTATTGTCGTTCATGAGGCTATTTCAGAATAAAACAGACATATTTGACGGTGGTTGGCTTTACCAAGAGTCCGTATCTCTTAATTTACCTTTTATGCCTAATAATAAATACCATGATGCACATTTTCCCCTTACAGTGTTTATGCCTAATATATCAACAACTTGGTTGCTAAGTGTGTCGCCGGTAAAGATAAACTGCTGTAAATCAGCTTAACATTTGCATCATCCTGAAAGGGGATGGATGACTGTGCACTTTTACAGCACAAGGGGCCACCACGCATGTAGGCTTTTAGCATATTACCCTTGTAAATAACACAAGTCTATTCAAAACGTTTCCATTCATATGGCTGCAACGTTGATCTGAATAGATTTTGCTGGACACTATAGTTTAATAAGTAAGTGCCCATCAACAAAAGAGGTGAAGGATCTTCCCAGTAGTTTAACCACGAGGAAGAAAGGTGATGTGGCTTTATTTTGGAAGTTTACAAGGAAGTGAGAAATGCACTCAATGCCCCTGGACAACAGTTTCCCTTTGTGTACCTCCTGTACCTGCATGGTGAAATATGACCAGACCACAGAGCACGTGAACAAGAAAGGCAGACACTCCTGTACTATACGAGTATAAATGTGTCGTCTACACACATCTTGACTGTGTATTCTCACTCCCAAAAATAATTATTATTTTAGGTTGTTTTTTTTTGTTGTTTTTTTAAAGAGTCACAATTTCAATTCTGACATTAAAATTGCACTAGACAATAATTAGTAGAGATAAGAGTAAATTAGAGTAATTCATCACTATTGTTTAGGCTGCAGACTAATGAATAAAATTGCACTTTCAGGTGAGTCTCTATTTTGTTGAACTAAAAAAAAAAGTATTTACGTATAATAACTGGTACCAGGAAACAGACACCACACAACAGTGGTGGCATGGAGTTTGCTTGCCAAACAATCCTTCCAACAGTCTAGTTATACCCAAGAAAAGAAGGTCTCTTCTTAGTCTGAACAACAGACTAAGCCTACCCCTAACCATAACAATGCAGAAACACATACATTTTATACCTAAAAGTAATTCTTCTACCACATAGACTTTCAGTAAAATAATAGAGTGATGATATGATCATATTATGTTATACAAATAGTCAATTGTAACAAATAAATGAGTGTAATACTAATCTGATAGCACTACTCCAATGTGACTTAAAGGTTAAGAAAACAAATACCGTGTATAATAAATGGACTGGTAAGTAGACCACACAATGTGGACAAATACAGAGAAAGATGCCTGAGTGACCTTAGGTAGAAATTTAATCTCCACAAACATATCAGTTTATTGGTCCTCAGGCAGGGTTTGCAAACACTACACTGCTGTTTTTTAAACATCTTTTGTTTGTGTTATTTTTTTCAACTGAATTTTTATCCAGGCCACATGGAGTTCAGTAACATACTCTGAGCTTCACTGCTTCATCCTGCAGTTACTGTTTCAAGCACAACAAAATAAGCAGTATTTTTCTAATGAAATGTGGAACAGTGATACCCCCCCTAGGTCTTCCTTCACTCTTTGTCTCCTGCCCCCCCACCCTCACTCCCTGTTCCTTGACTCCTTTTCTCTCTTTTTCACAGGCCCAGAGAAACCAAAGAGATGTCCAGGTATCGGTTTGTTCTATGCTTTATTGTCCACAGTTTTCTTCTCCATCATTGCCCTTTTGGTGAAAACCATCCAGGGAGTCCACGCCATAGAGATCAGCGCCCTACGCTGCTTCTTCCAGATGCTCTTCATTATACCGTTACTCATCTACCACAAGTAAGCATGAAGGAGAAACGCAAACATTTAGATTTCCGCACTTAAACAGTCCCTCACTTTAATCCCAGGTTTAAGATTTACACATACTGTATATGCCATAATAAGGGCTGTAGTAACACTCCTAAACAAACAGTCTTTATTTCAAACCAACAATTTATATGTTGTCATTAGATTAAGTGCATTCCCACTTCATAGGCAAGTATCCTGGCTTGACATACAAGCACTGCTCAAACAAGTTTAAGTTGTCAAAATACTGTGAGAGACATGTATTATTCCCCTCTGCCCAGTTGATGAAAAAATATAGAGTGTTGGGAAGGTTTCCCACATTAAGTTATATGTTTTTGATATACTCACACATGTTATAATAAACTACCAAACTTTACTGATCAATAATAGCATATTGTACCAATTTCTTCTAACAACACTGTTAAAATATACAATGAACTTCACATCTGGTTATCAGTTCTTACAGTGAAATGAAATACATTAAATAAACCACTTTAGAAATGAAATACTGTGCAAGGTATACGTTTAAGTTTTAATAGAGACATGCATGTTTTAAAGGTGATGCCCAAAGATTTATTTCCACCAGAGGCAGAATCTTAGTAGATTAAATAGATCAATTTTTTAAATAATGTTGAAAACAAGCCATGTGAAACTATTGTGTCACGATGTATACAATAACGTGCCGTCTGCCAGACAAAATTAAAAAACACAAATAATCCAAATAACAGAAGAGAAAGTATATGAAGGGAAAGGAAATATAGCTTCTAACAATCATTTGTTTTATTCTTTATCCATTTATTCCACTAACTTGTTATGATGCACTTAGCACAGGGAAATAAAACATACACCTATGCTTTTATCTTTGCACGGATAGATAGAAAACCAGTTCACTTTAGAATCACATTGTGACCCCAAGAATCAAAATTCATCTTAATTCCCAAAGACTGCCACCAGTACTTCTATTCATTCATTTACCTATTCATCCATCCATCCATACATCCTCTTCATTCCTCTTTGTTTTTACATTCATTCATAACCACCTCTCTTTTCAGCCCCACCCATTCATCCGTCCATCCGTCACTGTCATCTCCACATTAATCTATCTATCCAGCCGTCCGATCATTTGTCATCTCTCAGCTCACTTTGCTGCTCAATTTTTCTCCGTCCATCTCTTCTAAAATTCTTTTTATAACTTCCTCTGTCAGTCAGTCTAATCACCCACCCGTCCAGTCATTCATTCATCCATCATCCTCATATCTCTGTTCCTCCAGGACAGGTTTCCTTGGTCCCAGGGATAAACGTATATATCTGGTGCTTCGGGGTTTCATTGGTTCCAATGCCATGATCCTGCTCTTCTATGCTGTTCAGCAGATGCCGTTAGCAGATGCCACTGTCATCATGTTCAGGTGAGCGTAGGTAGGAACTTAAATGATTGTGGTTGACTAGTGGAGATTATAATAACACTGCAAATAGGTTATATCCTCAAAAAGTCAAATCTGTTGAGATAATATTCTCACCACTTTTCTCTCAACTTCCCTCCATATTTTACTTATTTAACTGTACCCATACATTTGTTACATTTTCAAATGCTCTCACCTCTCTCTCTCTTACTATTAATCTCTTCCTTTCATTGTCCAACCTCAGTAATCCAGTCTTTACCTCCCTCCTGGCCTGGATCTTCCTGAAGGAGAGATGTACAATCTGGGACTGTGTCTTCACTGTTTTTACCCTCACTGGAGTCATCCTCATCGCCCGACCACCATTCCTCTTTGGCGAGCATCTACATGGCATTGAGGGAGACTACACCAACCACATCAAGGGGACTGTCGCTGCCTTTGCAGGTGATACGATTAATGAGCTCAGTCTCATACAGAACTTATATAACAGTGAAGTTTGTCTGACCATAATAAGTGGGTAAAATCATTCAGGAGGAAGTATGATGTTGAGAATTTTGTTCAGACTCAGACTGTTTATTTTAATCACTTAACCAGATCGGGGTTACCATGGCAACCAGGGGAATTCAGTGCAATACAGCTATGTCCCACGCCACAAAAATCATCAGCTGGGAGCTATAGTCTTTCTAATTAGTTATGGTTTTACTCTGGGGGGTATTTTAGTTGAATCACCCAGCTAGAAATTGAATGCTTGCTCTGGAGTTCTAAGAGCTTTTTCTTTTGCGCCACACAAGTGTCTTGAAATGTGTCCCAAATAAAGCTCAACCAGTGAATTAGGAGCTTCACTTTGTGGCTAAGTTTTCTTTTCACTTCCACAGTCCAGTGTAACATATTTACAGCACACCACTGCATCTGATGGCCCTGGTGTTTAATCTCACTTCCTACCTTCATTTGTGAATAACCTTGCATTCACACCAAATGCGCAAGTGCAACATTGTGCAGAGAAAGACTGTTATTTTCAGTGGAGAGTGCATCTGTGCTCTCCTCAGCAGCTACGCAAGCCATAGCAGTGCTCATACCCCTTTTTTTTCGTGTTTTCTAGGTGCAACTAAATTGAACTTTGGCCCTCAGAAATAGATACGCTGACCTCCTCAACACATGTCTAATGACATTCTGGCATTGACAGGAAAGAGAAGTTAGGATGCCGAAAAATGTACCAAGAGTTGAGTGCTTGAGTAAAAAAAAAATCTCAATCATGGAAAAAACAGAAAAAAAGAGTAGGAAAGACAGTCTGAAAATGCAGGTGGAATTCAGGAGTGATTCACAGATTTCATAAGGTTGGTTACTGGTGGCTACCAGTAATCATAAATATGAATGGTCACCAGAATAAAGTCAAACTAACAAGTTGAAGTTACTTAGTTCAAATAATTCCACAAGCAATTGAGCAATAGGTATGTAGCTATGAAGCAGTAGATTAGAAAATACATTATATTTTGTTCTTTAAGTCTCATAGTCTTTCTTATTGATTTATACATTTTCATTGTTCTTCTGATTGCTGTATTCATTCAGTCTCTTATTTTTTTATTTATTCCTAGGAGCTATTGGGGCTGCTTTTACATTTGTTGTCCTTCGCAAGATTGGGAAGAGCGTCCATTTCTACCTCTCTGTCTGGTACTACGCTGTCATCGGTTTCATCGAGTGCATCATCACTGTAACCGTCCTTGGAGAATGGAAAATCCCGTTCTGTGGCCGCGATCGCTGGATCCTGATGTTGATTGCTGTCTTGGGTATCGCTGGCCAGACCTTCCTCACAAAGGCCCTGCAGATTGAGAAGGCTGGACCTGTGGCCCTGATGAGGACCGTCGATGTGCTGCTGGCATTCATCTTCCAATTTATTTTCTTTAACCGTGCACCGACCTGGTGGAGCCTCGGAGGGGCACTGTGCGTAGTGGCGAGCACTAGTGGAATAGCATTTAGGAAGTGGTACAGCAACTCTCGCAAGAGCTGAGAAGGAGAAGCAACATGCAGAGTACTGTGGTACTAATTACTATTATCTTTTTTCACTATCATGTGTTCTTTATTTATTCTGTATTTTACTTGTTATTTACATGCAAACCTGTGAGAAGGTTTAAGCTCTTTGAAGAGTTAAAAGCAGAAATATAGAAGGATAATTTTACTAGGGGTCATTTATGAGCTTATGATAGTTTTAAATTCACTTCTGTACATCTATACATGTTGATTCCTGAGAGTCAACCTGTGTAATTTATTGTTATGCTTTTATTTTTGTGTAAATGAACACATAAATAAGGGGGAGGAGAAACTGTTCCCTGGAGCCTGTCTAGCTAACTAACTGCCTATTCAACAGGCTTCCTATTTTCTCCTTAATAAAATGTGTTTATTTATGCTGTATAAATGGGACTGAAAGTTGAATTTCACCATAATGAAGCAGCTTGATGAAGGATCTCCTCAGTTCCATTTCTCCTTTTGCTTTAACCTGAATGAAATAGCCAAAGCAAGAGGTTTAGTGCATTGGGACCATTCATACTGTGTCAAAGAACTTGGCAATCATACTACACTTAAAAAAAAAACATACACTACATATTTCATTTTATTATGGTATGTGCTAGGCACTATCAAATGAGTATCTGCAAAAAAGACATAATGTATTTGTGGTGCTGACAATACATCCACAATGTTTTTTAGCAAACAAAAAGTGTTAAGAAATATAAAGGCTGAAAATAAAATCCCAACATTGGTATACTTGAAAACAGGGTCATGCTGTAAGATTCTCTCAGGGATTTCTTGCCTAACTGCGTATAACGCCCAAATATGAATTACACCTAAATCCAACCCAACGCTCTTATTCATGAAGAATATATTCCTTTGTTATATGCTGATTTTTCTTCTCTAATATATTCAAAGATAATAAGCTAATATATGTTATTTTCCAATGCATAGCTAATCGTTTCTTAACAATATCTTTGAAGTGCCTTAAGTAGGGAACTTTAACTTCCAACTTTCCTCAGTGGCGCTGCTCAGTAACCAGCAACTTGTACTGGGCAGCTCTCAGGTGTGAGTGAATATGAAGTAGGGTGCTTCTGAAAAATAAAATGAATAAGTAATGAGTTTTAAAATGCTTGTATGACAAAATCAAAGATAAAGTCTAACAGCATTTTTCATGAGGCACCCAAGACATGACCCTTATCCCCACAAAGGCCACACTGATTTCTTCATTATCTCAGGAGGAGTCAACTCTCTCATGTTGGCTAGCACTTAATGTCATCTCTGAACTCAAGGATCTAATTAGTGTTCTCAGCAGTCTAAAAATATATTTTCGATGATGCTCACATGGGGGTGTTGTTTGCACTTTGTCTTTGCTAGAGGGTAGAAAAAGTGTCAGGGACCTGCCACTATAATTCAACAAATGATCATCCGAACAGTTGAACACAAGGATTGCTAAATGATAAGTTACTCAATTAATTCAAGGACCTAGAGAAGAAAGATGAGAGGTGAAACTGCATCTTAACAGTTTAGGGTTTTCAATGTCATCAAACTAGAGAGCTGATGTTGAGGTTTTACACTCGAGTATCATTGTTTTTGTGATGGCCTCAGTGACTCAAAAGAGCCGTCTGCAATTCTTGTGCCAACTTGAGGATGTTTGTAGTCACCTTATGACCATCCATAAGTGGTGAGTTTTAGGCAATGTGGATGAGTTAAACTCCCAGAAAGAAAAAGTGAGACTTAATAAAATAGTCTTAAAATATATTGTACTGAAATATTTCATAGTGAAACGATCTTGTGCTAAAAGCAACATTGTGTTTTGTCCAAGGTTGCCTTGTGCACCACTGTCCTCAGCTGTAGTGCGAATCAAAGGCGATCTTTATGTGTTATTGTTTGTAGGGATCCCCCCCCCAAAATACCTTTATTTCAAGGGATGTGGGTCTCTAGCACAGCAGCCTGAGTGCTGGGTTTGTGTCTGGTGTAAAACATACTGTATTTTTAGCATTTAGCAAAGAGTTTCCCGCTGTCATGACTGATGATGTCTTAGTGCTACTGCAGTCGTCTGTTGTGGGAATGTTTAATTGCTATACAGCTAGAAAAGGAAGGCAATTAGTGCTGCTAGACTGCAATTTAATATCCCGCAGTTTCTTCCTTGCTATTTTTCACACACTGCTGTTTCTGTTCTCGTTTGACCTGTTGAGAACTGTGTCAGCGCAGCTGCATCACCAGACTTGCCTCCAATTATAGTTCTTCCTTTTTTAAAAGTAAACTCTATATCACTAATGACTGAACTCTTGAGTTTGCACATTCTTGTTTTGTTAAATCAGACTTCCTATGAGTGATGTATATTTGTTTCCTTGATTCTCTTGTTTATGAAGGCAGACATCAATTCGCAGATTAATATTTAGATTGAAAATGGTCCTACAGGGCATGTGACTGTGTGATATGTGACACTACTTATTAATAAAAAAATGTATCGCATTATAAAATTCTTATCCTAACCATTGGTTTTAAAGAGTAGAATATAGTTAAATGATTATTTTGGGTTCACTGTACAACAAGCCCTGGGGTATAATTAATCTTTAAAGGGATGAAAGGTAACATCAGTGAAAGTGTGAAATATAATAAAATCAGCCTACCACATGTGATCCCAGTGTCATACTTTAGTGTGAAGAAATTTGTTTAAAGGCACTGTGACATTTTTTTAAATCACTGTTCATAATACAGTAGGATGTTATGGTCACTTCAGATGTTCAGAGGCTATTTTTATGCTTTGACATTGATTTTTACTTCTCAGAATATTAGTTTAGATGACTTGAATGCTGGTAGTATATGCACAATGTGTTGTATTTCCACCATATGGTTAGGTAAACTTGTTTCAGGACCTACAAGCCTTACAAACCTACAGTACTTAAGCTGTTTTTAAGGTTTTAAAACTATCCTTTAATAGTATTTATTTTACTATTTCTGTAATGTTTTACATCAACATATTCTATAAGATGTATATTTCTGCATAATGATTGATTATGTTAAGTATATTATGATTTAATAATAAATTCTATATGAATTTATAACTCCTATTGTCTGTGGTCTTGACTTATAATATTTCATAGTTGTGTTCATATTGTCTCCTGAGAAAAGTTTATTTTTCTGCTGTCAAACTTCTGCAGACGGGTTTCTTTTCCATAGATCACTTGAGAAATCACACTTCATTGTATCTTTCTAAAACGACTGAAACTTGTGGAACAGGCCCAAACTGTGTAGAGGCATTGTCTGTACTTACATCATTGTCCCAAAGCCCATGGTGTTACCCTAGCTCTACTCATGACTCAATAGGTGACAACTGTACAAACTCGGCTATGACCATAGAACCTTTTTTACAAACCACTGAGTCAGGTAGCTGTTGACAGGACTGCTCAGAATAGTACCTGGCTGAGTGGATTGTGGTCATTGTGTGTGCTTGTGTGCGTGCGTGCATGCAGGTTATTTGTCTCTGCGAGCATTACACCTTTGTTTATTTCCCCTTTGTAAATAACACACAGGTGTGAGGCATTGTGAATTCATGCAGGATGGCTGTGTTTCATTGTGTCGAAGTATAACCCATATCTTGCAAAACAATGGCTTGTAGTTTCCATAGAGGCCTAACTGCACACAGATGGCGTTATAAACCTTACTCTGGATCTAGGCATGGTTACAGGGTCATTCTTCAGCTGAGCACTGAGCTAAGTGAAGTGTGAAAAGGCTGAACTGTGTACAGAAGAACAGAGCAGCTCTTTGATGTAGGGTAGAATTAGGACTAACATAAGGCTAAAGATGACTTGTATAAAAATGAAAACTAGCGGTTTTTCTTTTGCTTCTACCCACAGTTTTAGTACAACTCTTTTTTTCTCCTATTTTCTCCTCCAATCACCATCTATATAAAGCACAATCACCTATACAATATAGCGGTATTGTTAAGAGTCATACTATACAAATAACATACTCTAGTTATTATAGTAGGATGTATTTTGTTGATTCTATGTAGGCCTATTATAGGTAGTCGCAGTAGTAATGGTGCATCTGCTTTGATTAATACTATTATTATCAGTATTATTATTATTATTGCATCAGAGATCAGAAGTAACCTTACAGTAGTATAATAGTAGCTTCCTGCACATGTAATGAACCTTTACTGACAGCAGAGGGCAGGATGCACAAAAACAAGGACTTGCTCTTAAATGCAACTTCACCTCATCAGTAACTTCACCTGAAGATCTAATAGTTGTAATAGTGCACGTAGTTGTGGTTTTATTAATGTTTTACAGTCATAAACTGAATTAACAAGTTGATTTAGTGTAGTGTATGATATGGGGCAAAAAAACTGCTGCTGCATGGTGTCTATCGGGTCACGGTTCAAACAGTGATGTCACAGAAGTAATTCATGGAAGTAAAAAACACCAGGTTAAACAATAGCAGGCAGTATATTAGTTCAGTTTGCAGTTTGCTGTTACAGTAAGAGGCTTTCTTTGGAAGAAGAAATACAAGTTTGTAATACTATCAGATGAGGTCAGAGGTGTGTGTACAAGATAGTCGAACATGATACTGTGTTATCACTAATACACTCATTTACATTGCCTGATAATACTCTCTCACACACATATGGACACATACAATCTGTATTTTCCCAATAGACCTGTAGTCTACCTCTCAGTGTGTGTGTGTGTGTGTGTGTGTGTGTGTGCGCGCGCACATGCTGAACACAGAAAACATATACTTTCATCGAACTTCAAAACTGTGTATTATCTTCCATTATATCCTGACAGTGAACCATGTTTTAAATGTATAAAAAAGGTATACCAGGGCAAGTTCACTATTTACTTTCTCTTACACTCACCTGCACCTACACAATATTTTCCATGCATTGTAAAAGAGCTGCTCTTGCCCTTATTTGCTGCATTTCACACTTCTGGTGCGTCTTTGAATGTAATAATGTATAAAGTTACATCTGGAGTTACATCTGCTGGAAAAGCCACCCGTCCCCCCCCCCCCCTTATCAGCAAGCTGGGGATTCCCAAAGGTTTGCGCGCTCCTGGGTGGAGGAGAGTTGGAGGAATGGAAGGGTTGCACATTCCTACAGGATGGCATAAGACTTCCCATCAGTGGAGCGGGAGGGAATTGGAAAATAATCCCTCAGTCATTTTCCAAGTTGAAATAAATGCAGTTATAGGCCGTGAAGTGGAAAAGGGCATCTCTCTCGAGCACGTGCTTTCGCTGTCTCGGGGGCGGGGCGGCGGTGCGTTCAACTGCACAACTGCAACCTAGTTTCTATTCTCCGTTCAGAGTAATAATAATAAAAGCAATTGCGCGATCAGAGCATTGCAACCGCATGCCATGCAGTTGCTGCGCGCGAAACTTGCCTTTGCTGAACAAATGCAAACATTATGACAAGACTTATTCCGAATATTATTCATCTGCCGGTTGAACCTGTCCCAGATAGAAATCTGGCTGATTCGACTGAGGTAAGGCACATATGGCTCTAGACTGGCAGATTGTGGACCAGGCCCGGTCCAAGCACGGTAAATGATTGAAGATGACATAAAGTGTCTCTCATGTGGGGGCCAACCTGCAAGCAGTTATTTTGCGAAGTAGCCCAGTCAAAATGATTCAGAATGATTTCTGTGATTGGCCCTTCATCAAATATGCGGCCGTACCAAGTCTATATGACCTTGGCCACATTAACACAGTAGTGAATTGCTATTAAACAAAGCCTAAATCCTTTTGGGCAAGCTAGAGGAAACAATGTAGCCTATAGGGCACGCTGCATTAAGTGGGCGACTGGCTATGGTGCATAATGTTGCCAGCCAGACATTCCAATGTGGTGACACACACACACACACACACACACACAAAGTAACCCAGAGCCGCAGTTATTGTCCTCCTGTCCACAGCTCAGTTGGCTACTGAGAGAGAAGGAGATGCTGCATTCGGGTGTTGTTGGATATATTGCAATTGGGCTTAACACGCTGTAAAACACTCATGACAAGAGCATGATTAAATACATATATCTTGCATTTACCACATAAAACAAAACGCTGAAGGGACTGTGACTTCCAAAATAATATTATGCTTATAAGTGACATGAGTGACATACCCTCTGTGCATTGCATATCTACCTTGTCACCTCCAGGTTTCCATTCAGTGCAGTGCACACAGCAGATTATACATGTCAGTTAACTTTAATTAAACAACTTCATTTAGGAATATGCACCACGTGACCACACTGTAAACTAAAATAACTACGGTCTTAAAACTACACAGGGCCCCTCTACAAGACAGAGGCACAAGATTATGTAATAATGCAGGACCCACCTTAGTAGATACTGCAAATTCCTGAACACAACTGCAATTGATCAAATTACTAAAAAAAAACCAAATAAACAAAACAAACAAAAAAACAATTGAGGTGCATAAACCTGGGGCATTGGGGCCCCCAGGGCAGTTGCCCATTTTGCCAGGGTGGTAATTGAGCCTCGGTCCTACCTAACATTACATATTGCCCTTTCATTGTTTCTGAGCTACAAGCCTACAAGATAAATATGGCATTCATTGTTTTACCATTTTATGACATCACATAGCCTAACTAACTACTGTAATTTTCCAAATTGATTTACTGTACAGTGGCCTAAATGCTACTCCTATTAAACTTGCAATTTTTTTCTAAATTATAAGCCAGCAGCTGTATTGACATGTTTAGCTGTACCTGGGACTATCCCATCTATCAGACAGCCTATATATGCTATATACTTATATTTTAATTCTAAAAAAAAATATCTAAACAAAACGTCCTTCTGTTACGTCTGACATTTCCCATGAGGCTGCAGTCTGCAAAATAGTACTTATGTGCGGGCCTCTCGGACTAGTAAAATAACAGCCATCCAGAAAACGTTTGACAACACTGAAAGAAATTGGGAGTCTTGATTTTTAATTTGGAGTACAATATTCCGAGGAGCACCTGAAGGCATCAGTGAAGAGAGCGGTTTCCCACAGCAGCGCGAGCTGCTGCATCAACTGTCTCTGCGCGAGAGCTGTGGCGCGAGTCGGTCGGCGAAAACTTGAAGAACATGTGTTGAAGCAGTCAGTATGCGGACTTTCGATGGATGCTAACTGGATTTGACAACATTTGGTCGGTAAGTTTGTGCCACCACGTCCTCAAACTGTCACGTCAGTACACGTTTAGACACCGTTTCGTGGACTGCGTTGCACGAGTCTTTTGGTGTTTTCGGTTTGTTTGTAAAGTTCCTCACAGCGTCAGTGTGGTTCCCAAGCTGGTGCCCAGGAACCCCGAAGTCGCGCAAAATCAGCCTAATAGTAATGTTTTTGCATTCACTTTGGTACTAGAAAGGAGTGTAGGTGAAATGTGGTCTGTTTCACAAAAAAAACTGAGATCACCTCCTCTGAAACTCCCAGCAGAAACTCTCTTAGCAAACGTTTTTTTTGGGGTCTCCTGGTGTGAAAAAGGTTTGAAGTTATTATCTGCCATTGTTTTTCTGTGCTTGCTTTGAGGTGCATTGCTGTGTATGAAGGCATTATCACTGTCGAAGTTGTTTGTGTTTATTGACACTGAGCCAAAAGTTAAGTTTTTAGTTTGACAGGTCAGGTCATTGTTTACACAGACGGAGTCCCCTAGGCATCCCTCGGGGACTGTGAGCTTTAACTCTTTTGTATGTGATGTTGCAGTGAAGGTTGCTTTAAACTAAAGAGATGAATCAGTTCCAAATGGAAAGAGAAATACAGCTCAGATGAATCAAATCCAGATCAGAGTCATTAACAGAAATGCAGGAATTTTGAGACACATGTGCAACTTATGAAAAAAGTTCATGTGACAGTCTGACACACACTAATAGGCTAACAGGGCTGTATTTACAGTGCAAAGTGAGAGGCCACAATGAGAAAAATACACTGGAGATGCAACATCCAACCATGTTTAAAGGATATTATCTTAATTATGGTTGATGCAATTACAGTATTGTTACAGACTGAATCATGTCTACTCTCAGTTCTACCTCTCCCCAAATTGATCATGCTTGCATTGTGCATATTTATTCAACTTCCAGTCACTATGTGTGCTCCAACATCATGGCATAATGTGAGGCAGCAGTTGGAGAGAAGGTGTGGCGATGTCTTGAGATAGAAATCTGGAGCAGGGAAGGGAGACTGGTTGGACTTGTTGTTTTCAAACTTGCTGTGCTCTGTATTAGTGCATCCTCACTTCCAGAAACCCAAGTAGGTGCTTCCCCTTTGTCCAGCTGTGGAAAAGTTCTAGTGTCTGGTTTTGGAAGACTGTTAATTGCGGCCACAGTTGACCTTTGGCCTTTAATCTAAACATGTAGTAATTGTGGAATTCATTCTTTTTGCTACATGCTTATCAAGCTCCTGCTGCGCATTGATTACCCGTGTTTAGAAATGAGAAAAGGTGCCCTATGGAGTTTTTTGTAAACAAACAGAAGTTACGTTTACATTAAGTGTTTCTCTAGCACTCTTCTTCCCTGCCTTTTACTCGCGCGTTTCTACGGTTGTTTGCATTTTACCTCCACCAACTGTCGATCAGTGGAATAGCGTGAAACCGATGGCAGGAATGTGTATCGTGTTGTTCGTGTCATTGCGCATGCATGTGCGTCCTCACCATAGACTATATAAAGATGGACAGCATGACAGCTCCCCAAAAGTGAAGCCAAAACATCTCGATCTCCCCTTGGCAGCTGGCTGCAGTGTAGGTCATAAATCCCGCCCCCTCCATGTTAGCGGATGGGACATGGGCCAAACTGAAAAGTCAAAGTACAGTTAGTTTTTATCACGCTGATATATGTTTAAGTGTTCATTTGTCTGATAAGTTTGGTTTAAATTAGTTATTTAATGCTATCTGTCATGATTGACAACTGTGAGTGTGCTTGCGATTGGTTTAGGTGGGTGTATAGGCGGGAACTCGATACCGCGATCACTACTGCGCAAGATGGCAGCGGGTATTTTGGCCTAATTTCTGTACAGTGGGAGGAAGTGAAGATGCGTCGTCCACCTTTATATACAGTCTATGGTCCTCACCCTTGTGTGCGACACAAACAAAACCCACTTATAAAACTATTACTCCACAGCACCACTAGTGGTCAAAACTCCAAGGGTACCTTTAAGTCTGCTCTGTTTTTTTTGCCACTGTATGGCAGTAGACTTTCTGTCATCGCTGTATTCCTCATATTTGGTGTTTAAATACAATTTGTCGCTCCTCTTTGATATTCCGAGTTGTTTGCCAGCACTATTAATGGAGCTAAAGACTGCATTTGAATTCTTAAATGGAACACTGTTTAAGATGTTTTAAGACGTTGAACTTGGAGCTGCTAGGTTGTCCCTGAATTTGTGTACTTACAGACATAGCAATCTCCTTAATAACTGCAGTTCTGAGATTCACGTTGTTTTCCTCTTTAACTATTCACAATAATATATCCTCATGCATGTCATACTGTCATGCATACAGTTGTTCAGACAACATGTGTGAACGTGAACAAATGTTAAGCAAAGGGGAAAAACACTGAACAAAGCAATTACTGTATGTAATCATCCAGATAAATAAGCCAGATCCCACGCTACAGAGTCATCTGGCACCAGTATTAAACCAAACTAGTCTCTGATATTAGCTTATTTTGACTTTGTCTGGGCAACAACTGGGAATTGATTGATTAAGTGGTTGAACAGAACAAATACTTAATTGAAATCTTGATTGTAGTTAGGCTAAGGCATATGTTATTTGATTGCCATGTGCTCACATGATGTTTAGCCTCTCCCCAAAAATTCAACGTGCTCTTGAAGGAAAAAATGTGCTCATTGCACAAAGCAGACAAGTTCATTTGATTTTAATCAACAGCAACGAGTATGTTGTTTGTTATATGAAAAACCTTTATCTGATGGCCACAGGTTCACAATGAAGGGTTTGCACCATATGCAAAGTGTTAACATGGACATGGCTCACCATCATCTCTGCTGGCGTGGTTCACTTTTGTTGTGCCTCAACACTCTTTCTGTTATAGACACACACACACACACACACACACACACACACACACACACACACACTCACACACACACAAACACAGACACCACGCAGACTAGCATTCACACACTCTTCCACCGTGAAAATAACCCTTCTTGAGTCAGCTCTCTCCCTCTGTTGTTACACTAATGCACACACACTCAAACAGATGTACACACACTCACACACTCTCTTTCTGTGCAGTTTCCACTGGAGTCTCTCTCTGCCCTGCCCTCTAATCAAAGCCATATGTTCTCCAGGTCTCTTGCATGAAAAGTATGTTCTGTTTGCAGCACTGTTCCCAGTGTAACCAGCCTCTCACTTTATTACTGGCAGAGGGAGGCTGTGTTGAAAATGAAGATAACCTGCGAAGGATTGCAGGTTGATGTTTCATCCTTTTAACTTTCTTTACATTTTCTCTTTCATTCTTTTTTTTCACGGTCTGTTTGGCTCTGTCAGCATCATCTCCATGGGGATATCATTTGGTAATGGGAAAGGTGGACATTTTTCTCTCACTTAGATCCTTCATATTTCCCATGTTGTTGTTTCAGTATTTATGAGCTCTCCTGGTGGCTGGTTTGATAAAATCTTCATGAATTAAAGATATTTCAGTCCTCAGCCTTGATCTTTCCTGACAGATCACAGTGTTAGAGATTTTCAGTAGGTTCATATTGCCTCTTCAGATGAATCAACTGCCAGTCTTTATTATTAAGAAAACATGCGGTCCAGGAGGCTAAAATGGGGCTGCTCAAACGTATTAATCTAAGAAACCTTTGCCAGTTTGGCCTCATTATGTGACCATGACTAATATAAACACAACCAGAGCTCTTGTTATCTGGGGACCCACCAGAAACTGGCATGTGACTCATTTTGTGTCCCAGCCCAAACAATGTAATAATACTCCCCTCAAGTGGAGGATAATATGCTTTAAATTCTCCTAATAATTCTGATGCCATTCTGTTTATCTGGTTATGGATAAAGTACAGATTCCATTCAGCGAAGTTTTCTTCACTGAAATTTACAGGCCAGCAGATGGAAAGCAGTTTTCCATCAGTTCTCATCCACTTGAGCTGAATTCTCTGCCCAAAGCTGTATGGGTTCGACCCACTGGGTTTGGGCCAATTCGAGCTCTTTGAATTTGCTTGAAACTTGAATTCGTTTGGGATTCAAGGCACTGATGAAAAACTGATAATTAACAGAGATATATAGAATTTAATAAAGAATTTTTGCCTTTAATCTTCTGATATTAGAAGTTTGTTGTTGATGGCTGACAACCATGTGTAATTAAGAAGAAGAAATCTGCAATTCACAGTGAATGTCTGATGGTTCTAACTCCTTTTAAAAATTAGAGGTCGATTTAGATAATCTTGAATAAAAATCAGGCAGGTAGCGTGGTTGCTGCCGTGGTTCAGGTTTGGGTTGGGTTGGGTTGAAACAGGAACTGTCCAATTTTCTCTCAGTCAGATCAAAACACTGTTACCCACAGTCATTCTGACAATATTGCAAAAAAAAAAAAAAAATCCAAATGAAGATATAAGTTACATTTGTTATAATCAAAAAGGTTCACATGGCTTTTGTTTTTATGGATTTTCCCCTTATTTTCCCTGCTGCACTGATCTCTCCCTTTATCTAGGTCTTTGCACTGCATGGTAACATTCGTCAGTTTCTTTTCAACTGCGGCCAGTTTAAGGAATGCGATTCTATTGTAGTCATATGATGTGTCTTTTCTTCTCTGACCCCCTTTGTTAAAGAGAGGGGGGTTCCTTTGCATGAAGAGTGCGTTAGTATACTGAAGATTTAAAGGGAAGTGTGCAGGATTTTCTCTTACTGGATCTCTATGCCACGTTTTGTTTTCACATACAGTTCCACAACACTGAGTAGCTACCTTAATTTATACAACCTGATTCACATTCTTCTTTAGTATGTACAAAGCTCTTAATAAGTCATCAAGGTGCGCTGTGGTTTGGATACCTATCAAAGAACATGATGCAAAAATTGTCAAAAATTCTTCTTTACCGGTTACTGTTGTTTGAATGTGACATTTTGCTATTTCTCTTTATGCCAACTCACTGTAGCTATGTTATAGAGTTTTGTATAGTATTTCCATAATGTCACAGGGAATACTTATATATTCCTTATATATAGTTAATATTTGAATGTAAGTTTATGTTTTCCTGTGCTTTTAGCTAAATTAAGACTGATAGTAATACCAAGTATGGTGTCAGTGCATCCCTAGTTGCATTACGTTCTCTAACGTGTAATATTCTTTCTATGACATTGTTTTTTCCTTATTTCCATTTCTTGTTAGTCTTGTTACTTGACTCACTTGCCAACTGAAAGGAGTTTCTTAGATTATGCATGGAATTCAAATCTGTGTCCTACTTTGGAAGTTTTTGGTACTTTCTTTACTACTAGTACTAATAGTCACCTTTTTGGCTTCACCAAAGAATGTGTGTTTTTTGGGGTTTTTTTTGTAGTTGGAGCGTCACTCTATTGTACTCGCATGGCGTGCCTTTTTTCCCTCGGCCCCTACACGACAGAAAAGGGGATTCCTTCTCTCGCTGACCTGCTTATTATGCTGGTGGAATGCTAAAGATCCAATGCTGAATCGTAGTGTGAAGTATTTAGCGGAGTATTTTGGAGGCTCAGGAGGATAAGTGGCATTTCAGCTCAGTTTGACTCCAGCTCTCATTTTACACTTTTTACATTTCCATGCTATTTACTCTCTCTCTCTATTACTTCCCTCATCCACCGACTGTAGTATCAAAGTTAGCTTGAAAATAATAGTAAATATGAAGCGTAAAGGTTAATACCAGTAATTTAATAGTGCTGCTTTCTGCCTCGCTGATTGGGCTTTACTTTCCTGCGCTCCATGTGAAGTTGGACCTAATCACATACCAGGTCATGAGTCATCGTTTGGATGAGATGTGAAATAATCCCTCATGAATGAACATAAGAAAAAGGCTTTTATGTGAGAGTGAAGGCCTCCTGTTGATGGGATGCACAACGATTTAGGACAGGGGTTCAAAAACTGTTCCAGTGCGGAGACACAAACTCATTAAAACAAATTGTTACTCATCTTGATTGACTACCCATGAGACAAAAGGTTATACGCACAAGGGGCATTAGTGTTTAAATCCATAATCTCAATAACCGGTTGAATGACTCAGTTTGTAAAAATAAATGTGACCCACTTTGTAGTTGTGTCAGATGTAGATTCAAATTCATCGACCAGTTATGACCACCTCGAGCCTCGATCTGTCATTTGCTTAGCAAGTGCTCATGGTTAACATGTTAACAATTTCCTATTTATACATCCATTGAAATATGGTGACATGGACATCACATTGGAGTCCTGTTTTACCACCTGTCCCAATTAGGTTCACTGTTCAGCGTCGTTATTTCCCTACTTCTGAAGCCAGGAATGGTGCCAGTGCACTGGCATTTCATCTTTTGTTATATCTTTTGATAATGTCATTGATATTTCCACTTCATGGCGCTGAGATTCTCACCGGTAAAACTCAAGACTTCACTGGCTCCAGTACACGTCTGTGTGTGGATGTCACACTGCGCCACATTGACATACTGAAACACGCCCTGTATGTGAAAGCAAAATTAGTATTACATGATGTAACTGAAGAGTTTTGCTCAACAACAAATTAGACTGTTTTTTTATTGATGTATGGCAGTTTGGAAATAACCTTTTGAGGTAAATGAGGGAAGAACTGACACCCACTTACAAATACAAAAAAAAACAAAGAAACAAAACAAAAAACTGTTCTGTTGTTAACCATCTGATTCTGATTATATTCAGTTTCTTCAGGACTGTCAAAAGTGCTGAGATCATCCCCTTTTGCTTTCATCAACATGTGTTACACTTTATTGCAGCACGGGAAATGTTGGATCTTATTGGACAGAGTACCCAGCAGCTCTCTTTTAAAGCAAGATGGGCAGACAACTGTCTGTCCTTATTTCCTCTGGTTTTTCAGTGGTACAGCGGAGATTGCAGTTTCTCTTGGCTTTTTTTGAAGTATACAACCTTTTTAAAGCTGTACATGTTCAAACCTTTGCCATTTTTGAAAGTATTTTTTTTATATTTCTAAAATTCAGAGAATCCAGCTTGTCTGGGATAGTCTAAAATACAACAAAGAGCCTATGTGCTATAGTTTAAGTCTCTGCTGGTTGTCTGGTAACCTCACAGGCACAACAAGACTTAAACATAACCCCCCCCTCGAAAACTGCAACTTGTCATTTTTTCATTGTTTTTATTTTATTTTACAGATTGCACAAACTAACGATCTAACGTGTAAATTGGTGAGTTTTAGAGGAGCTAGTGAGATTTTGTTAGCTTTGGACAGAAACAGGTCAGCTGATTCTCTGTTTCCTGTCTTTATGCTAAGCTAACCGGCTGCTGTCTATAGCTTCATATTTACCATACAGAAAAGAGAGTGGTATCGATCGTCAAATATTGCTTTAATATTGAGAAATAATCATCACTTTGTTTATTCATACTAACATAGATGTACAGTATCTCATTTAGGACAGAAAGTACACACAAATATTTCATGAAATGTGTCACTGCAGTCCTTTGTTTTGTGCTGTAACTGTCAACATTTATATGTCAATAAATTATGCACAGCCTTCAAAAACACATTCTGATTGGCTGCTCAGCTTGCAGACTGACTGTGGAGGGCCCATCCCTTGTGTCAGTCTTTGCCTCTCTCGCTCCGTCTCTCTTTCACTCTCTGTCTCTGTGTCTCACTCAGTTGACAACAAGCGGGAAGCCTGATTCACCTGGAAAACCTGGAGCATTAGCTTTACAAGGCTTATTGCTTACATTAATGTAAGTATTGTCATCAAATGATACCTGAGTACTTTGATTTTATACCATTTGAGATATTTTCTAGGAAAAGAAGCCTGGAATAATGAGGGCCATGTGCTGGACAATGTTGTACATAATACAACAAGTGAAGTAGAAGTGATTGAGGGTTTTCTTGATCAGCGCACTTGTCACTCTGTGTGACCTGGTTTCCTGTGTGTGTGTGTGTGTCTGTCTGCGTTTCTGGCCCAAGGCTGAGATTTAACCTGGAAGAGCCATTTGCTTTCCCTGCCAGGGTCATAGTTCAGTTGATAACAAGAGCTACTTGGAACTGTGTTTAATGTGTGTTTAATGTGTGTGTGTGTGTGTGTGGGGTTGTTTTTTAGGTTCACTAACTGCAGAGATTTAATCATTCTTTTTGATTACTAGCAGTAATACTAGCAGTGTGCATATTTCACCTTTGAGATAATCTCACAGCAGGTCTGCTATGTGGTTGTGGTGCTGAGAAGTCTTTATAATTGCCATTTCATTTGCTATTTCTGTAAATCATACGAATAAAATACAGTCATGTGGATAAACACTATATGAACAGCTGGAGCACATCCACATCAAACCTTACTTTAAGTCCACATGCTTCCATTTTAAGTAACCATAGTGTGGAAATGCTATCCTATTGCTAATTTCAGAGTGTTTTTAAATTAGCTTGATGGCAAGCACAGCTGTCTATCATGTCCCTAGACACATGGCTTCAGGATTTAAAGCTACGGTATGCAACGTCTTGTCTGGTGTTATGCTAGCACTGCCCTCCTGACCCATAATTGGACAAGTTCATGCCCTAACATGTGTCATGTGTCAGTTTGTGTCCTCAAATGACATCAGCCTTAATGTGACAGCTGAACAGCCACAACATTAGCTCAAGCAGCAGATGATGTACACAGATGGTTTCCAAATAGAAAATAGATGTCCTCTATGTTTTTTATTGTGTCCTCTCTGCTGCACCTTTACTGCACCTTTGTTTCTCATTGCCCCCCCCCCCATCCTCCCAATTGTAGTAGTTGTTATGACTTGCCTGTGCTACAGTTACTAAACTGTCTTTTATAACAACGCCCAAGCTCAATGGCAGGTTGTGCCCATAGCAAATTATACATACCAAACTTGATTTGTGATTTCAGGAAAGTTGGAATATAGGCATGTATACACAGGTTCACAGAAAGGTGGAGTACTGTTATACATTTATTTATTCTTACTTTAAATATAAAATAAAAATAAAAATGGGAAACAGTGCGCCTTTATGTTTTGATGCCAAAAGGTTAAAGTTTCATATCTAGCGGTAATGAAAACAGTAACACAGGCAGTGGGGTGAGATATGGTACAGTGTCACATGTAGTGGCTAAAGGTTTTGCACGTATTCTTTGCCAACTTTTGATGTATCTGGTTGGACCTGTTGGTTGACTGTGACACATGCAGGCAGGTGTGATTCTTCCTGTTATGGACCGGGCTGGGGGGGTGCTCATCTTCACCATGAACAGAGTACTCAAAAAAATAATAATCTGACGTGATTGCTGATAACTTGCTGATAAAGACATGGGCTTCTGAAAACGGCCTTGATTTTGATTAGCTCAGCTCGTGGAGATTTTTCCCACAAACATTGAAAAACGGTGGTGAAAATGTTCCTTCTCATATTTTGTCTCCGGCCTTGTGTGAGAAAACTCAGTAGGTCAAAGGTGTCTGCTGTTTGTCAGCAGTGAGTGGAGTTCCAGGCAAGCTGCTCCCATGTGTTGCAGTTTCAGCCAGAGGTATATTGTGCAACTGACACATTGAAATCCATTATTTACTTTGGAACTTGTAGTTTTTTGGGCTAACATACTGCATGTTTGTGTGTCTTTTAATGTGTAATGGGTTTTGTTTTGGTATTAATTATATTTCAGTAAATAAGATAAAATGAACTTTATTGATACCATGCAGGGGAAATATATATAAGATATATATATATATATATGTATATGTAAGAGAGGTTATTGGGTTATTTAAGTTAAATATTATGCACATCCCATGATCACCAAATCTGTCTTCCCTGACTTCCCAAATCTGTGTTTTTGAAAGGCCACACATTCTGTTTCCTCAGTTTCCACCAACCTTTTGAGGTGTTGATGTGCTGCACAAAATTGTGATGTGTAATATAATGCAGATTTTTAAATTTTCAATGGGAAGGCAGGACTTGGTAAAATTGTTTTCCATCAAGTAGTTTTGCATGTTCTGCATGCAAAATTATATATTCTTTATTACCTTCATTATATTGATTATTAAAGCCCATTTTGAATAACAATTCTTTATGTAACCAACTTCACTGGTCTACTTCAAAATGTCATTTTTACTAGACATTTATTAGTTTCTGTGAAATTCTGAATCTTGGCATATCTCCTATTCATTACTACAGGAGTGGCTCATTATTTTAAAATAGTCTCAGCAACTCCAGTAAAACTGATGATGTCTAGTGATGGATGCAGGTCTGTTTTGTTTGTAAAGCTTGTCTGTGATGCCGTGCTGAATTCATTTGATTCAAAGTGCCATTGTAGATGTGTGGAACAATGTTCTGGCATTGAACAAAATGAGCATAAATCAAGTAGAGCTGTCTCTAAATGTCCCATCATCAAAGATGATCTTTTATGAGCTATTAAATCAGTGTCCTGCTGCAGGCTGCAGCTAAGCTGTGGAGCAGAGGAAGTCTGAAGTCTGAAAGTTAGATGTCACTGTTTTCTTATGAATGGAGCACTTGTTTCATCCCTGTTTCATCCTTTGGCTGAAGTTCTGTCTGTGTGAATGTAAACACAGAGCCTTGAAAAGAGGCTGCAGACATCCAACACAGACACCTTGATATACTGATATGTGTGTGTGTTTATGTGGGTGGGGGGACGCAAGAATGCCTTGACTGCTAGACTACCAAGGATCAATGAGCTGAGCCCTTTCCTCCCTATTTGTTTTTCTCTCTCTCTCCCACACACACATACACACACACACACTAAATGTGTAGCCGGTCCTCCCTCTCTGGGTCGGTCCCACATTCCGAATGTGGCCCACGTATTTTGGCAGGGAAGTGAGGGCTGTAGTCACTCTAATTATGAGGTTTCGGGCACTCATTTTTTGGATTTATTCATCGCTGGCCACCATGACGATACCAGAACCACACAATTAGTATGCGTGCATGTTGCGGGTGAGTGTGTCTGTTGTGGATGCATTTCATGCAAGCAGGGTGCGTAACTAGTCTCTGCCCAGCTCTGATTTATTTCCCTACCAGTGAGCTAGATTGATATAGACAGAGTATGTTTTTTTTTCAGAGATATTGGATAAGAGACATAATTTCCTATTTATTATAGAACTGTGTGTGATGAAAGCCAACTACTGAAAATGCTGTTCAGTCATAGGCATCGTTACCTTTTCTCTTTCCAGTTGGCATTCTACTGAGTTTGCATAATTGGCTTCTTTTTAACAGCATGTGCTTTCATTAAAGACAAGAGTCTTGTATTTCAAGACTGCTGGACAATATCAAAAATAAACGTTTGTTTAAAGTTTGTGTGTATTGACTGGCATTGCAAACTGAAAGCATGTAGTAAGATTTACCACTGATAACAGTGAAATTAGTCACGATTGCACACACTTTCTGGAATCCATAAAGATTTGTTCCCACCTGGATTTTTGTTTCACTGTTGTACTGTCTAATTTTAATCTAAGGCTGTTTTTGTGTTGTTTTTTCTAATATTGTTTGGGGCATTGTATGCCTTTATTGACAGTAGATAGTAGAGAGATGATAGGAAACAAGGGGGGAGAGAGAGATGGGGGAATGACGTGCAACAGAAGTTCTCGGTCGGATGTAAACCGGGGACTTAGGAACATCGAAACTGTCATTTCCAAGATATCAGTTGCATTGCACCAATCCATCACAGTTTTTCTTATTATCCATATAATGTAAGTTTATGATGATGATATGGCAAGCTTTTAATTATTGGTGCTTTGGTAGTGTGGTGATGATATGACTTGAGGTTTTCCCATTGAGTTAATCCATACTATTTCTCCAAGACACATTCTTCAATTCAACCTCTGAGAGGTGATATTCCAGACAAACTCAATCATTTAAGCACATAACATGTCCTACACCTCATACATCACTGCAGGAAATGAGGTTAAATGTACTGTTTATACTTTTATTCTTATTGCCCCAGAAGGTTGGTAGTTTTGATGGGTGTAAAGTGAGTGTTGTTCCTTCCCTCATTTCTCCCTTCCAGCTGAAATTCAGCATTTGTTGTTTCAGTTGTTTCTGTCACAATGGCTCACCCCTCTGTGTGGTGATTGAGCTGAATAGTTATAGATAAGAAAACTGATGTGATGAAAGAAAGAGAAAATTGGAAACTTACTTGTGAAAACCAGGTAAATAATGATTGGTGTGTCTGTGTTCTCTCTCTCTCTCTCTCTCTCTCTTCATCTCTCTCAGGGCCTGCAAGTGGATGACTATGCCACAGATAAATGTCTGGACCAAGCTAGTGCACACAGGCACACACATGGCCTAAGCTGTTACTGTGAATCGTTCTATCAAGGAAATTCCTCAGTCCTCCAGGGTCACCTCCGTGGGCTCTCTATCTGGCGGTTTGTACAGCTGCACAAGCTTCTGTTTCCACAACACACACACACACAAAACACACACAGAACACACTGTGTGGAAGCTGAAGTTATCATTTGCCCCAACACAGGCCTTTGACCATGATGGCACACTGAAACTGAAAAAGAAGGGTGTGTTATGTAGGATGACCTGAAGTGGATCTCTCTCATTATCATCATCTCATCAAGTAAGTAATTAAGTAAGATTATTGATGATTAAAGGTGCACTTGTATTATGTAAGTCAGTCAGTTGCTCATTCAGTCAATCAATCATAAGGTGAGGCTGCAATCCCGCCCTAGCTGAAACAGACGTTTTTGAATATCTGAAAGAGAAGTGAGTGAGTGCTCCATTCAGGGATCATTAGTCATCTAGACCAGCTTAGTTATATACATGAGAATGCTGTCACCTTACACAATATATAGGTTTGGAAGGCTGCAAATTTAATTTCCTCTGCAAATTTCATTTCCTCTTGCTGCTCTATGGAGCCACTAATTGAGATGGAAGACATTGCTTCTCAAATGTTAGGAATTAAGACAGTCTTAGAGAAATGTACTTGATCTTCATCACAGATTGGGTATAATGCAACCGATTTTAGATAAATAAGTAAAGGACTTAAACCAAATTCTGAAGTTCTTCTAAATGCTGTTATGTTAGATTTCTCCTGCTTAACTGTCATCAATTATTTTCAAAGCTGCAGCAAAACAAAGGATAAAGCAGGACGCTCCAGGGAGACGCGATGGCTACTGAAGAAAATCAGACACAGGTTGAGGCTGTAGTTTTGGCTCAGCGTGCTTCACCTCCATCCAGTGGGAGCAGACCCAGCAGAGAAGCCAGGCGTGCAAATGACAGTCAGGATGTATGGCGATACTCTGACCAATTGTGGCATTCAAAACAGAGAAGCAGCCCTTCCCTCCTTTTATATAGGAAATTGTCACGTGACAGTGGGAAAGGGACAATTTTGGACGAGGAATATGAGCATTACAGCTCAAAACTCTTGAGTACCGAAGAGAAACTTTATCCAGAGCTGTCTGCTGGCAAGAGAGTTGAAGGAATAACTAACAGTGTTACTCCAATACCTGGGAAAAGTTCACAGGGATCTCCGTGCCAGCTGGACACCCCTGGAGAGGGCGTGGATGCAGGCAGAAACAGAACTGGCAGCACGCACTGCTCCTGCACCACGTCTAGCCTTTGCATTAGTCCAAACATATACTGTTGCCACAGCCCCAGATCCAGTCCGAGCCACAGCCCCAGCCGCTCCCGGCCCAACCAGCAACACATCCGTCGCAGCAGCCTGCCTGTGTCTATGCTGGCTTTCCACAAGGTAATAATAAAGAAGGAAGTTGCCAGCCCTGGTTATCTGCACATTGTATACATTTTCTGCTACATCAAGGCTGTGTTATGTGCTCTAAAATGAACAAGATGAGAAAATCACAATGGTTACACTGTAAATGTAATGCTTTACCCCATTAGTTAGCCCATTGAAGGCACTGATAATTTAGCTGCACAGAAACATCAAGACTGTTTTAATTTTCTGTGTTTTCTGCTTCTAGACATCACCCTGCCTCTCATATCGGTGCAGTCCATCTAGTGAACCGGGCTCTTTGGCGTCATCTCCCTGTAGTTCCCCCCTGCCCAATCCCCGCCAGCATCACCAAAATGGACACAACCACCGGCACCATCCCAAAGATGGCTACTCAAGTTTAGAGAGGCTCAACCGAAGGCCCAGGGTTAACAAATGCTCCCTGGAGAAACTATTCCTACGACGGGTATCTCTAGACACCATGACGACAACCCCGGGGAGTGATGAGAAGTCATCCTCAGGAGTGACCAGGAACTGCAGCGGGGGCAGCAGCAGCAGCGATGAAGGGGATGGAGAGGGTCTCTTGGATAACACAGAGTTTGTTAGGAACCGGGGCGAGCGTTCCACTGTCCTGGTGAGGCGCTTCTTCAGGAATAATAAAAAGGTATTTACATGCAATATTCCTTTTCAGTTTCAGTGTTATGTGTAATTTGTATCTGGAACAAAGTTGATATCTTAAACATGTTGCTTATTATTGTTATTTCTTTCCTTTTAGCGCTCTTGGCAGTGCTCATCATTTATGGTATGCTTCAAAACAATGAGACATGCTAAAATACTTTCCCTCGTTCCATAAGGTGACCAAGTCAGTGTGCACCGGAACCAGAGCGATCGTCAAGACACTGCCGTCTGGACGCATCTCAGAGGAGGTCTGGGAGGTGGTTGTTTATCGCAGGATGTGGCAACCCAGCAAGAAGGATATCTGGCCAATCTTCATGCGTGGTGTGGGAGAAGAAGTCCGAGTCTGCAGGAGGATACTACGTTTTGTCAGGGTTAAGCCACAGCAGGTAAGAGAATGAATATGCAGACTCCCTGTGTTTTTTAAATGAAAGTTTTGAGTACAAATGCATAATAGAAGCATTCCAGACTTCAATTACTCAAATCTTTCACACCCAGGCTACTGTTAACACGCTCCCGTTAAGGGAGAACTGTACCAGTGCATCTCAAAAGGATTACGAGTAAGTCTGCAGTATTAATCAGTAAAATTTAACATGTTTTCCATAATCATCTTAAGCAAAGGGTTATTAAGGTTGCCTTTTTTTTTTTACAAGTTTAGGAAATATTCTGCAGTGGGAACTATTCAGTCTTTATGGTGTTCATGGCCGGACATCACCAACAATGTGCCTCAAGCTATAATGTGCTTATTCTTCAAGTGCTTTAAAATGACGTGGGATTTCCACAGATGATAAGGCAGTGGGTTTATATGTGGTTTGCTTTTCAAACTCCCTTTTCTCTGCCACAAGAAAAAAAGTGCGATACTTACTTGCTGCAGTGGCACAAGAATATTTATGACTCCACTGATTCTTGGTTCAATGGAGAAAAATTGTTCTTGGCTTTTGCTTTCCTATGTTTGGGTTGAAATGTTATGCCTGTTATGCATGAAAGATGAATAATTTGTTCAAGGAATATGTTATAGACCAACACACACACACACACACACCAAAAACACATACACACAGGCTCTTTGTTCAGGTTAGGCCCCTGCTGCGGAAAAATGATTTATTCTCTGTTAGTTCTGCTCCCTATATTACTGACAGACTGAATGACTGAGCCTTCTGTGTGTGTGCGTGTGTGTGTAAATGGACTGAGCAGAGTTGGCATCTGCATTCAAGTTACAGCCATGGAAACTGGAGAGAGGGTAAACGAGCAAGACAGAGTGAGAAAGTTAGAGAGAGGATGGAGGATGGAGGAAAAGAGGCCGAGTGAGACAGAGAGAGACCCAGGACATTGCTGTGTTATTATCAAGTTTCCAAGCAAGAGAGAGTGTTTTTACAAACACGAAAACCTCTTGCAGGAGCTGTTTAACTTGAGCAACCTTGGCAGTCACAATTCGGCCATTCAGTAGAAGGCATTTTGTCTGTCATAGGTGATGCTTTTCCGTCTGGGGGGAGAATTTGAAAAGAGTAGGAATCCGCAGCATCACACAGGATGCCCTCCTGTTGTTTTTTGTTATCTTATCCCTCCTCTTCCTGTAAAAACTCAAAACACAGACCTAAACCCAGTTCCTTGTAGACGCGTACAACTACCGAATTGCACAAGACCGAGTTCATTATATATTAATGCCAAATAGCAGATTGTATTTCTATCTAACTTTTCTACTGTAAAGTGTATGATGGTAGTAGCAATATATAATGTATATTTGTAAGCTAATTATTAGATATTAGATAGTTGCTTTACAAGCATCACCATATTTACTGCAGCCTACTATCATTTCCAGTGTGTCAGTGTCAGCCACCTACTGACTTTTGGCTGTGTGGAATTTTAAATTGCGTTGTGATAATACTTTACTCGTTGTGTTTTATTGTAATAGATAACAGGAGAAAAGGAGCAAGAGCTTGGACCAGTTTCTCCAAAATTGCCTCTTTTAAGTACTTTTAATTCAAATCAGGTCCCCACAGGTATTGAAAGAGGAGGAGCGTCTATATGGACTCTTGACTGTGAATTTTTTATGCATTACGTTTTTATGATGGGATTCTGACATGTGCACAGTTGTAATGTATGTGTTTGCATAATAAGCATGGAGATGTATTTGTGTTTTTTTATGGGTTCATGCAAAGCCACAACAGAACCAAGTACTGTCTAAAGTTTCTCACGTGTGGAGGGGGGCTTGTACACTTAAGCCACACAAACGCACACACTCATACCCATGTGCATGCTGCAGTGTGGTTTCTGACTTTGCCAAAGTGTTTTTATGACTCCTTTGTGGTCGTGGAAATACGGGCTGAGTTAAGTCCAGGCAGAGCTCCTTTAATAATGAACCTATTGAAAGTGGGGGGAGTTGCCAGCACTTCCCTTGTCAAAACACCATCCAGCTGCTCCTGTTAGGGGTCACCAGAGAGACTCGGAGAACACCGAGCAGCAGTGAATAAGTAGAGCTGTAGCAGAGTTGTCATCAGGGTCATAAAAAAATGTGAAAAAAGTAGGAATGCGTCCCACAGCAAACAAGACAGTCATGCAGTCAAAAACGTGCAGTCGCAAAGAAACATATTCCTTCTATTTTCTGTACATTTGCGCTTTATCAGATCACATTGCAACATTTGAGTCAAAATCTTAAACATGGCGTTTAAACCAAAGAAGCGCAGCATTTTTCATGCCGAACCATCTGGTCACACTAATGTAGATAGGTTGTCATCGTAATACTATGTATGCAGTGTTCAGCACACTAACATTGTAAATGATTACACAATTGATGCACAAACTTAGCTTTAGGGTCTTTATGGACTGGGTGGGTGCACTGCTAAATACACACACACACACACACACACACACACACACACACACACACACACACACACACACACACACACACACACACACACACACACACACACACACACACACTTTATGGTACACAGGCCCCCTGTATGTGGCATGTAAGCCTGACTCTGCAGTAATCATGTTGAGGAGTTTTCTGGAGGTATCCTGTGGCCCTGTGTGTTTATTGCTACAACTAATGAAGCGAGCCAAAGAACACAGGATTAAATGAAGGAGGGATTGGAGCAGGGCAACAGCGGCAGAGAGGGAGAGAGAGGGAGGGAGGGTTAGCACACTGTGAGAGAAAGAGGGAGAAAATTAGATTTTAACAGTGGAAAAAGAAGAAAATCTACCATGGGGGAAAAGTGAGAAACAAGATGGGGGGGAATCAGGCATGGACTACTTGGGAGAGAATAGAGAGACTGAGAAAGCTGAAACAAAAGGAAAGTTTAGACTGAGACAAAGCCATGAACTTATGTTTTATATAAGTCTTTACATAAGTTCATAATGGAAAATGAACATGATGGAAAATATTATAAATGGGAGGGAGGAAAAAGCATTTCGCATTATCCAGAGAAAACCACAAATGCTATAAAACTTATTAAATGAAATGAAAATTCTCAGGACAAGTTTCGGGGTAGGCCAAATGAGAGAATGCAAAACCTTAACTTGCGAGGCTAGTGCAATAATAGGTCTTTCTTTTTGTTTTTCTCTCAGCTGTAATGCTGTATTTTCCTTCTTGTCCGTTCTGGGGCTCTGTAGTAGAGTCACATAGTTAGCTGTGCAAGTACCTAATCAGAGGACACAATGCTTGAAACCAAAGACAGCACATGATATCATCCTGTGCCCATTATGGTCTGTGTTTTTGCACCTTAATAGTAATGATAACTCCCCAAAAAGTGTATTCTGCTGCCTTCTTTGTTAAGATTGTAGAATGTAACCCAGAGATCCTGATCTGGGTTTAGCAGTAAAAATGCAAAATAAATTGTCAGTGTTCCTAGTAAACTTGTCTGTAAATTCCCTCTATGCACTGATCTTTTTTTTTTTTTAATTGTTGTACCACTAAGTGTCAGGGAAGTTTAACACAAAATAAGGAAGTGTTTCATTACTCTGTGCTGGTTTAACAGTCAAACACTCACAGACACACACACACCTGGCGTAGGGATCAAACAGTCTCTGAACCCAGGAGCATTTTATTGTTTGCCTTTGTGGAGTCTACCAATTAAAGCCCTGGTGAGTCCTTTCATTTAACCCAAAGTGATGTCAGGCTAAGTGGTAAGTGACAGACATGTACATATATACTTATGCACTTTTAACCTAGCAGTTTGGGCTGAGTGGGAGTGGGGCAGAGAGATGGATGCTTGTAAATATATGGTCTTCCCATTACCGGGGATGCAAATAGTGTTCGGGGACAGAAATACATTCTTCCCTCTAGGGACACTCTGTGCTTTCCTGTTTCCCTCAGCGTGTCTTGTCATAGCTGGACTTATATATATCTGTGCTCTGGAAGTGAATCAAAAATGTCTGAAATTCTCCTTGGGAGCTGCATGTACTTCTCTGCTTAGATTTGTATATACACAGGCTTGTGTCTTGGACTTTTTATTATAGATATTATTTAACGCTGTTGTTCATCGTTTGCACTGATGGTCCAGCTGGGGGAGTTTCATGCCCATTCGTGCTTCGGGGGTGCTCCAGCCAGTCACCTGAAATACCCGTTCCACTTTGAAACTGTATTAATTAGACCAGATTATGTTTTCCAACCTTCAGTTTTCATGTTTTTTGTGACCACATGTTCATTGCACCTTGCAAGGTCTTCTGCCACTGTGGCTCACCAAGTTTCTGTTGAGTAATGATGCATATTGGCGTGTTTTACAATTCTGACCTCTCATTAATAACACACTGTATAATTTGCTTAATTTGGAAATTTCTAGTCATTAAAGACTTAGTGTACAAGTGTCACTCATACACATGAACTAACCGATGGACCTACTCACCAACCCACTTGCTTTGATATTTAGTTGCACTTTTACCTACATATCTGAAAAATTCCATTGAAATAGATAATCAGCTGGGCTCTTAATCACAGGGGAGGTTATCTATTATCTGGCCCAGTGGATGTCATGCCATTACTATTCATGACTGACTTCTTTTTTTAACAGTAGGTTTAGCTCCATTCAAAAGCACAGATCACCAACAATGAGCCATGTCTGTTAGGTTTGATTCACAAAAACAACAGTCCTGACTGTATGCATCATTTCCTGCTAGGGTGGATTGATAGAGGGAGGTTATCTTGTCACAGTACTGCTCTCTCTCTCTCTCTCTCTCTCTCTCTCTCTCTCTCTCTCTCTCTCTCTCTCTCTCTCTTTTACAGACACACCCATGCACACTTAACTTTATTCCCTACTCAATCTACCATGTGGTTGCTTTGCTCTCAATGAAAATAACAGCCACACACACATAAACGCACGCACAGAATATCTCTAGTCCTCTTTCATTTTTCCTTTCAGTTTGAAAGTACAAATATTAGATTGCTTTTCATGTTTGAGTAGCAAAGATAGCCCTCAGCACTTTGTCTGTTGAAGAACTTGGTGTGTTAAATGTTGTTTATGCTAAAAGGTAAATCTCTCTTCAGTCAGTGGTTGCAGTTAATTAAAGGGGTACTCTGGCTACCGAAATAGCAAAGTGAAAACATTACTTTAAAAATCTCCAATTTGTTTTCTGGAACAAATTTAATAACCACCCATATGGCTTTGGCTTATGTCCGTATGACTTACTGTGCTACACCGCCGTGCTGATTGGTGTCTGTTCAGCAAATATTAACTGGGCTGTCCTGAACACTAAGATCAAAATGCAGCCTGTGACATGTGGGAATTATTGTTAAACTCATTCTTGTTTGCGCTGTTGAATTCTATTTTCCCTTTAGCTGTTTGCTAGTTAAATATCCGTGCCTGTTAAATCGGTCAATATGTTTCAAGACTGGTTATTTCTGAGCTCAGGTAATAACTCTTGCAAACACATCCACATCTTGGTTACCAATTAGTGCTTGTTTCAAAGGTAGCGTTTTAAGATAAAATGTCCATCAAATATCCGGTTTTAAGACAACCCTTCCATGCTAGATGTTGCCATGAGGTGACATTGCATTGAATGGCTTTCCAGGTAAATTCTTCAGTAAATAGACTGGTTCATCAGACAGTGAGCTTCAGCAGTTTTCTTCCTGTGTATATTTGCACAGACAGATTGGCATAAAAACATACTGAATGTGTGCACAACAAACTCATTTCCTTCTTGTTACGGCCCTGTTGAATGGATCTGAGAGTCACTGGCCTACAATGTGAAATGGTAATGTGCGCGAACACACACAGTGTTCAACAATACTCAGCTGATTAGGCTGGTGAATGAAAGTACAGTTACAATCACAGTTTGAGCTATTGGAAATTAACAAAGGGCTTTATACAGCTGGAAGTCACTGTAAACCTGGGAACACAGATTTTTTTTAACTGTAGGAATATAAGAGACCCCACACATAATGAGTGTTAACTTGCGCACGCACACACACACACACTACATGTTTTGACAAACTAGCAAAACGCAGAACCTGAGATGTCACTCAGACTCATGTTTGAGAGGCTTTCAACCAGCCACTTGCTGTGTGTACTCTGTAATGCACTAAAGGAAAAACAGTTTGCATGACAAAGGTAAAAGAAAAGATCTGAATGAAGCCGGGCTTGTATGTTTTTGCTAGCTGAAATGGAGTTGAGCAACATTGTGACTTGCCAGTCTAGTGCAGGACACCTGCTATTGGTTTTTGCGTGTTTAATCAGCAATCAACCTTATGAATCAATTATGCAACTTTAGATTGCATCGTTGTAGTAGTACAGGGTATGTATCGAACATATTTCATCCAAACTGGTAACCGTCTTAGAGGCTCTGGGCAGATCGGTTTGAAGATTGAATCATTACAAACCCCACACTACAAGACAAGTCGTTGGAATCTTGTTTGAATGCTCCTCTGAGTGGCGGCTGTTATCTGAATCAAGTAATATGTTCAGATAACTGTGTTCCAAGGCGGTAAAATACCTGCATTTGTTAAGTTCAGAATCGAATAAAACCATTATCAGATCTTGTATCTCTTCTCTCGGATCTCTGAAAGAGCAATGTGGACACATTCAGGTAGTCATTCACCTAAAAAATTAATATAAAATATAATATCTAACTATAATATAAAAAAACAATTAAAAAAATACACGTTCTACATTTTTCAAGATAGAATTACCTAAAAAGATTCAGTAAGCGAATTGAAAGGATTCAGATTCAATGAGCAGTTTGGTTTGAAAAATTGCTATCAAACCCCAACCCTACACACACACACACACACACACACACACTTACCCTCCATGTATGTCACACTCATTTAACCTTGTGTCAAACACTAATGTTCTCTCTGTGTGTGTTGTGCCACAATAAAGGAATGTATCGAGCAGGCCACTCTCTCACCCAGCTGGGTGTTGCGGCTTAGCCAGAGATTAGTGTGTGTGTGTGTGTGTATGTGTATGTGTGTGTTGAGACGCACTCTTGTTTAGTCAGATGTCTGCTTACACAGAAAAGGGACTAGGACAGTAAATATCTAGCATGCCTTTGTAAGGAGTACTGTTTTTCACAGTGACAGTATCTTGAACAATGTGACCTCTGTGCTTTAAACATGGTGAGAGTCATTCCCAGCTCCATCGCTGTCAGACACAGGGGTGTCAAAACTGCATGTGGGTGTGTTTTTGGCTTCATGGGGTTAACATGTGTATGTGTGTGTGTTAGCTCAGGGCTCTCGCATCTCTGTGATATTGTGGGAAATTTGCGATGCTCCAGAAACTGGGAACGTGTCCCTACAGAGATCCAGAGCCGAGGCTGTTAAACTGTGGGTCAGGACCCCGACACACAAACACAAACAGTGGAGAATTTTGACCTCCCTGAGGTGAATACAGTTTGCATACACACACATGCATTATTTTGTGGCATTATGTGGAATATCATCCAAATACACAACATGAACTTTAATTATTTTCCATTAGAACCACATACAATATGAGCAATGTAAACAAGCACACTCACTTGAACTTCCTGTCATCGTGACTAACTCTCTAACCTCCTGTTCTTTTGACCTCTCCCAGTTTCATCACCCTCATGTGACACAGGATCTCTGCTCACAGCACTCTGACTACACGGCTGCTACATGTGTCGCGCTGTTTCGGCCCTCCTCCAGTGATGTAATCCCATTTTAGTATTGAAGATAACCCATTAACCCCACTAACACCTGCTGGTTTGATTTAGAAAATGGATGGAAACGAACCAACAAAATTCCCCAAAATGGATTAAATGAGAGCGTGAGGCAATTGTGGGTCATGCTGTTATTGTTGCACTCGAAGAATAACACAATTGATGTAAAAATAGCCTGCCACCTCCCCTTCCTAACCCTTTTCTCATTATTTGAGAGGTCAACCAGAGGGTTTAATTTATCCAAAATTAAACCCTTAAGCTTACAGGATGCTGTACAGTAATACTTTTAATTGCATTTTCTGTTTTTGTGTAGCACCCTTAAAATGCACCAAAGGCAATATCAAAGCAGGGAATCTGACACTAACTTATTAAGAAAGTATCTTTTAGTGTCATCTTAAATCAAAGTTAAAGTGGGCTCAGCTGATAAGACTCACTTAAGTGTCTTGTATAACAAGATTATCTTTCCACCTGGCTGACCAGCATCTGGCCTACAGGAATTAAAACAACAGTGTGCATGTATTCCTTTAGCTTGGATCTGAATTGATAAGCATGACTGATAAAACAATGTAATATTTATAGCTATGATAAAGTGAGAGAGCTGATGTGGGTTGGTATGAGCAGTGACACATGAAAAGTCAGCCTCTGGTGCCATCTAGTGGAGAAGATAATATATTTAAGCTGCAGATGAACTTGGATTTTTGGTATGTGAGCACCTATGACTGCTGAAGCCTGAGTCATGATTTATGTTCCATGAGAAAGCAGAAATTCTTGGCATACAAACTTTCTGTTGCTCTTTGATCTGCATGCTTGTTTGTAAGAGAAGTTTCACCATAACACTCCTGACATACGGTATGTCTGACTAGACGTCCTTGTGTTATTGCAGCAAAGCGTTGAAACAATTAGTTTCAACTAATCGTTGTTGATATTAAAGAGTCACTGGTTCCAGCTTCTCAAATGTAAGGATTTGTACATTTTCTTAATTTTATGTCACTTTAAATGGAATATCTTTGGGATATTGACTGTTGGTCGGACAAAATGAGCAAATTAAAGTTTTTGCCTAAGGCTCTTGGTAATTGTGATTGCCATTTAAAAAACAAAAAAACAAAACTATTTTCCAACATTTTATAGACTAAAGCATTAGTAGATTAATTGAAACAATAATCAAGAGATAAATTAATTGTTGCAAGTAATAAAGTATTTTTATTATCAATTAGTCTGCTGATTATTTTCTCGATTAGTTAATCATCTGGTCCATAAAATGTCAAAAATGGTGAATAATGTCCATCACATGTTCCTCAAGCCCAAAATTACGTCTTAAAATTGCTTGTTTTGTCCAGAACCCATAGAGAATTAGTTTATTAACTGATGAGACAAAGAAAAACAGCGAATCCTCACATTTTAGAGCTGGAACAAGGGACTGTTTGGCAGTTTTGCTAAATGAAAATGACTTAAACAATGAATCATTCGAGCTCTGTAATTGATAATTAAGATAATAATTTAAAATATCAGTTACCTTAATCACCTTTATCAGCTTTTGTAGTAGTGTTGAAGTAAAAAAAAAAACATTTTCCCACATTTTAGGCAAAAGAACACCTTAGTTTTCAGTGCTTACATGCATAGCCACCAGAGGGCAGCACACTTTTTGAAATAAGCAGGACATCTGCTGTTTTCAGAATTTATCCTTGCAAATATTGTGTTGTATAAGTTCTGCTTTGAAATAAGCCACTCAAAGGACAGACAGAGATATAAAGCTGATGTCTGCTTCAGTGGTTGAAAAGAGTGCAGTGTCACAGAACAAGACAACGCCACATACTGTGTCATTGTCCTAATTAATATTGATTGGGGGACTTTGTGCCTTCTAAAGGCAATTAATGTAATAAATGTAGTATAATACATTAATCTGACCCCTCATTACTGGCTCAGGAGGCCAGTCTCATTAGCCGAGTATTGATCAAAGAAATGCTAAGCAAAGACTGGGGGCAGGCCAGCTGTTTGCTTTGTTCTGGAGACCACTTTGATGTCAACTGGGCATGAAACAGATTAATTCTTCCCACTTGATTAGGCAGATTCAATAGAACATACTGTATTCATTTAGACCTGTGACTGTTGTGATAATGTGTTTGTCTATCTGTTAGGCAACACTGACTGCAATTACTGATTGGAGAAGAAATGACCAAGGCCTTTGATTTCAACAACATTTGAATCTTTGCTAAAAATGACAAATTCAGTTTCCTTCTGTGAAGATGTGTTTTATGTAACTCAATATTTTATTATTGGTGGATTTACTCATTCTGTATTAGTGAGGTGATTCATAATTGTTTGTAAATCGTCTGTTACACTAGAGCATTTTTCAGCTTCTTGCTCCAGGACACTTCAGCAGGGCTGATGCTTACTTTCACAAGAGCAATTTCATCACTGAGATTTTAAGAGAATGTGAATGGCTAGTATGGTCCGCAAATGGAAAATTGTAACTCTAAAATGTATCAAAAATATTTGATGGACAAAGATAGTAAACAAAAATGGTGATCATGTTTGTTAGGTTAAATTGCCCATCACCATAGTTGTATATATCTTGTTTGAAGTCTTGCTGACCCATGTTCCCGTAATCAAAGAATGCTTCTGCTAATGTTTTATAGTTCACTACATGTTAACAGTGAACCATGTCTGATGTGTCAACAGAGAGCGTGTTGATACATATCATGATAATATAGAGTTTGTTGCAGTAAACTACAAGTGCTTGGGGCTACCATTGAGTGAGGTGGCTTAAACAGAAAAGCTGCAACACTGGTCTTTAATTAGAGGTTGGCATAGAAACGCTCACCAGAGCAAAGCTAATAACAAGGATCAAGTGGCCGTACCTCCAATCTCTATTGGTTTAATGGCCCCACAGCGTCACCTGTCCTTATGAAAAGCCAAGCTGGAACATGGGCATTGTTTAGCCATTATGACACCTTAAAGGCGATTTGGGCTCAATTAGACTTAATCAGGCTTTACCCAGGAGGGGACAGCATGGAGGGTCCTGTTTGACTTTTCACTTGCCATATTTTAGTGTTTTAACCTGTAATTTACATACGGGGAAGCATTGTAAAAACATAATATCAAATAGATGTTCAATATTTGAATGTGGACCTAGACGTAGTTTGACAAAACAGTCCCAACTCACGGTCCACTTACTAGCTTTTTTCGGAGCTTTCAGCCATATCACATGTTTTTTATCAGTGTGTGTAGGAATTTGTCAGTTGTCATGGAGACGGATTTATTGGCATGCTCATCCAGAGCACTTTTAGGACTTCTCGTCTATCTCATCCAACTTAAGTTCTTAACTTAAGTTCATTCTTGACCTTGGAGTAGTTTGACAAAACAATAGCACCTCACTACCTTTATTCCTGAGCTTTCGACCGTATTGCACGGTCTTCATCTGTAGTTTTCGTTTATGTGTCACTGGAGGGAATAACTGAAGGGATAAATTACCTCTTTCTATCTTTGATTGACTTAACAAACTTAGAATTGATTGTCTTTGGTGGGAATTTGGATCACTTTTGGATCAGGCCAATGATTGATGACTGATGTTGGGTTTGAAAAAGAGGCTTCAATGGTCGATATTCAGGTTCTGTGTGTAATAGCTCATCAAAACACAGAGGCCTTATTTGAGTTTTGTCAGACATTGTTTACATGTTGAACAGGCTCCTTGAGGAGGATCGATTGATATCTTGTATACCAGTGTCTCCTCCGTCTTTGTGTGTTTAGAGTGTGCTCACTGATAAAATCTCCCTTCTTGTGATGGGCCAGTTGCCTCATAACCTAATATGGGGGTACCCTTATACGTTATGCAGGGATCTCTGTCTTTTCCCCTCACTCCTGTCTCTCTCTCTTCGGTCTCTTTCCTTTCCATCTTTCTGTTTCTCTCTATATCTCTCCTCCCTCGGCTTGCTCTACTGATGTAGAGATCTCTCTCTCACTCCCTCTCGTCCTCTGTCTCTCTCTCTCTCTCTCTCTCTCTCTTGTGCTCTCTTTCGCTCAAGCCTCCTCTCTCACTTTTGTAAGTGTACACAGACTAAGAGGGATTGGAGCTTGGTGGTATTTCTTCCTTTCTCTTCAATATATCAGCCCTTTCTATGCTACAGTAAGTACGACTGTTTACTACAAGTTCTTGCTGCACTTGGAGAAAAACCTTCAGCTTCAAGCATCTTTTCATTCACTGGGTTTCGTGGCTGTAAGGAACTACACTTTAAGATTTTCATTTCAGTCTGGTCAGTGTTACAGCAACGGGATTTGCTCGAGTTCATTAAGCTGAATGTGTTGTGCAAAGTTGAACACAGGGAAAGTACTTGATAGCGTAGTGCTGTGTATCTGTTGTACACCTGTAGGTCAACTTCAGAAAATGTGGCAAGTATGAAAAAAGCAAACTAAGTTGTGCAGAAAGGCCTTTTAGACCCAGATCTGGGGTCTCGTCTTGTCATAATTAAACAGAGAGGAAATCAAATTTGCATGATTTTGAAAATGTAGCATTACTCGAAGAAGGTCGATCGAGGAAAAGTCATAGAGTAGTTAGTCAGTTAATAGAATGTTGAGTGTTAAACTTTAAGATTAGTAGCATTTATATGTAATATGATACAGTATAAGGTAGTACCGTGGTAGTAACTAATGCCATCTCTTGTATTGCAAATCTCCAGAACATTCAAGCAAAAACATTCACGCAGCAACTACTTTCAAATCTCTTCGACTGTATTTGCCTGCATGTAGTACCAGGATTATCTTTTAAGTGAAAAACATTCATCAGGCTTATCTCTGGCTGTCTGACCACGACTGTAGGAGAGTGTTGCGGCGCGCTGCAATATGACATCATGAGAACTGTAAGTGGGGGGAGCGTGGTGGTGTGGAGGGGTCCCACTGGGTGCTCTGGGTAATGGGTTCCAGGTTGTTTTGGCCCTCAACATGACCCCATGTTTTTTTTCCTCCCTCAGACTCTCTCTCCAACTCCTCTGCCATATTTCTTCTCTGTTATACTTCCCCTGCTATCCGCTGGCTCCTCCAGTCTATTTATTTCTCTTTCTGGTAACTTGCCTTTCTCTCTTAGAGCTTAACGCTGAATCATATTTTGTCCTGTCAGATCATGATCACATATTACTCACCAGCTACATTGCAGAGATTTGAGACATTTCATCCACAAATAAAGTCATTACTGCCTCAGCTAGACTGCGTACATGGCCTCCTATTCTCTTTGATTTCTTCATTGTGTTGGCTGCATAGGTACTGTACGAAATAGCTGCAAGAAAACCAGCAGTCTTCTTAAATAGCCGTCTTACGGGACGCTCTACATGTTGCCTTGCTTTTTGTGTATCTGGTTTTGTTTTGTTTCCACAAGACTGTTAACAAAAACAGTGCACTGAATTCTTGTTGTTTACCTGAATTTTGACTCTCTAATAAGGCCCCAGGAAGCAATACAAGGCTCACGCTGCTTTACTTAATCAAGCTCTGTTTATAGTCCTCATCTCCTAAATTGCTGTCGTGCAGTCGGTGAGCAACATGTTATCATAACTGATTACCGAAAACTATGAAAAAAGACTGAGGCTCAATAAAGACAGATGTTTCCTTTGAATAACCCCCTGTTACTGTTACTGTTAGTAATAATATAACAGTCATAAATAATAATAATGATGCCTAATAAAATGTTAATATCTAATCTCCCCCAAAAGTGTTCCACAAAGCAAATAGTAACATTATCTACTGAAATGGTGACCTGGCATCTCACAGTTGTGACCAAGCACAACTTGTCATTTCCTTTCTGCTCTCTAGTCACTCTGTGCAAATTAGATTATCCTTTCCTGTAAATGTGTCTTTTCTGTTGCTCGTTTTCCTTGTTCTCAGCAGTGTTTTTTCTTTCTTCCTTGCTGGCTCTAGAACGGGTTGATGACCAGCAAATGATCTGTGAATTTCTTTTCTTGTTTTCATCTTTGTTGTATGTTTCATCTCAGCTGAAACAGCGACGTGCAGTATGTTGTTGTTGTTGTGTGTTCAAGTTTAACTTCTGTATTTGTTTGAGTTTCTGAAAAATGGCATGCAGTTTGTTTTTTTGGCCCTTCGCTCTGAGTTTTCCACTGCTGCCGACTTCTGTGTGACATACACATACACACACACACACACACACACACACACATAGAGTACACACATTAATGCCCTAAGCTTGTTAAAGGTGTGAGGCACTGCTCGGGAGGTGGGCCCAGCTCTTGGATCTTTGGTGAAACGACTCCTTGTGAAATTCAACAGGGGATTATTCACCCTTGGCCTCCCTCTCCATTTCCTCCGTTGTGCTCCCCTGTGTTTTTCTCTCTTCACCTTCCTTATTTTGTCTTTCCTGCTGCACTGTCCCTTTTCAAATCCTTTCTCCTCCTCTCCCTCATCCTTTATTTTTCACCTCCTCTTCCACTCCATCTCTTGTTTTTCATTCTTCTCCTGCTCTCTGTTGAACCTCTCTTCCTGTTTTGACAAACCTTCCTCAAACCTCGTCGATCTCTTTTATAATTGTTTTTTTTCTTCCTATCATTCCGACCTTTTCTACTTCTGTCGTTCATCCTCAATAATTCTCTTTCTCCTCCCCCTCATTGTTCAGTTCATCTTCATCATCTCCACAGTTGTAGCCGAGTAAAAGGGCCTAAACCTAGAAAGTAGCTGGTTTAAATGTATGGTTCCAGACAGGCCACCATCTGATTGATACAAGTGTGCATTTTCTCAGTTTCAGAACCAGTTATTCAAAGGCTGTATGGAAGTCTTAAACCTGATTACATATAGGGCTCTGGGCCAGCAGGTCAGGGAATTATGCACTGTTATCAACTTAAAGATTTGAAATAAAGATTGAGATGTGTGTTAAATAAGTATGTATCTCCTCATTTTAATAATCTAAAATTAATATTATTTTTATTTTCTTTTAAGTGCTTTTTCCTATTCATAGTTCTGTCTTCCAGCTATTGGGAATCCCAGGGAAAAGTCTTTCCTGAAAACTTTTGGGGGTTCCCAAATGCCCACACGCTTACAACACCCACTTTACATTTACAGTGCAGTATTGCATGAGTCTAACCCCTAGAAATGTCCGCATCATAATCCACCCACTGAGCTACAGAGGGTCTGACCTAAGACGTGAGTCACACAAGAGGGGTTTTTCTTTCAGGGCTTACTCTGTAAAACAACAAACCACACTACTTTTTGTGTGATAACCAAAGGCATCTTACTTTTTCAGTTTTCATATTGTGTCCACTTCTCCTCAGTTGAGGTATGCGGAGATCATTTCTCTCTTGTTTGTCTTCTTTGGTTTCATTCAGCCATTTCTTCTGTGTCCATTGGAGCAGATTTTGCAGTCAGTCCCGTGCACGCTGTACATGTTGGTGTACTGCAAACACCTCTTGTCTCCAGTTCCATCTTTTTCATGTGGTTGACAATGCTGAATCTCCCTCAGAGACAATGTTTCATAACCTTGGGGTCAAGACAATGCAGTGAAAATCAGCCATAAAACATCAGTAGAGGATCAGGAGGGAAACTGTCCTATTTTTCTTACTTTCTTAAAGAAAATGAGGTCGTGCATGAATAGGTTATAGATTTGTGTTTATGAGTATGCAACTTTGACTGTGTATGGTTTGCGTTCGTCTCTAAATGTGCTCTAGGTGCTTGATTGTTTGTGTGAATAATATTTATTTAATATTTATATCTAAGTTCTCATTTAATAACTCAAATTTCAGTTTATTATTATGATCTTCTTAACATGTTTTAATAAGGGAGAGTTGTTCAAGTGTGCCTCTGAGAACTTTATCCCGTAGTCTTCACTCTTCTCTCTCATTCAAAGCAGATACTCAGACATCAGGCTCATCTTGTCTAAGCAACACTGACTCTTCAGAGGACTGACTAGCAGACTAGAAGTGTGTGGACCACCTACACTCACATATAATATACACACATACACAGACAGAACTCTGTATGTTCAAAAGTACATAAATACACAGAGCATACAGTGAATACCTATGTATATACAACCTTTACAAGTACACACATAAAGAACATACATGTATACATATAGAATCTGTGTCTACGTACACATAACTACACACAACTTTTTTGTGCTTATGAGCTTGTACACACAAATGAGCACAGCACTCAGTCAGCAGTGAGACAGTCCAGGCTCAGGCTGCGGGAAGGCAAACATTACCTTGTGGAGACAGAAACGGCAGAAAAGGCCAGAGCAGAACAGGACAGTGCAGAGAGGTTGTCTATTTCTATGTGATGCAAACCAGGATTAGGAGGCGCTGGGATAAAGAGAGTGGTGTGCTGTGTATGCACATAGAGTGAGACACCAGAGTTTGCAGAGTCCGCACCACATTTGAAGCACCTTTTTCACATGTTCAGCCTAAGAGGTGGGATGTCTGCTTGGCATGTTTGGGTGTGTTTTGGTTTATGTCTTTTGATTTTGGTTTACTCTGTCCAGGATGGGTGGGTTTAAGAGTGTCTGGGTGCTGAGATACCAGAGCTGCTGAACATACCTGGCTCCTCACTGAGTTTTCAAATAGACTAGGTGCAGTCGATTTAAACGTGCTTGTGTCGCGTTGGGTGGGCAGGGCGCACATTTTCTTCATTTCCCTCAGACAGCTTTGTCGGCTCCGTTTTCACTGCATTAAAGCAAACACACAGTCCAAGTGGTATGAAGGATTTAAGGAATATGGGGCTTTCTCAGATGTAAATCTTCCAGTGATTTGATAGTTCAAGACTGAGCCGAGCGGGGGATAGGTGCAGCTGAGTTTTGAGTTTATTTTGCTCTGCCAAAATCATTTTTAGCTAGGCAGAAACACTGAAAAGTAATGTGCAGGAGAGGTGATTATATGATAACTCACTAAGTTGTCAAGTTGCAACATTAAAATTGCTCTTAGTTGAATTCTTTCAAGTGTTAGTTTTTGTTTTCTAAGGCTAACTTATTATATTTAAAAGTATATACACTTTATTGGTGATAATGCTTATGTTTTCCCCTTTTCCCCCTTATGTTTCATGTCTCTCAACTCTTCAATAAAATAGACATGTGATGAAACAAAAGTAAGTTATTTGGGTGATTTGCTGTTGGATGTTATTTGTAGAGGAATTGATGAAACCACTTTTACTTTGTAAGAGCATACCTCACCTTCAAGTGGCCTTGCTCTAAAAAAATAAGACCTTTAATCTTTGGCTGCTAATTTTTACTGTTTGAAAAGGTGTAAGTTGGAAAGACATTTTCATGGGATGAGAAAATGAATAGGAAATTATGCCACATCCTGCAGCTTTTTCATGCTGTTCTGAACCCTTTTTATATGCTCTGTTGCATCCAATTTAATGTGATTTTAGCTTCATGTATCATGAAATGAGGCATATTTCTACAAGGAGCTTTGTTGTCAAGGCAAATCACTTGAATCGTGTTCAGTTTTGGAAAGAATATTCACCCAAGTATTATAAATGAACTTTTAAAGACCAAAATAAAATAAGCAACGCGGATGTAAGGCAAAAGTCAACGTGCTCAGAGAAGGAAGGGTTAAGGCTGACGTCTCTTCCAGCTCAGACCAGAGTCCACAGACCAGAATAACAGAGTTCTTTTAACACTGACCCCCCGGTGACCTCAGCTAACCTCGACCCTCCATGATGCTTCTAAAAGTAGAATTCAGCTGAAACGATGTATTTCTATTCCTTGAATGTCAGCTTCGTGGGAGAGTACATGGGGGGTGGCAGAGTACTATTGCAGTGATTTGTCTAATCCCATGTGAGTACTTGTGTGCGTTTAATTGCATGATATCATTACCAGATTAAACTTGTGGCCTTGTGTGTGTGTGTGTGTGTGTGTGTGTGTGTGTGTCACAATGACAATAATGGAAGGGAGAATATATTGTATTGTACAGACACACACACACACACCATTGCAGCATTTCACAGACAGCTGGGTGTGTATGTGACTAGAGACAGAGAGTGTTATTATGGGGAGAGGGTATCAGTGTGGGAGTATGTGTGTGGTGGGCCACAGACATCAAAGTAGAGAGGTCGAGGTGAGGGTGGTTGGATTTCAGGGAGACTGCTTCGGCCTCTCCAGTGTCCTGCGTGCTCATACATACTGCATGCGTCTGGTATGATATACATAATGGCACGGGCATGAATCAGAATGTGTTTGCATGTCTGCATCTTAGCATGTATATGTGTGTCTTTGTGTGTGTGCATTCCAGCTCAAAGTTCAGTAGATCTGTGTGGTGCCCCACAGTGCCCCTTGCTAATCCTTTCCCAGAATGGCTGTTGCCAGGCAGAGAAACTACCCAATGGGGCGCAAACTCATCCATAACTGTAGGTTACGAGGACTCGTTGTCAGTGAAAGTCATTGCCTGTATATATATTGGTGCTGTGCATCTTTATAGTTATTGTATTCTCATTTAATTTATGAATGTGCTTTGGATCCACTGTGACAGGTTTGAGGCCCATCCTTGAGAAAGTAAAACTCTCTGAGCGCTTCAGGTGGCAGCAAGCCTCAAAATAGGACACATCATCCGGTCACACTGGGCAGTTTGCCATTTCACAATGGCTAAACTGGCTGAACAGGAAGTTGCCTGTTAAGTTGAAAAGTAGAATTATAAATAATGAGAAAAATTATTGGTTGTTGTTTGGAGTTTCCTCCTCCTGGCTGAAAACAACAACACATTTTTTAAAATTGAATGTAAATGTAAATAAATCAGAGTAAGTGAGATTAAATTCTCACTCTGATAGAGGTGTTTTGCATGTACACTGTACTGTATTTGCAATATGGACAACATGTGCTCTTCATTACAAGTGTAAATTTGTATGTAACATGTAACACAATTATCATCGTTACAGTGATTAGCAAAACAGACTGACTGTCTGACTACACTGTATAGAATATTGAAAGAGGAGTAATATTTTTGAAGTTACTGTAACTTACCGTAAGCCAATCAGTGCAGCTGTCTCTAGCAGTTATAATTTACCTTCACCAAGCTTAAGCCATTAGCATTTCCTGTACACACACAGTAACATGAGATACAGAGCTGTATTGATGGCAGTTGACTCATATAGCTATAGTTCTGCTAACTGGCTAAATGGCAAGATCAGTAGTACTGTAACTTACTAGGAAGAAGAACTCGGTGGATGTATCGGGATTGGATGACCTGTACTTTCTGTAATTGAGCTGAAATGCAATTATTGCCCCCATGCCTGATGTGACTGTGGCTACATTAAACAAAAGAGTACTTTCTGCCCTTCTGCCTGTCTGCCTACATTACAGTGATCATTTTTTTTCAACTGAGATTGAAAATTATTCGTGAAAATGGACAATTCCATTGATTTATTTAATTATTTCCATTTAATGGATGTTAAAACCAGTTAATAGCTTGCTCACTCACTCACTCCTCCACACTCACTCCTTCACACCTTCACTCACTACCTCATTCCCTTTCATTTTTTTATTCTCTACCCAACAAGAGTACATTTCCATTCCGTCCTTGTTATTCATGGTTTCACTTGTCACTGGACATCTGTGAAACCTGAGAATCACAAGATCAGAAACAAACTTTTTTTTTCTTCCATAAACAGTCTAAAACATCTCCACTTGTTGGGCTGCTTGGATATTTTTGACCAACATTTCTTTTTGTGTACATACATGTATGTGTGTTTTTGTGACTTTTGAAGGACAAGTCTGTATGTCCATGTGTTTGCCTGGAGTTTGAAGATGAGTTTGTTTGTTTGTGTGCGTGTATGTGAAGACAGCTGCTCCGTGTCCATCAAAAGCGGCACCACATTCCCTGCAGTGTCCTTTGAAGTCGGGCGCTCTATTACACACTTATATGCACACGTACACACAGCCTTTTCTGCTTCATTAGTCATCTATTTCAAACTCTTGGTATGTGTGTTACAGTAGAACTGGCACTGTTTTTAACCTTTACAGTCTGAGGAGAGTATCCTTTTCAGATGTTTTCATGTCGATAAAGAAAAGGTAGAAGACACTGACTTTAACTCGGTAAAGTAAATAAAGTGATGGGATAAACATGAAACAAAACTCATCCCTGTTAGTAATCATGGATTTTTTTTTTTTATAGTTTAATCTGTTTGTAAATTCACTAACACAACCCACAGGTTTCCACCAACTACGCTAAGTGGGTTGTGTTTTTCTGTCTGAAAGAGGTACTAATCCTAGGGACAATTCATTAGTCTAGGATTCATTGTTTTGTTGTTTTTAAAAGGCCTGGGCAACAACAGTAATAAAAATCACAGGGGAAACATTCTTTAGTTGTCATTCATTGTCTCGATAAGTGATATTTAAAGAATGATCTTGAATCAGCACAACTATAATTAACTTTAGTTGAAAATGTATCTGTGTTGGCTCTATTGGACCTTGATTCAGACAGTGGTCATCTCTAGTTGCCTTAATAAAGTGCCGTTTAACAGCCAAATGTAAGTTCAACAGGATATAAAAATAGGAATAGGAACCTTACAAGGCAAAAACAGAAACTTCTGTACCCATGAATCCTTTGGGTTGAAAACAGAAAATCCAGCCTTAATGAACTGAAAACCTCCCCATCTAAATGTAGAATAAATAATAGAGGCATGAGTGCTATGTGTGACCCAGGCCAAGTCCACTTTTTTTGCTTTTATCTCCGTATTAAATGTGGGAAAATACACTGTTAATGTAGCAGACTTCATGTCTCTTCAGTGGACATGCACAGTCTCTAGATGCTGATAGAAAAAATGAGGTATACCAGAAATGTGAGTCAGTGAATGTTCTGGATAAGGAAAGAAAAAAATCTGAGAAACTATTAGTCTAAATGTGTTTAATCATTTTATTTTATTTTATATTGTTGTTGAAAGTTTCAGCTTTTAGTAATAAGCTTGTTGCTGGAATGCAGGTCAGTACAGTATGTCTCACATAATTGGCTTGTTACTGAGAAAGAGTGTGTGTGTGTGTGTGTTTGTTTGTTTTTTTGTCTCACCCTTTCTCTCCCTGTCCCTCACGCTGGCTCTCTCACTCTCCAAACTGGCAGGCTGGTATGTCTCTTTCCCCTCGGGATGGCCCAGATCTGACAACAGCCAGGCCTACACCCCATGCAGGAAACCCATCCCACTGAGACAACTAGCTGCCCATGTACTATGTGTGTTTGTGAGTGTGTGTGCGTTTTATGCCATGCCACTGCCAGCCAGCGCTTAAAACAAACAGAATTTTTTTTTAAAGAATGTAATGTAATTAATTTTTACACCATAAGCCTGGGGGGTGATGGCCTTCCCCTACCTCCTTCCTGGCACTGTTATGAAGCGGTGAAGATGGACACTGTTACTGATGATCGTATTTTCTCATTTAACTTGTATTGTATTCATCCCCCACTCTGTCACCAGTATTGATTTTGTCCAATTTTTGTAATATCCCTCCCCGTCAGAGGCATTAGTGCCCACTTACAGTGCCACAAAATGTTGCCGTAATGGCTTTTCTCTGAAATTTGTGCCAGAGGAGCTTGTCTGCAGGTTCGCTCAAGGACAAAGAACAAGTGAATCGTTTTGGATAAGTGTTTTCCTTTTATGTCAGATGGATTTTGTTCTGAGAAGAGTGTGAAGTGAAAGAGGAGGAGACTTTTCTTTAAGGTCAAAATGTTCCCTTGGTTAAAACTTTTGAGAGACGTCTCTTCTTTCTTTCTGTCTCGCCTCCCACCTTCTTTTTCTCCATCTCCCCATTATCCTCCCTCTCTATATACCTACGTATCTGTCTGTCTCGCTCTGATGCTTTCTGTCTGCATCCCTTTCTCACCCTTTCTTCCTATCTGTTATGTGCCTCAGTGGTATTTCTCTCTATTACTTCTTTCTTTTCACACTTTGACTCCTGTTCTGTCCAGAGGAAATTGCTTCCGATAATGACCACAGCAGAGGAGCTGATGACAATGACCTCTGATTCAAATGTTGTATAACAGTCTGAAAGGTGAAAAAAAAAGCACCAGATGAAGTGTGTCACTCTTTCATCTCAGTTATTCTGTTAATGCAGACTTGACAATCAGCTTTACCATGTTACACTGTATTAACTGTGTTTCACTGTAACTGTGGAAAAAATGGAGCATTTATTTATATAAATTTTACTTTTATTTAAAGCCCCTACAGTATGTGTACAATTCTGTAAGTGACCCATTCGTCAATGACTTCCTCAACAGGTTTCCAACCATGTGCAGGACAGAGAGGAACTCAACTTGATCCATCCTGCCAAAAAGCTCCTGCTGTCTTGCCCCGGATGTGTGTGTCTCAGGGAGTCTCGCTGGCCATTGCACACTGTCAGCGTCAGCCCAGCCGGACCGGATCTGAGCCCCTGCCTTAATCCCTGGTGTTGGCATCCTTCTCATCCACCTAGGTCTAATATAGTTTTTACACTAATGTTAAATATCTACACCAATTTTTTTAAATTTCTTTTTAGCAAGGTTGGCCTTTCGGTCTATCATGTGATTGTCCTGGATATGCTGTAAATTTGTTAGTTATTAACAGTTAAACATTCACAGAAAGTGAAAAAAGTGGAATAAATGATACTGTAATTTATAGCAGCTATAATTTGTGTTGCCTTCATAAAACAGGTAGGTGGTAAGTAAAACAGACTGATTCTTCAGTTAAAAGACATATTAAAGAAAAGCACTCTATGCAACAAGGATGATAAACTGAACATCTTGGCATTGAGAAAATAACCAGCAGATTAATTGATAATAAAAATAATCGCTAGTTGCTGTCCTACTCAAGACGTTGAATCTATGTGATTAATCAATCAGGTGGCTAAAGTTATTGCATTGTTAATTTGTACTAAACTGCACTTTTAAGATTAAAATTTCTTTTCTGAATTTACAGGATTGGCCACAGGACAAATACAATCACTTACTAGAAAGTCTATCTTCAGACTTGCAGTTACTTAACATACTGTATGTATGGTAAAGCATGCATACGTCACAACACTAACAACACTGGGCATGACAACAGAATCACAGGCAAAGCTTATTGTGGTTTTTCTTTCTCGTTTCCACGTCTTATTTATTTCTAGGTTTTACCGTGCGTGTGGCCAGAGGACGTCAGTGTGTTCCCTGCTGACCGGAGCCCTGCTAGAGGCCACAGCTGCTCTCGGTGCCCGCTCCGCTCTGCCCTACTCTTTGCCCCAGGGCCCCAACAGCCACGCCGTGCTGAAAGGTGGGTGTTATACTGTAGTGGGTGTGTATGGAAAGGGTTTTGTTTATTTATATGTCACTATATGAGTCCATCCAACAATAGTATATAGCACAATTCAAATATACAGTTTGAAAATCAGTTGCATACATGATGTTCTTCTAATAAACAGAGGAGCATTAAATTGGATGATAACTGAAGCAGGGACTTAGGGCAGAGAGTCTGCATCTGTTTGATTCTGAGAAGAAAAGGTTCTCACTATTCCCCTGTGGTCTACTGCTCCACTCTTTTCTCTTCCTCTCTGCTCTTTTCCCACATGGTCCTCTTATCCACAGCGGGTTTTGGGTCGGTAGGAGCACGTCAGTAGTTGATCCCAGCGGTTGCCCTTTCCTTGTTACTTTTTCTTTTTATTTCCTCTGCTATCCTCGTCTCCCCTTCTTGTACCATCCTCCTCTCTCTCTCCACTCCATTCTCCAATTTAGAGACACACACACACACACACACACACACACACACACACACACACACACACACACCAGGTTATGTCTTAACATCTGAAAAGAGGTTATATGCACTTCAAACATGCTTGCGCTGCTCCTATGAAAAGCTTGATATTTTGAATTAATTTGGCTGTTTTTTTACATAATAAGCACGCACACACACATGCACACACATGCACATACGCCTGCTTTTCATTGTACTTAAGAAGGGCAGCAGCTTGCTCTGTCCCCAAAATGCCTTGAGAAAGACATTAAAAGGCCAATTGTAAAAGGTTTTTCCTTAATGAGACCAGGAAATAAACAAATTCTCATTGTGCATATATCACCTCTTTGTCTCTCTCTCGCTCTCTCTCTCGCTCTCCACATGACTTCATCATCCAACCAGTCGGGTTGTTGGTGAATTGCTCAGCTGGTAACTGTCTAACCCTCCACAATGATGTTACATATGACTTAAATGTAAGCCGATCCTGACATTAATTTCTACTGGCAGTCGTCCAGGGGACGGGCTGTCTCTGGCAAGATCAAGGAGACGCACACACACACACACACACACACACACACACACGCACGCACAAACACATAAAAACATGATTTTTTTGTATTTGTTTATCTGTGACTTGCTTTATTATTAATCATGTTAATAACAAAACTTTAATTTTGTCAGACAAGCTTTTGGAGACAAAAAACATTCACGCACACACACACACACACACACGCACACCCACAGCACATATCTTCAACATGACACCGTGTTCTGTTGAAATGGATGCTGCAGGAAACAGAATAGAGCCAGACACGCGCACGCATAGCTGCTTAGAAGTCTTGGCAGGACTAGGATTTCATAGACATAGACACACACATACACACACACACACACACACACACAGCCCACAGCAGTATCTCTAACCTAGTACCAAAGCTACCCAGATATTGCACATGACCTTCTAGCCTTGTTGTGTTTTTAAAAAGTTATGTTTCTGATCTGCCATACAGCTCTGCCTTTCACACATACTGAAACCTCCTGTGTGGTTGTGCCATTTGAATGGACCGACATGTAGTGTACCAGAAAGCAGTGTCTCCGGAGATGATAATGTCCCTGTAACAGAGACGTGTAGTGTAGTTTTGCTGTTTTAAAAGTTTTGATTCACTTGCTAAAGTAAAAGCAAGGAGTGCTGAGTTGAAAAGAATCAAACAAAAGATTGGCTTTAGAAAAACACATTTGAAATAACTACTCCAACTGACTCCAAATGGCATTTTAAGTTGGGGCAAGGGTTTTCAAAAGACATTGTTTGTAATGTTAAAGTAATTATCAGATGTCATAAAAGACATTTCATTATCCTGAAGCTTGGGGAAGGTCTAACTTAACTTTCAAATTTGGATAGTGTTAGTGAAGTTATTGCTTTCTTACCATTTAAGGTATTGTTCCTCTCTTCAGTGTTCCAACTTAACAACCTGCTCTTATTCTCTCATGCATTAGTAATACAGCTTTTTCTCAATCTCACTTGTGTAATTCAGTTTAAAATGATCATGCTTTTTAATGTAGCAGAACATAAAACCCTTAAAACTTGCCAGCACGCTTGAAAAATAAGTGTAAATGGTGAATGGACTACACTTACATAGCGCTTTTATACCTTGATGGACAATGCGCTTGTGTCTGTTTATTGAGTGTACAGTTTTGCATTTAGGATATAGAATAAAGAGATGCTTCAGAAACATAGTGTGCCACCACTATCTGCTGAAGTGGTCCACCTCCACTGGAAATCAAAGGTTCTGTTCTTTTGTGAGGGTGAGGGTCTCTGATAGAGGCTAATCCAGCTCTCTTCTGTATCCTGGTGGCAATTGCATATCACAGGTAAAAGATCAGGTGATTTGTATGTTAAGGTCTTAGTATGGAATAAGTAAATGTCTTTATGCCAGCAGTCATTTGTAAGAGCAGGTGTTACGTTTGAAAATGCTGGATGTTCTTTATAGTATATCTTATTTTAGAATTAAACATGTTGCAATAGTTTCATTTGTCATTTGTCGTATTTTCAGTGGAGTAGTTCAAAAAATTGCATTTATGAAGAATGGATCTCGGAGATACATGGAAAGGATCTTGTTATTAAACGATAGAGATCTTATAATTACTTAAGTTTGTTTTCCCATATGACAGGTCACAGCTATGAGATACGGAGGTCATGATTACGAGAAACATCTCCATTTTTGTTTTATTTGGTGAATGTATTGTGCTTGTGTATATTATTTCTAATCGTATCCTATCCTGTCCTAATAAGGTATTGATTTTAGATTCAGTATAGTGGAAGCAAAACTGGGGCTGGAAGTACAACTTAGCAAACTCGATCAGTGGCTCTGGCCCAGATGCTTTCAAGGATTACCAGGATAATCGCTTGGCCAGCCTTGGTGTATTCTTACAGTTTTAATGTGAGTGGTGAGAGGTTGAATGTTTTTCTAGACCTTCTCTACGTGCCACATCAGCTGTAATGATCTGAAAGCATTTTGCTGGTTCCTCTGATGTATTTGAATGACTTATGTCTTTGTGTAGCATAGCAGTCATTTGGTTTTTGTAGCAGGTCACAAGAGCATGGAGATGATAAATTATATTTAACAGGTTGAGTTGGCACAGACGTGTCAGTATGACAGGGTTTTGTTGTGAGGGTAAACTACTGACACCTATAAAGGCAAATACTGGTGTTGGAAAAATGGGTAAGACAAGGGTAAGGTCAAGGTGATATATGTGTGTGTGTGTGAGATTCTGAGAAATAGAGAGGACATAAATCATGGGCTGAATATGTCAGTAATTAGAAGCAGTTGTTTTTGTTTCATGGCGCTTGTCTTTGTGAAATGTTTGAAGTCTGATGCCCGCCCAGTCCATGTCAGCTCAAACACTGTTGATGTTTGAGGCTTTGGCAGCAGTAGTTTTCACTAAAGCACAATAAGTGTGAAAATGGATGTTTTGTGTAGGCATGGGCACGTCCTTTTATGCGATTGTGTCTTTCTGTTTTTGCATGTGCTAACGTGTTTGTTCATATAGTACATATGCATTGGTAGGATAATTTAATGTCACCACTGTGGCTTCCGTATAGACATACGGTTTAGGAATAAATGCTGTTTACCGTTCTTTTAGTTTGAGGAACCACACTCTTAAACTCAAACTAATTTAGTTCACCTCACCTGGAGAAACTAAGACCAAATGAGAGCAGAAATGACTTTGACAGAAATGTCATTTTTCAAGCAAAAATGGTGAACAAATGCTACATATTCTCATATTCCAGCTTCTCAAATGGGAAGATTTGCTGCCATTTGAAGACTGCAATTTGGGCTCTGCGAGGTTTTGATGGCCATTTTTTTTTTTGACATTTCATAGATCAAATGATCAATCGAAAAAATAGGCAGATCAATCGATGATGAAAATAATTGTTATTTGCAGCCACAGAAGAAACCAAAACATCATATTAATGTATTCTTTCATTAGGTTATCTATCATATTCTCGTTTGCGGTATTGATGTGAGAAACAGGAAGGAGGTGAAAGATGTAAGGTGCAAAGACAAAAACAAAGTACATGTCAAAATTACAAGGCATAAACAGTCCATTTATATATAATAACAGTTATAAGCAAAAAATCAAAATGAAGAAACAGTGAAGCCATTAACGACACCAAATGAAACAATTACAAGATGGTAAAATAACAAAACAAAAAAGGATTCACACTAAAACCAGCTATGGTAGCACAGCTGATCACAGCTGAGAGTACAGCAAAAACATCAAAATCTAAATAATTACAATAATATGTATGTAATACATAATATTATAATAAAAAAATGATCCTATAGGTTTGCAGAGTCTGTGTCAAAGTATACACAGTGGCAGTTATTTAAGTACAAAGAAAACCTCTACTGAAGACCACTGGGATTTAGCCATATTCATGGGAACTATAAATGGGAGTGGTCTAAGTGCTTTTCGTGACCTTGTTTCCTTTATAGCACAATTTACTGTACCACTAAAAAGGATGTAGGCAGCTCAGTAATAGGCTGCCATCCTTCCAGCTCAATATTGGTGTTTCTTTCTTTTTTCTTTCTTCCTTCTTTCTTTTTCTGTCATCATTGTACATTGTGTTGCCTGCCAGCATTTAAGACCCATTGACAGCAGATGTGGTGGGGAATCATACTGGAAGGGAAGTCTCAAGGATTTTAAGAGTGCATATTGTTTACAATGCCATAGTTGCTAAAAATACCAAATCTGAATGTTCTTAGACTGGATTGTGACTTTTTTTTTCACTTGTGAATTATCAAATCATTGCAGTATATACTGTACAAATATACCATGTTCATGCATTAGCTCTGGTGAAATCAAAGATATGATTTTGACCCTGCTAGCATGTTTCTGAATTAGGTCGGAGGGGATATTACCCTCCTTGTAACAGACAGACAGACTGCTCATATACGGTAGCCGATTTTGTTTTATGACACGTTATCTGAACAAAATGATACAGTAGCTAGCATTTAAGTGAAGCTCACTGCTGGAAAGGTAATTGAAACCGTTTATTTTCAAATGTATAATAATTTCTGCTGAGTACATAATGAGTAACAAACAGGGCAACTTGCTTTATTCAACATACATTTATACTGTACAGTGCAGAGTTGCTACTAACGATTATTTTTAGTATTTCTTAATCTGTTAATTATATTTTTGACTTATTGTTTAGATATCAGGATATTGCGCCCATCACAGTTTCCTGGAGCCCAAAGTGTCGTCCTCATAAAATAAGACAGGATGAGAGAGAGAGACACAGACGGGAAAATGTTTTTGGATCTACTGTTATCCCTTATTAGTTGTTTCTATAGTCCATCCATATGAGTGTATGAATTATTTGACAGTGTGTGTTGGTACAGTGGGATGGTCTGGCTGGTCTAACTCTAGCGCATGGCTGTGAACTATGTATGGTGTCAGTGAAGGGTGGGTGGGAGGGAGAGACAGAGAGACATGGAAAGAGAGAGAGAGAGAGCAAGGATTGTTTGCTGACAAGGACAGGGAGAGAAGCAAGGTGAGGGGAAAAAGAGCAATAGACAAACACATGGTGTGAGTTGGAGAGAGTTTAAGTTAGAAATGGAGTAAGTAGAGCAGAGAGAGAGAGAGAGAGAGAGAGAGAGAGAGAGCAGCTGCAGGAGAGACGAGACTCGATGGGCTCAAATGTGGATAAGTGTACCTCGGTCACTCCGGCACTGAACTGTCAGTGTGGAAGCAGAATGGCCAGCTGTATCTAGCAACCATGAAGCACTCTCACAGAATGGACTTCAAGCTGATGAGTGAGTAGAGCAAATGTGAGTTACAGTATAGCTGCTGGCGTCTTTACACAGCTGAATTTCACCGACGGAGTAGTACGATATGAAATAAGTCTGTCTGGATGTGTGTGCTACTTGTGTTTTGTGTCTCCTTAAATATGGTGTCTTTATGTATATGTTAATAGGAACTACTGCGTGTTGTCTAGTGTGGTCAGCACTTAGTTGTCATGCATATGAGAGATCAAGGGGACTTTTTTAAATTCAGTTCTTGAACCATTTGCTTACATGGTAATCAGGAAATCCGATTATGACAGCAAGCCATTTGCTCAGCTGGGTGTTCAAGAAATATTACACATTTTAGTGAGATTAAAATCAGATTTGGTTTCATCTTGACTGTCAATCTTTGTTCAGGTTTTCGATCATATAATGTCTATTGGCTATAGATGTTAATAGTTTCTTTCTTAATTTACTTAAGTGTCATTATTAGTCATTATTATCATATTAAAAACTGCAGAAACCTGTTATGTGGAATATAAGGTGGTGCAAGTTAATTGGTGCCAAATGCAGTGTGCATCTTAACTGTCTTGGCAGGACTTGTGGTCTTTTGTGGTTGAGTTATACCTTAAAGTGCCATTTGTATCCTCTTACTATATCAAATGTCAACTATTACCTCCAATCTTTTTTTCTTTTTTTTTTAGTGGGAAAGGTTTTAATGTTGCTTTGGTTACTGGCAAATAAGCACATACTGCAGAGAGTGTGACTCAGGTTTTTTTTTTAATGTAAGGGTGAACTGGACCAGCATGCTCTTTTGATTTTTTTTTTGTTTTTTTTTTGTGCCCTTATTTTTGTTTCCTTTTACTTAATTGCAAGATTTTATTAACTCATAAAAATCAAAACACATTTCCCACCAACTCACTTTGATTGCCTGTAACCAGTATAAACTATAAGGGACACTAACATTGCAATTCAATTTAAAACTTTGACGTTTTATTTGAATATGTGATGGATGATGCAGCATGTTTGAAAAGTGTTTGTGTGGTAGTGTTGTGCACTGTGTTGCCCCCTTCATACCTGAAACCTTACAGAATGACAGTCAAGAATTTCCGGGTCTCTGGGCAACGTCACATTGAATTGACCCTAAGAATGAATGTCACACATGGCCATGGATATGTTTAGACTGAGGATACAGTAATACACCTTACAGTTTAAAACAAAACCCACCTAAATTACCCATGTGTTCCATCTGATTTGTATCAAGTCACTGTGAAGTTACACAGAGACACTGAACTCATTTGGTGAAGGTAAAGTTTCTTTTTTGCAGATTGAATGGGCCTCATTCACTTAGACCTGATACATCTCCCACAAAGAGAATAGTGTAAAGCAAACTTTTTGGACAACATGCTTCTTTAAAAATCTCTATATCTCCCAATGTACTTTCTCTTGACTCAGTTATGGGACGTATTTAATGCTGTCATTTGATCTTTGGTCTCATAACAAGGAGCCTTTTGCTTAATCAGTCCGAACTTCTTATCTAGTTTTTGTCTTAGTTACTGATGAAGAAAGGTCAAAAGGGCCTAAACATTATATTTATGTCTGCACGTGGGTCCGTGTGTGCATGCAGTTTGTATATCTGATCCAAGGGGGAAACTCCCTGTGATAACTCAGTGTTGTCAGCAGTCAGACAGATCAATGTTTATTGCTTCTGCTGCTGCTGTGTGTCTGTGTCTGTGTATTTGGCCGCGTCTGTGTATTATGAGTCCTTACACTATTTATTTTTGTGTGTTTATGTTTACTGCCATGCATGTGTTAGTTTGTTTACTACTACTGGTTAATTTGTATTTGCACAAGTGCGTATATGACCCTACTTGTCTGTGCTTGATGCGCATGTGTATGCGTGCCAGTAAGGACTAGGTAGTACCAGATGTTATTCTGTTATTTACTGCATGCTATTTATGCCGTGGAATCAGAGTGAGGAACTTTTGTTTTGCTGTGGTCTAAAGGGAAACTGCCTGATGCTGCAGTTTGACTGGAGATTTTAATTACATTGTTTGAAAAATGGCAGATTTTGAAGGGTAATTTTACATGTGGTGATGCTTACCTGCAACACTAAAGTGGATCAGGTTTCACATGTTAATCAACATTTGTGGACATGGGCGACTCTTCCACCTAAAACCAGAAAGCAAAATAAGATTGTTGCTGTTCTGAACAGAAATGAGTTTACATGTATGATGATATTTATAGGTTTAAAAGGCTAATATGTTAACAGTCCTTTGACTCAGGCTGTTTGTGCTACACCTGTTTGAGTGCCATACATACTCCAGCGGGGAAGTTGTCATCAGCTCTAAACGTGCTTGTGAGAACAGTGTGCGTATCTGCGCACTTGGCTGGCAAAGAAAGATGGCAGGGTCTATGTTCAAGGTTCCTCTCCGTTGGTCGGTGTTCCTGTATGTCACTGAACGAGACTCATTTTGCTGTGTTTGCTAAACCCCTTGAAGCACTGATTTTGTTATATATGCTACTTTATATGTGAATTATATTGGATGTTTGATGATGAATAAGGTGGCAGTGATGGCTAAAGTCAATTTACTGATGCTATAATCACAGGTGTGGAAAACGTGACAAAAAAACATTAAAAAGAATCAGATCATGGCACTGAGTGTTTTTTAATTTTCAGACACAGAGTTCATCTAATGAAACAACACACATAAAGTTGCAATTTCTTCAGCTTCAGTGTGATTTTATGAATTGAATTGATGCCAAATATTTAGCTTTAAGTGTAAAGTTTAAGCTCTAAATGTTAATGTGTGGCATGAGTGCTGCATGTGTGCTGTTTTTCAGAACAGTACACACAGCACTATAACCCTCTAAACATCAGCCTTAGGTGAGACAGAAAAATTAACAATAACTGTTTTAATTTGATGACACACACACACACACACACACACACGCCTGCATTTCCTGGCTCTCTTAATGGCATGCTATTTCTTAAAACAGAAATGTCATGAAAATGGTTACAAAGGAAGTTCAGCCAATCTACTCCATCAACAACTGCATTTAGAAAAGGATACATTAGACACACACACACAAACACACGCTCATACACATGCATGCACACCCACAGGGTTATTTGTATTCAGCATGCATTACAGATGAGTAAACCCCTTGCATAAAAAATCACAGCAACATCATGGTCAATTAGTCTAGGATCATCTTCTCTCAGTCTCACAGCAGAAGTGCTGCGTGCTCAAATATCAATATATACATATATATCAGTGCTACTCAAACTGGTGTTCTGTAACGGGGCCTTTTTCTCAGGGGCCCACAACAGATTATATTCGATGTACTTATCACCATCACTGGAATCCAAGATCTTGTTCCATCAAGTCTTCAGTCCCAGTGTTTATTCATTGTCATAACTGATATTGGACAGTTTGTGTGAAGCTTTGCAGGCAGAAGTTGAGGACATCATGAATAAAACATGATAAAGCACATTCAATTGTTGATAACATTTTTTCTAATACATTATTTATCTATTGATTCTAATTTAGGACCCATTGCTTTGACACAAAACAGGGATTTATGAGAATGTAGGTCTTGATTTTTAAGATCACAAAATGCTAAATTATATATGTGGCACTTTTTAAGAATAAATATTTATATAACTATGTATGTACCACGGTTGTTTTAAAAAAATCATAAATATGTTATGGTCGGGATTTTTCTGTTTTCAAGTATTAATGAACATTTGCTTTTAATTAATTCTTCAGAATCTCTTAAGACCTTTCTTCATTTTTTTGATTGTTTTGCAAGTTACAGCTGTTTCTACATAATTTCTGTCACAGCGTTGTTTGTGTGAAATGGCATGTCGAGGAGGTGCAGTATTTTGTCAGTAACAGTGATCATTTTCTCCAGTATGCAACTTTATTAACAGGCCTTATATTCTGTGTAGTCTCAGGACAGCAGGCTTTCTGAATTTCCCCTTCTTTTCAGTTGTCAAATAGTTTTTATTCTCTGTTTCATTTAATGCAAATATTTCGATGAAAAATGAATTCCAGGTCTGGACTGTATAAATGAACCATCATTCATAACCCGTAGTCTGTCTCTGTTGGACATTTAAGGGATTTAGTGGATTATGCTGTCTCTCTAACTGTGATAGATAGCCTACACCTGCTGCATAGTGTAAACTACAAAATTTCCACTTATTCTACTTATCCCTTCTTTCCTCTCTATCTCATCTCGGTCCTCTTCTTCCATCTCTCTTCTGCTCTTCATTTTTCTCTCTGTTTCTCTATCTTCTATTTTATTTTTTTATTTTCTTGCTTTTCTGAAGAGAGAGTTCATTACAGAAGCTGTGAGGCCGGATCCACAAATCAAACTGTGTAAATAAGCAATTTTTTTTCCTGCAGAGCAGTCACTGCTGTTGCCATGGCAATGTGTTGCACATCTCAAGGGTTACCAAGGACAACCTTTTAAGTGTGTGTCTGCATATGTGAATGCACTATTTTGTACGTGTGTGGGTGGGGTGGGGAGGGGGTTTCAGTTCGCAATGACCAGGCAGAGTGTCTAATTCCTGGTGTTTCAATCTATTTGATGTACATCTCCTTGCCTTCATGGTATTGTACTATAAACATTGTATGTTGTATAACTCAATTGAAACCACACACGCTTTATTCACATTCATATAACTTTATAGCTGATAACAGAATTATGCTACATTGCCTGGCACTTCCATTTCTCTAGTTGTGTTGATACTAGTAACAACTGCTTGCTTCTGTCGGAGTAAATGCTGTACAGTGTCAAGGTGCTGTGCCATGGCTTGGGTTTGACCAGTCAGCTATATTCAGCAACGGAAAATTCACCCCAATAGTCCCTGCCTCAGAAGATGGGACTTTTATGGGGGGCCGAAACTATGTCCCAGTGACTAACATAGGTTCAGTACATTTCTGTGATCAAAATGCAGGTGAAATTCCTGCAAATGATTCCTGGAAAAGCTCCTGCGGTGGAAAGGGCCTGTTAGTTTATGTGGCATTTATCCCAACAATGTACAGTATGTCTACCTGGCAGCTCCAGCACCAGTGTAGAAACTGTCCATTAGCCCTTTGTTAGCAGAGATGAGGCCGAGTTTGCGCGTGTGTGTGTGTGTGTGTGTGTGTGTGTGTGTGTGTGTGTAAACAGACAGACTAATGGACCTGACTGAAATCCAAACACAGGAACTGGCAGGTGATCAATGCTGTTTACTTCTAGGGGGCGATGTGTGCTTCTCTTGGCTGGTGGAGGGATAGAGACTGTGTGGTATGCAGGGACCGATGGATCAGAAGACTTGAGACATTCAGGTTAATCCTGAAGAAGAGATGCACATTTCATTGAGGCTTAAAACTTTTATGGTGAAAGGGAAACATCACAGTAGATAATGTCTCACTTTTAAGCCCTCTGCTCTCTGATTTCTATTCTCTGTTCATTTCTTTACTTGTATGCACAACAGCGGTCTCTGCTGTCCTTGTTTACTTGATACTAGTGAAGACAACTCATTCTCCCCTCTTTCCGTCCGTTAACCCTTCTCTCTCCTCCTTCTCTTCATCTCTCTCACTCTGATATTATATGTTCAGCAGCCTTTTTTCTCTCACTGTGCACCTAAAATATCAGCTAGAGGGTGACACGGCATGTGGAAAAAGTAGGATCAGTAATGTGAAATTCATCATCTCTCTCTTCTTCTGTCTCTCTTGCTCCTCTGTTTCCGTCCATCCAGAGCGTCAGCTGGCCAACAGTATGACCAGCAGCAGCTCTCTTCCTCCCAGTGTCAGTGGGATCAGTAAGGAGCTGGCAGAGGTGCGCCACCTTGTTCAGTTCCCAGAGGAGATCGCCTGTATCCTCACCGAGCAAGAGCAGCAGCTCTATCAACGGGTGGGAGGAACTTACATGCACAAACACATACCTGGGTCATAAGAATATTTTTTTATAAGCTTCATTGTATTTATGTACTGGGTGGATGTTACTGTATTACACAAGAGACTGGGTTCCAGGAAGACGAACATTAACATTAGTGGCCTGTGATTCTTTTTGTGAATGACAACACGAGGTTTTCTATGCAGAAATTAATCTCTATCTGATGCTCACAAGCACAAAAATGGCTTAAATAAATACATATTAATGCAGATAAAAAGTAGTGTTTTATTGTGCTGGGTTGGGTTGAACATTTCTTTTAAGAGATGAGAAAAGATGAGGAGAAAAAGTAGTTCATTTCTAAACTGGCAGAATTAATTTGTCTGTCCGTTCCATACTGTGTCTGTCTGCAGGTCTTTCCCTTGGACTACCTCTGTTTCCTCACTCGAGACCTGGGCAGTCCAGAGTGTCAAACCAAACGCCACCCAAACCTCAAGGCCTCGCTCTCAGTGCCCACCATGCCTACCCAGAGTGCTCAGCGAAGCAACGCTGTGGAGGACCTGGTGGCACGCTTCAATGAGGTGAGGAGTCTGCTTCTATAAAATGTGCGTGTTTAGGATTATCATGCTTTATACACAGAGTCAAGCACATAAACACGTGTGTTGAATGAAAAATAGATCGATTAATTGTATATTATACTTTTTTTTTTAAATATTAAAGAAAATCTGAAAAATTCCCTTCACAGTTTCCTAAAGTTAAGTGCCCAAGGTGATGTCTTTAAATCACTAGTTTTTTCCAAATTGCAAAAATATTGCAAATTCTCACAGCTGGAACCTGCAATTTTTTGTAATTTTGCTTGAAAAATCATTTTCTGTTGATCGACTAATCAATTAATTGACTATTGTTACAGCTCTACTTCAAATTTAACATCCACGTTTTACCCTTTTTTCTGGTGTGACCTTTTGAAGTCTCTTCTTCTTCTTTCTTCTTCTTCCTTCTTCGTCGTCGTCTTCTTCTTCCTTCTTCTTCCTTCTTTTTGTTCTTGTTCTTCTTCCTTCTTCTTCTTCTGCTGCATTAAGTGCTGTGATCCATCATAGTAACCTTGCATAGTCAGCCTATACCTCACATCTCTGGATGAGATCACTTGAGAATTGGTGATACCAATCTATGTGGACCATGTGGAATAGTTGAATGGTTTGACTCCTGAATGCCTTGAAGAACATTTAAAAAAGACCATATAGAGATGTTATTCATGTTGAAAGAGGGCACTTCTCAACTGTTGGGAAAATATTGATAAAAAAAAACAGTGCTTCTCCTGATTTGATGACTGTTTTGAGTGCCCTTTAGTGACCTCCCCTTAATGACATCATCAGAGACAGTGAAAATGCGTGCATTGCAATTTGACTTGAATGTGAAGGGTTGCAAAGCATAACAGACCAGTAATTGTGTTTTCCTTCAGCTGGGTTTGCCTTGTTGTATTTGCTGTGAGAGTCATACCAACTTATCAGCTCATGACTGAAACGCACACTGTGTGTACACAAGCGCACACGCTCACAGTGGTATAAGTTGGCTAAAGCTACTCTCCCGGGCCTTGTGTCTTTTCCGGTGAGTGACTCCGAGAATAAACAATCGCAACACTGCACTTCTAAGAAAGAGAAAGTGAGAGAGGCAGAGATTGATTGGAAATTATGATGTCATCTTTAAGTTGCATGCCTTTCACATCAGCTGGTTTTCATTTAAGTCATCGAGAGGAGAGACGCACAAAAAAATAGTCTCCCAAATGTGCATTGTAGCCATATATGGGCACAATGGAACGAGAGTCAAATGACATCAGTGATTCTCCCTGTGAAGACACTGATGACACTCAGAAGAGATGAGATACTGTTGGAGTCGTCTGTCTTAGCTCTGTCTGCATACCATGGTTTGGATACGTTTTCCTGGGATTTTCCCCAGTGATCGTGGACAGCGTTATGTCAAATATTTACGTTAAAAATGTGTTAAAGGATCATGCAATTTTTTGAAAGAATTTTCAATTCTTCTTCACCAGGCACTTTTCCTGCTTTTATTCTTCAACACCTCCAACAAACCATTCTTGGTACTGCTACGAATCAAGCTGAAATGATTAGTCGATTAAATGATTGACAAAAAAACTAAAATCCCAGAAACTATTCAATCAATTAATTAAAGCAGTTTTTAAGCAAAAATGTATGCATTTCAGCTTCTCCAATTGGAATGTTTTCCATTTTTTGAGTCTTCTTTGTAAACTGAAAATCTTTGGGTTTTAGATGGTTCGTTAAGCAAAAAAGACATTTAAGACGTCACCATGGGATAGAACTTCTGATTCATTTTTTGTCTATTATGGATATTATATAGACCAAGCAATGAATCGATTAATTGAGAAAATAATCGATAGATTAACTGATAATGAAAATAATTTAGTTGCAGCCCTAATTACGAAAACTTATTCTTTACTGGGTTTTGGTCTCAAATAGAAGATTTATGTAAAAAAGTGACTATTATGTTGGCAATATGGTAATATCTAGTTAACTGACAACACTACCCTGACCTGGACTGGATCCACAGTTTTGAGATATTACATTATTAGCTTTAAGGTCTGACTTCTTTCCTCACACTTGACAGACAACATTTTGTAAATTTAAATTTAATTTTCCCAAAGGCATCAAATGGTTTCAATCCTGCTCATTTTCAAGCCTTGTATGGGAGTGAAAGATTATGCAGTTAAGAAGGATAGCACGGCAAGAGAAAATCTGGAGGCAGGGAAGGGTGAGCAGTTTGGGCCCCTCTGTGTCAGTCCGTAGTGTTCAGCTTTGACAGGGCGAGTACAGCATGTGCTCATGTGTTGAGTTTGTAATAGTTCTCTGTCAACCTTGGTTATGTAATTCATGTATCAAGGAGAAACTGACCCTCATAGTTCAACTAATAACACGCGCACAGATGGAGACGGACAGACGGGACAGACAGATGGACACATATACAAACATCAAAGGGGGATCAGCTTGTACCTAGCTCTGGTTATGTGTGTGTGTGTTTGAATTTTGTCATGCTGCCATTGATACCATTGATAACACCTATGCTATGTATGTAAGGGAGGCTGTTGTTTGAGGAAACTTTTTGCACAACTCCTGTCTGTCCTTCTCTCTTGTTTGCTCTTTTCTGCTCTTCTGCACCATTACAGGCTCTCTCTATATATAGTATCGCTTCATATCCTGTCTATTATCTCTCACACACAACACTGAGTACACACTTTTGCTATCTGGAATATCACAAGAGATGCCAACTCTGTACAACGCCTTGATATTTGGCGATTCAAAAAGCCACTGACGGATGCAGACGGACTGAGTGTTTTAGATGGTGACTAATTCAGCCCAGCTGCTGACTAGAAGTGACTGATAGCAGATTTTCACGCAAGGCGCACACATCCTGGCAAGCACAGAGCAGGGGAGTAACAGATAAGAGACTGTAGAGCAGCAGGGTTGTTTGTCAGTAAGTCATATACAGTAGAGTCTAGAAGAAGCTTCTGCACAACTGAAGCATGATGGAGCAAGACGCTGCATCCTTGCCGGCTCCAGGAGTGATTCTCTGTACCTGGCGCTCTTGTTTCTGATCTCTCTGACAACAGCAACGAGTGAGAAAAGAATTTGTGACTCTGATTAATAAAATCAGCTCATTAAAAAGCTATCTACTTACTTACAGCGAGTCTGCAAGACCTAGATGAGGTTGTACAGTTTGTATTTTATTGTATAAATGTATTGAGAATGGTTAATTATAGTTATAGATGATTATATTCAAGTTTGTTTGTTTTTAGCACTTTTCCTTTGATTGATAGTGACCGTAGAGATAGAGGCAGGAAACATTCAGTGATATGCGTCTTAACCACTAGGTTACCTGGAGTCCTATAATTTAAATTAATATACCATTATATCCTATTTGAAATGGTGGAGGGTGGTAAAACACTAAAACCTTCACAAGTTAAATGAGATGCTCTTCATACTTTACTATTTAATCAGGTGATCAGTGCAAATAGTAACTAATAAGTTCACATTTAAGTCACCTGGTGAGTTGATCACTCTGCTAGATAGCTGGATCCCAAAAACAAGTGATGCAACAAGTGTGCAACCCAAGATGCTCCGCCATATTTGTTGTAGTTCAAGGGCAAAAACAATAAAAGTTGTGTATTATAGCTTTAAACATGAGTGCTGCAATCTCAGAGAACAATCTCAGCACAAGGTACATTTAGTATTTCCAGGTGTCATACAATTGGAGGCGTTCAAATTTCCACTTTTTTGGGTGCACATCAATTTCCTCCATGTTGACTTAAAAGCTGAGGTTCAATGTTCATTCTTGACCTTGGAAAAAACAGCTGACAAAACAGTCCCACCATGAGATTCATTTAGTAGCTGTTGTGGAGCTTTCGATCATATCACATGGTCGTCATCAGCAGATGGAGGTGGAACACTTAAAGTGCTCCGGAAAAATGGAAATTTGAACATCTACACTTCCATGACAAATAGGCAAATAATAGGTGATGTGATATGATAGAAAGCCCCAGAACAACTACTAAATGGACATTGTGGTGAGGTTGTTTTCCCAACTGCTGTTTTCAAGGTCAAGAATAAATTTTGAACCTCAATTACATCTTTAGTTCCACTCAACTGTGTGATACATTTTGTAGGATTTGAAAGAAAAGTGGTGCAACTTTAAGTTTTATCGTTTCATGTTTCTCAGTTTGAGTAAATAAAGACTTTACATTAGTGAGAAGACAGTTAACTGTCTGAGATGGATTACATTTTCACAGTAACCATCCCAACCCTCAGCCCTCCTCGTGCCCATGCTTCTATCACACAGGAATGCATAAACTGGTGTGCTTTCACTCATATTAGATAGGGGGGAAAATGTGAGACTTATCAAACCATTACAACACTATTAACATAAGTGAGATTGAAATTATGACAACCAGCTTTTTAGTGTCTGACAAATAAAATTCAGCATTTTATCAAAAACTGTGGATTATATGTTTATGAAGTAAGTTGTCATATCTAAGATGTCTGTGTATACTGTGTGTTAAACTGTATATACACGTGCCTGAGGTTGATATGTGAGTCTTCATGGTCTAATACCTAGTGCATGTTAATGGGTCTGTATTCTGTACACGGGCAGGGGGTTTGGTTGCATGATTTCTGTACTTGCTGGTGAATTAGTTCACTGAGAGGTCAGAGGTGACGTACCAGTGTTTCATCACAGCCTCAAACAAAAACTCTGTGAGTGAAACTAAGTACTTTGTTACATGTTTCTGAGCGTGTGTGTGTGTGTGTGTGTGTTTTTGTGGCTTTATTTAGTTCCTGTGAAGTCAGACTGTGGTGGGCTTTATAGATCCTTACATAACTCAGTAATAGATCTCTGGGCCAGGGGGATGTTTTTACCGCCTGCAAGGGGGTTAGGGAGTTTCAGTGTGTGTGTGCTTTTATGTATGTGTGAATACATTCATGAGGCTACATGAATCTTTTCCTGTATTTTGAGTTAGTGTGTGTGTGTGTGTGTGTGTGTGTTTGTGTGTCAGTCGCAAAGGAAGCTGACCCTGATACATATCTGGTTCTTCCATCGTGTCTTTTGCGCATGCTTGAGGGCAGTCAGCGCCGAGACAGAGTGCGGCTGATAGATATCTAATTTCATTCTTTCTCGTGTGTGTGTTTGTGCGTGTCAGTTTGTGGCCAGCTGGCATGGTCCTGTGCATACATTACCACTTTGGACACAGCTTGCCATACCAGAATTTAAAAGAGACGAGCACAAGTAAGACCACACACACGCACAATAAAGAGTTTCAGCTGACCGTCATTTGGCCGTGGACTATGTTTCCTGTTCGTTGGGTTTTAACTTACAGCCTGAAAGTAACACACTAACACACTTACAAGCCATCCTGTCTTTGGGTACATTAAGTCAATGGAGATCATGTAGATTGTCCAATCAGAAATGTCCACTATTAAAACATTTTCATGTAGCTGCATGCAGCATATTGCACCAGTACTAAGGCTTATGAGATATTTTAGCACCATTTTTTCAGTTTTTCTTAAAAAATATGTTTATTTTGAATATTAAAAATGGGTATAAATTGAATTTAATAAAGTTAATCCAGAAAAAAAATTGCCTTCTACTAGGTACAGCTTGTCTGTGTTTCGTGAAGGGTCATGTTTTTACTCATCTGAGTTCTTGGATGATAAAGCTGGTGGAGGAGCAAGGCTTTCAGGAGTATAACTGCTTGTTTATCATGTTTAATGTGACAGTAACTATTAGTAATATTGTGTGTAAAACTCCGTATCAACAGGTTAGTTCATGGGTGACGTGGCTGATCCTGACAGCAGGGTCCATGGAGGAGAAGAGAGAGGTTTTCTCCTACCTGGTCCATGTCGCTAAATGCTGTTGGAACATGGGAAACTACAACGGTGTCATGGAGTTCCTGGCTGGACTCAGGTTTTAAGACACACGCAGACACTAACTCAGATATACTCACATACTGTACACAGAGATGTACATAAGTCATTTCTTGTTTTGTTAATAAATACCTGCACACACTCCCACAAAATATGAGGTTTTACCAACGGACATTTGAGATTTTCTTTGTCCTCCAGGTCCCGCAAGGTGTTGAAGATGTGGCAGTTCATGGACCAGTCAGACATCGAGACCATGAGGAGCCTGAAGGATGCTATGGCTCAGCACGAGTCTTCTTCTGAGTACAAGAAGGTTGTGACCAGAGCTCTCAATATCCCAGGATACAAGGTAGGTTGCTGTTTATTCCGGTGACGTTTGGGAGTATAATGGTCTAATTGGGTCTCATGTGGGTTAAGGTTAGTCTTTTGTTTCATGACTATAATAGTTTTACTTTACTTACTTTATCTGACCACTGGAATGAAAAAATAATGACAGTACAGTAAAAGCCATAACGAGATGTGTTTCTCTCTACGCTGTAGGTGGTGCCATTCTGTGGGGTTTTTCTGAAGGAGCTGAGTGACGCATTGGATGGGACAGCAAGCATCATCAGCCTTAAACCACCCCCAGATAACACAGAGGACTCAATAGAGGTACAGTAAACACCCACAAGCATGCTCAAACATACACACATCTCATAGAAGTGACCCAAGCAGTAGGAATCTGAAATCATGTTAGTATAATTCATCCTGCTTTGTTTGGTCTGTCCTCCTCTTTTCTCTAGTTTGTGTCTGACTACAGCGGCCAGCACAACTTCATGTCGCGGTCTGGTCCAGATGGTCTACATGTCCCAGAGAAAGAAGCTACTGTCAGCAACATCCTCCAGATTATCAGGTACACTGCATCTTTGAAAACATGTTTTCAAAACGTCAAGACTATGGAGTGACTCACTGCACTTTACTTTATCGGTCTGCTTCTCTTCCCACTGGTTGTACCACTTTCCTCTACTCACTATTTTGCTTTGATCTCAAATTTTCTTGCACTTGGCTCTCCTGTGACTCTCCTCTTCCTGCTCCTCAGATCTTGTAATCGTAGTTTGGAGGCAGAGGATCCTGATGAGGCTACCAGTCCCTCTTTAACTGGCCCATCCCCTTCGTCCAGAAACAACTCCTTCAGGGACCGCTGCCGCAATCAGTCAGTCACCCTTTCTTTCCCCCTCCCTTTTTTTTATGCATGACACATATGCTTTTTTACATTTTGTTTACTCCAAAGTGTGCAGCATCAGGTACCAAACAGCAACTCTGGTTCTCATAAAAAAATGAGTGTCTTGTTTAAGGATACCTTAGATGGGTGAATGTTTTCTATCAGAGGGTCTTGAACCCATCCAGCTGAAGGATGATCTGTTTTTTTACAGAGTGTGCGGGATGTTGCGCAAGATGTGACAAAGCTTATGAGACATACAGTACAGTATCAAATGGCACATAGCATGTCGGCCAGTCCATCAAGACACTGGGACATCGTGTATCAGTTGATTGCATACTGGTGTTTTCACTTGTTTATTGGTGTTTAATTGTGCACCCTTGAACTATTTTAAATTTTTTGGTGAGCCACTCCTTTAAGGCGGACTGGAAAGATTCTATTGTTTGGCACTGTGACTCTTCCTGCCAAAGGTCTGTTTCCAAATTTGAGTCCTTTATTTTCCTGTTCGTTCACAGACAATGACTCATAGACAAAGTAAAAGAAAGTGGTCTGTTAAATATAGATTTATATCAGAACTATGAATACTGCCATGCTGTGAATGGACATGACTGATCTCTCTGTTCAGAATAAAAACACAATTAGTTAACAGTTTCTGAAAAGACATGTTTTAAAAAGACTAAAAGTTGGATTTTTCAGTGGTTGTTGTTTAATGCCAACATATGCTTATTCAAGAAAATGTCATGGGATTAATTAAACAACATGATACAGATACATATGCATACAGATACATGGATATTTTGCATTCACAGCACAATTTGTGGGGCCAGATGAACTGGATGCTTTCCAAACTCTTGCTGTACAGTATATTGTTCTGGGTCATTCTTGTGTTCTTTCATAGCGTGATTGCATAAACACCGGCACAAGATAATGGCTTTGTGAAGGAACACATTTGCAGATTGTTATTGAGATGAGGTGATGTTAGCATAAACCCCTGAGTCACAGAGAAAAAAGATAACAGGTTAGTTTCCTGTCAGGACAGGAAGGAACAGAGCTCTGCTACGCTTCAGCACACTGGTGGCAGGTAGCTAATGGCACAAGCTTGAATGTGGTTGTGAAAATGTGGTTAGAAAACTAATTTTATTTCAAGCTTGGCCTGCGGTGTTTGTATTAAGGAAACCTGGATTATCTTCTCTGTGTTTCTAGACAGTTTTCTCTGACTCTGAGTTATGATCTCATGTTAGAGCTAAGGATAACAACTCTATTTCATTTTGGCTAGGGGTATGGGTTCATTTGTCTGTACTGGGATGCAGATAAATAGTATCTTTTTTACTCAAAGTGGTTTAGGAATTCCTTTCCTCCGTTTGTGATCTTCCCCACTGTCATCCTCTTTTTGCAATTTTTCTTTTCCCTTCTGAGAACTTGTGTAGAAGCCTCTCTGTCCGCTCTTTATTCGTCTCACGCTTCCTCTCCTCTTTCTTTGTCCCCCCGTCTCCCATTCTAGTTCACATTCATTTAGGACACCGCCAGAATCAAACCGCGTCTTGTAAGTGGTTATAAGAGTGTCAGGAGTTTGAACATTACTGGCTAACGTCAACATGGTTTAAGTTGCAGCCTGAGTAGAAGCTTGTTCAGTAGTGAAAGAATGTGCAATGACAAATGCATGATGCTTTTTTGCTTGTTCAACTGATGCACTACAGTACAGAGTACATTAGTGTGCTGTACAGAGTACATTAGTGTGCTGTTTATCTGTAGCTGCAGGTAATTTCTTACTTTTGACTGGACCTCAATGCATTTTCTAAATAACTGTTACCTCACTTCTGCAGTAGTTTAAATTAAAACTGATGCATTTGCAGATTCCCATGGAAATCAGTAAACTAAAACTTTGAAATTCAGATGCAAAATTTTGTCTTTTTAAAACTTTTTTCCACCCATCTTCAGATTCATGGTAGGGGACTTGTCGGATTCGGAGGGCGACTTGTTGTCTGAGCCGGTGGTGAAAGAGGTGGAGTTTCAGGGGACTGAGGAGACGCACAGAGCTTTCAGCCATGGCACTGAGCTCATTCCCTGGTAGGAAACACACTCACACACTCACACATAAACACACATAGATAGCTCAACAGACACTCCACACTTTTTGTATTTTCTTTTTTCCAGGTACGTGTTGTCACTACAACCAGACGTTCACCAGTTTCTGCTGCAGGGGGCTACAGTCATCCACTACGACCAGGACAGCCACCTCACAGCTCGCTGTCTGCTGCGACTACAACCTGACAACACAACACTCACCTGGGGTAAATTATGACAGAGAGTGTCATTAAAAACATTTCAGTATAATTTAAAAGATATGGGTATCTCCTCTGCTGGGAACGGCTTGTTATTCATTTTGCCATTAATTCATGTAATCAATTTTTTATTCAGATATGTCCAAAAATACATTTAAAAAAATGTAAAAAAAACTATTCAGTTTCACTTAAAAACCTTGTTGTCTGGGGTTTGTATTATTCAGACTGCCCCATTTCCTCTCTCATTATTACTCTTTAAACAAATGGAAAACACACATCCATGATATATATATATATATACACATATATATAAAAACATATTTCCTGTGTCATTATTGTGTTGTAAACATATTGTAAGTGTGTTTATCCACGGTAGGTAAGCATCATGTCTGGTTGTAAATTCAAGTTGCTCAGTTTCCTATGGCTTTACTACATTTCAAACAAATTGTAAATGTGTTGATTCATTGCAGGTAAGCCTCAGAGCGGAGGGGCTTCCCCCACAGAGCCACCACTGGGACTAGGACAGGCTGTAGTGGCAGGACTAGCAGAGGGCCTTTTGGACCTGGGAGTGGTGAAGGTTTGTTGAAAAAAAGCAATATTGATCTTGTATTTACACTGTGAAAATCTTCATCTTTTGATCTAGTATAGAAATTTTAATTGTATTTTTCTTAAAACAAGTAAAAAGTGTCTAACTTTTTTTAAAGCTTAAGCTTTAAGTTTACATTGATGCCAGACAAGTGAGCCTTGTTAATTCAAATATGGTCATTTAGTACTCCAAATTCTCAAACCTGCATTGGAAGAATATTAATTTATCTTGTAGGATTAGGAACCAGTTTTTTGTTTGAATAGTATTCGCTGGCCATGAGTTTGATTGCACATAATATTCAAAATATTGTGTTTATTTGAATGTGCAGGCAGTGTTCCTGGGTCATCAGGGAGTGGATGTTCATGTTGTATGTTTGCAAAACAAGCTTAGCCAGATGACGGTGGAGGAGAATGGTCTCAGCCTCCTCTACGGTCTCAGTACCACCGACAACAGGTTAGTGCCTTGTTACCACCAGCACACTGCTTTGAAATCCACTTTTTTCCAAACTGGTATATTTTAACTAATCTCCTAACTATGCCTATTAGACTCCTGCACTTTGTGGCCCCCAACCACACAGCACGGATGCTCCATAAAGGCCTGTCAGAGTTGGTGAATGCAACCAGAAAATTAAAGAAGTTTCCTGACCAAAGGTTGCAGTGGCTGAGGAGGCAGTATGTCAGTTTGTATCAGGTAAGCTCTGAACTGGATAATGTTTCCTTGACAATACTTTTCTTGTACACAGGCCTTTTTTCCCATCAGTGTCATCAGAATTAAAAATGTCCCAACTTCCACACGTCCCTAAAACATTTTGAAATCAAGGTAGTGTTCCTCATCTTGGCCAATTTTTACCTATTCATTTTGTTTGAGAATAGAGCCTCAAATTTCCAAAGATCCTAAGGAAAACTGTGGATCATGTGATTTAAAATAATACCAATAGTATGTCATTTTGAACAAGTTTCATTTTTAAGGTCATAAAAATCTGTCCAGCACAGAAAGGATGATATGAAAACTTTTTTTCATTCTTAGATAAAAGCGTGTTTGCTGTCTTCCTGTCCATCTAATCATGTGTGTGTTCGTCTCTGTTAGGAGGATGGCAGGTACGAAGGCCCTACACTAGCCCATGCCATTGAGCTGTTTGGTGGGCGGAGGTGGAATATGGGTACAGGGGGAGTGGAGAAACCTGCTGCCCAGAAAAACAGCCCGCTGAGCATCAACGATAAGACCAAGAAGAAGAAGAAGGTCCTTGTCAGGGTGAGTAGTACATCTTTATATCTGTCGTTGTGCCTTTCATAGTACATTTATCAACAATGAGTGAGCAGGTAAAACTTCAGTGTCTTGTTAATCTGCAGGTATACTTTAAGCCAATCTGCTTCACTATTTTTTCCCATTGTAGTGCTTAACAATAGACTGGATTTCCACCATTATACCACAGGTTTGACATGTTAAGAGCCTTTACAGAATTCCCTGTTTTCTGCTGTTTTCTCTAATAAAACAACATTTAAGATAGAGATGGTTAAAAAGTCAGTTCACTGCTCATACGGCAAGCCTCTGGTCCATTTCACAGTTCAGTCTTGAACCAGATTTAGTTTCTAATATTGAATAGTTACTTGTTTTTAACATAGCATGTGTGTTTCCACATTTAACACAGGGAGACAGTGGGGATGCCACGGATGATGAGATGGTATCCAGGAAAACACGGAGCTGTAAGGAGGGACTGTATCGGAATGGACCGGAGTCTGACAGCATCGACCAAGAAGATCCAGGTGACATTTTACGTGAGCTTATAAGAATCCAAAATCTGTACATGTATGCCAAGTGAGGATGAAGATACATTATTACACTCATGAATGCTGTAGAAGTTACTAGAACAGATCACTTTTCTTGGACTTGGAAACATATTTTAATAACCCAAAAGACTGTGTAAAACCCAATTTAAAGAATAAAACCATCTTCACAGGGCATTAAGATCTTAACAGATAATTTCCTTATGGTACTGCATCGTCTGTATGATTTTTATTTACCCTCTGTCCTCTTTGCCTCCACAGAGGACAGCTTCCCTGGACCATTCTCCCTCTCATCCAATAAAAGCTCTGGATTGCTAGCCTCTTCTTCCTCCTCCTCCTCTTCCTCCAGCATGGCGGGGTCCAGCCAGTCCCGCCTGCAATCCTCTCCGATCCTCTCAGGAACCACCAAATCACAGCCAGGGTATGTACTGTCCTGGATACGAAGACTGGAGGTGTGTTTTACTTCCTTTTCCATTCGAGTTGAGATGTTTTTTTCTTTTCTTTGTGGCTCGTAGGGCATGGAGCAGCAGGTCCTGGCATGGTCGAGGTAAAGGCTGTTTCAAAGGCTTCCAGAATCTCATGATTTCTGACAGCACGATGAGCTTCATCGAGTTTGTTGAGCTCTTCAAATCATTCAGGTAGATACCAAAAATTATTCTACTAGATCCTGTTTGTTTTAACATTTCTGGTGCATTGTAGTAACATTAGAGTAAGATACTGTCCCTGAAGCAGAGATTCACATACCAGCTTGGCAGGCTTAATTCAAAGCTTTAAACGTTTGATAAATTTGTTTCTGTTTTGCCAAACTAAAACATGGATCAAACACGTTTTTCTGGTTATATGTAATCATCCGACATACAGTAGTGGCCTGAAGCACTGATATATGTGTATTGTTTATGTTCTCTTCAGCATTCTTGCCATCTCACTCCCTCTTCCTATATAATTGTTTTTATCAATAGCAGCTGAAGACACAGTGCGATAAAACCAAATTCAACAAATGCTTCTCGAGGTTATCATGCCCTTCCAAGGATTCTTGTCTGTATAATATTTAGCTTCTATAATATTTTTCCCTGTCAAATGAAAGGAAACAATGTTTTGCTATGATAAGCAGTGGATCATTCTCATACCAGTCCTCCTACATTTCTTAAATTGTAGTGTCTCCTCTCATCTGTTGCCCAGCAGTTTCCTTTTAAATTCCACACTTGCTCAGCTAAAGCCGTGCAGAGAAAATGGAAGTACAGTACATCAGCAGATCAGGCTCTTAAAAATCCTACTTATTTTCCAAAGATGGTACCTGAGATGTGTTATATTTAGCCATCTGACCATTGGCTTTCCATTGGCTAATTGAAGTTTCAATTATGAATCTAACACATGAATCTCAAACATCTCTTCCAACTCTAGCATCAGTTTGTTATCAAGAAACAAATGACACATGCCTTATAGAGGATATTTGTTCAATAAAAGTCTATAAATGTGACTTTTCAGTTGGCCTTTAAAAGAAATGTAGATGCAGTTTAATGTATTTTAAATTTGGTAAATTGATTCAAAGTTCAAGTGCTCTAAAGTCAAAACAAGACCACCTTTATGTAAAATAGTTTTGTCTGCACATCTGTGTCTGTGGTGTAAAGTTGGAATAAAATCCTAAAATGAACAGCTGTTCAGTCTAAGGTGGCTGGAATGGGACTGAATTGTGCTGCGTGTTGTTTCCTCCACAGTATCCGAAGCAGGAAGGACCTGAAGGAGCTGTTTGACACCTTTGCTGTCCCCTGCAGTCGATCAAGTCCAGAGTCTGCTCCTCTTTACACCAACCTCAGGATAGACGACAAAGACACGGAGCTGCAGCCAGACCTCGGTAAAAAGAACAGAACAGTAACACTCATTTATATATTGTTCGCAGTCAAAAACATGTTCACAAGCACTATTTCTCTTATTCCTCTTTCTCATTCTCACTCGCTCTCGCCTCTTCCTCTCCTCCCCAGACTTATTAACCCGCAATGGTTCTGACCTTGGCCTGTTTATCCGAACGAGGCAGCAGATGTCTGACAACCAGAAGCAGATCTCAGACGCCATTGCAGCGGCCAGCATTGTGACCAACGGGACAGGAGTGGAGAACGCCTCGCTAGGCGTCTTGGGATTGGCTATCCCTCAGCTCAACGACTTCCTGGTCAACTGTCAGAGAGAGCACCTGAGCTATGATGAGATTCTCAGCATTATACAGGTAGGAGCCTGGAGGGATGAAGGAATGGATGAACCAATGCAAAGGCTATTTAACATGAACTGGATGGAGAGATGGTGGAGACGGAGGCCATATGCTGTAGTTAAAGATAGAGAGAAGGATGAGAAAATGCCTGATATGGATTTGTGATTTCACCAGATGAATGGATAGAATAAGGATAAAAGACACACTAGGAAGGAAAAGAGAATGTTTATCAATAATGGTAATTTTTTTCTTTTCTCTTGCAGAGATTTGAGCCCTCATCAAGCATGAGACAAATGGGCTGGATGTCATTTGAAGGCTTTGCAAGGTATAGTAAAACTTTAAATATTTCAAAATACATTGTGTATTCATGGCAGCACTAAAAGAAAATTAAAGTATATACTGAATTAATAAAACTACATCACATACTGTATCATAAAACCGTGGCAGTTATGTAAATCAAAAAAAAAAGAAACAGAACTTCCCTGTGTAATGAACTCTGCACGGCAACAATTGATAAACATCTTAGTGATTGCTTGCTAATTGTAATCAGTGCAACAGCATCGTGTCTTGTTATCTTACCACGCCCTCTCTCCGTACCAGGTTCCTGATGGATAAGGAGAACTTTGCTTCTCGTATTGAGGAATCCCAGATGAACCCGGAGGAGCTGCAGTACCCTCTGTCCTACTACTACATTGAGTCTTCTCACAACACCTATCTGACTGGACACCAGCTCAAAGGAGAGTCCTCCGTTGAGCTTTACAGTCAGGTAAGTGAGCCATCCACCTCATTTTTTTTAATAAGGTTTTTTTGGACCCATAATTCTAACTCTAACTATTTTGTATCTTTCACCAGGTGCTGCTGCAAGGCTGTAGGAGCGTGGAGTTGGACTGTTGGGATGGAGATGATGGCATGCCCGTTATTTATCATGGACACACACTGACCACTAAGATACCCTTTAAGGTTAGACATGCATATGAATAATCTAATTCAGAAAAGAGATGTCATTGACATTGATTGAAAAATAAAAACCAATCAATCACTGGCTCTCCTTGCTTTCCGCTCTCATGCCTCATTGCATGGACTTGGCAGAAGTTTCCACACAAACACAATTGTACCGCTGTATGATCTATTTATTTTGACAAAAGTAGTCCAGGCAGAAATTCTGTCGGTTCAGTAAACCAAACAAATGTGAAACACACACATCAACGGACCTCAGTTCACCAGTTGGCTACTCTTGAGGGCCATATCAGTACTATTTATATTAGGTCATTGCAGTTGGACTAGTCTGAGCCCTCAAACACCTGTATTTTATTTGTTGTATCTAAGGGCTGTTTTTAGTAAATCTAATCAGCATTGGTTTCCATAGAGTTTTACTGACTTTTATTTGACTTGGAGTGCTGTTTCTAAGAATGTAATCTCTCCCATGATCCTCCAGGATGTGGTGGAAGCGATTAACAGGTCTGCATTTGTCAATTCTGACATGCCGGTCGTCCTGTCCATAGAGAACCACTGCTCCCTTCCACAACAACGCAAGATGGCTGAAATCTTCAAGGTATGACAGCAGCTATGTCTGAAATTTAGACTCCGCACAAGTATATGTATCTATGCTCATGTATGTCTTCCATGTGTGGTTTATTTGTTTCTGATGTTATAGACTGAACACTAAAACTTTACAGGTTTATATAGGCACATACCATGCTTTACATTTCAGGGATTACATGTACCTACACCTTCAAGTAGTCTAGTTTCTAGTGCAACTGCTCCAGGTGGAAATGTTTTCGTCAGTGGCACTTGTGTAACAGCACTGTTTGAGCAAGGGTAGTACTCCACTTGTTCGTTTTCTTTGCTCAGATTTTCTCAGCTGCTGTGGGCATTCGAACTGGCAGACTTCCAGCCAGAGGCCTGCTTTTCCAGTCTTCAGGCTACAACTGTCCCTTTCTTCTTCTTTTTTTAAGTCACATACTCAAGGCCACACATATCTGGGCACGAAAGATACATCATGGAATATCATCTTGCTTTCATTTAACAAAACTTCCCAGCATCCTTATCCTCCCTGGAGACTGACTTCTGAGTGGCTTGATAAAGAAAAGTCTTTCATGCTCAAACAGCTCTGCGCCTCTGGCCAGCTTATGTCACCATGGGTTTGTTTATTTGCAATGTTGTTTTGTATTGATGAAAGCACTCTGATTCTCCTCTCCTCCTCTGTCTTGTCATTACATTCTGGTCACATTATCGCACCTCACTTATTGATGTCTACCTATCATGTTTGAATATTTATTCATTAGACGGTGATTGGGGAACGTCTCGTGACGCGCTTCCTCTTCGAAAGTGACTTCAGCGATGACCCTCACTTGCCGTCGCCACTGCAGCTGCGGGGGAGGATCCTCCTCAAGAACAAGAAGCTCAAAGCACACCAGGCGCCGGTGGACATACTCAAACAGAAGGTTGAGAAGAAAGAAAGACAACCTGTCCACACCTATACACATATATAAACATGTACATAATTTATATTTCATACAAACCATCTTTTAAATGGCCTTCCATGTAGCATTAGTGCATTCAATATTTAACACTGTTCATTAGAGTGCGGTCATGCATAAATAATAGATGCTAATGTCCTCAAATGTACACACCACTCATTTTCACTTCAGTTTACCTAGCACACATAAAGTGCTTCAGCATATACACACTATAGATTCTCTGCAGATAAGAGCTTGTATATTTACAGGTAATGGGTAGATGCAGATCACACGTCACATACAGGTATATCTTTGTAAATATTAGTTCTTGCACACCGTTTTTTTTCATGCACTTACTCTCACTTTTACAATATTTGAACCCTTTCACAGGCTCACCAGCTGGCCCACATGCAGGCCCAGGCTAGCAATGGATCACCGGGGGTTAATTCGCCTGGCAACCACACCAATGAGGAGGAGGAAGAGGAAGAAGACGAGTACGACTATGACTACGAGTCTCTATCAGATGGTAAGGAGAACATTTTGAAAACGCTTCAAAAGCACAAAACTAACACGAGAACTCAACTGAACTTAGGAACCTACAAGATTTCCATGCATGCTCAGGCTAAAATACCACATAAATTATATGTAGATTCTTATGTTGTAACCCTTGAGTCAGTTTCTGTTCGCACCTTTATTCTGTCTCTCTTTATTTTAACACTTAAGTCTCCCTTTACGTTGACACTCTGTTCTTACTCCCTTCCTTTACTATTTTATCTTGCCTGTTTTCCACTTAGCTGATGTCCTCACAGCCTCTACTGCCTCGTATGGCCTGGAAGGTAAATGCACGGCTCTGATGCGCCTCTCTATGTACCAGTGTTTCCATCTCATTTTGTTTTGCGGTGACACATGGTGGTCTTTCAGTGATTCGTTAGTATCTTAAAATGGCTTCTTAAAATGCTACATTTGGATATTGACCCTGCAATTAGGGTTTAAGGGGCGATTATGGTTCTTTGTTGCTAATGTGCTTGCTGTGGTTGTCTACCACTGCAGAATAACTACAGAGGAAACACTGGTATGTAGACGTGCACTTAGTGATCTGCATCGTCGCTGTAGACTGATACCTGTATGTGCCCGCGTACTATAATAGCTGCTAGCTTTCTGCTGTTTGTGGACGTCAGGTTATGTTCTGCTGTACCGTACATATCTATCGTGCATGGTAAGCAGAAGTTCAAAATGTAACCATTACATATTGTATCTTATGTGGAATGCAGTTACAACTTTAAGTAATTCCATCCAATCCTGTTGGTAGTAAAAATTATTCTGGAGGTTGTGTTGTTTGAGATATAATGAATGTGCTAACACTGAGAGATTGGACTTCCTCCTTCACTCTCCACTGTAGCTAATAAAATAAGGACAACCACGTGTGTTCTTCAGACATTTTGACAACAGCACAGAGGTTAAGACTACTCTACTCTACAATCGCTCTGATTCATAATGGTTTTAGAATCTCAATAGGGTGTCACAGAAACATATTTTTCACCACTGAATTGCCAACAGTGGATGGTTTGCGACATCAGGAGTGTTTGTTATGATGTACACTTGTTTTATCGCCATTATGTAATGGAATAATACAACAAGTATTAACTCCCAGCTTGTTACAGCAATTTTTCTTGTGCCATGTGCTAATGGAAGTGACTATTAATATGCGCTCTCTTAATCAAATTATGTCACTATGGACACTGTTAAGAGTAACCTGGATATTGTTTTTTTTTTAAATAGTAATTGTGATGTGAGTTTGCGTTTGTGTGTGTCTTCGTGTTTGGCCTGCTTGTTTGATACAGTATGTCCTGCTTTTAGACGCAAGCGACAGTATATCTACCACAACCTAAATGACATTCCAGAGGAATTATTTAGAAAACTATGAATGACATCAAAATTAGATGTGTGTGTGTAGAAAAAAATCCCCTTTTTATTCATTTTAATCAATACTGCATATTTTCTCTTTCTCCCACAAACACATCACCTCCCTTCCTCCTCCCCCTTTTTACTGTATTTGTCTGTGACCTCGCCAGTGGCTGGGCAGGCTCATCGGGGAAACAAAACAAAGCCATCTGGTTTCTCAGGCCCTACGCTGCCCCCGCACTAAACAACAGACCAGGGGAAACTACCCTGTCCTGGTCCCAGTCCCAGCATTGCTCTCTCCTAATCCCTGCCGTCTGCTTGTCCCTGTCGGAAGAATTTACCGGTCATAGACCCTGTACAAAACATTTCTCTAATCTAGATTTCATGGAGTGGTTCCGTTTTGATACTTTCCCCCTTTTTCAGTGAAATATTGACCTATCAGACAGCTAGCAAGACATCCCGAATAAATAAACCGCACTCCACCCTCAACTGTCAACTTTTACCCCACATGCTTAACATCAGCTGCCCCAGTAAATACAAACAATTGAGCGCTAAAGTGCCAAGTTGCCACCATCTCTTGTTTAACGGTAGCTCCCTCCAGTCACAGTCTGGTCCAAGTCACTCCTCTGGCTACTGTCTACAGGATGACACTCAGGGTCAGCTCTGTTGCCAAACCCTTTTCAAATGAAGAGATTCCAAATGTCAGGAATTAAACAAGTCTTCGGTGATAAAAAGCTTCTGCATTTTCAAGCTGATATGTTTCTTTCTGTGTTTTTGGCTACTATGAATGTGTAGGAGGAATGGGAGCAAAGGGAAGAACTCCCTACTGTTGCTCCTGTTTACAGCTGATAGACTTTATAGCTTTGAATATCAATGAGGAGGGGCTTTTGTGGGGTTTGGCTTGGGAATAGGCTCATGGGATCTGTAAGTAGTTAGGAATTGAGATAACTGCGTTTCCCTTTATAATTATACTGTAATTGTCCCCATTTGCAATCCTCTAAAAGGCACAATTTACATGTTTATGATCCCCTGTTTAAAAGACAATGTACATTACCAGAACCATCCTACAGGTCAGAACTCGTTTAGATGTACATGTCAAGCACATTAGAAGTGAAAACAAAGAGGAAACCATAAACTTGGAAACAGTTAATTCCAAACTAAGCAGCAAACACCGTGGTTGAAGGCTGAAGCCTCTCCTCTTTTTTTTTTCTTCTGTCTAATCCTCTCCCATGTCACATTTAAGAGGTCAAACCTTTCCCCATGTTTCTAATAAGCTAAGGACCTTTAAGCTGCAGTAACAAGAAAAACCCAACTCCTCTCTTCAAATTCAAAGTCAGCATTTGTTTTTACAAGTTAGATTCCCAGATTCTAAATGTACGTCTCCTGATATATGTCTTACTGGCGATTTAACATGCAGTATATTGAGAGCAACTGTCACACCAACTTTAATGCACAATTTTTATTTGGCAAATACATTGGATCTTCGTCAGGGCCAGTTTTTACCTCCTGGATCAAATGTTGTCTGCTATGCACCTATAATAATAATAATATAAAAAACATTTGGATTGGAGATGGTGTGCAGGAATTGCATTCATTAAGAAATACGTCCTGAAGGAGAATTAAGCCATGAAGAGAGGTGTGTTTGGGGGTGTGCTTGCTTGATTGTCCCGTCCCACACAAACACTATTGTTGGCATTTTCGTGTTAACACGCAGTCAGTTTCACCCAGGTTCCCCCACTGTTTGCCCAATTTCAGAATCATGCTTTATTTATTTTGATTTAATTTGCATATTCAGCTGTTTGTTTTTGACACTTTTAACCCGCGAAACATTTCCTGAGGATATGTGCTATGTCAGACCCACTCTGCTACAAACAGTACTCCTGTGCACCTGTTAACACCTGGGAGCTACTATAAATCACTGTATTTTATAAATAGATAACATCCTGGATGACAAGCCAGAGGGGAAGAGCTCAGCGGACAAAGAAGAACACCCTGTTGATGAAATACCGAAGAGGATGAAGAAGTCTGACAGTACTACACAGAGCAAAGGAAAGGTAGGGAGCTACAGTATTAAACCGACCTACTTGCTGCAATTGTGTTTATACTGAATCACTTAACTTTCAGTCTTTCATTCATTTATTTTGGTTTTATTTACTTGACTGTGTTGCTGGCTGATTACATCAAATATGTTGTACGTTCCTACTCTCTTCTGCCTGTGTATCTATGACGTTCAGCCTCTGCTCCAATAGTACATCACTGTCTCCTCAAGTAAAACCATTGGTTTTCATGTCTTGTGTCCACCTGCTCATGTAGGTTTTTGACATGGAGCTGGGTGAGGAGTTTTACCTTCCTCAGAACAAGAAGGAGAGTCGACAGATTGCTCAGGAGCTGTCGGACCTCATCATCTACTGCCAGGCTGTGAAATTCCCTGGTAGAGAATATTTTATTACTCGTTCTCTTTGTCACACACTTCTTTCTCTGTCTTTACTTTAAACAGACATTTCTGAGTGTTACTGCATGTTCCTCCTCTTTCCCTGCTCTCCTACACGGATTCTTTTCCCAGCGCAAAGTGATTTATTCTCCATCAAAAGTCTTTCTTCCACCCTCTCCTCTTTTACTTCTGACATGCCATCATTTTCATTATCTCGTTTTTTTTTCTGTCTAATCCACTCCCATGTCACATTTAAGAGGTCAAACCTTTCCCCATGTTTTTTTTTAATTTTTTGCATTGCAAGACATTTAATATCCCAGTGTTACACTCCATTCCTCTCCCACACAGGACACCCACTGAGATAAGGAATCATTTTCTCCCCATGGGAAAGACATGGTTACTTCATTGTGTTGTCAGCCACAGAGCAACACAACAACAGCAGAGTTGTTATGTACTGTACATTAAGGAAATGTTTTTGGGATGTCCTGGTGGCCTCACGTCACCCCCCTCTTTCTTCTGGTTTTAACTGCCTTGCTATAAGCTGATATCAAAACGTAAAATGGTTAAAATGAGAATATGGGTTTAATTTCAAATACATGAAAATGCTCTCTGCTCAGCAGTTCAGGATGTTTGACTTTGCTTTCTGCACCCTCATAAAAGTTCTCCTATTTCCTCTTTATTGGGATCTATCTTCATTCCTTTCTACCATTTATCTCAGTTATTTCTTTTTCACCCTTAAATATCAACCCCTTATCTCCTCTTTCCCTCCCTCGAGTGTCCTCTTCTCTGCTTGTGTCTTCTTTTCTTTGCATGCCATTTGCCCATATAAACCTGCCTGTGTTTCCACTTGGTATTTTATTTGTTTATGGTTTCCAGGGACCAGAGATCTGAGAAAGAGAAGACAGGGCAAGAGGCCCAATTCAGACAGACAGCAGACTGGTTACTGCGGTCTGCTGTCTGACATGGACTTCCCACTTCTAAATACTTGTCTACAAACATTTATCTCATCTTAAAAAATACTCACCAGTCAGAAAATGCATGGCACACTTCTCAACTCAAATATTTTTTATTTTTTGGAAAGGAGACAGAGATTTGACTCCAAATAAGAAATAGCTCAAGATTAACAGTATTTAGATGTGTTAAATGCAGCATTTTTGCATTCATACATCTTGAATTTAACGACATTAGTTTTATTACAATTAACAAACAAGACCTTTGCAAAGAAGACTGGAAGCATCTGTCTGCTTCTATGCTGTGTTGTCCATGTTATTCCACAGATTTCAGGCAAAACCTAATCGATTGATTTACAGAACAAAAATAGGCTTGTTTTCAAAGGCAAAAACATATTTTTTGCTAACTGTTCTGCAAATAATAAATCACTTAAAATCAGTTCTATTAGCTCTAAACCTCTGTGCTCATTAAAACAAATGCACTTGGAGTGATGCCTGGGAGGGAGAAGAGCAACTTCCTCATTATGATGGAAAGTGACAGCATTTAGAGAAAATGATTCCTGGATTTTGACAAACAAATTGAGAGACATACTGATGTCATGAGTGTGGTGTCTCCAGTCTGTCTGTGTTGCGTTATTGACCACTTTCTTCTGTCTGCCTCTTCTTGTGTGTGGGAAACCAGGCCTGTCCACACTGTCTCCAGCCGGCTCTAGCAGAGGGAAGGACCGGGGAAAGAGCAGGAAGTCCATATTTGGCACAGCTCCCACCCGCTGCGGCACAACAGGGGAGGTCACGACCCAGAGCCGCACCCCTGGGAAAGGTACGCAGGGGCCTAGGGGTGGCAATTGTTATCTAGGAAGATTTATTAATGTGTATTGTTGAGCCATTTTATGTGCGTTTAAGAGATAATTAGAAAAATGTAAACGTGACTGAGGAAGAGTGGGTGGACGTGTGTTTGAATGTGTGTGTAAACAGCGACAGAAAGCCAATACAGCACTCTCACTTAAACACGGTAATCCATCTAAGTAGATTCAAAGGTGCAGATTAAAATGTGTGCAACTAAATGTGAAGAATTTGATTGGACAAGCAGCTAAACACTTGCCACAGTGCAAAGCAGGCAAAATATGCTATAATTTGATAACAAAAAGTGATAAATTAGGATAATTTCTTGTCAAACAGCATACCAGAAGGAGTCACAGTATTATACCGTATGTAGTATATGTTATGGTTGTATGTGAATCAAAGAATGCAAGCCTGTAGATGATTAGATGATAGATGATTTAGTAGATACAGTTCTTCAATTCTTCAATTTTTATTTACTACTCTATGGAAATAAGAGTTGCAATGTACCAAAAAAGTCAATAAAGTAAATGTTAAATCTCATGAAAACTTGATTTAAAGTCTTACTCTACAACCTTAAATATTCATGACTTAATACACAACAATAAAAGTTAAAGTTTGGGGAAAAAACACTGCCATCAGAAGGATCACATCGCTCAAAGCAAGAAGCTGACTGAGCCTTCAAACGTCTCTCTCTGTCCTCCCTCTAGGTGGCGCCGAGCGGCTGAGCTGGGAGGAGCAGCAGACGTCCCCCGTCCTCAACCCCCCCACCTCTCTCAGCGCCATCATTCGCACGCCCAAGTGCTACCACATCTCCTCCGTCAACGAGAACGCCGCCAAGCGCCTGTGCCGGCGTTACTCTCAGAAGCTGATCCAGCACACGGTGTGCCAGCTGCTCAGGACGTACCCAGCAGCCACCAGGATCGACTCCACGAACCCCAACCCTCTGCTGTTCTGGCTGCACGGCATTCAGCTGGTGGCGCTCAACTACCAGACTGACGGTGAGGACGGCGTGGAGAGATGCTGTTTTCTCTTTGTTTGCAAGGGAACGTCACTACTTATGGATTTGGCAGTTTGTGTCACTCACAAGCAAACGTTATTCATTAAGTATTTTATTTTAATAAAACATCACTTAGTCCCAAACAGTAGCTGGCGGAAGATAAAGGAGAGATGATTGAATAGTATATTCTATTCTACTTTATCATCTTCCTCCTTTTGTAATGCAGTAGAAAACAACTCTTCTGCATGATGTTTGCTTTTTACATCTTTTCCAAGCCTTGAAATTGGCTGAAAGGCTTTAATTTTAGATGAGCCAATGCAGCCCCATTTTCCACAGAGAAAAGACATTTTAGATTAAATTTTTTGTGAGACTATATGAGGATTCTGTTTGTGTTTTATCTTTGAAAAGTGACAGATAAAATGATCTTTTATCACACTCGTTTTAAGGGATTGTTGATCCCAAGGTGATCCAATGTTTGTTTTTTCTCTCTATTTCTTCTTAATCCCCTCTCGCCAAGAAAAAATAATAAGAGAAACAGCTCTTATTCTTTCTTCTATCTTACTTTGTGTCTTCATTTAGTTCTCTACTTGTTTCTCATTTGTCTCTCCCTCTCCTTTTCCAGTAGTTCTCTATTGTCTGTGTTCGCTGTCTGAGCTCTGATAGATGAAGTTATTTTCTCTAAAAGGCATATTTAAAGAAAGAAATCTCTCGTCCTCCTCTCTCTTGTTCTCTTGATCTTTTAGTTCACTTCTCCCCTCAAAGTTTACAAAACATGATCACCCAGTTGTGTGGAAGAAGACACTTCCATGCACTCAGACATGCAAGTTTTGTTTATGAGACACTCTTTCAGTCTGGTTGATCTACATCAGAGTGAACAAGCAAAGCATATTATGTAATCCCCAAACTGCATAATCTTTGTTTTTAATACCTCTTTTGCTAATCCTGTCAAGGTGGAGTTTTTAGGTTATAGCTATTTTTTATATATATATATATATATATATATATATATATATATTATATTGCTAATATTATTACCTCCATCTTTCCCTCCCAGACCTGCCCATGCAGTTGAACGCAGCTTTGTTTGAGGCCAATGGCGGCTGCGGCTATGTCCTGAAGCCGGCGGTGCTGTGGGACCGCAGCTGTCCGCTCTATCAGCAGTTCTGTCCGATGGAGAGGGATGTGGAGAAAATGAGCCCCACCGTCTACTCCCTCACTGTGAGTTAAGATGACATGTGAAGCAGAATGGAAGATCAATCAGTTTGCTCTCTGCACTTTAATCCTCACCGCTTTTGATCCACGCCATTAGCTTCCTGCCTATTCGTATAGTTTCCAACTCACCTCTTTTATACTGTCAGTTTCAATATCAGGAGTGCTGCGTATTCATTTTCCTAGGTAGAGTATAATAGCTACTTGAATTTGCAAAGTGTTTAAAAAATGCGCATTGTCTCATTTTTGACAAAAACTAAATTGTAAATGCAGATTTATAAATTAAAAAAAAGTCCCAAATATTTGATAGTAATTTGTACCCTGACATGCATGGTGCAGTTTCTGATGTCTCAAGGCGCTGACATTTTTCTGTGGCCTTTATAAGCATACCTGCAATGAATGGACACTCAAACATACACTCCTAAGTACTTATATTAGGTCCATTAAGGTGTGTTGAGACACTTTTATTGTGATGTGATTCATTATTTAACATGTCATGAAGACCACCCAGTTAATTCCATGTAGCAATGAATGAAAACAGGACCTCATAAAAGCTCTGCTTTGCAATATGTCCACACTTTGTCTGGAGCCTTCCCCCCACTGGCTGTGTTTATTGGTCCGCCTGTGATTTTCATCACTTTGTGTCACTCTTTGCTTATTTTTTGTGAAAATGAACTATGAAGGCTTGAACGTTACTGCACAAAATCTGGTTTCAAAGGTCTGTAAGAATCTATGTGTGTGTAAACTGTAGATTTTCTTTGCATCCTCACTGAGAAGACAAGAGAAGTTACAGTCTCAGAAGCAGCCATTTAACTTTATTAGAAATTAAACTGGGGGGAAAAAAAGTTTATTTCTTGTCATGACAAAATTATTGTTGGCATAAAAGTGAGCAGCATATTACGGGTAACGGTGTACAATTTGCTGACATGAAGTGGTTATTTGTGTTTTTAGGTGTGTAAACAGCTTGAATTCATGTTAGGAAGGACACAAAATCATGTTACTAATGTTGAAATGTTGATAATGTCGCTGCTGAGTCATTTGAACTGTTTATCCACCGACATTCCTGATCATCTGTGGGATGATCTCACACTCATAAAAGAGAGAAGAGAGAGACTGAAAGAAGGTGAAATTGAGTTTTTGTTTGGCTTCTCCGGCCTGTTTTAACTGAAAATAATTGTGATTTAGTGAGAGCAGATAGTGTAAAAATAATCTTACCTGCAAGTGTTGCTTATATACAGTGTGACTGTTACTCATTAACCTCTTCTGTCTTCTCTCAGATTGTCTCTGGTCAGAACGTTTGTCCCGGTAACAGCGCTGGCAGCCCCTGCCTCGAGGTGGACGTTCTGGGCATGCCCGTCGACAGCTGTCACTTCCGTACCAAACCCATCCACCGCAACACCCTCAACCCCATGTGGAGTGAGCACTTTCAGTTCTCCGTGCACTTTGAAGAGATGTGCTTCCTGCGCTTCGCCGTCGTGGAGAACAACAGTTCCCAGACTACCGCTCAGAGGACGCTGCCTCTGAAGGCCCTCAAGTCAGGTAGGAGCCTCAGACGCAACAGATACAATCCTTGAGAAAGGATGGATCTAAGCACCGGTAAATATCAAAGCATGTATGAATCAATTACAACGTCTGCAGTGAATATATGATTCAAAAAGAGGTAAAAAACTATCTGCTCAGTTTCATTCAATTCAGAAGGATAGCAGAAAATGCCTTTATTATGCTCTGATAGATAATAGAAAATTAACATAATTGAGGTTTGTTTTATTAACTTGAGCCTCTGAACGCCAGCAGAGGCCTGTGTCTTGTCTTCTGACTCAGTGTAGGTTGCTCTTCATAAGAGCACAAAGCCAAAATGTAAACATTCAAAAATAAAAAGTAACTCAATGTATTACGAGATGTATTTGTTAAAATCGTCCCATTCAGCGTAAGAACATTATCGGTGTATGTGTGGTCAAAATATATTTTCTTGTCGTGTGTTTCAGGTTACAGACACGTCCAGCTGAGGACGCAACATAATCAAGCTCTGGAGGTGTCGAGCCTGTTCATCTTCAGCCGCAGAACAGAGGAAGGTCCCACAGGGGGCGCTACTCGCTCATCACTGGTAAGTCTTGTCATCTCCTCAAGTTGTGGGACTGCAGGGCTTCTACTGCACCTCCACTAAACTTTAAAAACATCTAAACCTGCTTAAAGGCATCAACTTTTGTAATAGTTTAAATACAGTAGATGGTAAGATGCGAAAATGCCAGTGGTGGAATGTGACAAAGTACATTTACTCAAGTACTGCACTTAAGTACAAATTCAAGGTACTTTTCATGAGTATTTCCATTTTATGCAACTTTATACTTTTACTCCACAACATCTCTTCACTTCACTGCATTTGTCTGACAGCTTTTACTTTTCAGATTACAACATATGATGATCTTATAGAATATGATGCATTGCTGTAGATTAAACTACCCAGCAGTATAAAGTAGTTAAAATTAGCACAACCTTAAACAACTACAGCAGTAAAATGCTACATACACATTAATGCAGCAGTGGTATTAATCCAGAAACATCAGATATAATAGTAAAACACTTACTTTAACTTAAGTAAGGTTTTTAATGCAGGACTTTTACTTGTAGTGGAGTATTTTCAGTGTGGCACTGCTACTTTTACTGAAAAACTGGCTGTCTAATAAATCAAAAATGTCATGACAGTATGTTTCACTATAACCTGCTGCCTTGCGCCTCTCCTGCTCTCTACTCAGCTGTTCAGTTCAGAGGAGAAACGTGCGTCGCAGCAGCACAGGGTGACGGTGTACGGAGCTCCCGGTCCTGAGCCCTTCACTGTGTTCTGTGTCACAGAGCAGACCACCGCCAAACAGCTGCTGGACACGGTTAATACTTCAGAAATAAACATTAATGACGCTTGAATAATGTGACTGCAGCCCGAGCAGAGGTTTTGGTTTATCTCTTGGAGACTTTTCATTTGTCATATTGTGTTTCTCTCCTCTCACTCCCCCCAACAGGTTGTAGCATCTGCAGGAAACCCGTCGGAGTACTTCCTGTGCGAGGAGAAGCTTCCTCTGTTGAAGGAGCGCAGCGAGGTGAAGCGCTGTGCTCAGCATCGTCCTCTGGCGCCCGAGGAGGAGGTGCTCAGGCTGGTCTCCAGCTGGAACACTGAGGATGGATATGTGGGGAGGATCTACCTCAAAACCAGAGAGGAGGTACACACAGAGAGCAGAAACACCTACATTCAGACTGATCTCAGAGTGGATATTAACAGCAACAAGGACCTGTGACTGTTGAATGATTTAATACACTTTATTCTAAATGTGTTTGTTAATATTACCTGTTTACCCTATAACTGCTACCTATCATTTCTACCACAAAAAGCCCTTAATACATACCGCTCATGTGTGACCTATCATGTAGACTATGGCTCCCTCTTGTGGTGGTCTTGTATAACTCAGTTAAACTTCAGATTTCCTCACACCAGACTGGTGCTGGTTTAAATCTGGGATTCTGCTACATATTCATACTGTTACTACGTGGTTTTATTCTCGCAGAACTTAAATGAGAGGAACACGGTGCTGGAGGGAGAGGAGGAGGTGACTGTGGGAGGTAGAGAAGCAGCAGCAGCAGGAGGAGGAGGAGGAGGGGGAGGAGGAGGAGAGGACGATATGTTCTTTGTCCAGGTCCATGAAGTTTCACCAGAACAGCCTCACACTGTGATCAAGGCCCCGCGCTACAGCACCGCTCAGGACATCATACAGCAGGTGAGGAGAGTCAGGAATACACCTCGGTGACTTTGCAAGAGTAAACTAACCGCAAAGTGGCTTGATTTGTCTCTCATACTCTCTCTTCCTTGGCCAGACTTTGTCAAAGGCCAAGTATTCCTACAGTATCCTATCCAACCCCAATCCATGTGACTACGTCCTGATGGAGGAAGTGACCAAGGACGCCGGCTCCAAGAAGTCCTCCACCGCCAAGCCCCTGCAGCGGGTGCTGCTGGATCACGAGTGCGTCTATCAGGCGCAGAGCCGCTGGCGGGGCGCCGGAAAGTTCATTCTCAAACTCAAAGAGCAGGTAGCTCTAAACATGGTGACTGATTTTCAGTGCTAGAGACTTTTTAGTTTTTATTTTCCATGCGTGCGTTACGTCACTCTTTTGAGCATGTTTCTGTACTCGCCTTTGTTTTACTTTCCTGTAATTTTGTAAGACATTGACTTCAAATTGCTTAACTAACACTTTGACACTTTTAAGTTTGTATGTGCTCTCTCTTTAACATCTCAATGAATCCATGTTGTGTGCTCGCTATTGCATTTTGTATTGTGTTTTTAACCTGTCGCTGCTTCCCTTGTTTGTATGTTTTTTGTGCTTTGCTGCGGTTTGTGAATTACTGTGCAGCAGTAACTTTTGTCTGCTGATGTTTTTTTAAATGTTTTTATATGTTGCATGTCTGTCAGTATTTATTTTATTTATGAACCATCCCTTTACACTCCAGGCCTTTTGTGCTGACACGTTTGTAAATAAGTGTAAGTAGTATAAAAGAGGTAAGTCGGAAATAAGTGTAAAAGTGTTTAAATGAGCTGTCTCGTTGAATAAAGGTTAAATGCTTTTTACAAGTTCTGTTTAGTTTTTTCTTTTTAAATAATTAAGACCGAAAGAGGGAGAAAAGAGTACATAAAAGGAAGCAAGAGAGTACACATTAAGGATGAAAAAAATGATTAAATGTATGGTTGCTCAGCTTGTATCTTTCTCTAAAATGTATTTCAGTAACACGAGTCTGCTTCTGCTTTCAGGTGGTGCGGGAAGACAAAAAGAAAGTCATCTCCTTCGCCAGCGAGCTGAAGAAGCTGACCAGCCGCAGCCGCAGCATGACGACAGGTGGCGGCGTGGACGGTCCCGCCCAGAGTAAGGATGATAGAGCTGCATGCTGTGTGGCTCTGACAGAGCTCCAGGAGTGAGGTTCACACTCTGCCTGCTGTCTGTGCATGGAAAGGCAACAGAGGTACCGTATGTTGTCTCTAACATCACAAAAGGGGCCACTCTGTTTGTCCAACCTTTTCCTTTTTATCTCATGAAATAAGGACATTGTGTGCTGCACTACTTAATACAAATTGTGGCAGCAGGTTATTTATAGAGTTGATTTGGATTGTAACGTGTGACTCAACTAGCATCGAGTAGCATTGGGGTTGAATTTGGGGAATTTATTGAATTGCTGGTAATGCATGAAACTCACTTTTCCTCTCACAACTGGAAAACAATTATAGTCAAACTCTTTTTTTCCATTTCGGGTTCTGAATTAGGTTCATGTAGTGTCAGATATGGTCTTTATGTATTGTCTGAACCTTATGAACTTAATTCTGAACCCTCATTTAACCCCTATTTTTGAAATATTATGAGTTTATTCTTGAATTATGACTGTTTTCTTGTAATATTTCAACTTTATTCTTGAAATCGCAGATTTGTTTTTTGTCTAGCAGTGGCCCAAAAACTCTTGAGGAGCAAAGAAAAATCATCTGTGAGAGTGCAGTTTAGTACAACAAATGCTTAAAGGTAGAAAGATGGAGTATATGGACAAACAGTGAGCTGACAAATACTCCTTATTAGCGTGCAATCCAGTATAACTTGTATTTGCAGCAATGTCCTTCAGAGCCTGTTATGAATGGTTTACATTATTATGTTCACCTCATATAATCTAACACTTCATTCCCAGCAACACTTCATCCGTTGTATTTAACAGATGGTCTCACTTTGCAGTGTGGCAACAATTCATTACGGCTGTGATTTTACTAAATGTTGTGTTTTTGTGCCCCAGTTTGGTGCTGCCTCTAAAGCCCTCATCTATGATCCTCTGCAGGGTATCTGTCTGCAGCTGCAGGTCTGAAGGCGTGGGTGGCGGAGGGCAGGGTGGGGGCAGGAAAGTTCCTGCAGGCCTCCTCCTCCTCCTCCTCCTCCTCCTCCTTCTCCTCCTCCTTCTCCTCCTCCTCTTCCTCCTTTAGGGGGCAACTCCAACCTGTCCACCTCCCCACCTCCTCTCTGACCCCCCCAGCCTGGACGCTTCACCTCCTCAGAAACTGGAAGATCCACAAATAAAATCCAGAGAGAGAGAGAGAGAGAAGATTTGGGTTGACTAACTTCTAAACTCGGAGGATTCTCCTTTTCCAAGAAAGGCGAGGGGTTTCGGCGAGGGTCCCACACACTGAGGAATTCTGGGATATGCTCCTCTCGAAGTCCTGAAGGAGTCTGATCCTGCCTTGTGTTAGCTGAGCAAGTGGAGGACAGGATTCAATCCACGCCCCGTTAATGGGTTAGTTGACAGATGCTCATCCCCTTTGCTCGGTTGAATGACGGACAGGAGTTTCACCCAGTCTGATGTTTTGATTGGAAATCCCACCCAGTGTGGGCGGGCAGCTCTGGCTCTTCTTGCTTTATTGGTTGTAGTGTGGCTCCACAGAGAGTCCAGAGAACCAGAGGCAGCTGCTGTTATTGAAGTCATCAGGTATGTGATCAGGGACACACAAAAAGCTACTTCTCTGACCAATATATAGGAGGAATTCCCTGAGTCACATTCAAAGGAGGGAGAGGTTTGCTTTTAGATGTGCCAGCTTTTTATCTCCCAAAAATATACATAAAATAAGATAAGTAGGAGGGCTGAGTTGATTCAAGGACAATTCAGATATGGTTCTGCCATATATTCAATGCCCTGTGTCCTAACTACAGTTTGCTATTGGAAGACTAGATCATGTATTTGGTTCTAAATTAGTTTATAAACTACTCCCCTTTTCTGGTATCACACAGCAGACAGAGGGAGATCTGCTTGGAAAAAAAATGGAAGGAGAGATGTAGGAGTACGAGGGCTGAAACAGTATTCTTCTCTCTTTCTCAGGTTTGGGCTCTTTTGGCAGAGGTTATTGTGAAGGAGGCTGACAAGCTGGCTTGTTTGGTTCTTTTCTTACTGTTCCAGTTTCACAGTACTGTAAGGGCACATGTTGGGCAGTGCAGACGGGCAAAGAGGCAACAGAGTGAGACATCCTGTTCAGATATTCTGTAATGGAAGCAGCAACACTTTAGGCGATCTCTCGGACACTACTGTCTCTGCCCTGAAGGTGATAAGACATGAGCAGCATTTTAAGGTGGCGTAGGCATGCAATATAAAGTTGTCCTCCCATGTTGCCTTAAAATGTTGCAACACTGCCTTAACTTTTGGTCATTTTGTAGCTGTATCTCTGAGGATGATCTATGGCTCGTTTCTCAAAGGATTTTAGTTCTGTCATCATTGTTCACTAATAATTATGTCAACAGGCAAACCAATAAATAAATTAATACATTTTAAAAAATACTTAAAACTTACTTTGTGCAATGTTTGTTTGAAGAAAGAAGTGAAAGTGGGCAAAGGTATTATTTGAATTCAAAATGATCTGATCAAAGAATAAGGAAGTAAGTTTACAAATCTGACCAGATATTTGATTCCAGGTTTCGGTCCTTGACAGTTTTTGGAAAGTATTGCTGTTCAATGCTCAGCCCAAATGCTAATAGTGCTAACAAGACATTTGGGCTAAATTACTTTCACCTCGATGTGAGAAGGACTTTGAGGAAAAATAGCTACAACTAAATAGATTTCCTTCAGTTTCCTCCTCTGTTTGAGTAGAACTGATGATGTTAGCATTAAGATCCTTTGGGGAAACATAGCCAAGTCTTCTTCAAACAGCAATTTGCACATTTGTTTTTTTCCTTTTGCTGTCATCGTCAGTGTTTTGTGTCACTGTCTGATAAATGACAGGGACTTGATTGTTATGAGATGGTCGAAAATGATTGTTTTATTGTGATCATCATATTTATTACTTAGAATTTCAGCCCAGTTGCGAATTTAGTTTTGAGGAAAGCACAAGTTAAAGATCTTCCCTCTAGTGTAGTCATGCTGATCCATGAGGAGCCCACTAAGATTTTTAAATCTACAGCAAAATGTTTTATGTCAGTCGGGCATGAAACTCTTGACACAAAATCAAGACCACGATCAAGACACATTTACAAAGCACACAGCTGCCGTACTGCACTGTGTATTTACTCTCACTACAAAATGACAACTTTATTTCCGATATCAAATCTAAAGAAAATCCGTTTTGTGAGTTGTTTAACTAAAAGAGTTCTGAATGTTAAGGTTATAAAGAAGTAAATCTGCCCATTTTTAACCGGGGCTTAACAGGGACTTGATTGTTATGAGATGGTCGAAAATGATTGTTTTATTGTGATCATCATATTTATTACTTAGAATTTCAGCCCAGTTGCGAATTTAGTTTTGAGGAAAGCACAAGTTAAATGTTTTTTTTTTAACTCTTTGTCAAACTAATGGGCAGGTAGCCCGAGCCCACACTTGAAATTCCCCACACAAAAATATTAACCAGAGAATTAATTGCATTTCACTTTAGTTTATTGGCCTAGATTTACTGTCCTTGTTTTTGAATCTTTATAGATTACTATTATTGATTGTAGACGAGGCTTTTCTTTTTTTCTACTTACTGCTCATTTCACTGTCCTTTCAGAATTGACTAAAACTTGATTTATTTGCGGCCGCTTTCCCCCCTTTTTTCTGTTTTGATGTGTACCATTTCCTTTTTTTAGAACATAGTTTTGTTTTATTTAGGATTTCAGTTATGAATACGCAGATCTTCCCTCTAGTGTAGTCATGCTGATCCATGAGGAGCCCACTAAGATTTTTAAATCTACAGCAAAATGTTTTATGTCAGTCGGGCATGAAACTCTTGACACAAAATCAAGACCACGATCAAGACACATTTACAAAGCACACAGCTGCCGTACTGCACTGTGTATTTACTCTCACTACAAAATGACAACTTTATTTCCGATATCAAATCTAAAGAAAATCCGTTTTGTGAGTTGTTTAACTAAAAGAGTTCTGAATGTTAAGGTTATAAAGAAGTAAATCTGCCCATTTTTAACCCAAGTTCCAACATAAAAAAATGTTGAGACATCCAAGTATAATGTTATTTAAAATGTTTGTCTTATTTTATTTCAAATTATCTGGAAAATGTAGCTGCACTCCACAAAAAGAATTTGACTGTTTGTCCTTTTACTTTCATTTGTCTAAGTAAAACTTTTTTTTTCAGTGCCAAGTAATGACGTTTGAATTTTTTTGTGCAATAGCAAAGTTCTGTCACTTTTGTTTAAATTTGTCAAAACTGATATCATTAATCTCTAATCATCTTTTTTCCAGCAGTAAGGCAGTAGGACGATCCTTAAAGGCAGGACTAGGATTTGTCGGGTGCAGTTTGTATAGTCCCGCCCCCTCACACCCTGCGCGCTGTTATTGGCTGGGGGCTACACACCCACCGCCCAAAGGTTGATGCCTAAAAAAACATCCCGAACACAGCAAAATAAGGATATACAGGCAGAGGGCCACACATTTCTAGTGGGTGGTAGGGGATGATTGAGATTTTTATTTTTTATTTTTAGGAAAATCCTACTCATTCTCCCTTTAAAGCTAATGGTAATGACGGTAGATTGTGATCCAAGAAACCACAACTCTATGTCAATGATAAACAGGCTGATAGGTTTAGTAGTCCCTGTAATCCTTTTATCCATTCCGGCTTTTGTTGTTCTAACTGAAACATGATTATGCAAGAAGATCATACTGCCACGCTGATGTCAGCTGATATGACCTATGTAAAAATCCACACTGACTTTAAACAGAGAGCGACATTTTCTGTTAAAATGTAAATCTGTAATCAGTGAGAGCGTCATCACATCTTAACACCGTTCAGGCAGAGCTGTGGTCCTTGTTTTCCGTCTTTCTAACCCGTAGACCTCATTTCTGAATGTAACATTTCTTAACGTGTTGCGACAAATGTGTGTTTGGATGTTATTTATTTTAATGTGAAGCCCTGGTTGGCAATTGTTGTTGTTTGTTGTTTATGTTTAACTTCCTGTAAGTAGTTTTAAGTGTTTTGTTTTTTATTTATTTCAATATGCGAGAGGATAAGCTCTTTACTGCCCTAACTTTACTCAAACTTATTTAGATACGTAAAAGAAATGTTTTACTTTGTGTAAAATATTCAGTGTAGTATCATATTTCTGGCATGTTATTCTGCAGTACACAGCAGCGTCTTTTCATAAATGTGGACAAAAGCTGACGATTTGTCAAAATCATTTTTTGGTGTATTCATATTATCCACTGAATATGACATATGTGTTTGCTGACTGTGGGCTAATGTTTCATCTGTAGCACTCTGTTGTTTCCATAAGATGTGCAGTATACCCTTTAACATCCACTATCCGTGTTATGATGTGGCTGTCAAGTGAACATTTGTGTATTTACTTGAATTTTTAAATGGATGAGAAGTGGTGGACTTGTCATATACCAGGATCACAATAAAAATACAAATACTGAACAGTGTTTAAAGTGTGTGTGTGTGTGTGTGTGTGTGTCCGAGCTCAAATCATGCACTATTGGCTTCTTATTGTTCTTTTCACATGTTTTGTTTCTTATTTTGTTCTAATTTGGCTTTATTCAGAGGTGGGATGAAGTCATTGTTTTGCATCTAACTATCAAGTCTTGGCTCTGAAGTCCTGTGTTAGGTTTTTATTCAGTAGTGTTAATTTTGCACTTAGATTTGTCAAATTCAAGTTAGACAGTTTCATGAAAAATAAACCTGACTTAATCTTAAGACACCCCTAACCCCAGGCTAATGTTTTTCATGGTTTCCATAGTAACAATCAGTGACACCTGCTGACCAGAGTTTCCATGGTAACAATCGGTGGCACCAAATGACAAAAGAAAAGAGCAAAACATGGCTCGTAATTTGTGGTTTGCTCACAAAGTTGTGGAGTGAACAATGGAAAGGGAAATAGTTTTTAGTGGCGCGTCACATGAAGAGGATCGTCTCAGCGTTGCTATAAGATGTTGTGCTATTGCAAGTTTTTTGTATTGTAACACTAAATTTTCCCAGTAAAATGTCTCTGTAACTAACTTTAATTTTTCCGAAACGCAAACACTTTCTGCTGGAGCGAACGGAGCTACAGCACGCGGTTTGAGGCGGATGCTCGGTCGGCCATGTTTTTTAGTTTAACAAAAAATTGTATTTAACCGTTCATAGCAAATTAGCCCTACTTAAGAGAGTCAGTACACTAGGCGGCTTTGTGCAATGGGTGAGGTCACGAGTCACAGGTGTTAAAGTGAAGTTTATGATTTTGTCTTATTTGGTGTAAAGTGATCAGATGAAGTCCACTCCAACCTTTTTTGACATGTAGGAAAGGAACAGGTATGAATAATAAAATTAATGACGGCTGAATTCCATTTAGCTGCCTCAGTTTTAGGGTAGGGGGCACAATGTAACTGAGCCATCCTTATTATTATTAGTAACACCTGTGCTCGTACTATGATGAGTCCAAATGTCTGCAGTGAAAAAGGCCTGTTAATAGACAGCTACAAATGTACCGCAAGTGCTAAATAGCAGGAATATTTTGGAGCTTCTTTTTTCTTTATCTGGCGCATGAATGACACCATGTGATCATCTGCTAAAACAAAAGAAGAAAGGTAATTTAGTGTGGAGCTGTGCCTTTACATTTGTTCTTAATGCAACCATCCATTTAGGAAGAAGCACATGCAATAAATCAGCTTTGTTTTTGGGTGAAATGCCCCTTTCAACATAATTTCAGCCACTAATCAAATCTTTTGTGCCTGTGTCATAGATTAACGAGCCGAGTTCGGTCTACCTTCTCCTCCAATAAAGCACAGTGGACTCAGGAATCAGTGACATAATCAGCTCATTTAGTTGAATCAATAACAGCGGCTCAGGCGTGCTCTTCCTTCCAGAAACTGTTTAAAATATTACTCTCCGGTACAGTCCGCTAATTCCGGGTAATAAGGAGCACTCAGTTTCAAATATCACCACCGGTGTGGCACCTTCTGTTGAGTTCCTTAATGCAAAATTATGCAGTCATCAAATTAAATGTGAGTTTTAAAACCTGGTAATTCTGCAGCTTAATGGTCCAGCTTCTTTCAGACTTCTAATAAAACAATTCACTGTAATGTGGTTCACAATTAAAAAGTTCAACCACCTTTATCGTGACAAACTTCGACGAGGGACGAGGATCCATGTGCTCTGTTAATTGGATCTCTAAGGGATCCAGTGGGATGAGAGAATTTAAAATAACCTCTTCAGGCTAATCAATGAAAAACATTTTCCGGTCTGAAAATGTGTGGAAAACCTTTCTGAATCTCAAAGCCTGTAATCGAGTTAAAGCTTTTATCTGCCTCCTTCCTTTCATCTGCATTTTTCTTTCATGGCTAATGTGCATTTAATGTGTGATGTTAAATGCACATCGCGTGTGTATATCTTAATATCTTAATATCAAACTATAACCATTAAAAAAACGTTGAAAGAATAGAGAGCGAAGGACAAAGGACGTTTCCAAGGACAAATCTGAACCAGAAAATCACTGACCACTGTGCTCTTCACTCCATCGGACCTTTAGAAAGTAAACATCTCACCGTCGTCACGTCTTGTTAGCTCTAGATAAAGGAGACAACACAGCACCAAGTTATCCAAACTCCACGTTTCAATGGATGAAATAATCTTTTATTTGGATAAAGTTTGCCAAGCAACTTGACAAAGATAAAAAGGCAAGTTTGAACAATACAAGACTTCATGTGTCAATGCAAAGTGTCAGGCAAATTTAAGATGAGTCGCACCGGCAGCCGTAATACTGAATGAAACGAGTGCGGTTCCATACAGAGACACCAGTCGCTTAAAGGGCCATAAAAAGTTCATAGACTTTTTTTCCTCAAGTTTCCTCCATTATCTCTTAGCAAAGTAGAAATATAACAAGTCCTCTCACTCTAGGTCCAGTTTTCCAAAAGGTGTTGCAGCTCTGAGATCAGTTGAGCTTAAGGGTTGCTCTGATTGGAATATTTAGCCATTACAAAACATTTTAATCAGTAAACTGGCAGGTAACCAAAATAACCAATTAGACGGCAAGTCACTTTTTTTTAAATGTATTTTTATCATCTGAATAATTTAAACAAAATGAATGAAATATCACATAGTCGATATGTGTCTTACATCTTAATAAAGTTCAGTTTGAATACCAGAATATGCTAATTACCAATCTGTTAATTAGATTTCTTTTAATTGGACTGGAGCATCCCCCATTAGTTCCGCAACTAATGAACAGAAATAATCTCTGAACGCTGTAATGATCTTGGAAATAAGGAGCGAGCACAGTGCGGTCAGGATCAGTCAGAGTTTGGTCATGGGTATGTGAAGGCTATTCCACGGGCCCATCCACAGTTCCTCCTCATCCGACTGCGTTCTGTCACTCGGGCACTCCAGCGGCTCCCTCATAACGAGTCCGTCGTCGTCGTCGTCGTTACTGCCGTCTACCTTCGACTCTCTCTCGCCTTCTCTCAACACGTCTCTCTCCGCTGTGCTCTGAGGCTGCTCCGTACCGCCCTGCGCCGCTTTGAGCAGGTTTGATGTAGACGCTGCACTTTCAGTGCCCGTGTTGCTGGTGCTGGTTGAACCTAAAGAAACGCTGGATTGTCGAGTGTTAAACACATTCAGCGTTTTGTTGTTGTCAGTGTTGGAGAAAGAGGAAGTGGCCGTCGCAGAGGCGGCCATTCCCGGACTTTGGAAGGTGCTCAGCGTGTTGCACCTAACGTCTGTTCTGGGGCTGTTCAGGGGTACTCTTTCCTCCAGCGTGGCAGCCATTTTGTCTAGTTTTTTAAAGTGCTTGGCCAGCCGTGAGCTGAAGACGGGGGAGGTGAGTTTGAGGTTGTTGTTCGTGTTGGTGTGCGTGTGTGTGGGACCTGTGGCGTTTACTGAACGTCGGGTGCGGATGATGGAGCCATTCTGGGCCACGTAGATGCTGCCGTTAACGTTAGCGTGGCTGTTGAGGGTGGAGGACAAGCGGCTGCGTTGGGTCTCTGGCAAGCTGTCCTCACCGGTGGAGCTGGTCTCATACTCCCGGTCCACCACCAGCTTGATCCGACGTTTTCTGCTGGCGTGCTGGAAAAACACACAAATAACATGTCACTGAGAATTCATGGGTTTCCTTTAAAAAAGATTTACCATTTGTGCTTATAAAGGCCCGTCCAGATAGATAAACACAAGGACTGCACTGGAGATGCTAGGCGGAAATTTGATTGGTCTTCCTTGACTCCTGTGTCTTGTCAAAAACATTTTTTTAACTTTTTTTTACCTTGTGTTCATTTAAGTTTTGGTTAAACTTTGGCCCCAAATCTCTTAGTTATATAACATTAGGAGGGGATCTCTTCTCAGCCAGTATGGACAGGAAGAAAGATTAACAGCAACCAATACCTCATTCAATGTACATATGGGCATGTGAGCAGTGTTTTAAGAAAGACTTGAAGACTGTGACCTCTTCTGGTTTAAAGACACCGGACCACAAGCTTGAGTACATTTCTGCTGCAGCAAGGTGAGAACTTTGACCACTAGAGGTCAGGAGAAACAACACTTTCAAACTCATGTTAAGATTTCATTTACTTTTTTACCTCTTAAGATGTTTGTCCTGTAAAAACCTGTAAAAGTAGCACTTTCACTCACACTGCAAACACACCACACAGCAAAGGCCGGTCAGTGCAGCAGTGTTTACTCCAGATATTTCACTTGGTAGGAGAGCGATCACCATGTGGTGCTTAGAATTTCAACAAAAGAAAGCACTGAGGAAATGCTTTTAAAATGTACTGAATATTAACCCCCCACACTGGATGTAATTATGACATAACACACTATACAACAGTAAAACCTCCTCTTTGTTAGGTCAGAGTAAACACTGCTGTGCACACACTCTCTTTGGAAGAAGAAAAGGGCAGTTGTGACTAATAGCTGACCTGCTATTACACAATAAACCCCTCAGTTTTTCCATGTAACCTTGATAGTATGGAAGAAAGAAAACGTTCACCATTAAAAAGAAAACATCTGTTTCCCTGCAGATAACAGCTACCGGAAGAACTGACAGATACAGGGAGAATTATAGACACAGAGAAAGAAATGAGAAATTTAAAAAAAGCTTGAGCGAACCTTTAGTGCACCAAAGAGAGGTCAGTGAATTACAATCTTTGAGCGGCAGCAGGAGAGAAGTAAGCAGCTGGAAGCGGAGATTTCACAAAAGGAAAATGAGACAAGTCAGCTCAGGAGAAAAGCTATGGAAGTAAACCGGTCGACCACTTCAAGAGTATCAGAGCTGTTATAAAAGAAGGCGAGACAGATGAAGAAGGACAGGAGAGGAGGTAGGCTGATTGGAAAAAGGGCATTCAAGATACAAGCAAAAGAAAGAGGCAGAGAACCGCAGACAGAGATACGCTGAGGGTGAATGTAAATCACACCAAACAGGGAAAAAGGGAGTGATTACAGTAATAAATTCCACCCAGGTAATGACTGCACACCCAATCCAGGCATTTTCACCAAGAGCTTACTTAGTGGCAAAGAATTTAATCTTTGGCGGGGCTAAGGCCTCATCTGCATTTCAATCAGCATTTCGACTCGTTCTCCAAATCCCGCTCTTCTTCATCCTCGTCTCCTTCCCCGCCATGGCCGCTGCTTCTCTCCTCCTCCTCCTCCTCCTCGGTGTCCTCGATGATGGGTGACAAGTCGTCCGAGGTGGCGATCACGCCTGAGCTCATGTCTGACTGGATGTGGTTGGTGGCTTGCCTGTGCGACGAAGACTTGCGTGAACTTTTTGCCTCTTCCTCCTCCTCCTCTCCTGATTCCTCGCTCTCTTCCTCTATTGTTTCATGCGAAGAGCGGGAGTGTCTAGAAGTTTGGGGCCTTGAACTACAAACTGTAGAACCTGAATATCTCAAACTTTTAGAGCTGCTGCTGTTGTTTCTATGTGTCTCTTTGCTGTTTGTGGAGTGGCTGCTCCTTTCTCTCTTTAAGTTGGCACTACTGCTTCTACTTCTACTTCTACTACTAGTACTGTTGCTACTCGCCGAACTATTACTACCTTTTGAGCGTTTTCGGCCTGACTTTTCCCCCTCATCCTCACTCTCTAACCCCGACTCCCTCTCAGACTCTGACCTCTCTCCCTCCTCATCTTGGCTTTCACTTTCTAACTCTCCGTCTGTGTCAGTTCCCTCTTCCTTTTCTGTTCCTGAGTCGGACTCGGTTTTTTCTGTTTCAGACTCGGTCTTGGAGTGCTCGGCTGTGACAGACGAGGTGCAGCTACTTGCGTTAGAGAGACTCAGTTCTAATAGAGACTCTTTGCTGCCACTTCCTATTTCTGAATCACTGTCATGAAATCTTTTTTCTCTCTTCCACCACACCTCAGAGGAACTATTCTCCTTTTCTAACTCCCTCTCCCAAAACCTCCTCTCCTCCCCCATGGCTCGTTCAGACACTGATGCAGAAACACTCATATCTCCTATGGAGCCATACATCTTCCCACTGTTCTCCCCTCCTCTGTCCCAGCTTTTTCCATTGCTCCACTGTTGGTCTCCCACCCTGGCGGGTCCCTGGAGCCTTCTGGCGAGGGAGATAAGACTGAGGGCCTCGCTCAGCTTTTGTTTCACCGGCGGGGGTTTGCTGGCTTCATCGGACATCTGGAAATAACTCCCGTCGATGACCACGCTGCCGTCCAGGCTGGCAAAGTAGCCAGAGGATGACAAGCCAGGGAGCTCTCCCCTGTGCTCTGGCCTGACGCCTTCTCCTCCTTCAACAGCATTTCTCATCCCATTGTTTGTCACACTACCTCTGTTGCTTCTTCCCCATGTTTCCATTTCTCCTCTGCCTCCACTTTGCCTCCCTCTTTCTGTTGCTTCATCTCCCCCTTTGTTTTCTCTTTTCCCTGCTTCCCCTCTCTCAAATCCTCTTCCCACTCCTTGGTTTCTTTCCTCCAATCTGTCCCTAACTCCTTCCCCCTCTTTCACAGGCCTGACCCTGGCTTTGTTCCAGGGCGGGTGGATGGCAGGAGGTTGTCCAGATGTTTTACTCCCAGAGGACAGCAGTGTGTTCACCCTCATCATGGCCTTCAACTTGGTGGCTGCACTTGAGCTCTTAGACTTCGTGATCATGGTTGTACCAGCCTCTGACTGTTGGTTTTTGTCGCTCTCAGTTCTTGGGGCTCCTGGAGTCTTTCTTGATGGCCCATGAGAAGGTGGAGGATGGGGCTGAGGGTAGACAGGGTGTGGGGCTAATCTACCTCCTTGAAACTGTCTCCTCCCCTGTTGTCATGATGATATTAGTCCAAAAACAAATAAGAACATTTAGGAATGGAACAAATAAGACATGTTACGGCAAAAAAAGCATCACTATTAATGTCAGCAGGCTTTAACCTTGTACCTGCTTTCACCACATTTCTGTTTTGTCTCCGTAGGAATACAGTGCAAAATCTTCTGCATAAAATCAATAAATATCACTGTGATCAACAAGTTCTCTTCTTTACACCTCACGGATGCTGGTACTAGCCTGTGTTAGTGAACATCTAAAAAGGTTTCCGTTCTGTTCCTACAGTAGTTTTCTGTGTTTACCTCTCCGTCAGACTCCTGTGGGCTATAGTAGTAGCTGCCGTCGTCATCAACAACAACTTCTCCATATTCGTCGTAGAGGCCGGAGGGTGAGATCAGCTTCCTGCGACTGCCGTACTGAGGAAGTTCATACCTGGACAGAGAGAGAGAGAGAGGGAGAAAAAAAACAAAGAGCATTACAGAAACGCAATTTTGAAGGGTTATTTTTCTCATAAGCAATGCAGTAGTCTTTTTTGGTATGTGGAATAATGATAAAAAAAATAAATGGAAGTTGTGGTATTGTACAACAGCTTCAGCCAATCACAAGTGAAGACAGGAGCGAAATCTGCTTTTACAAACAAAACTGTTGCACTTGGCTAATGCTTATCCACGGCCACTTACAGCAGTAACGCGCAGGGCAACACTGTGGTTCACTCCATTGATAAGCAGTGTCTAATGACTTCCCTTAGCAAAGCTGTCTTAATCACAAAAGGAGCAGTTTGTTGCCAGGAGACATTTTGTTAGCAGAAAACACTGAAATCGATTTCCCTCCCCTTTGTCTCCCTTTGTTGCCTGTTGCCGGGAGCGCTGCCTGGTTCCACCGGCCAAAAAACTGTGTTGTGTACCACCACACGGGCTCCATGCCCTGCAGCAAGCAAGTCGGAGAGCCAGTGGGTCAAAAAACACATCTTTTCAAATACTATCCTGGAAACAATATGTCCCAGTGTGATTAAAGTAACAAATCTGCTGGAAGTCCTTTGGCTTGGTTCCATAACAGAGTTGAGCAGAAAAGTTGCCTCGTGTAATCACTCTGCTTACAGTCAACCGGTGGGAGAGGCTGCCCTCCTATTGCATTAAGTAGCCAAGTAATAAACAAATGGAAGGGGCAAGTGGATGACTGATGTGTTTGGGTGAGAAAAAGGTGAGGTAGAGGTGTGTTAGGGATACAGAGGGGGAGAAAAAAGAGGAAAGGGAGAGAAGAACAAGTGAACAATGGCAGGGTCAAAACAGAAAGACAAAGTCAGACATAAATGTTAGTTATAATCCTTACAGTATGGCCTCTGCAAGCTAATGTAATGAGTCTTAACCTTCCACTAAAACCTGCTTATGGGATTTCACAGTCATTAACCCACAGACTCAAACTGAAGTGCACACACAATCAAATTACTTAACGGCTACAGCAACTCTTTGCTTACATTTTCTTCCTTCCGATTTGTCTTTTTTTTCCTTCTTCCCCTTCTTCCCTTCAGTCTTTTCCCCCCATTTCTTTCTCACTCCTCCCCCCTCTCCATTTCTCCACCAGGGGGCAGTAATAAACTAAGAACCAGTTCAAAGTTCCCAGAATCACTGGCATTACAGCCAAGACTTGATGGTGTGTTTTGGTAGCTGTGTGTACAGACCAAAATGGACCAAATTGGGTCACTGGGCTCTTTCGAGTGGGTTTCCAAATGCTAAATGATTGTTTAATGGGCAGTCCCAAGACGTGTGAAAACATTCACATAGTAAGGGGCCTACACATGACAAAGAGTGCTAGTACTGTATGCTTTAACAGTCTTTAAAAGTCACTGGATGAGAAATAAATATATTTCCCAAGATGTTGAACCATTCCTTTCATATTTTTCCTCCATTTCTAAGAATGTCCTCACACACTTTGCGCCCTGCCTAAAACAAGCTGGACATGCAGACTCATCTCCTCTTTTTGTTCTCACCTTTGTCCTGCTTCTGTTTACAACATGAAAACTGCATCACTGAGCCGATAATGCCAGATTTCACTCTCCTCATCTTATGTTTTTCATGTGGGTGCCCTAACCCAGCACCTATCAGCTTCATGACGGTCACACTGCTCATCACCCACGCCAATAACGATTTTGGAAAAGCAAGACTTAATCCCTTATTGCTCTGTGGCGTGTACGGGCTGAGTATTTTACTTTTGACTTGAGGGCAACATGAATTTGGCTTGTTTTGTTGTTGTTGTTTTTTTTTTCAGACATGCATCAAAACATCAGACCTGTGCAACAAATGGTTCAAGTTATTTTCAGCATCTGTATAAATCCAATCAGAACCATGCCAGTGGCAGATGGCTACATTCCCACATGCAGAGAAAATCCCATTTTGATCTCATCTTTTGAAGACAGATGAAAGGAAAGGTCAAAAGGTTATGATGCATCCTTCCAAATGGTTTCGAAATGGATTACTATGGCTGTGCAAGTAAATACTGGAACAGCTGCCATTGGTTTCTCAAAAAACAAAACTCCCTGAACTTTGAAAACTTTGTCCTGAGAGGCAGATTAGCATTTGTTAGCACTGTCTTTGAAAAAAATCCTGCACCTTTTCATTTACAACCGCGACAAATAAAGTGATTACATCTGAGTCCCACCGGGTCACAAAGTCTGATTTCCTGCTCCAGTGTACATACAGAGTCAGACATGAGTTTGTGGATGTTGCTCTAAGCCAACAGCATCTGGCCCATTGTCTGCTTCCACGGCTGGCTGCCTGATTAGCTGCTACAGTATGGCAATGCAAGCAGAGAGAATTAGCTGTGTGTGTGTGTGTGTGTGTGTGTGTTTGTGTGTGTAAGAAAGAATGAGCAAGACAACATTTCTAAGTGAGTGAGTGAATGAATGTGTTTGCTATGAGAGAATTTATGTGTGTGTGTGTGTGTGTGTGTGTGTGAGTGTGGGTGGGCGTATAAAATCAAGTTCCCGGGAGTGTGCAGCTAAAATTATAAAAATTTACACAATGCATCACAGATGGTAGGCTGGCTGCAGAATAACCCCCCCCCCCACACACACACGAGGGATGTAATAAGTCTTCAAAGGTTTTGTTCATGAACGCTTTGATCTAATGTGCCTGTACGTGTGTGTTCAGTATGTTGCCAGTCCTATACAGTATTTCTTGCTTTTTCAGGCGTCCAAGGACTGACACACTTTAAACAAAATGACTGTAATATCGTCCTCCAACTCTTTTGACTTCCTGTAGTTCAAAAACAAATACACCATGCATGAGTGGAAAGGCCGGTATGAGGCAGGGTCACTGGTGTCAGCGTTTCACAGTAGCCACCATACTGTGTGACTGCCACGGTCAGCTTGATATCAAAGCAGCTGCCACGGGGCTGACACGAGGTCCAGCTACATAAAGTATACACACACAGTGCAACTCCAGACTCGTGTAGGAGGATATATGTTTCATCAATGTTGAGGCGAACTCTGTCGATTACTGGTAGAGTTCGAAGGTCAGAGATGAAACATAGTGAAGATGGCCTGCATCTCTGCCCTCAATATCTTTTCTACTGCATGTCACTCCTGGTAAGTAATCCATATACAATACTGCATTGTATTACACTCAAAGATCACTACACTGCTAGGGAAAAATATAAAATGTTGTAAAAAGGGAGCTAGCATCACTTTTCATCCACTATTATAATGCTGTTTATGCAGCTGTGACTGACTACTTTTTGGAGCTATTTTTGACACAATGATAATAATCGATAAAGATATATTCTGAAATCAATATCTGCCAGTATCATGATACGGCAAATGCAAAATCACCTATATAATAAACCGTATTCCATTAATATTCATTATATGACACCGAACACTTTTCATGAGCAAAACCAAAGCTTCAGTAACTAATTGTTAGTTTTTAATTACAACTTTCTTTGGTTTATTAATTTTACAACAGAAATTTTCTGAACAATAACATCATATCAACACGAGTCCGCTTACAGTCAATAAACGATAATGAATTAAGAGATTGAATTAGAACCCAGCCATACTGACAGTGAGGGTCTGTGGCTGTTATTGTAAGGCGCCTCAATGAAGGACAATACCTCTGAGCACTTATGTAACTTTTAAATAAGCTTAGTTTGTTTTAGTTTTTAGTTATTTATTTATTTATTTATTTTTTACCTTTAAGCCAGTATAGATGAGAAGTCCTTAAAGTGCACCGAAAAAATTTGATAGAAATTTGAGCATCTACATTTTCATGACAACTGGGCAACTCCATCTGCTGAGGAAAATCATGTGATACAATAGAAAGCTCCAGAACAGCTACTACGTGGGCCTTGTGGTGAGGTTGTTTTTGTCAACCTCAATACAGATAAGATTAACTTAATTTTATAATTAAATTAACTTTAATAATAAGTAATTTGAGTTTAGAAAAAAAGTCTAGAAACTTGAAAAGCATCAAGTATAACAGTAAAAATAGCGACAGATAAACCATCCAAACATACAGTATGTTAGGATTACAGACAAGAACATATGTACAAAAAGTGATATGTAGGATGTTAGGATGTGCAGGGAACTGTCCAAACAGAGAGACATACAAACCCGTGATCATAGTTGTAATAATCTTGTGTATAGTAGTCCTGGCCCGGGTCGATGCCAGATTCCATTGATAACTCCTGTTAGATTGACAGACCATTATTAGAAGCTTTCCACACATACACACCGATGGAGATATACTGTATACCTACTAGTGCACCCACACAAATCTATCTGTACAAACACACACACACACACTCATGTATACATAATTGTTTAAAACATATCCCTCACTTTTTCACCTCTGATTACATTGACTGCACTTACACTCACACAGACCCACACACTCAGGCAGAAACACATGTGGGGAGTTAAAGAAGCATTCGGAAGAAAGAGACAGAGTACCTCTGGTCTGAGCAGAGAAGGTCGGAGAAGTTGTTGTGTCTGCCAGAGGGAAAGAAAAGCGGCGAATGACAAGACATATGGAAGAAGTTAGGAGCCCCCCCCCCAAAAAAAATGGAATAAATCAATACCTGATGCTCCTCATTCAGTATCGCTAGAATGCAGATGATCCTGTCTGTGTATTTGTGTTCATTTGGTGTTGTCAATCAGTTTTGTAGGAGCAGGTAGAGTGAACATCACTTTGGAACTGAGTTTCAGTTCAAAATGAAATATTTACAAGTTTAAAAATGCATATGCTGTCAAATACAGCTATCTGGGGGAGTGGATATTCACCAACACAAAAAGTCAGTTATGTGCAAATGGACTACTTTTATACAATAGTAACATTGTTGTGGTGCATACTGAACAATGAACATCTGGTAAAATTTGTTTTCTTGCATGTCTATATACTGTTTTGGAATAAAGATTATAAAACTTTTTGGATGTTAAAAAGATTGGTTAATCTTTTTTTTTTTTTTTTACACTTTAATATGCGCCATCAATGGACTGCAGAGGTCTTAAAATGTTTTTTTTTTAGAAATTAGACAGCCAATAATGTAGATACAATAAATTGTTAATACAAGGCACTGATTGAATGCTGCTCCATCTTGATTACAAACAGAAAATAGAAAGAGCAGAAAACAATGAAGGGCACCACTAAAAACAGAGGAAAAGAAGAAAAAGTGAATAACACATGCAGCTATATAGCGTGCACACAGAGAAAGACACCTACCTCCTGTTGTCCGTATCCGCGCCTGGAAGATCAAAGAGAGAAACAGAAAGACCTCTAACCAACATTACCAAGAAAACCTGTCATTTAACATAATCCTCCTGATGTAGACGTGTCGTTAATACATGTCAGCACTTTGCTGTGCATTTCCCTTACTGCAGAGGAAATGGGATTTGGTTTCAATCAAGACCCAAACGAAAGTGGCTGCTGGAAATATATCACATTTTGCGGAATTTAACCCAGTTTCCAAGAAGAAAGCAAGAAGATGACACGTGTGTTAGTGTACGTATGGGAGTGTGCGTATTTTGAGATAAATGGAGAGACAGACAGACAAAAATGAGAAAGTTGAGAAACTACAGTATACCATTCCATTCACTGTTATTTACTGTTTATTTTGTTGTCTTATTCTGGTAAATATTTCAATTATAGCTTCATAACTATTTATTATTCACATCTCATTTACAACCCAAAAGAGCTCATTCTATTGTTGAGAAAACCGTAGATGATGTGTATGTCAATATTAGCCACAACAATAATAAAACCATTTTTCAATTACCATGTCGTTTGTGACTAGTTTAATAGGTGGGATGTTTTATTCACGAGTGCAGAACTATTTATTATCTGGATCTGGAAAGATACTCGATGCATCTTTAATGTTAAATCTGTGTATGTAAACACACTGTTTAGCATAAATCTGATACCGGGCTGGTACATACTCTCAACTTCAGCAAATAGTCAACAGATGTCAATTCAAGTTTAGTAGCACTTAGCAATCAAAAGACCCCTGACCAATGTGGTGGTGGTGTAATCATTATCGGAGCATCTCCAAAACTGTATTCCTATTAATGTCTGCTATTATCAGTAGTTTTTATGGAGTGCATGCTCCTACACCAGAAACGACTCCAGTATGCTTTGATTAACCAGTAAAATAATATAACATTACCGTGGTCCCGAGTAAATTGAAATTCTTTCTAAACATATGACCATTTCCTGTGAGACAGGAGCCTGGCTGATTTTTCCTAACCACGAAGGCACTCAGAGAACCTTTGCTTATGTTCCGTTCAGCTCAAGTCCAGCCCATAATTACTCTCGGCTTAGTTTGACATCAAGTGAAGACAGAAAATCAAACAAGTCCAAAGAAGATGCTCTCAGGTACTTATCATAGGGGCAAAATTATGTCTGCAGGAGGCTATAGCCTATATACATGAACTTACGGCCATGTGTAGCCTATTATCATGATAACTTTTTTGTTTTATCCGTACAAAAACCGGAATGTAAAAAATGACAAGTTGTGATATTACAGACTAGTGGCAAGCGGCTAGCTCCCACAAGCTAGCCGTTTCTCTCGTTTCTACTCTTTATGCTAAGCTACGCTAATTATCCACTGACTCTACATAGCTTTCTATTTGCCACACAGACAAGAGTGGCATCAAACTCTTCCCAAAATGCCAAACTATCCCTTTAAGATCATATCCTCCAGCCTGACAAGAATAAACTTTGGGGGGAAACAATAAATACTGACAATTCATTCCACCACAAATCAGACTGCATCCACCCAGCAGCCAAGCTGATGACAGTATGAACAAATAAGCTTGATACTGTTTCCAGTACTGTGAAATTAAGACTTATGGTTCCAAGCAAACAAACTGCAAACAAAGACAGTAAGACAAAGAGAGAAACAAGAACTGAGTGAGACAATGAGATGGAGTAAGACACAGAAATGAATGGAAAAAAAGTCAAAGGGAAAAATCCAAAGAAATAAAGAACAAACTAAGAAAAACTGCCAAAAATCTCTCTGTCCATGCGTCTTAACTATGTTGCCAGCAGGATGTATTGTCATGTGAAACCAAGGTAATGAGCTGGCCAAATGAAGATGTATCACAGAACAACAAATGGTGACTTTTAGAGGACAATTTTCCCTTCCGTTATTAGACTGCAAACACACACAGACACACACAGACAGAAATTGTTAAACCACTTGAGCATTTCATTAAATAAATTCAGATGAGAATGTAATTCTGCCTCTTAGACACACACAGACACACACTTCAAGGAAAATGGTGGCCTTTCATTCAGTATCAAAATGTAGTTTTGAATGAATGAGTGTGCTCCAAAAAGACATGATTATCTGGTTAAATAAAGGTGTGGAAGGAAGGACGGGTAGATGCATTGACGGACATATCAGTGGATGAATAGAAATGGTTGAATGGGTGATTGAATGGAGGGATAAATGGATGAAGACATAGATGAAAAGGTTGATGTTTGGGTGATCTACAGGTTAGAATGAAATAGCCCCTTTCACCATCGCTGTGTGTAAATGTGTGTACACTCTCCAGATGACAGCTATGTGCCCAGCATTGTGTATTGTGTAATCTGTGTTTGTGTGTGTGTGTCAGTGTGTGAAGATAAGTCTATCTCTGTGTCCTTGTTGCTCTGAGAGACACATTATTAGGTCCCCTCGAGACAAAAACACACAAACAGCTATCTGATCTCCGTCACACACACACACAAACATGATTGAGTCTCGCTCTTTGTGTCCTCCCCACCTTGTCTCGCAGTGAGAAACAGAAAGACAGGAGAGAAATATTATTAGCTCTTAAAGAACAGACTCAGACTATGACACCCAATAACACTTTCTTCTTCTCTCTTCTCTATTTTCTTTCTACATTTTGTCTCTCACTTCTCTCTCAGAGCTACTGTAGCTCCCTCGCCCCTACACTCATTTGTTACTTCCTTTTTCTCCTACCTGTTTCACTCTCTCTGCCTATTTCAGCCTTTTCTCTCCCCACAACCCTTTCTCTCTTGTTTTGTGTACTTTCTCTCATCGTGGTCGCATGTTATGTAGAAAATAACTTCAAAAATTAACCAGGTCTCTTCACATTTCCAGTATAAACCCGTTGGGTAAGCCAACAGTAAGTCAGGAGGTGCTCCTTTATATTGTAAATGTGGCTAGAGACCAGTACGATTGCAGCCATGTTCCAGCTTCAAACTGCTTCATAAATTACTGTATACAAAAACCTACACTGAGCAGATTTACACCACATCACAACAAAACTCCCACAGCCTTTTGTTACATTTTTATAGATATTAAGTAGATACTCATACCCAGAGCAGCTTGACATATTAGCCAGTGATAGAATAATTGTGGTTAATTACAAGTTGGGTCTTATTTTTTGGAGTTTTGGCCATCATTTCTATCACTCTTACCAAAGTGAGATCCGGGAACACAACGACCTCACTAAAACAAAGTCCGACGGGGCAAGAAACACAGACGATAAGACAGGTTGTAAACAAGACTAAGAGTCTACAGCCAAGTTATGTAGACTCTGTGAGGCTGCACTTAGACATGCTGCTTTGAGCTAAACTGCTATTACATCAGCATGCCAACATGCTCACAGAGACAATGCTAACATGCTCATATTTAGGAGGATGACAGAAATGTCATTAGTTTTGCAGAAATTTGGTATTTGACAATTTAAAATTTTGACCCGATTATGGCACTAGATAACAAGTTAGGGCATCACCAAAGTTATTGCAATTTTACCTGAGGGGATCATGAATGTTTCCCAAATATCATGACAGTCATTAGGATTCATGTCTGTATCAAATTTCATGTCAAACCATCCATAGTTGAGACATCTCACTCAAAACCACAAAACCACAAATGTCAACCATAGAGGAAAAGTGAAGTTTAACAAAATCATAACACTACATCATCTGGGAGCCATGAACGTCTGTAAAAAAACCAAAACAAACACAATTGTGCCAATCCATCAAGTAAATGTTGAGATATTTCACTGGATAAGTGGAAACCTTGACCTACTGGTGGCGCTAGAGGAAAAGTTAAAGAGAGATCACTAAAGTCATTATCTAAATCACTTTGTTTAGAAGTCTAAACTGAAAGTGAGCACACTCGAAATGCTGATAATAATCCATCTTCGCACAGAAAATCTACAGTAAATACAGTAGCTCAAAGCTGGTCTGTAAATCACATGGCCATTTGCTGCTACAGTGACCAGATTTCCCATGATAATCTTTGCTGTAACGAGGATCAAACCTGTGACTTTACAATTACGCGACAGCCGCTCTCTTGCTACGTCTTGTATCCGTTTCTCAATTCAGTTTCAATTAAATGCAGTCTGCTTTGCTGAATGTTGCAAACAATACATATTCCCAAAGATGTCAAAAGATGTCTGTTCTCCAGCAAAAGCACACAATAAGAGCTGAAAGAGTGAACGCAGAATCTGTGTGAGATACACCGAGTGTGCACAGGTGTCTGCAATGACATGCAGCACGCTGAGGTTGAAAGCTAATCCGAACATAAAACATTTCCAACCCAGTCAGCTGAAACAGTAACTGTTTGCTGCCAGCAACCTGTTTTATGCAGCTCTGTGTTTGTGTGCAAGTGTACATATTCACACTCCTGTTCATGCCCAAGCTCTTGTGTATATGTGTTAATGCTTTACGTAAATGGATCGAGCCTTTTATAAATTCACAGCTTAACACAAGGTTTATAGCTTGATCATGATAGTGTATGTAAGAAGAGAAACACATTGCTGAACAATCGCAAAGGCTGTGTGTGTGTGTGTGTCTGAACCAGCTCATTCACGCCTCTATAGAGTCCACTGGAAAAAAAGATCCATCAAGGTGTGTGTTTGTGTTTGGTATCTGACAGCATAAATCCTTTCATAATGTCATCACTTGTTTGTTTTATTTGGCCGTACATCATGATTTGATCCAGTTGCCCAGAAATAATCATCAGTGACATGCTGGTCTTGCGGGACAGATGTGATTCTGTCACTTCATGATGGCAATATGTCTGGAGACAACTTGTTGAAACTGTGTTAGCGGATGGCAGTGAAATCCGCTGCTGACAGAGCTAGATTATATCCACAGGCTTTGGTTCCACCTCACAAGTGACACAACTTGTGGTGCCAATGAGTACATTTAAGAGATTTTTAAGGTAATGTGAGTGCTTCAAAGGCTGCTATGTCTTTCCATATCTGGTTAACTGAACGGACATACTGTATCATTCCTATTGCTGTATAACAGCTATTTCATCAAAGGAAATGGAAAACCTGACATATCTTACAAGTAGTTAGTGTGACATTCCTGGGAAGAATCACCTTTTAATCTCACCTAGAGTCTGACATTCTCGCAAAAAATGTATTTTTAAAACAGTGTATTAGATGGGAATAAAATGTATATCAAAGAGAAAGAGGCAAAACTCAACATATGTGAAAGTGACATATACTTTGTAGAGGTCTGCCTGTGCATTTATGATTAGTTTTGGGCTGAGAAGACAGAAATTTACATCAAAACATGTAGCAAACTTCCGTTTTACCACCTGATCTGCAATACTAAAAAAATGTTTTTGCAAAGATCTGACGCATGAGGCTCATGGCAATTGCCATTAATGGAACAGCTATATATATATATATATATATATATATATATATATTTTTTTTTTTTGTTATTTTTTTTTTTTGTTATTTTTTTTTTTTGTTAGGCCATTTGAAAAGTAGAAATAAACATTTGTTCTACAATGAACCTCCTGGGATGAGTGGAAACATCTTCAAAGAAATAACTAGTTTCATTTTGACCTGATGTGGCTGTGTGACCTTCATAAAACACAGTATTTCACAGTACTTCCTCATTAATATGCTACACATATAAGAAGCTGAGTACATGACTACCTCTGCATACTTTTCTGGCACTACTCCAACAAGAGAAAACAACTGCACAGATGCCGTCATTGTCAGTCAGTAGATGCTACACTTTGCACATGGCCCATAGCACTGTTGCTTCACTTTAGCTCCTCCCTGAGGCATTTTGTGGGGGAAAATATGCTGTAAAGATGCAGGATAAATGTACATGATAGGGGTTTCTATTTTGGTTACTGTACCACTAGCGCTAATGTTAAAGAGACACAACACTGGGGACTATTTAGTACTAACTAAGATTAGTTACTACAATAGCTACTGTTATAGGTTAATGTGAGGGGCAATATCTAAATGGTTACTGTTCCAGCACTAGTTTTCAAAGAGATTTCAACTTTTTGTTAAAAGAAATTGTCTTGGATACTCTTAGTTAGCCCCACACATTTTATTGAGAAACATGTCTCATGTTCATGGTAAAGGGAGCAACAGAACCCTCTAGAAAAAGTTCATAAAAATGTTGTATATATTGTGAATAAATATATCACTCACAAATATAAATGTTTTTACTGTAGCTATGCACCTACCTACGTATAAACACATTTGTCTCCTTGAAAAAACAAACATTCAAATGACCTTGGAACATTCGTGGAACATTAAAAGACAATGCAGGACCATCGACAATGTGGGTGCAGAAGTAAAGGAAAAAAGACACAATTAAGTAAAGACATAAATGAAAATGAGAGTTAAAAGAAGAAATACTGAGAACAACAGAAAGACTGTGTGAAAACCTTTTAGAGCCAATTATCAATATAGGGAACTAGAGACAAAGGAGTGTTTATAAAAATATTAATATAAATTACCAACTAAATGAGTATTTGACAGAAAGCAGAACAGACACAAAAAGACAAAAGATAACGGCCAATTTCCCTTTCATCATGTCTGTGCTTACAATTTGGAGCAAGTTAGTTCGTTTTCAACACATGTTGATGTCCTTAAGTATTGATATGAAAAGACAAACCCTGTCTCCTAAAACATATGTTTAAATACACCTTATTTGCAAAAGCAAATACGTTTTGAAGGAAACATAATGCTGGTGGGATTACGTTTTCAAGACGAAATGCTGTTCATTAACTTATCCACAAAAATGTTTATACTGTACTGAATGTATCAGTAAAATGTTGATTGACAATGTATTTCATTCGTTTTTCACCAAAATAACAAATCTTGCATTAAAACATCCACTCATAGTGATTACCGCATTATTAAACTTTTCTATGGTTGTGTTGAGGCTCTGGCAGCCGTCGGACTTTGTTTTAGTGATGTTGCTGTGTTCCCAGATCTCCTTAGGGAAAGATCATGATCTTAAAATAGAAAAAGTCTGCAGTGACTTGAATCACGAACAAAGCAACATTTAAGTAAAACAAAGATCTTTCCCTAACCTTAACCAATGTGCTTTTGTTCCTAAAAGTAACAGCAGACGGGAGTCAGGAATGGGACCCCCAGTCTCTGGAGTCAAAGTCCTGCACTTTGTATGCCTGCTATGCACCTGTGACTCCAGTGAGTGTAGATAACTGTAGCGTTTCATTCACTCAAAAAAACAACAACAAAACATTGCCTGTGAACATAATCAAGCCAGCGATTACACTTGGAAGCGCAACATAATTGGGAAAATAATTTAGTAATATATACATTTCTAAGAGACAGGGTTGAGAAAGATACATTAGTTGTGCATTGACTCAAATTAATAACAAAGATGGAAAGATGTTTGCAGACAGCAACCTACTGAGAGGAACAGACAGATTATGTAATTATACTGAGGAAATAATCTGTGATCTTACAGTAAGTGTTACAGCACTAGGTAACTACTACAACAGTGAATATTGATGAAATGGAGTGTAAAAACAAAATGTGATAGTGATCATGTCACTGCTTGTAGCCCTGTAACTGCAAAATAATGCAGCAAAACTATCCATGCTAAGAGAGTACAAAGAATCCATGTCCATTAAAGTTCAATCCAAGTTGGCAGGTTTAACATTGCTCTCTCCTCATCCGTTTGGTTTTCCTTTTCACACCCACTACATCTAGAATCAACTGGTTTAGACATCCAGAGGGTGTGTGTTAAAGCCACCCCAAAAGGGTAATTAGCTTCTCACAATAGCAAGTGGCCCCATCAACAATCATGTGTCTTAGACTGATTATAATTTGGTGTTGATAAAAATGTCAATTTCTTGGCATGGATGTAAAATGTTAATTATAATAGTCAAAATGAAAGTTAACCTTCTAATCATTTGATTTCACTGCACCCATCTGCAGCTATTTAAGCCAATTTTCCTCAGTGTTAATTAAAAACACAAGCCCTAAAAACGTTGTTTGTGGGTAAACTAAAACAATGGCAGAGGCAGATAATGAGTTAGCCCTCCAAACAACTACTTTGGCATTGGGGTGGGAAGCAGGCTTTTAAATTCCTCCTAGGTTCACTGAAAAGGGGACACAAATTAAAAAATGGACTTAACCTCTTAACCCGATTTTCATTTCCTCCTCATCCTTCACCACTTTTTTTTTTAATCCTTCTCTCTTCTTGTAATAGTCAAAGAGGAATAGTGTAGAATACTGTAACAGTAAGAGAGTGGAAGCCCTTTCCAGCTATTACATGATGTGACCTTTCTTGCTGTTTCATGTTCTGTCCTTGTCTTTTTCTGTAGTAAGTACCATCATTTGAGAGGAGAAACATTTTTTCTCCTACCCATAGAGTTTATATTAGACTTAGTTCTTTTTCTTTCTTTTCTTATGTAGAAAACAGGAAGCCATGTTGGGAGAGCACAGCCATAGCAAGGTAGAAAATCACCAATCCTCACAGCATCCCATTGAGCTATTTTGAGCATCAGTCCCTTGATAGCTCCATGACAACTACACAACAATGTTAAGAAATTCCCCTCTGTGTGCTTTCCATATCATAAAGGCAAAGGCTAGAGCATTGTTGACTGAGAGGGGAATCGTTTCTCAAGCTCTTCCATGATGGAGTTCATGTTTGGGTTGGGCTGAATCTGTGGAGGTGGAGGATCCTCTTCTCCTCCTCCTTCTGCTTCTTCTCTACTTCCCTCTCCTTCCTCTCCTCCATCCCCTCCTCCTCCTGCTAATACATCCAAGGAGTCAAGAGAATCAAGAGAATCTATGGAGGCTCGGCTCTTCATGACCTTTTTTAGCGGGATCTGTTTCTGATCTATCTGGCTGAACATGTTGGCCACCGACTTCTCAATGTCCGCAATGTTTTGGATGTTCTTTAAGATTCCTTTCAGCTCTTTTCGGGGAGGTTCAGGCTCCACGGGGAGGGGTGGCGGCGGTGGCCGGAGGGACACGGGCCGCAGGGCTGGCACCTCCGAGAGTGATGGGAGGACAAAGGTGGATGGATGCAGGAGAGAGGGTGACAAAGGGGGAGGGAGAGGTGGAGGTGGGGGAGGAGGTGGGGGAGGAGGAGGAGTCTGCTTTTCTGTATGATCGGAGTGAGATGAAGCAGGAGGGAGAGGAGGAGGGGAGGAAGGGTGCTTTGGAGGAGGTGATGAAGGAGGGGGAGGAGCAGACGTGGGAGGTGGAGGTGGTGGGGATGAAGGTGGTGGTGGTGGTGGAGGAGTTGATGGAGGATCAGGTATAACCTCTAAATGGACCTGAAGTCTTTCTTCCCCACTCTGATTTCCAGTTAAATTTGCCCCAAAGCGCCGCAGCACAGGAGGAGTTGGCTTGTGACTTGGTGGAGGGGTCCCTCCATCGCTTTGGGTGACAATGATACTCGGGGGACCCTCGTTAACCACAGCAGTTGGGACATTGTGTTTGAGATGCTGAGGAGACTCCGGAAAAACAGCAAGTAGGATATCAGGCGACAAAGATCCTCGTGAATCTCTGTTTTGCCTTTGCCTCATTTCCTGGAGCGCCTGTTGCTCAAACTGTCTGGCTTGTTCTTTGACTGTCAGCTTGGGTTCCAGACTTGGGCTTCCCATTAAGTCTGAATCCAACCCACGGTCAAATCCTGAATCCAGGCCAGCATCTTTACTCTCCTTGAATTCGGCCTTTAGAAGCTCCAGCTCCCACTGCACAGGATCCATAACCACTTGGCGTCTCAAAGCGTCATACATCTCTCGTCGATGTAATCTTGATGGAAGAGTCCAGCTGTGTCCACCCCCAGATCCCCATCCGCTGTCACTGCCACTGTACCCACCGAATCCCACATCTCCTCCAGGGGAGCTGAACCTCAGCCAGGCCTCTCGAAGGCCTTTCCTGGAAGGGGAGAAATTCCCAAGAAGGTCTCTTCTCCTCTGGCTTCTTCCAAGAGTCTCTGGGCTACTCAAAGTCCCATCCTCATGGTAGATAGGATTTTTGATAGTCAGGGGGTTTTCATCAGAGAGAAAGGTGATGTTGGACTCAGACTTGGGCAGGTTGTTGAGCACCCCTCCATTAGCAACGCACTGACGATGGGCAGCAATTGCTCGTGTGGCAAAGTCTGAGATCAGACGTTGCCGGTCGCTTTCATCCACACTGCCACGACTCCCACTACCACTGTGGTTTGACCGGCTGGTACATGGATGGAAGAAAAAATGAGAAAAAAGATGGAATGAAGGGAGAAGAATTATAGATAAAACATGAGGGAGAAATGGATGAATTGGAAAGATGTAATTATATAAATCAAAGCTTAATAAAATGGAAGTGGAAGAATGAAATTTAAATGAAAGAACAGTAATGCACAGAATGGTTAAATAAAATGTTTTATAGAGGGGAGTGACAACAGAAGAATACATAAAGGATGGTGGAAAGGCAGATAAAACAGTAGAGCGTCTACTAGAGCTGTTGTTTGATAAATGAAATGAAAAGAGACTTCACATCAAGAGATGAATGAGGAAAGGAATGAGAAGAAATGGAGGAAGGATCTTAAAAGAGCTAACAGTAGTTTCTTTCTATGCTGTTTTACCAGAAGGGCTAGAGATGGAGCACTAAAACATAGTCTTGAAACACAAAGGAAAATAATGCAAATAGACTGAAGCACACTAAAAGTGGTGGTTACAAAGATGCTACTGCATCACGACTATAATCAATGCCAGATCTGTTGGGGGCAGGGATAGACAATTGTGTGTGATGGAGTTCTAAAAGTATGCAGAGTTCCCTCCAACAAAAAGACTGATTATATACTCATCTCTGGTTGAAGGTGCACTAATCTATGAAATCTCTGGTGTGGTTCGTAACTTTGTGACTTTGACTCTGCAGACTCTTGGTACTCCCTGGCACAGGCTGCCTACCTCTATGCTGAGGCAACCAATGCAACTTTACCAGAATCCTAATTCATCACTGATCATCCTGAAGCACAACCAACGTTCAGCAACACAACTTTGCTCTCTGATCTACCAAAGTACAACTTACCATGCACATAAAACAAGAGTAGCCACTGACAAGCACGAACAAAAACACAAAACTGTCACAGCACAGTATCAAACTAGTCACAGATGTGAAGCAATTTTCAGCATCCTACTCACTTTTGTCTGTCAGTCATGGATAAAGGTGGATGGATGAGAACAAGACAAGATGGACAGATGAATGCATAGATCGAAATGAGAACAGGAAAAGCAGAGTGATGCAATGATAACAAAGAATGATGTTAAAATGTTCAAAGTTGTGAAAGAAAATAGCTAGTGGAAAAAGTTTATACAGTATGACATAGTAACAAATCAGAGTAAACAAGTAGGGGAACACTGGAACTTTTATATTTTGCTGCCATATGTCAAAATGTCTTTAGGATTTATTTGTCCTGGAAAGCTTATATTAGCAAATATCCAGTCATGCTTCATTGCACTGCACTTTTATGATACACATACACATTCCTGGACCTGGCAGATGCCTTATACAATGAAAACCATCTACTACTGTCCACAAGGGGTATAAACCTTGCACATTAACACCCTGATATCAGTTGTTGAGAGAAGAGAGAGCATTTCTTAGTCATCTTTCAGTGCCTGTCTGGGAAATACAACTGGCCTTATGGCTGTCATTATGCTATAAGATTAAGAAAAAGTCTTTAGGTTGTCTCACGTACAGTATATCTGTTGATAAGTTATATAAAGAGCAAAACTCAATTTTCAACATCCATGTATCCACTTTGGAAAACCCATTAAAATTTGGAGCCTGCAGGGTCTAGAAGATAAAGCATTTTATAATACAAGGAATGAATTAAAGAATACTTTCATCTTGTTTAGAAATGTTCATCACATCAGATATTTTTTTTAAGTAATTAGAAAGACATACACATCGAGTTAGTTACACAGCACAAGAGATGACAATAACAACTAATAATAAATGTGCTGCACCGCTAAATAACAAGACTTTTCATTTAACTAAACATGTTTCATTTAACCCTGCTGCTAATAATAAGTTAAGGAACACTCAATTTCTCATAGGTAATTGAAAACAGACATTAAAACCCAAGCCTGTCAAGAGAACAGCCAAAGGTAATTAAAAGGGGAAAAAATGCCTCCAAAATCAGTGTACTGAGCAGTTTGATAATGGACCTTAATTATGAATGTGCAAACTTTTGCTCTTTGCCAGGTTTTATACTCTTTAGGGATTATTTAGTCCCTACAAGATTGCAGTGATACAGAACATAGACACACAAGTATTACACAAGAAATCCCAAACTGCCTACTTTGCAAACACACACACAAAAGACCTTCCCCACCACAATTAAACATGCTCTGCAGCTTATCAATAGAATTAATTATCGCCCAGGGTGGTCTTTATAAATTATGGGCTGCATTTATTTCAATTATCTCATATCCAAGTTCATTTCCGCACACATTTTTCAGAGGATCGTTTGGGCTGGTTAGTCTCACACACACACGGAAATCCCTTGTTGTCATTTGGAGATAGTTTCTACCTTCTTGCATATGAATTGCTCTCATGTTAATGGGAGTGGGGAGGCATATCAAGGACAGACAGGAAACCAGTGATGCATGTAATGCTGATAAGAGTTCCTCTCAACTTCTTCTTAACGCTCTAGTAAGGAATTATAAATGATTTGTGTATTGCCTTGAGTGAGTGTGCGTGTGCGTGTGCGTGTGTGTGTGGTTGTTAAAACTTTCAGATAAAAGTTAACACGGTGTCTCAACATACAGTCACTATTAGACTCTTGTTGGACCAAACCAACAAGAATCAAACCAGTAGAAATTGGCAAGAGGATAAATTAAAACAAAATTTGCTGGAAGATACACTGAAACAGCGAAGATACAGTATGTGGCGAAGAGAATATAACTAAATTGTACAATAATAAAGCAACTTTTTGAGACATCATAGAGTAGATGAGCAATAATGTCCTTCAGCAGCGATGGGAGTTGAGACGTAGGAATTAATAAAAAGTAAAAGCAAAAGTAATTTCAACATAATCAAAAAGCGTATTTATATTGCCTCGATTTACTGGCCACGGTCCATGGCCTTATGATTAGCAACACCAGAATTTCAAAAACAAACAAATTACTTGCAAAATAAGCATTCAATAAACTCATACTGCAAATGCTGATCAAGAAAAAGGTCATTCTTAGAGGATAAATTTGGAGGACTTTTTTTTTCTGTGTTATTGAAAGCCACCAATCGAAGGCAAAATCTTGAAGAGAACTTGAGAGGCTGCACTCAAAGTGAATATTGTTCTGTGGGCATATCGCTGACCTTCATTTTATCTTTTGTATAGTGAGGACATTGGTATGCATTACAACATGGAAACTGACAAGGAAAGAGCTGAATGTCGCTGAACTTTATGAAGATAAAATTGCAGGGTTTATCTACGACTGTTAATGTATTCAAAAATCAGAGCTCTGTTTGGTGTTAGTTTGATGTAGGGTTACAAGGCCCTGCTTGATTAATCCACGATCGTCTCGTCTCTATATAATGTCCGTTTCTTCGGCCACTGCAAAATGTGAAATGAAGAAAAGAATATGTCTCTAGACTACAAAAAAGCTTTGAGGCCACACTCACAATGGTCTGTCAAAGACATTTTAACTCAGCCGATAAATCCCTGCAAGGGCTCCCAGCTTAGGAGTGATTTGGGAAAGTTCAACAAAGCAACTCAAGTGTGGCAAATCAACAAGTTTTTTTCCAGTGAGGGGGTGTGTTTAAGTTCAAGTTTAAGAGAAATCTCAGCATGTTTCAATCAGACTTGTAAGACAGTTAATGATGTATAATTTTATTTAAATTTTCAATAACAAAATCTTTACAAGATGTTTAAGAACAGTCTTCACAGGCTGAAAAGTACTGCCATTGTGTGTGAACACAGCCGTCTTATCATTTATCAGTTTGATGTGAAACTGGCTCAAGACTTTGAGCAATTAGTTTAATTGCTGGCCTATGTTGGCAAGCCTTTAAATATGGTTGTTGAACAAGTCTGTCGCTGATGTGGATGTGTGTCGATCAGTGACCCAAAGAACAAAAACCATTTTTCCCATCCAAGAGTTGTTGTTTGTGTGGTTAGGCTGTGTTTATGATTGCACTGCTGCACTTTGGTTTCCACAACAAACATCTTCATGTTGTCTTCACTTTCTTTTTCTGCATTGTTGTGCTCTTGAGTTAAGTGGATTTTGATATGAGCTTGATGCCACAGATGGAGTTTAATTGTTGTGTTTAAGGGTTGTAGGTACTGCATTTTATTTATTAGTTTTCCTGATGTTAGTCCATAATTTCCTTCCTTTTTTTTTATATTTGTGATACGGATTTATGTTGATGTTATTTTCATTTCCTGATTGCTTTTGGTAGTCATTCATGTTAATGTTTTGTGATATGTTGCATCTTTAGGAATTTCTTCTGTTTGTATTAGGATGTTGGGAACTACAAATCTGTTGAACTGTATTTCCTAAGTGTGTTGTATGACATAGCACAGGTGTAGTCTACTTGGTCACATCATAAGGTGTGGGATTCTCGTTGTGTCCAACATTTGCCCTGATGAAGGTCTAGATATCAAAAGCTTGGCACTATTATAAAGTACATTGTATTCAAACTGCATTAGACAAAAGTGTGTAGAGCCTTCTTTTTTCCTTCCTTCTGGTCCTCTTGCACCTTAGCATTTGGTTGTGAGTGTTGTCACTGTGTGAAGAAGCTTTCATGGTACCCCAAATTGCTCCAGGCTTACTGTCCATGTTTTGAAACTAAAACAACTGTGATTTCGATTTCTTCTTAGTTTGTTATCTTCAATATTGTTTATGCTTATTTACCCGTTATCTCCAGTTACTTTGTGTTATTTTTTAAATCATTTGTTATGCATGAAAGAGGTGAAATTGTGCTTTACCGTACCTTATAAATAATAGGGAACTAAAGATACAAGTATATTTGCATTCCATAGTAATAGTTAAAATGAGATGTAATGTTATGGGACTGACTGCATGTGTGGATACCGCAAAGCTCTCAAAGCAGGAAAAGGCACACTGCCAAAGACTGAATTTTAACAGCCAAAGAAATGTGAGCTAATGCCTCTGCTTTGGCTCATCAATGCAAATGCCACTTCCACACTTCACTTACATGGCGTTGTCACCCAGCTCTTCATACAGGTTGTTGGCAGTGCCTCCCCCAGGTTTGCCTGTTGGCAGTGCCATCTGGATACGGGCTGTTTTGGCACACTCTGCCTGGCGTCTGGACACAGCAGAGAGGAAACACAGAATTAGTTATCTAAAGTTAGAGAAAAATCCCCAACTTAGAAAGAAGAGACATCATCATAGCCAGCAGCATAGCACAGTATAGTGTAGTAAAATATATGTGTGTGTATGTAGTTTTTGGCAATGGTAGTCTTTCTGTCATTTTGGTCCAGACTGAAATATCTTAACGATTATTGGAAGAATTACAGTGAAAGGTTGTACAGACATTCATGCTTCCCAGAGGATAGAGCCTACTGACTTTGCTGATCCCCTGAATTTTTCTCTCTAGCACCACAATGAGGTTGACAATTTTGGTTTTCAGTGAAATGCTCTAGGGCCATCATCAGGTCAGATTTTCAGATTATCCAATGATTTGGCTTGTCACCAAATACCTGCAAACCTAATGACGTTCCCATCTGTCTCAGTTGTACTTTGTGTTTATTGCTAATTAGCAAATGTTTGCATGCCAACACGCTAAACTAAGATGGTGAACATGGTAAGCATTGTACCTGCTGAACATCAGCATTGTCATTAGCGTTTATCATTTCGTACAGCCTCACAGAGCTGCTAGCTTAGCTGAAGACTTAGTCTTTTAGTCAGTGGTATCCTGAATGTCTGTGTCCCTCTTTCTTGGCTTAAAACCCTGAATATAAAATTGGGATTCATGGACAAATTGTTTAATGTGCCTCTCTACGTGACTTACAGAATATTAAAGCAAGACTATGTAGCATATTTGCTGAACAGTGTCCCATTGTGGCCACACTGAAATTCACTTCATTTTCCAAGTTTCTCTTGAATGAGTTGCTTTCATTATCCTTATAAAAAAAGGAGCTGACAGAGCTCACGGAATTGGATCTTAAGCTAGAAACAACAAACATCTATATGCTGGTACAGCTTGTTCATATTTGCGTATGTCCCAGACCATTGAAATGTTAATCTGTGACATGCTAAAACGTAGTGTAATGGTAGAAGTAGAGAAGAGTCATAAAGCCTGTAAATTGACTCAGCAATGTGGGTTACACCGCAAAATATAGCAAATGTTTGATGACATTAGCCACTGTAAGCTACTGGATATACCAGACCAAATAGGGATCTAGCAGCAAAACCCAGGCAATCGAGGGAGGTTGCGTTTGATTACTTATGAATTAAACTTTTGATTTCATTTGTAAAAGGAAAATTGTGTTATTTCTTCTCTCAAAAGTTATGTAGTCTCACTTTACATAACCAACTGGCATTGGTAATCTTGTCCAGTCAACATAATCGTGACCTGGGCTCCTATATGACCACACACACACAAAGACAATAAAACCATCAGTCTTGGACATTTACTGATTCCATGTTCTTCAGGATTCATTTGTTTGATTGTCCGCTGTCCTTTCTGTTTCACCGCCCTTCCTGATCTCATCCTTTTTATTGTGCAATGAAAGTCAACAGATTAATCACGATGAAAGGTGTTTAAGACAGCCCTGACATTAATACTTTAGAATAGGAACATGAAAGCAGTACTCACTCTTTGAATCTGTTGGCGATAGACGCAGCAGACGAGAGACAGAGAAAGAGAAAGAAAGATTAGTGATTATTTCAACCATAAATCACACAGTGCCTCTTGTTAGCCAGGTTTACTTATTGTAAGTTGGCCAATTGGTCTTCATTACAGTAATTTAGCAACAGAGACTAGTGATTATTATACTGATGATTACTACTCTGTTTTTCTTTCCTCATATCTCCTCTCCTCAGTCTGTTATTTGTCTATCTTTTTCAGCAGGATGAGTAGCTCTCTCCAGAATGCACTGATCCAGTTTAAATGTATGTGTGTGTGCTTGCTTGTGTTTGTGTGTTTGGGAGACGGATGAAATTAATAGCCTTTCACGGTGGTTAGCTAAACAAACTATTAGAATTGGCACTGTGGGATAGGCTGCCATGCTGAATCATCTAGGGAAGTGACTGGCCCAGGTGACAAAATGATAAATAGTGCAAAAGGACGTCCTGTGGGAGAGACTGCCAGCTTTGTCTATTTTTCTGACTGTCTGCATTCTCTTAAAAGAAATTCACACATTTTCTAAATGGCTTGTTATCTTTGTTAGGATTCTTATTCAAAGTCAAATCCTCCTTTTTTTAGATCGACTTGTTTTGGGGATCTAAATTCATATATTATAATTTAGTAGCACCAAACTGATGTTCAAGTACATGGTTTCATTTCCAGCACAATTACGTTAGTGGCTGGAATGCCTAACCCAGAAATCGCACCAAAAGTACATTACAAAGAACATTATGAGCTTCAAAAGATTGCCGGGCTGTTATGTTGGAATGCAATATATATATATAATAGCAGTTTATGGGGTTTACACAATAATCTACCATGTTGTGCCTTGATTGGCGGCTGAGATTTTGTAAAGACTGACACATTTAATAGTTAGTGCGTCTCTCAATACTTTCGGACCTCCCTACCCTCTCAGTATGCTGCGAGCCCATTTGTTCCTAGTGAGGATGTCAATCTTTAAAAATGAGTATAAAAATAATTAGTTTTCCAGAAACGGGCGAACACTGTAGTTTTTAGCAAATGTTTCTCAAACAGGAGTACCGTCAGCTGCAGATCAATGCACTTTTGGTGCATTCATGAATATTTATGTCACCCTGAGTGACTTTAGATAAACTACAGTGCCCATGTTCATCATAAAGAGGGAACCTGCCACTCAGTATAGGTGTTTTTAATAGATTTTGGACAACAATGGAGGTATATGGCACAGAGGAATAAGATATATATATATATATATATATAGTATATGGTAATAATTGTTAGTAGGATCAGTTTACTGTTGGTTTTCATCTTGTCATGCGATTTGTTGGTAAAAAGAAGTTATATAACATATTGCCAGCCTTATCCTTCAAACACAAGCTCCTACAGCCTCAATCAAACTAAGTTGTCCCTGATTAAAGATCCATTTGTATTCCAAAAGAGTAAAAAGAAAAAAACTACACATAATTCATACTTACTGTCTGTAGGTGATGATGACGATCAGTATGGCGGGGACGCAGCAGATAATGATAATAACTGCCAGAGCCAACAGCGCCCCCTCTGTGTAGCCTACAGTCTGCACAGCTTTCTTTACACTGGTCACCACCTCAGGGGTCCGGATCTCCAGAATCCGTCCACCAGGAGGGAGGAGGGGCTGGAACTCTTTATTGATGTCCAATAGTTTACCATCAAGAAACCTTGGGTGGAGAAACACAATGATGTAACTGACACTATGAATATTTGGCAAAAAACACTACACATTAACCTCTATTCTCAGTGCAAGTGATGCCAACATCAACGGCCAGCTAGATGTCAAACAGTTATCCAGGCAGCAAACTGGTCACTAAGTCAGCCAGTTTCACGCTTAAATTACACAAACACATGCCCACTCATTTGTGCCGTTATACTGGCAAATCTGTTCAGTAGTTTTCTATTTGTTTGTATTTCCTAACCCTTCCTAACTCAATTCTTCTTGTTTGAGTAAGTTGCCAGAAAGTACAAGACTGACTTCAACAAAATATCTGAAAACTAATTGAGGCCAATTAATTTAGGAATGACTTAATCGGATGCAATTTAGGTTAGGTCCTGTCCTGTTTTATGATATAAAGCTTTTGGAGAGCTGCCATTTTACTTTTATCAGATTTGTTGGCAAAGTTCTTACTTGTAGAGCTCCTGTCTAGATACAGCTCTATTTGTCAGCGGGTCGATAGCATAAATCATAAGGTCCGACTTGGTGTAGTCTTCCTGCTCCATTCCATCGCCATGGCGATTGGGCCCGATGGTTTCCACGACAACCTTTGCTCCCGGTATCTGTTCCTGGACGTAGCGTTCCAAAATGCTGAGGATGAAAAATAATGGATTTTGATTAATGGGATCACACTATTTCAACTCTTTCAGGGTACCGACACACACAAACACACACACATTAATGTACACATACACAAAAATACACTTCTGTGGACACAATCATGAACTTACAAACATGTAAAGACAAAGCCACACACACCAAACAGACACACAAAACCACACACACATTTTTTTTTTCTTCCTGTCAGCTAGCTAGACTCGTGCTGTGCAATATTGATTTCTGTCCCCCCAGAAACACCTGCTCACGGCAGGAATGGTCCCTCTTAGGTGTGTGTGTGTGTGCGTGTGTGTGTAAGAGAGAGAGAAAGAGTGAGGCAGAGTGAAAACATGGTAAGTGCTTTAAAACATCATTATCAAGTTATGTGTGTGAGGCAAAAGAAAGCAGCAGCCTGACTGAGCTGTAGCACAGTGTTTGTCTGTTGGTGCAGAAAGACCCACTGGTGGGCGTGTACATGACAGAAATATCATATTATGAAATGAATAATGCAGTTTGTGTTTAGTATTAAGATCTTGCCTTTCTTCAAATGAATGAAAATATATTTGGCATACTGTGGAGGGAGATAATATTACTTGATTCGAGCAAATTCCTCACACAAGCTGAGTTGCATTGGAGCAAAGTCAGAGTATCTCACATTTAAGCTGCCACTGTGGTGCTGATAAGGTTGTGTTTTCAGGGATCGAACCCCAAATGTTTTGAGTGTATCAAGGAATATTTTAAATAGTGTGTGTTGGCTTCAAGAGACGGAAGGTGGGGGAGCTTTACAAAGGAGCCAACTGGTGGCATAGGTAAGAATAACAGGTGACAGAAATCAACATTGTGGAAATCCTAAAATACAGTCCTGGGAAAATGTCCTCATATTCACATACAAGGATCTGGGCTAAACCCTGATTGTCTTAGTGCCCTTCATTTTAATACTGACAAAAACAATGTACAATATAAAGATATACAATGAACTAAATCTGTAACCACAGCATGGTAATTTTTTATTACATTAACAAGGACATTGTTTGCTCTGCAACTGTGGTCTAGCTGTGGCGGTCTGATGTCTGCCCCTGTTACAGTCCCAGTGTGGGTTCAGTGTGGGAACTTCAGTCTTACTAGGACACTTCATTATAACAAAACAGTATTTTTAAACACAAGACGGTTTGTGCTCTTTATCAAGTCCTGTTGATTTCCCCCATGGTAGCAATTACAGCTTCAGTCCTTCCTATGATGACACACCATAGCTAAATCAATATATCCATTGACTGGTATAACAGTCTAATCTAAAATGGCATCAAATCAAGGTTAAAAATTTCAGTACTGTATGACTGTTAACTTAAAATACACCCACTCTAACTGACTTTTTAACTATTACTGACTTATCAGGCTTGCAGTGATAATGTACGTACGGACAGCAAAAACACATACAATGTGTTTTTCACCTAAATCACGCCACTGTTCTGTGAAATTACATATTCTGAGGTATTATAAGAAGATACTTTTTTTCAAGATGAGAGGGAAACTGATTGTCTATTAGAGTGTAACAATAAATTTTGTTTAAGCAGATGGTCAGTGGTTCAATTGAGGGTGTCCATCAACAGCTATTTGCATTGTTGAACCAAAACTACATGCTCTCTACATAAGAGCATCAGTATACTTCCTAAAAATGAGACACCCAGCTTAATGCTATAGATGATGTATTATTATATTATAAAATAAGTATATATAAAAAATATGAATAAAAAAGCTGAAAATGTGAACGTTACCTGAGCAGCTTGTCTTTGTTTTTCTCCACATAAGTTGGCGGGACATTTGATACGACCACCTGCATATCCAGCTGGTTCACGACTGACACCTACGCAACAGAAAATATGCAAAATAAAACTAATTTCTGCTTTTAAATTGAGCAGAAAACAGCATGTTCAGCTGTGAATTATTTCACTTAACCTTATCAGATGGCACCTACACCAGTGTAAAATATTTTTTTATCTGCTTGAAGGACATTCTGGGAGCTACATAAATGTCACTTTAAATGAGTTAATTCATGTCATTCAATTTAATGAAAAAGTAGAATAAAAGATGAAATTACACTCCTTTAGGAAACCTGCCACCAATGTCAAAAATGTAAATATACACACCACTATCTCTGCCTTGCTGCTGTGTCCTTGACCATAGTTGTCTGTAGCAACCACCTCAAACTTAAAATATGACCTCCTCATGTTGCGATACATGATTGCCGTCTTCACCACGCCGCTGTACGGTTCGATGACAAAGCCGTCTTTGCTGTCTTTAGTGTCTTTACCAGCAGGAGGGGGAATGATCAGCCGGTACATCATAGAACTGTAATTACCAGTGTCTTGGTCCAGCGCCTGTAAAATTAGGAAAATAAGAATCACTACACACAGTGTCATTATTATAATCATCATCATGACATCAGCATAATCAATGAACATCCACGCTGACAACACTGTGATAAAGTCGTTGTTGCCATTATTGTAATTCAATTCTATGATCTGTGTGATCGTTTGATTCCAGGTGTTTGAGCAGCTGATCAATATGCAGCGCTGCCATGTATACTGATTAGACTCCGGACTGATATCTTATCTGTCATGTTTTTCTCACTCACCAAAAGGTGACATATTGTTAGTGTTGCTTTTTATGGATTTTTTTTTTTGTTTTTCGTAGGGGAAACATGCTCTGAGACTTTCAGTAGTTGTATTGTTTGATGTAGTACTCTGAATCAGCACTAGGAGGTAAAGTGGTGCTTTGAGCTGTATGCAGGTCTATTCATCTGTTCTGTCATTCTGGCTTAATATCAAGTCTCTCTCTCTCTCATTCACACATACATGCAAACCTCACACTCACATCCAGACACACACTCAGACAGACACTGATTTATTGCTGGGTCTTTATAAGAAGGGCTGTGAGTATAGACTACAGATTCAGCTCTGAGACACACACCACATCAAAAGGTAACTATGATAGCAAGAAACAAAAAAGTGTATTTTTCTTATGGGAATAAGGAAATTGAAGCAAGGAAGATAAGAAAAAATAAAGGAAACAAAGAAGCAAACATATAGAAAGATGAGGGACTAAGGGAGAGAGGGAGAGGTGCGTGGCACAGTTAGGATAACTTTTCAGCAATACATTAATGCCTGCAGTAATATCAACCACCTGTTTAAACCTGAATGTTTTCTATTGCACCTAGAAATGATATAGCTGTGTCCAAAATCCACGTACATACGAATTCTAAGCAGGTTTTGAGGTTTTGTAATATGTTCACACTGGAAAAGTGACAAAGTTAAGTCCCTTGATTGATTGAGCTGAAAATTGTAAAAAGAAAAAAAAAATTCTGGATGGTGGTGAAACAGGAACATCTCCAAAAACAAAAGGACTGAACTGTTGGAAAATCATTTTGCTGTCTCATTGCTGATTGCCTCTGTACTGTGCATGCATTGCATAATTTCCTGTAAGTATAAAACAGTAAAGTATGTTGATTTCTTGTATGTTAACTCCAAAAATGGTATACTCTAAGTACATAGTATTATTGCATACAATTAGTATGTAGTATGGAAGTGGGACATAGCGTTTGACTTTTTCAGCTATCGTCCTTATTATGATGTGCTTTGAGTGACAGCTGGAGGTGGACAGTGAAAATTAAAACCCCTTTGGTATCACTTTAATTCTAGCATAAAACATATATATTCAAAAATAAATACATTGACTTGGCACTTCAACAAAGTTTGCAAGTGCTGTCAACATTTCAGCGCTTTTAAAGCTCTTCCCACCCAGTATTTTGCCCATTTCGACAGGAAATCAACAATGTGGAAGCCAAATTAACAGCAACCACTCAGAGTCCCCAGCACACCTGAGCCTCGTTCAACAGCATTTTTACAAGATGACTGAATCACTTGGTAAGTAAGGCCGTGTTTAGACCGACGAAAACATTGTGTGGAAAAAAGGTAGCCTCCTCATTAACGTCAATGAAGCCACTGCGAGGTGCCAATTCAGAGCTCAGGCAAAAAAATGTGGAAAAGGCAACGCAACATCATCCTGCAAGGCACTGTGTTTGCCATGCTAGGCCACATTCCAGATAGATTATTTTGGAACATGATTGGCGTAGTTCTACTGTTTAACCTTGGGATCGTCGTGATGGAGGATAAAATGATTGCTGCTTTGATAAACTCAAACTCATGAATGCATTATTCAAACTGGATTTCCTGGATTGTATTCTACCTCCTCCCCAGTACCTCCAGCAACAGACCCACGGGGGGCTACTTTTGATATGATCACCCTCTAAAAAGGCAAGGCTGGATTTAGTAATTAAAAGGGGAGAGAAAGGCTGGAGATAGAAAGAAGGGTAAATTCCACACATCTGCATTTGAATTGGTTGTGGTGGGAAAGTGACAGAAATGTCTTGGGAAAACAAAATGTGATAAATTAAAAAAACTGATTTGGAAGAACGAAAGAATCTTTGGAGTTTGCTAATCTGAGACTCATCTGCAATCCAATCAATCTGTGTTCTGGCATCCTCTGAGGGACAAAAAGACCGAACTCCTGCACCTGCATGTGCACTTGAACACGTACACTCGGGAAGGCATGACAGCCCTGCATGAAGCAATACACACAGATAACAAAATGTAGCCTGGTACACACACACATAACACACACACACAAAACTCATTAAGACAACGCACGTGCTTCAGACAGATGTGATGGAATTAGTTATACTTGAGTGAAATCACTGAGATTGAAAATGCACGTCTCAAACTTCCCCTCCATCTTTTCTCACTCACTCTTTCATCTGCATGTTAGCAAGTGTACCGCCAGCATCCCTGTCCATCTTTCTATTCATCCACCCATGAATCATGTATGTGTGCCAGCCTGCCTGCCTTCTTCTGTCCAGTCAGTTTGTCTCTCAGCAGGATTCCAGTTATCTTTATCTACCCATCAATCCTCTCTCTTACTTCCAACCTCCAGATCTATTGCCTCTCCCTGTGGTGATCGAGCCTACTAGCAGCCTATTAGTTCTTCCTGTCAGTCTGCTCAAGTATTTAAAGAGGTCAGATGGCTGTAGAGCAGGTTACTGTAAACCAGCTCTAGCTATAGTCTTAACTCTGAAAATCCACATGCAAAACTACAACCTCAGGTGTTTGCAGCAGAGGAATAATAATTTGAGATACCAGGTTTCTGAGTGAGCAAAGCACATTTTCTATACTTGTGAAACTGTGATTTTGAATATGACTCATTGTTACGTGCTCTCCCTTATTCTGTCATCTTTCCTGTCACTCTCACTGTGTATGATCTAATGAAGCAGGAATATCTAAGAATGATCTTAAAAACTGCAATAAAATATGAAAGCACATACTTTTGAGCCAGGGACCCTGCCAGAGTCTCTTGTGGCATCCAGGCTCATTAAAACATATTGCTACTTCTCAGATAGAGGCTGAAAGACATAGACTCTGTGACCCATTTTGGGTCCTGAAAGGCATTTTAATAATACGAGAGTCGCTCGAGTTGTTTACAGTGATAGCTTATTCTCCCGAGTTAGGTGAGAAGAAAGGGAAACAAAGAGACGTATCAATTAACAGAGAGATGGAGGTAGATGTCGAGGGAGAGAGACAGAATAATCTTACCAGTTAATCTTGTTTCTTACTGGACTGAATATTATCTTCATTTAAAATAAACAAAACAAACACAAGCACACAAATCCACACAGGCACTGTAAGCACTTTCATACTGAGATAAACAGAATCGTGCTGGAGAGCTGTCATGGTGAGACTACTTTTGTGTCCAAGTCGTAACATTTTGAGACTCACAAATTCTTTAAAGCAAGAACTGGTAACACAAGTAAAAATGCAAAGCAACAATATTACAAACTGAAGCCTAAAAAGTTGTAACACAGTTGAATTCACACCATAAGCTTTACAAAGATATTATTTATTGCAAGGCAATAGCATTTCAGTCAGCCAACTCATGTGGAACAGATTATTATGTAAATGTAGAATATGTACAGCATTAATAGTTTGCAGTCTAAGCTTTGACTTCATCGCTCCACACAAGGAAACATCAAGGTCATCACAGCGGGGGGTGGAGTGTGACGATACTTACTTCCCCTCTAGGATAAGGTGGACTCAAAGCCTACAGGTGGACGCTTGGCTTTTGAAATACTAAGCGGCAGCGACAGCTGTAGCAGAAGGCAACAGCGTGGCTTTTAGGTGAGTGGTGTGGCAACAGGCAGCCAAACAGTGAGCAGGGCACTGGCAGCTTAAGTACACCGCCATGATTAAAAGAATTTGTTGAATGTATGTTGCAGTGAGAGGAGTGTGCCATGTGAGTATAGAGGTGACTCAAGTTGGGCTGCCGGAAGTGGCGTGTAGGCTTTGCTACATTAATTACATTATATTGTCATGTGTTCCTATATGTTATCTACCCCCTGCAGTTTGATTGTATATGTATGTGTGTGTGTATGTCTGTACCTGTACTTGCAAGACGGAGGTGAAGGTTTTAGCATCTTCTGCAACCCCTCCGATGTAAAGAGACCTGGTGAAAACTGGTGGGTGGTCGTTCTCATCGTGGATGTCGATTACCACCTTAGCTGTGTTAGCTAGGACACACACACACACACACACACACAATTTACACATTATGATACACTTTTGCATTTGGCATTACAAAAAGCAGAAAAGGGGAGCTTCTGTGAACAGTATTTTCTGGTTAACAGGCTGTGTAGAGCTGCTTGATGAACTGCACAGAATTTATATTGCAGTTGTCTCAAGAGACACACAAAATGTGTTTTATAGTAAAGGAACAAGCTACGGGGATAAAAAGCAAACAATAAAATGCAAGAAATTAATTAATAAGGACAATAATAAGGACACACACATTGATGTAAATCACCCGTAACCAGTATCATCCAGCTGGAGCTCCAGCAGTTTAAGTAAGCGACATCACATATTTCCAACTGAGCCCCACCCATATGAGAAGCTCAGACAAAAACACAAATACAAAAAACTCTTCAAGTTTCAAGAAACCGTGTGTTCATGTAGGACCCCATCAATTATAGTGAGAAGCTGATAAACAAAATAGGTTTTCAGGGCCTTTAAAACGTTTACATAGTGCTCAAAAGGTGGGACAGTAGAGTGAGTAATGACTGAAGGATTGTTAGCTTCACCTCCAGAGCTGATAGAAGATGTTCACAGATTCTGAAAATGTGCTTTGAGAAATATAAGGAGCTGACGAATGTCTAGGGATGCTGCAGTAGAGGTGACCCTGCTCTGACCCATCTGATCACATTTTTGAGATGTATGCATCAAGGAACTTCACTGGTCTTAAATAGTGACAATATTGCAGCTTAAATTATGGCCTTTCCAAGTCAAAAACAAGTTTTGCATCAATAATACTGTAAGAGGGATTTTGAATTACACACCAAACTGCAAGGAAAAATCTATTTTTAATTACCAAAAATAGATGAAACGTTACTGTAATTCAACCAAGCTACACATTCAATATAAGACAAAACACTGTGCCAATGAGCCTCTAACATTCATATTCAGTGATTGCAACTTGGAATGACTCACATTCAGTTCAAAAACAGGGAGTGAATCCCACCTACGTAAAACTGCAACACAATACATCAACCAAACTCTGTAAAAGGGTGAATCTTGTGTCAGAGAGAAAGAACAAATCCCAGGATTGTGAACTGCTCAAGTTTTACTCCAAGAAAGACAAAACATCACATAAAAAACTTTGGCACGTAAAAAGAAAAACGCAAACAAACAAGCAGATGCAAACATTAATCTGCTTATCTACAACAGCCAATGAGACACCATTCCAAAATGTCTATTTACGATTCCAACCTTCACTTGAGTTAGAAAACCGGATTAACACATTGTTAGAATCCTATTGATTTGTTGCCTGATTAAAATGTGTACCAAAAAGAATTGAAAGAGATTTGCTAATGACTACAATGATTTGTAGTTTTAATCTTTGCAGAATGCTTAAATTCAAATTGTTTGATGAAATGAGAACAGCATGTGGTAAACACTATAATTAAAGAAGAAAGGAGAAACCCGGGGAGCTGAGCATCAATTAAGAAGAATGCAGATTTGAAAGGAAGAAAGAGAAAAGAGAGAGAAAGACCAGCAGGGACCGACAGTTTGAAAAAGGCAGAGAGAAGACGCAGGAGGAAAGAAAGAGGGGAAGAGCTTGAGACTAATTAGAGCCATTTTCACTTCAGTTATAATTTCAATTAAAACCGTGAAAACCGTCTTTCCTTCCACATGCAACTGAAGGAAAATTCATTTTATGATGGATTGAAATGAGGATAGAAATTAAGGAAAATTAAGACAGAATGAAGAAAGAGAAAAGTACAAAAAGAAATAAAATGACAGACTGGAAGACAATAAGGCTGTGCTTATATTACAGCAGGTTCAGTACAATTTAATTTAAACTGGCCTGCACAGATCAAGAAAAAGTTATGGCTTTACAGATAAAATCTTCAATCTTCCAAACTGCTGCTTTATTTGGCCACATTCATTGTAATTCTTGTTTGATATTTCAGAGTTCAATTCTGGACAGTTGCGTAATGGGGGCAGCAGTAGCTCAGTCCGTAGGGACTTGGTTTAAGTCCAGCACGGACCACAGTACGGAGCATGGGCTGTTAGCTGGAGAGGTGCCAGTTTACCTCCTTGACACTGCCGAGGTGCCCTTGAGCAAGGCACTGAACCCCAAACTGCTCTGGGTGCCTGAGCACGTGGCAGCCCCATCACTTGAACATCTCTCTCTAACAGCATGTTTATGGGTTCTGTGTGTGCATATGTGTATTTCGGGCCCGTGTGTGTGTAACATATAATAATGGAGTGAAAAATTTCCGCCAAGGGGGATTAATAAAGTAATTCTTCTTCTCGTCTTCAAATTGCATATCGGCAAGACCTGTGACAGCCAATGAGACACAGACCTAGTAGGAGGAGGAAAGGCAAGCATTTTAAAACAGTGAAGACAACACTGTGGTGAGGCGTAGCCGACAGCTTTGATAGACACCTGAGAAGGGAAAAAGCTGCATGAAAGGTAACAACAACAGCCACGGCCCAACAGAACATGTCTTCCAAGACATAGACCTGTAAAGAACAAGTAGAAGAGTTGGAGAGAACTTGTACGAGGTAAAAGTAGAGAGCTCCAGAGAGAATGAGAGTGTGAGTGACTGAGTGAGAGAGAGATAAGTGTATGTGCAAGAGAGAAAGCAAGCTACAGCCTGTGGCAATTATCTTAATAATATCACATAGAGGATAATGTTATTTTATAATCCTTGAGAGAGAGAAAGAGAGAGAGAGAGAGAGAGAGACAGAGACAGAGAGAGAGAGAGAGTATAATTAGAGAGAAGAACATCTGTGAGATTTGCGGTGATGCAATCCGATGTCAAAAGTAAGTCCTGTAATCTTAGAGGAGAAGAGTTCACAACTTACTCTTAGAGGGAACTCGGAGGTTCGAGGACACCACTCTCATGGAGTCTGCTTCTACCTTTAGAACGTAGCTGGAACTGGTCTCGTAGTCTAGGCGCTTGGCTGTGGAAATCACTCCTGTACTTTCATTTAATGCAAACATACCTGGAGAACGAGAGACAGAGAGATAAAGAAAGACAGCAAGGATGGGGAAAGTAGGATGAAAGAAACAGAGAGCAGAAAGGTCCAAACGGGACACAGAGGGATAGTTTTTTTTATTTTTTTATTAATTTTTTTTCAAATTTCTTGTTTAAAGCAGTTGGATAGTGAGTGGACAGTTTTATAGTCTATATTTTTACAGAGTGAAAAGGAGGTAGTGCGTCCTGAGCTGCTGACAGAGATAAGCATTTTGTCCATTGTTTAAGTAAGAAGCTTTAGCAAATGACACAGAAAAAACAAGCAACCTAACCTGAAACCTACTACTCTCCTAGGCCTCCATTTACACTCGTCACTTCAAGTGTTTAATAACCGGATGAAATCCAGATGCAATTTAATACTGTTTCGTTTACTCTCAGCCACGTCTCATACTAATCTGAGATCAGGGCTTGTTTTCCCAGGCTAAATGCAAGTCAATGTAGCAATGCACCTAAAGATGTTTTGTTATGGCTAAAAAAACCCCACCAGAATAGGAATACGTTGTAGAGCTTAGCAGTTTAGCCACAATAACAGTTACATTCATGCTACCCATAAACTTCAAAAATCTACAACAGCACGTTATGCCTTTTGCATGACCGTATGTATCGAAATTGCTGGAGATGCTTTCTTCCTTGTCACTTTAATGAGACCGCAAGAAAGATGGCGAATTTAAGTGCAACTTCAACTGCCACTATAAAAGAGTACAGACCCTGTTGGTGGCCATTTCTACAGTCCCAAGTGTAAACCAAGAGTGATCCACACTCCATGTTTTCAGAATCCGGCTAGAATGCATCTCAAACCACTTCCTGAGCCACCTCGTGAAGTCTTGGGCAAATGGATTTCAATCTGTCTCTAATGCTTCTTGGTTGCATTTACACTTGGCTTTTTTGAGATCACATAGACATCCAATCTGCCCAAAATGCATTAAGTGGCCAAGTATGAATGGGTTACCAGTGAGTCAAAACCCTTCAATTGTGTTTTGGCTGCACACAGCTTATGCCTTTGCTACAGCAATGCTTTACAGGATAATAACTGCTAATAAGTTAATAACCCGTACATAACTTAATGGTATAAGAGCAAGCTACTTTATCAGTGGTCACACCCAAGCAGTGAAGCCAGCCAACTCAACAACTGAAACCTACAACAGGCACGACACTGAATAAAAATCTCAGAGTATTACTCACCTCCCTCGTTGCCATCGATGATGGAGTAGACGATAGATTGATTGACAGCAGCTGCCATGATAGCTCCCACTGGGGTTCCAACAGCAGTCTCCTCACTCACTGGTGGAAACCTGGGAATGGATCAGTCAATCAATATCAACTGATAGGGAAATTAAATATGTATATATAGACTGTGGGCCCACTTCCTCTCAAGGGTCGACTGCAAATTGGCAAGTTGAATACAACTGAGAGTTATATCTGTCAAATGCGTCCAAAATTTTTCACTCCTTCATGCTGGCAGCTTTCTGTACCTTGATTTTACCCCAAAAGATAAAGCATATGTAAGCAGTGTTCACGTTTACAGAGCTACTTAGAGGGTCTAGCAATCAGGCAGGAAGTTGTTCTTGAAAACTGTGTTTAGAGAGTTCTGCTCAACAACAGCCTTTTTTAAAATCAGGTAATGAACAAATTCACTTTCTTTCTCACATTTATTTTTCGTTTTCTGAATTTAATTGTCTGACAACATAGATCATCAGTGCATTGCTGTTACCCAGCCAACCGTCGATAATAGGATGCTAAATGTCAGTCTGACTTCAAAACAGTCAAAATGTTCAAAGCAGTGTTCTCTCACAACTACCCCACACTGATACGTAATTTGGACAGAGAAATACAGGCGCTGAGTAGTTCACTCAAGTTTCTGCAAGTTGATTTTCACAGTATACAAGCCAGTGGCTGGCTGACAGGTACAATACAACAGTTATTTCATAAGTATAGGGTATGCTTTGGAAAAAGGCCATCTCAATTTCCCTGAGCCCAAGGTGACATCTTCAAATAGCATCTGAAGAAAGATACTCAGTTTACTATGGTTTGAAACAGAGACATTTGTGCTTAATAGAAATATTAAAACATGAATTCATTATAAAAATAGTTGGTGATTAATGTTCTGTTGATCAACCAGTGGATTAATCAACTAATTGTTTCAACCCTTAGTAGTAATATAAACCATACATGACTTAAGTTAATGTACTAAACCATGCAAAGCCCCCTGCATGGTCCTTTAAGACAGTGAACATTGTGTTTGGCTAAAGCTTGGTCTGATCCAGTACATTTGAAACAGGGTGTCTTGACAGGCCCTATTAGTGGCCTGAGCCAAGCAGTGAAATTAAACTATCAACAGCTTTGAAAGAGAACTCAGGCACAGTCTTGTTTGTGTCCACCTGCCTCTCATTGCATGTGGTGGGCAGTTTTCCCTGCTTACAACCCTGACAGATTTTCTTAGAATCTGGCAACTGTCAAATTTCTGGCAGATTTCGCTCCATTAAATAAACCCAGTCCAGTCATTAGGCCAACCGTCACAGCTGGCTAAACATTATAACATGGGCTACCAACTGGCTAAGCTATCAAGTAATAACAACGTGATAAATGGGACTGTTCGGGAGCGAGAGCGAGAGAGTGTGTGTGTTTAGATGTTAACTTCCAGCCCAGTCAATTGCTTCTCTAACCACCTGCTCTACCCAAACACTCCTCCAAGCAAATATGTAATAAACCTGAAGTTGATAGAATGAATATAGATTTAAATGGAAAAACAAATGTATTGTGTTCCGCGATGCAACTTCAGGAGGTTTAAATTGCAGCAGCTGAAGTAAATCCTCTTTATATATATATAAAAAAAAAAAAAAGAATATAGGCCTTTTTCACAGCAGACATTTTGACTTGTCATAGCAGGAAAAGCACAGGTGTTACTAATGACATTAACGATTGCTCTGTTGTATTTAAGTGGCCCAGTAAGCCATGGCAGTGTGACAACGAGCCAGCATGCACAAGACCCTGAAACTGAAGCAGCTAAATAGCCGTCATTAATTTAATTGTTTACACTTGTGGTCCTACTGTGACAAGTCAAAACCCCTTCTGTGAAAAAGGCCTTTTTTGTCTGCTGTACAGTACCATCCTGTCCAGACTCAATTCATTTAGCAATGGTTGAAATATTGTTTTTAAATTTTTTATATATTTCTGAGTCATTTTCTGTCTTCATTAGAAAGTATAAAGTAAAGAGCTGACAGGAAATGAGGGAAGAGAGAAAGGGTTAACAACGGTTCCTGGCCGGACTCAAACCTGGGACGTTGCAGTTTCATGGTCAGTGTTTTAAAACCCTTGGCCACCAGGATGCTTGTGAAATGTTTTTTCTTTTGTAATCAGCAAAGAGCCAAATCTGCGCCACATGTAAGTCTGTGGATAAAGAATATTCTTGATACTGAATAAAAAACCAGACACCAATATTCAGGAATGAAAGAAAGAAATTGTTCTGTACTTTTCCAATTACAGAGAATGGAACTGTAATAGGATTCGTGCAGTCGGAGCAGAAGATGAGAAACACCAAGTGTGCAGTTATGTAGTTTAGCTGCTGCAGTAGCAGCAAACATGTAGTCCATCAATAAATTTGGGTTTGTTTTGTATTAGTGCAATAACATATAAACATGAAATTATTTTATTCCTCTCCTCTCGCTGAAGTATTTTGCTCTTTCTACCTCTCTTACCTTTCTCTCCAATCCTCCTACTTCTTCCCCATTAAATTTTCAATTTCCTACATACACCCACTCCATTCATGCCCATCTAATTTCTCATTGCATCCATATCTCGTCTTTCCTCCATCTTTACCTTCACCCCTCCCTCCTCCCCCTCTTTCCCTCAGGCGGCTGCTTCCAGCCAACCTCGGCTACAATTGTTATCCATTCCTCCATCCCTCCCTCCCCACAATGGCTATTTGACAGGGGTGAAGGAGCACAATGGAGAGGATGCCCACACACACTCCCACATGCAGAACACACGTGTACGCTGACACACATGCAATACAATCATACCAACACACACAATTACTTGTGGATGGGTCAAAACACATTTGCTGGCTTAAAGGTGCACACAAGACTCCATGCACATGTAAAGTACATGGCATAGTACAGATAAACACACACACACACACACAAACTGCATTCATACACGCAGAGCTCATTATCAAGCCCCTGTCCCCCGCCTCCTGCGCTCTCTAATCATTGCTGTCCTGACTACAGCAAGCTGGGCTGATACTGATAACAGAAACACACACACACACACTTTCATTCATTCCCTTCTAACATTAACAATAAAACCAACTCTGTGATCTTAACCCTGAAACGGAAGATTTACCTTGTGGTGATAGAATTTTTGAGACAATGTGAACAAGCGTGCAGACACACACACACACACCCGAAGCACCTATTCAGACTGAATGTAGGCTATAGGACATACACCTTAACAGAGTTGCGAGAGTGTTCAGTGTTTCAGCAGTGTGAAGGGAAAGACAGAATTATGAGGATAGTGACAGATGTTGGCAATGATACCCTCCTCTCTGTGGGTCTCTCTTTTATAGCCACTGTCATTCGTTTGTCTCACTCATTATGCTGTTTCGCTTTTTAGCCCGTCTCTCTCAGATATGTATGATTCATCATCTTCCCCTCTTGTCACTATTCTTTCTGTTCCTCCTCACACGGCTCCTTTTCATTTCTCTCTTTCTCTACTCCAGTTCTAGTTCTGTCACTTCTTTTAATCTCTTTCTTTCTCTGTGTCTCTTTGGCCACACCAAACTCCAATATCCTCTGTGCCAAGCAGTGCTTTGGTTCTGTCAGGCTCTGGCAATGCCTCCTCACAGAGGCTTTTTTTCCTCCACCATGACAGTAATGTTTGATCTACAGTATTACATACTGTACTCTGCGTGGGTGGCAATGCCTGGAAGACAGCAAAGCAAACTCAAGTAGGTCAAATCTTATTAGCCACCATTAGCAGCCCTTCTGTTTATTATGATCTGCTAAGCTGGGCATATTAGGCTTGTATGTTGCATAAACTCTCACAACATGTTTTAATCACCAAAACATGCAACGTCTATGTTCACACTTTATGGTTTGATCTACTTTTCTCGATGTGGCACACTAGATGTTTACATGGAACCCAGAGTGGTTTCGTCCATTGACAATCGACATATTACACATTCGTACGATGTGGCTACAGTTAGCCAAAACGTGTAAAAGTATACTAAAATAATATTAAAACAAGCTAATTGATAACAGATATTTTATCTGATTGTGGAACTGTTCAAACTTAACAAAACAAACAAAAACCGAGAAATCCATGTGATTGTCCAACAACTCGGGTCATTGATTGTTTAAGCAATAAGTCAAGCATTGTGACCCTCCTCAAACTGATCTGAACTCCTCAAACGACAGCTGATCTGGCAGAAATATCTGAATTCTAACATTAGTTGGAGGCGACTAATTCTGGGTTGAAATTTGGCTTAATCTGTACAGGGTCTGCCCAGCGTTATGGCCGTGTATGCTCGAAAAGAAGTAGTTCATAGCATGTTTAAAAAACTTTTATAGCTGTTCCGAATGGCCGCACTTATCTGCGAGGGGAAAAGCCGGTCGTCATAGAGTGGGGCGAGACGCAATAATCATTTAACTATGGGGATATTGTTGCACATTTTCAGGCAGTTTGTCCTGGAATGAATCCATAGTAAAATAGCTGTGTAAAGAATGAAAGAAAAAGAGCTTTACAGTGATGCTCAAACCCTGCTTCGTATCTCACCTCCACACACTAATCGCTACATGAAGTGAGCTTGAGCGTCGGGTTGTTGGTTTTGAGAAGTTATACCTGAGTTAGGTGTATATATTTGATTCTTTTCTCTCTTTCCTCTCAACTGCTTTGATGTAATCTAGGTAAGACATTTCCAGTCTAGTATAGAAAGTCTGATATCCCATACGACCACTGTGCTCTTTTGCTTAGAATGAGTTGGAACACGTTTAACAAGCAGTGGCTACACGAATATCAACCTAAAACGACGACATGCTGTTCTTTCCTACTGCCGCCACATCTTTCACTGCATCTTCCTGCTGCCTCCTTCTCCCTCTTTCCAGAGGGTTGCTAATTGAGTGTAAGATTTCCAGAGACTGTTGAGCGAGGGGTCTTAACTGCCTGCAGTAGTAACCTTTACAGGCTGCCTGGAGTTTGTCTCCTGCTGTGGCCATTTTTCAGTACCGAAAGGCTTCAATTTTCAGTTCCCTACAATTTAAAGAGCATGTAGGGACATGCTGGTTGAAATCCAAACAGTTTTCTGATAAGGCAGGTGATGCTATTCTACAACATCAGATCAAACTGTTGGTTTTGGTCTGTTAAGAACATAACATTAGAGGAGTAGGTTGTATGTAGTAGTGAGAAAATATTGGTGATTTTATTACAGTTCCAAGGGCATGTAACTAATCTATTTTTTCTGTTTCTTATTTCTGCTCAGCACTGTCTGAATAATCAAAATTCATTTTCTGTACCCTCTGGCACTCTCCTACTCTCTCTAATCCCACATCTCTCTCTCCTACCTCTTTTCATTCTGCTGTGCTGGTTCGCACACAACCTCTCCATTTTTGTCACTCCTTTCTGTCAATCACTCTCTCTGGTCCATACAGCTCTCTCTGTATCTCCCAGACTGATTCTGTCTTTTCCATGTTCTGTCGGCAAGTGTCTCAGCATTTCCCCCCCCCCCTCTTCTCATGGCCCTCTTCTCACCTTTTGCTTTATAGTCTTGTCGTAATTGTCAACTGACAGTCAAATGGCTTAGTATCTCTCAAACAGTCTGAACTTGAGTGGAGCATTGTTGAAGCACTAATACATAAAACATATGCGAGACAGAGCAGGGAGAGAAAAATGACCAGCAATATATACAAGGGCTGTTGACAAAAGGAGGGAATCAGAGAGAAGGTGATATAGAGACAAAGAAGATGGAACAAGAGCAAAAAAAAGGACAAAAAAGGGATGACACGGGGAAAGAAAATCGAGAAAGAGAATAACAATAAAATATGTTTGTGTAGATTTGTGCGATTGAGTTAAAATGGCTGAATCGGGGAAAAAATGGTGACAAGCAGAGAGTCTGTGGATGTGTGCAAATATGCAACAAGAAAATGTATCTAGCATCACTTCTGTAAAAATCATTTGTCCAGCATATCTGTATGTCTGTGCGTGTCTGTAGACAGATACCATCTTCCCATCACACAAGCTCACACTCACGACCACACGCGCTCGCACAGACATTTGCAGTAAAATTATATTTAAAATTATATTTAAAAACTTTAACCCCATGAATAACACAAACGATAAATTAAGTAAATGAGTACTAATTGAACTTTGAGAAAGGTTAATTTGATATTTTTTGCTCACATCCTTTAACTACAACCAGCGACAATGACTTCAGACCTAAGTGCCATAGTTTCATGTTTCCCGTGATGCTGTCACCATAGTGTTGTGCACCAAACCAGGCATGAGTGGAAACACATGACATACTAATTACTTTCCTGAAACTTAACATGCTGCAGGTATAAAAACAAAAAAGGAAACACATTATAGTTGTTACAGTATAGTCATAATAAAAGTAAATGAGGGTTTGCATGGAATACAAAATGTGTAGATAAAGTTTAATCGTCTTTTAAGTGCAAACCTCAGTTAATCAGTTTATTCATTTTATCCTCTGGTGCTCATATGCATGTGTAAGAACATTTTAAATGAATCAGTCCAACATTTCCTCCAAACTAAAGGAATAAAACAAGTCATCTTCCAAAACCAACCCGGATGAGTGTTTTCTGCCTCTATCTGCAGGATGACAAAACTTGACAATGTTGTTACAAATGACCGTTGATTGATTCAATGATGATTGAATGATTCAAACGACTTGTTTTTTTGGCTAAGGTTGTGTGTCACAGGTGTAAGGGAAAGATTATGGTCATGGTAAAAAAAAACAACGCTGAATGTTGGCACTACACAGGATACTTACAGTGGGCTGCAGTCAAAGTCACACATTTTATTGTTCTTTATCTCAATTTCATTTAGTCTCATTTCCCTGTCAAAAGGCAGAAAACACTACAGCTAAGACTACTTTTGTCTTTGTTGGTATTGTGAATTTAGAATACACGGGGAGTTTTTTTACACTGTGAATGTCGTGGTATATTATTCTTTCATCAAAAACAGACTGCAGTGAGTTAAACATTTCATCTTTCTCTACCTTTGTGTGCTGGTGTGTGTCAGTTTCCATTTTGAGTAGTTGTAATGAAACGTTTGTATAGTACGACTATAATTTCACATCTTTGAGTCTGTGTGTGTGTGTGTGTGCGAGTGAGAGAGAGAGGGTGAAGGATATCAGGAGATGGTAATGATTTTCCTTGTTATTATCATTAATCAAAACCAAGTATATTGTGATTACCTTCCCTCTGTCTCTTGAAACCACCCCATCAATCTCCCTCCCTCTCTTCATTATCCTTTGTCCCCATTTCTTATTAGACGCTTGACAGCTATAGTCACATCTACTAATGAACTATAAGGATCCACTTCAGAATAAGAAAATAAGGATAAAATATGCAACAACTGTGTAAAAAAAGAGATACTTGTTGAAAGAGATATTGTTAATGAAGAGATACGTGAAAAGGACTGGTGTGGCATTGTAATGCTATGAGTTAAACTGAACTGTGCGCGGTGGTAAATCTGCTTTCATCGTAAACTGTATCGTCTCCAGCCTTTACTCTGTGGCTTGAGAAGAGTCAGCTGTTTCACTGAACAAACGCTTGACACGGTAGTTTCTACTAGATACTGTATGATGTTAGCCTTCATGTAACAACAACTAAGAAAGAACTGACCAGGCAGACAAAATGACTCATGTACAAGCTGCCAGCTTTTTGTTCACAAGCTGCCTGCTCTAGTCTTTTGGCCTTCCTCACTGTATCTCTCTTGAATTCTTGATTGTTATGTTTTCAGTTGTTAAATGCCTGAGGCTGACATAAATATTATTATCCCCACTAGCCTGGTTTAACTCCCCACATTTACATATGTATACAATTATGTAGAATTGTGCATAATATAGTAATTGCTTCTTTATTCTATTCTGTCTGGCCATATTTGTTGTTTTAAGTGTCTGTTAATTTTATTGTCAATGTCTTTACATCTTGCTGACAGAGTATAAAAATCTGTCAGTTTGCTCATTAGTGTTGTGTGAAAGTATACACTCTTCTTTCAAAATGTGTCATCACATGTTAACCATCTGAGATGTACAGTATTCATCCATGCTGGGGAAGGAGACCGACATTAAATGACTTTAATTGAAAAGTAGCTTATAAAAGTGCGTGGAACTTAGACCGTCATAAATTACAGACCTTGTAGACATGACAAATTAATTAATGAGTATCAGCACATTCCCAGTGGACAGCAGTAGTACAATACCTTGTGCACTCAGATGGGACAAAACAACCTCATGGAAGGATCTGGGAAATAATGGCTATATTTAGGCTCTGCTCGGTGCTGGCTCAAAATACATTTTGAATCATAGCCTTTCTCCCTGTGTTCGTGTTCATACTGCACTGCGGCTATATTTCAGTAACCAGAGATCAAGGTAATTTCAAGCTGCAACATACAACTTGACAGCAGCTGACCTTCCAGAGCAACATAGATATGCTGTGTAACACTGTCAGCAATGGATTTTCAGTTTTAAGAAACTGTCTGAATTTGGAGTTTTACAGTGAGTCCATTTTGGCTTTTTTCTTTGATCTGTTGGTTTGGCAATCTGTGTGTCAAAGCCAAGAAACCTGTCTCTACAGTTGTTAAAGAAAGTAGTAAGATAACTGGCATCCAGAAAAGCAACATAAACTTGTTCAAAGGGGAGGAGATGAGGAAGGCTGAGTCTGTCTGACTCTGCCTACCTTCCTGTACAAGAGTTTCACACGCGACCCTCTGGCATTGGTTTAGGTCACGCAAACCTGCAAAAATAGTTGCATGCCTTCATGCCACAATTCCTATTTTTCAGGCTTAGAAACATTGATATTGCAGGTTTATTATTTTTCAGACACAAGCAGACAGACGCTTCAGCTGACAGAGCGAGAGAGCTGTCCAGCTGCTGCTTCTTGTACAATATCGTTCAATTAGTTCCTATAGTAACTTATGCTATAGGTGGTATTTGTATTCAAGTGAGTTTGAACTGTTGAGATGTTAATGAATATCTGCTGGATTAAAGCCTGAGGAGTCTGTTGCCATCTGTCAGCCATCATCCATGTCAATTACCCACCAATTTTTTATGCTTTTGTTCTCAATTATATGCATTTTTTTGCTTGTATTGGCGGAAATTAGCTTTTCAATGATGTTTGTGATGCTTTCAAGCTCACACCATTTCCTGTGTTGTACAATGGAGCTGGGTACTGGCTATGAAGACGAGTCAAGTGGCAACAGCAAAAGCAGGGTCTCAGCCATACAGCAGCAACAGCAACAAAAGGCAATGAAAAGAAAGACATGAGTCCTTATATCTACAATACGTGAATGTACAGATGTCTGTCTACCTGACTGACTAAGTGACTATATGCATGCTTATCCATCAAGCCAGGTCGTATCTAGAGTGTCAGCCTGCCTGTGTAAGATCTTGTTCATCTGCATCTTGTCTATTCGAGTCTTTACCTGTTTGCCTTCTTGTTTGCTTCAATCTACTTCAACGTATCAGCTCATCTGCCACTTTAAAGACTTTTCTGCCTGTATGTTGATCTGTCTGTGTGCGTGTGTGTCTGCCTTTCTGCCTGTTTTTTTCTCTCCAACTTTTACTGTAGTTTCTCCCATGTCCCCTCCCTCCTCCTTTTCTTACTCTCTCCCCTCTACCTGAAAGTCACACTCCTAAATCTCTAAATTGCTTCTCTCCAGTATCCTCTCCCAACATCTTCCTCCATCTGTCCGTCTTTCTCTCTTTTCAGTTTTCCACATCCCCCTCCCCCTCTCTCTTCCATACCTCACCCCTCTCTCTTGCTGTCTCCCAGAAGCAAGCAACCTTATAAATAACAACACCATGGTTGTTTGCCATTTGTTGTCACAGTCGTAACATTGCCAGGAGCACTCTATGTGCACTTTCCTGTTTGTGTGCATCAACAAAACAAGGTAACCTTCAACTGAATTGGTTAGACATATTTCGAATTTATAGAGCCACCGATCGGACGTGCTTGTTTTGACATGCATCGCGGGAAGATGCGTTTATCTCATAGTTAAAATGTTTAAGGGCCTCAGGGAGTTTATTCATTTTGGCAGAGAAGACGTTTAATTTGATGGAAGATAGTTTACAGGGGATGAAACAGGGTGTTGACTTTACAAACAGACAGCAAGACAGGAAGGAAGTAACAAAAGGAGCAGAGGTGAAAAGAGGACTCAAATATTTTAGAGTCCAAAGGAGAATACTTACATAAATCATTTTGATCAAAACAATACTAAAGTACTAAACAACTGAGCGCATCCAACAGGAAAAAACAGACCAAAAATGTGTAACTAACTTCAAATGCACAGCTCATAAAATGTATACCTATACCTATTTCTGCACATATCAGATAGGAACGTCATTTTAAATCACTGTTCGTCTAGCTTTAACTGATTTTCTTTCATACAAGTCAGTCAAGTTTTTTGTATTGCCCATTATCTCATAAAGTGTCTCAATGGACTTCACAGGCTCACAAGAACAACAGTTCCCAAACTGGTCAAAGCTTTCTACAAGTCCCTAAAATAATCTTACAGTATATGCAAAGACATGTAACAATCCTCAGGGAAGGAAGTTCAAATACAGATATCCCTCCTCAGATGGGTAGGGTGCAATAGGTGGTAAAAGAGAAATGACAAGAAATTAAGAGAAAGTTAGAACAGTTAAATTGAGCTGTGGAGAACCTCATGGTCAGAAAATGTGACATATTTACAATAGCAAATCTACAAAGATTATTTTTCCAGATTTGCTTCCAATTGAAATCTTTCTTTAAATTTAGATCATTAGGTCTATAAAGCATAGCAATAAAAAGCCTGGCTCTGTATATTTCACAGCTATGTGCATTATGTGAAGAAGTGTTGCCCAGGACAAGCAGACAACTATTCTGTCCGTTTCAAGTGCAAGATTAACGATTTAGTCTTTGCAGTTATGATGCTTTAACACTGGATCGATTTGCCAGAAGTAAACGCATGCATCTATTGTAAAAACTAATGTCCTTGTTATTTCAGTTACCTTGATGGCAGACAAATGGGATTGTTGTCTTTCAAAGCTCTGGGTTTGCAATTGTCCAGCTGGCTGATACTGATAAAAACTGTGACCTCCTGCTTGGCTGCCTGTGATTCTTGAACAGAGCGTGTGCTGTATATCAGTGCATCTAAATCTCCTGCCATGGTGTAGTGGTTTTATCTCCATCTTTGTAATGATGCAAGACAAAGCAACATATTGCCATCTCTGATCGCACAATCTCTTGATTAAAAACAAAGCTCTGATGTTTAGAAGTGTTTTGGCTCTTAACTCTTTCACCAATTTCTAATTAGATTAATTAACAAAGTAACAGGCTATGAGGCATTTTGGCGTCATGGGGGGGGAGCCTACACAATCACACACACACACACACACACACAGGCACAAACACAAAGAAGACACACGTACATGCTCACATGCTTGCACATGCATACACAAGCATGGAAAGTGTTGGGAGGGGTTTGTAGATTTCAATAATCTTTGCAAAGGCAATATTTTCTTTCTGTTCACTTAACCTCATGCTGATAATTGCTACTGGGTGTTGATAACTATTCATGTGTATGTGACACTGACTGCATACTAATTCTGCAGGTGCAAGGATGGTCCTACAGTGAACAAAACAAAAAGGGGGGGGGGGAGGGGAGAAATGCTCTACACACTACAACACTGCTACAATGATTTAACAAACTTCCTCCTCGGCTTGTTAACCGTTTTACTAGATTAGAAACCCACAGAGAGAAAATGCACAAACAGCAGGTTGCAGTGCCAGGTTGTTTTGGGGCTGGTGTTCAGTCTCAGTGCACTGTGAGCATGTGTGTGCTTGTATGTGTGTGCAAAAGTGTGTCATATTCAACTTTAATGCGTGCCGAACACACAAACTTTGTTTCATCCTGACAAACATGAAGAAAATGTTAGAAATGTCAATTTTTCACAACTCTAAAATGTCAATACTGTGCAAAAAATACATGATATAGCTTCTTATATTATTAAATAATAATGAAGTAGATCAAAATGAAATTAATAAACAAAGTCTACTACGATTCTGACAATAATGGCAAGGCAAGTTGAAAAACTGCATTATGCACTGGCAATTTGCAATTTTGTGGACTTCTTGTTTTGCACAGTCTGTAAGAATAAGGAGAGTTTTGTTTTGGCCCTCTATTGCAGCCCATTGGATTTGAAATGAAACACTGACTGTAAAGGTTTAAGTGCTGACTTTCATCTATTGTCATTCGATGAACCGTGTAGGAAATAGTAGACCTTTTTATACATACCCCTGAGGGTAAAAATCCTACACTGCTCACCCAATGTGATTGTGAACAACCCGAAACGCACTTGAAGCTGAAAATCAGCACTTTAAGCTCAGCTGTTTCATTTGAAATGTAGTTTGCCGGAGTACTGAGCCAAAACAACAAAAAGATGCGTCACTGTGATCAGACTCAGCTAACACAGACATAGTCATACAATACACATAGTGTTGATTAGGGCACACTTAGGAAGCCCCAGTCTATGAAAAGTCAAATTAGTAGTAAATTGAATTCTCTCTGGATTGTAGAGTGTATCATTTGCGTTCGCACCGTTTAAAATCAACTTATAATGCATATTTTACTTCTCTCTGCTGTTAGTATCTTTTAAAATGCCATGAGTCTGATTTGACAGCCTCGCACAAGATTATTTGGTTGGTCTGACAATCAGAAATAAGGAAAAGTTTTCTCAGTGAGGACAGCTGGGTCAGTGGGGGGTTCCAGTGGATCTGTATGTAAGTTCATTATGTAAGTTCACATCTTATGGCTCCATGTTTTTTCTCTGTGACAATTTCAGTTTGTTACCTTCTATCTTTGATACACTGATATTAGACTGACATTATTTTATTGTGGATAAATGGTCACTAGGTTAGCCTACCAAATCCATTCATTCATTCTCTAATCTTTTTTTTAGTTAATCCATTTTCATCTTTTGCTTATCCTGGTCAGGTTCACACACCAAAAAATTCAAAACTGAAAGCTGAAAACAACAAGTAATCATTTTATCACATTTAACATTTAATTGTGTCACCCCACAGAAGTCTCCAGATATGTGCAGTCTGAAACCAGACATGTGAAGAGGGGGGATTTTATTTTAAATTTTGTAAAAATAAAAACAAACCAACAAACAAATACATGTCTAATACTTTGTTACTAACTGGTGTCTCATTAATTACTTACAACTTAGCCAGCTTGGTAAATGCACGCATAGAGTGGCTAACAATCAGATGGTAAGATTGCAGCTGCATGCATTGCTGTTTGGCACAGTGTGTTACGCCAAGGTCAGAAAGTTTCAAATTCAGTTTAAACTAACATGCCCTTTATAAAAAGGCAAATAAATCATTTTGACATTTGAAATTTGTAACATTTAATGTAGTGAACAGAAAATGCACTTTGTCAAAAAAATACTTTTAACAGATTCCTTGTTTCGCCATCTCTCTTTTTCAATATAGCAATCAATATTACTAATTCAGCCTTGCCCATGGCTAGAGGCCTATCTGTTGAAACCATACAAAATCATTAAGCTGTATTAGTAAGCTCTTAAAACCATGCTGGTACAATGGTTAGCTTTTATTCAATAAAACTGGGATAATTAATTCAAAGCTGGTATACTGTACTCTGTATGAATACAACATGGAATTACAAGAATAAAAAACACTCTCATACACGCACACACTAAAATACAGGCACACATGCACATGCACCCAAAGACATATACAAAATACAAATACCCACAGAAAGGGATATCCGAAGTACACAAACATAAAAATGTGTGCGTGCATGCATTAATGTGAACTGTATGTTGATTAACAAATAATACAAATACACAGATTCTAAAAAGTGCACACTCACATAGACAGGCACACACACCTTTAGCTGGAAGCTATGTTACATATTCATAAATGCAGTATTATATGGATGGCTGACATCTCTCTCTTGCCTCTAACCCTTTTCCTAAAAATAGAGGGGAGCTTTACTCTGCTCAGTGTGAAAGACAAACCTTGACATCTTGAAATTTTGTCTGTAATAGTGGGAAAATATGTCTTTATTGACACTGAAGTCACAATTAGTCCCAAACAAGCTAATTAGCTTAGAGCTTTTGGTGCTCAGGTGTTTGAATAAAAAGCAAAAAAGAATAAAAAGAACGCTAAAATCAACTGAAATGTAAATAGATACATTTCCTCTATAAAATCACCATCAAAGGTGTGATTTGTTGAATTTAATGTTTATTACTGAGTTGTCACAGAGGCATGTGGGTGATTCTTGCATGGCAGATGACATGTAAACTATGTGAAAGTGAGTTGCATCACAGTAAAAGCCTAAACACATACTCTGCATATAAAACTGTGGAATGCTTTGAAGTGTGATGAAGGTAGACAATGGTAGGGAAACAGGAAGGCAGCAAAATAGGAAACAAAATCTGCAAGAGAGGATAAAAGACTAATGCTGTCCCTGTAACAAACAATCAGTCACAAAAAGCTCACTTCGATTGACTCAAGGTTGGACACCGTTTCCGCTCAGTCATTTCAAAACATTTAGAAAAATATGATGTTTAAAAGCATCCTCTCCTGCAATTTTTATCCAAGTCTGATGTCTTTGATATTTTGCCTGACGACATAACAAGCAAGCAAATGGAAGGGGACCAATTCATTTCCTACAACGTCATTGTGGGGACAATCAGACCTAAAGAGGGGCTGATAAAAACCAGGATGGCAGGCAGAAAGTGTATTAAGACAGGAAATTAGAAGCTACTGTAACGTGGAAAAATAAAGCCAAATCAAGAGAGAGAATGACAGTAACAGGACGTTTATATTTAATGAAAAGTGAGATAAGACATAAGAAAGAATGACAGGTCAAGATAGAGAAACAGAGATAATAGCTGTAGATTACAGGCCAATTTCTCTACTGACCTCACTCACACCCTCCACCCAGCCAATCACAGAAGAGAAAACCTTAGGAGAACCCCATGACCTCATAAAACAGGCACAAAGTGGAAGAGTTATAATGATGACTTGAGAGTGAGAGTGTGTATGTGTCTGCACATGGGTTAAGAGTATAATTTATTAATGTTGGTTGAGTTTATAGTGTGTCAGCGCTGGGTTTTATTGGCATTTCAAAATACAGAGTGAATGAAAGAGTGTGTGTAGTGTGTGCGTGGTCTTTTACAAAAATATGATATCAATCCTTCATATTTATTGTTGTTTTACAGCTTCAGCAGATAGACATTTGTGCAGCTAGAGAATGAGGGAAAACACTTTATTTTTTTGCTTTGTTTTGAATTAAAAGAATATGAGGCACTATTTCTTTGTGACATTTTTTAGCATCAGGCATTTAATGTATTCTTGTTTTTGTAAACAGCTCTCTGTATGCTTGTCCAGTGCTGGGGGGCACAGTTGGCCATTTTTGCAAAATTCAAATGCGTGCAAAGGAACTGAAAGGAAATTACATACACTGGCCAACCCACCAACCACTGACGGCGAGTCATACCCAGACCAATGGTGAGCACAGAGGAAGCGACCACCCAATTAGCCCTTTTATGCGTTTTATATTAGTTCAGAGTGAGTGTCTGTTTCTTTTACTACATTTCCAGCAGATGGTGAAAAGCATGCTGCCGCCCCTTAGAGTTGATGCTACTGTACACATTTGTTTTGGAAGGAAGTCTGGGATTTGTATTATGAAAACAAACTTGCCAAATTTCATACAGTTGATTTTTATTCTTTTCTGTAAACATCAATCATGCTGTTCAGACTTTGTTTTATTGTGTGTGTTTGTGCATGTGTGTGTGTAGAGCAAGTGATTTTGCATGGTTGTTTTCCCTATATTTTTAATGGTTTATAGAAAAATGTGGTAGAACAATATTAAGTGCTCTTTGCTTTAATCCATCGGAGAAAAGTTAATGATAGATTCTGTTCTTTGCATGTTAAACCTTCTTTTCCATATTTTAATTACACCCATATTAATGCCATTCATTAATTTGCCTGATGAAAAACAAATCCTCTGTCTTAGTCGGGGGGAGCAACTAGGTACCATCCAAAATTTCAGATTTTTTTTTGGTTGGGTGTGTGAAATTGAGATGAATGGGTCTCTCTCTCTCCATAGGATTTCCACTCTTGCAACAACAAAATGGCTGCATTCCCACATTTAGACAGCAAGTATGAACTGTGTGTGTGTGTGTGTTTGTGTGTGTGTGTGTGTGGGCCCGTCTGATGGAGCGCGTGATATCAGCCCCCAGGTTTATTGGTAGTTTATTGGTAATTTACAGCTTCTATAGACAGATGTTCAGGTAGCCACACATTTCTTCCTTTTTTGGTCAAAAAGCCATTTCAAAACCTTTGCATTTAGTAGGTCTCATCAACAACAAGACCAACAACAAGTCTAGTATTTATTTATTTTCTAAGAGAAAACGCTGTATATCTATGATGCTCTAACAGAAAGCAGGAATAGGCTTTGTGTCGCTATAATGCACCGCAGTATATTAAACACAGAACACAGCTGCAACTAAGCGTCATCTCTTCCTTCCATGTGCAGTTAGCTGTAACCACTTACATGGGTGCATGAATAGCAAATATGTAAGTAGATGTTACATCTACGTGAGCTCAAGCATATATTTGTAAATTATGATAAAATCTGAATTTGGCAATTAAACGATTATGTTAACAATGTTAATCTCTCTCACTACTACAGTTGGCAACAATTCTGCATTATAGTTCTAATTCTTAAGGCTATCATATAAATCCAATTTTTTGTACCACCTTCATCATTATTAGTTACCTCTCTATTTAGCAGTTTGCATTGTCAGTGGCAGAGTCCACCATTCCTGTGTTGGATTCATGTGCACATTGCATGCACGTATATTGCGTGCATGTGCTTACATCATGTAGAGACATGATCCGTAAGAGTGGAACTGCCATTCCTGGGCATTTGAAGAGTAAACATATTTGCGACGGTACGAGTATAGCTACAGGAATGTATGAAGAAGACAACAAATACACAAGTTGCTCAAATTCTTCTGTTGTATTTCTGACAGAGCAGAAGCATAAACTACATTTCCTGACTCAAGTGTTCCATAAATGTGTCATTTCAAACAGGCCTCTAGTACTGGTATTACTATGATGTTCTTAAAGTAATCACCAGTAACAGCAGGTGTTGCCACATCAACCAGTACTGACATTTTAAAGATTAGAATAGCATGTACTGTGCGTGTGTGTGTACCTGTATTCTTCCTGAGTGAACACAGGAATGACAGAAGGCTGAAGGACTGTGATCTCTACTAGAGTTGTGTTCTTCTTTGCAGGCTCACCATTATCATAGGCCACCACCACCAGCTGTCAATCAAACACACACATAGGTAAAGACAGAGTCACAACATTCAGTAGATATCATGCATACATAACATGCATGCTTGCAACATGGCTGTCTAATGCGGCCACCGTTATGCTGTTTATGCCTGCTAACCTTGCAGAGATATCAGTTCACACCATTTTACAGTCTGCTGACATTGGAGACAGCCAAATAAATGGATGCAGCTAATGCATGACAGCCAGATAATAAACCAAAATAATGTCAACATCTTTGTTGCCTGCATTCTAAAAGCACATTATTTACATGGGAATTGGAGAACAGGATGAGTGTGTGTCCCACAGGTGTGCTTATTCTTTCCTGCTTAGCCTTTCTCCTTCATTTACTTGGAGGGTAACCACTGTTAACTGGACCCAAAGGAATCTTAATGGAGGGACAAACTTAAAGATCAAGACATTGAAATATTGTGTTTCCTCCCCTTTTTTTTTAGCCAATAAATGGTTACTGATACTGCATTGCCCTTATTTATAGTCATCCAGTAACTTATGCTTTAACAAGGAACCTGCTGAATGCACAGCTCACTCTTTTACTGCCGGAAACTTACTAACTTTGTTGGAACATGTGGCAGTTAATTGCCTTGCTCAATAGCACAGCTCAATTACTTTTTTCCAACTGCACTGACAATTTAAATTGGTTGCTTTTTAGTTACAAATACCTAAAGCTATGGTGCCTTTTATAATGTGATGCAAGGAAATTAGGGAGACATTTGCTATGTCAATGAGATTATCTAACTGTGCATCTGTCCTTGTAAAAATGATACCTTAGACAATGTTTATCTCAGTCATAGCGCAAAAACTGTGCAGTGTTGGACTGATTCATTTAGTTTGAGTTATTGGGAGCAAACGAGGTAAAATTAGTCCTCTGAGTGATATCTTCAGAGGACGCTGAATCCTTGTTGTGTTAATTAAAGCCCAATGAAAAGATGAAATTAGCATGGCCCAAAGCCCCATTGAGGAGGGCAGCTGGGAAAATACTGCTACATGGTTATATTTTGAGACTAATAAGCTACTGCAGAATACTTTGTACAGTGGATAGGGATTTATAAGTGTGCTCTGTACAAAGACACCTTTATGCACACAAATGCTTCAAGAAAGCAAGTACAATCTGAGATTGATGATCAAATTAATATTTAATGACTCCATTCATGTGATGTCGTCCCAATCCTCCACCCACTAAATACCGAAATCCAAAAACTACAGCAAAACAGGGATGCATCGTATAAATCTTCTCCAGTAATGATGTCTCTGTTGGACTACAGCCCCGGTGCCAATGTTTACAGTATGAATAGATCAATTTGATTGATTGGGAATTACATTAAGCGATGCTGCATACTGTATTTACATTGTGAAATACAGTAGACTCACTGCCACATGGTTATATTTAATACATTGAATACATTACTGTCTGATGGAAGTGAATATCTTTCCAGTGGGAGAAACTTTTACTGCTGTTCCACTCCATCATAGATGTGCATGTTTAATAACGTCTATAATGCAAGTGTAAAATAAAAATCAAATTTTGTTCCTGGTGCCAAACAATTTACAAAATTGCAATAGGTATTCAGTTCTGATCAGTGTCATGTAAATGCAAGTGATCCACCGGCACCTTTTACAGAATGCTGCATACAACAGGGGTTACCAACCTTGTTTGTGTCTTTAATACAGTGCAATGTCTACTTGCGACCCCCTGCCCAGACTGTATTTATGAGTTGTAGGCAGTTCAAAGAGTGATTTCCCTCCTCAGACTGTTTGATTTGAATTGACTGACTGACAGAACTTGTTTTTTTCTTATTTACTCATCAGGAAATCTTCTCACAGTCCCTTCGATCCATCATGTGCCCCCTTGTGGGGGTCCTGACCAAAGGTTAGGTACCACTGGCATACGATATAGTGTACATTATAGATTACTGGTGACCTGTTAATGAATCTGTGCGTGTCCATACTTACACTGAACTTGAGGTTGGGCTTCTCATTGAGGTTTACTCTGGTTACCACATTTCCCGTGTTTTCCTCTACATCAAATATACTGGCAGAGTATGGATAAGCCTGCTGGTCCACTTTATAGCGCACTAGACCTGCTGGGGTACCCTATGAAGAGAACAAGTATACTTAGGACAACAGATTTAGATGAATGTGGCATTAGCATGAAATGTCTCCTGCATGCTTTCTGGAATGCTGCCACTCTTGCAGACGTTTTGCAAAGTACCATCAAATTAAAAGCACAGTTTGGTAATGACTGCTGCTGGATTTAATATCCAAAGCAATTAGTTTGGACCTAAATGTCAAACAGTGCGTCCCTGTCCAAATACATGTGAAGCAGTTCAGACACACACATCACCACTTGGGATAAATGAGGTCCAAGTTTAAGAACTCTAATGCTCATGAATTAACCTCTCACTTGTTGTTGATAATGAGCAACCATCAGTTGGTGTGACTAATTTGACTCAGAATGTCAGGAAATACATAAAATTACATTTATTATATATTATAGAGCTCACAGTCCCTGGTATTGTATATCATCTACCGTTTTGACAGTGTATCTGACTGTCTGAGGGACAACCTTGACTGGTCACTTTCTGCCAATAAAACTGTACTGATTGCTTAAAATTCCATCTCTCTATTGTTTTTTTCTGAGGGGATGAGAGGATCTCTCCACATGTCTTAGTCATGAAGAGTTTGATTGCTTGCCAGCATCACTGTGGGCTCATGCATTTTAATTTCGTGGCTGTTAGTAATATTTCATGAGTTGCAATCTGATGTGATATTCATGAAATTAGGATTTCCTTTAATTACATTATTACATGATCTTACCAGGTGAAAATGTGTACATCTTTGTATTTCTCACTTATTCTTCTCTTTTCTTATCTCACTAATGTACCGAGGGGATGAGAGGATCATCATGTCTTCATGTCTTAGTCATGAAGAGTTTTATTGCTTTATCTTGATTAAGGCTAGGAATCGGACATGTTCGACAATGACTAAGTTCTGTGTACTGTTACCAGACTAGGGTCTAATGTTTACTAGACAGGTGCAACAAAGCCACATTGCCAGTAAATAGAAAGGTATCCAAGGTAAACAGAAATGTTTCTAAGCTAGTATTTCCATTAAAATACCTTTACCGCAACACCACTAAAAGATTCAGTGCTACAGTGTCAGTATTATATTACAGGTTTGAAAAGCATCTCTAGAAACTGAATTTAACACAAGTGTAACAAAATATAGATTTATTTTAATTAGTCATTACTGCACATGTGAGCAGCACTTCAGAGCTGTCTGTTCCAATGTAAGCTTTCATTAAAAAACAGCTCATAGTGAGTCAGCAAAACTTCACTGTGACAAATTCTTATAAAGATTTGTACTTCAGAGGTAAATTTTGGGTCTTAAGCTGTTAAGGTGCTATTTAGTACCTTGTTGAGCACTCGGAGCCTTTAAAGCATACAGCCTGGACAGTATAATGTTACTTTCTTGAGTTCCTGGTCCTTTTCATAAATATTTATTTAGTGATTTACTATACAGTAAAATTGCAAATTTACCAGTTGGTTGTTTTCTGTTTCCGATAAAGATGAGAGCTATTTTTCACACAGCCACTGCATTTCAGATCTGCATCTAAACAAAAGGCTGTGTGACTCAGCAAATCCACACAAGCTATATTCACACTGCACTCAGAACCTGGTATGAGCATTTTACCACCATTAAAACTTGGGGTTAACTGCACCAGACTATCCAATGGCTCACAATGGAACTCTAAAGTGAGCTAACCTTCATTTTACAGCAAACTGAATAAACCAGCCTGTATTACAAAGATGTTTAGAGTTAAAAGCCCAATTGAGGTATCACTAAGTGCTACAGTGGGGTAAAAAAAAAAAAACGGCTCCATTGGAGAACGAAGCGCAAACACATTCAAAACACACACACAGACACACACACACACACACACACACTGGAGGCAAGCATTATTATCTTGCATCATTCCCATACACAATTTGAGGAACAGCCTGTGAAAAACAGTTTGATTGAATAGAATAGTAGCAGCTGGAAATGCTCACCGCAGGGTCAGAATCATTGGCCATCACTGTGGTTACGATGGTTCCCTTGACAGCATTAGGGGCAACCATGCCTCGGTACAGTGACTTGCTGAATACCGGAGAAAAGTCATTCATGTCCTGGAGAGAGATACACACACACACACACACACAGTAGTATGGCATTAGCATTGTAAACATACAGTACACCAAGCTGTTTTTGTATTCCAGTAAGTCCCTGAAATGTTACACATGTTTAACACTAATGATGTGCAAACTTTGTAGGCATGTTGATTTTGGCTTTTGCTCCGATTCTTAAATTTAACTTAATTCTCATTTTCGCGTTCTCTCTGCAGTTCCCAAAATTACTAACTGAAGTGCATTCACACTTCATAGGTTTGGTACCCCAGGAAGAATAGCTGCTGCAATGCTGTAGCTAATGGGGATCCTAATAAACTAAACTAAACTGAACATCTGGTCTCCACAAGGGAGAAAATGCAACAGCCCCCCTTTGAATCCATAACCTAATGCTAATGCAAATATAGGTAAATATATATAATTTTTTTTTTTTTTTTTAAATCACAGCAGGTGCCAGCAGTGCTGGAAAACAGCAGTGAGTTTGAAAGTAAGAACACCACAGAAGAATAGTGTTTTTGATTTTGCCACAAGCTGGCTAAATAATGTATTTTAAAACTAGTTTCACAGTTGTCAAATTGAGACACAAAAGAAAAACAATAAGTAAAGAAAGACTGTGTAAAAAGGACAGGAATTGGCAGCTTATTGCTATAACTAACTCCTAAGTCTTGGATGTCAGAGCTTCCCGACGAGAGATGAATGTACCAGAGCTTTTCCACAAATGTAGTAAATATGCCAATGCATGCAAAAACACTGATGTGACCCCTGAATGCCAGACACCAGATACACCTGGATCAGAAACAGTGAACACTGGATGTCTGTCTGTAACTACAAATATCAGTCTGTAGCAGTCTGATGTCAGTCATATTTGGAAAAAAAACACAAGAAGCTTGCCAGTTGGCGACAGTACAGTATATTACAACATTATACTGTGTCCAGAACCTACATGGCAACATAGCTACACATGAATGTCAGCATTTATTAATGATTAGACAAATTTCTGACATTGACAATAAACTGTAATTTGGTTAACTGCTTAACAGGGAAAACCCACTGGAAGTGAAAATAAATTGTGCAACGCTGCCTGCGCCACTTCTTGTCCATCACAGTGGTGGGAGTCAACCCTTGCAAGCTAGGGAGTAGCTTGCTTGTTAGCAAAACGTCTGACTTTCTCCCACAGTTTGTAACTTTGTGCCAAGCAGCACTTTATTTTTGTTTGTCTGTAATCTTCAAGGCAAAGGACATACAAAACAGGGATTCCAGAGACTATAATCATAATTTTCTCCTCCACAGTCATTGTTCCACAGCTGGTAAAGACTAATCTTCTTAACCCGGTTCAAGTTTTTCAACTTTTTGTTCGAATATCTGGTCAGTCAGGCATTGCTCGCTATAATGCTTTCCCACAAAACATTTCCATTACAGTCTCTTACCTTAAACTGAAAAGACTTTGAACTAAAAGAGAAACGCACTGACCTCACTTAGCTTTTTATCCCTATGCTAAGATAGACAAACCAACTCATAAACGCACACTCACCATAATTCTGACAGTAACTGAGGCTAGTCCCGGAGGCATTGTTCCCTTTGTGTCCGTGGCCTCTACAGTGAATGTGTATGAGCTCTGAGTGAGAGCCTCATAGTCCAGAGTTTTGAGAACCGACAGCTCTCCTGTCACTGGGTCGATGTGGAATAGCTGAGCGATCTCCTGGTCCGAGCCTACAGTTCTGATTCGATATGTGAGGTTGGAGCCGAGGTCAGCATCTATGGCCTGCAGAGAAAGAGAGGGGAAGAGAGTCAGAGAATGGGGATGAACGTAATATCATTGCCTTGTGAATTTTACAGCAAGTTGAATTTTTTATATTTGCCAGAAGGACAGGCATCTACATGTACTGGAGCTAGTAACAGACTGTAGCATTTTCATTAGGTCTGTGTCGTGTATGTCTGGAGCACCTGTGGTAGTAACATTTATAGTCCAGCTGGTGGTCTGTGTCTTAATTTTCCTTCCTGTAACTATTTTACTGTGTAGCTGGAGGGAAAAGCTGCTTTTTTTGCTTTTTTTAAATTCACTTGTGTCTTCAAGTGTTTATAATTATTATTATTATTATTATTATTATATATGATATTAATAAAATTCTGACTTTTAAGGCGTCTCTAGTGCTGGCTGGAATGTAAAATTAAAACCAATTTGGTCATTTCAAAGAAGATGTAGCTAAATAACTAAGTTTGACTATTATGATGAGTCTTATGACTGTACTCAGTAAATTAATTTATGACTTATACTGCTTTTATTGAATTGAATTCAAGGTCTCAGCTTCAACCAACAGGCAACTTGATTCAAACTGGTTGAAAGTGTGCTATTAATTAACTCATAAGAGTAACCTCATGTTCCCTGGTTTTAGACTTGGGTATATCAAGCAACTTTAAAAGAATTGATTTGTTTCAATTTGGATTTCAATATTGTTTTCTGGACACTTTGATTCAATAGTGAGTGTAATCATTTGTTAGAAATGTAATATTACCATAGCAGCTTTTAGTAAGTTTACATGTGTTGTCAATGACAATTTTGTGGTTTGACTTGACTTTTGTTGTGGTATTTTTTTTGCCAGGATACATGCACTTAAAAACCTGCATATAAAGTCGTAAATATTTTGAACCCATAACATTATAACCTGTTGTGTATAATGTAATAATTGAGTACATTTTGTCCTGCTTTTTTTTTTTTTTTTTTTTTTTTTTAAATTGCAATTATGTTAAATAATCTCACACATATATCGTAGCAACACAAAAAGCTTAAATACATTTTATGTTTTAGTGCGTTTGTATAGCCCGACTAATACAAGATTTTAATGCCAGTACCGATACTGATATTTGATATTAAAAATAAGACAATTCGATAACAATATATCACCAGATATGATTTTTTTTTACTCACACACACATCACACATATGTATAATTGTTATAAGGATCCCTTAAATTTCTTAAACATTTGTACTTAGAAGAACATTTTTGAGTTGAAAAATAAACTTTTCAGTGCTCTCTGGAGGACAAATTATTTTCCACTATTTCCATTACTTGCATTTTTTGTTACTAACTGCATCAAGCTAAAACCAGCCAATATATTAGCCTGGACGATTTATCAGCTCTAGTGTCAAAATTTACAAGATATTGAATCAGGTATTTTTCAAGAAACCTTATATTGTACAGTAGAACACTTTCACACAATCTACTGAAATTATTACAAAATGTACTACTACATTTGTTGCAAATGGACTAATCCATCAATCCACTCACTCACCTTTAACTGTAATATGACAGTATCTTTGGGGCTGTTCTCTGGTAGGCTGACATTGTACTTTTGTTGGGTAAATATCGGGCTGTTGTCGTCTACATCCAAAACGGTGATAAACAGTGTTAATCTGGATCGGCGAGGGTCCACTGCACCATCCCAGGCTTCAACGATCAGAAAGTAGTGGCCTTTCACCTTTAAGATGACAGAAAATCACGGTCAAACATCAACAATACAGCTACAAAAAATATTTACAGTCACCTTTGCCAATGTTTACTGCTGTCTTTTTTGTATTGCATTCAATAACTATGACATTCATTCATGTGAAATCTGAACATATCTATCACTTCCTCTGACCTCTCTGTCCAGTGGCACCTCAGTTCTGATCGCTCCAGTGGCATTGATGGAAAACAGATTCTGGTGGTTGATAAGCCGATAATGGACCTCACCACTAGACCCCAGATCTGGGTCTGTAGCCTAAACACAGACGCAGAAATAACACACACACACACACACACACACACACACACACACACACACACACACACACACACACACACACACACACACACACACACACACACACACACACACACTCAATAAGAAAGGAGGACTGAAGGCTTAAATCATCGGTTTTGAAATGCATGCAATTCAATTAATTTCCTCTCAAATCAAGATCAAGCTAAATGTGTGTGTGAATGAAGTGTGTGTAGGTAAAATTCTTACAGTAACCTCTGTAACCTCGATCATGTTAACATTTACAAAACTTTTCATCTGAAAAAAAGTGAGTGAATGTGTATCTATGTGAGAGAATAATCAAAGCCATTTCCTGACTTACAGTTCCACCCAGGGAACTTTTGTGAAATTGGTATGCATCCACAATTAATTTCTATTAGCTCTGAAAGTCTTGACCTTGTACTTCTAACCAAACACTATTTTAGATACCGTCTTCTTACTAAAACATCAGCAAAGAGAGGTCATAGTTGTCATGTAGTGTAGATAAGTACTTTCTTTCTCTCTTCCTTCCCTATGTCTTTACTTCTTTCTTCATGTTATTGCTCCTGTCTGTAGGTTTCACACATACATTCTAACTTTTTGGCTATAGCTTTGACAAGGTGACAAAGACAGACCTTGGTGATCTGCTCTCTCTCTCTCTGTCTCACATTGTCTGCTCTCGTTTCTCCTTTTTTTCCCTTTATAGCAACTAGTCCAGATGAATTAAACTTACTTTCCACCAGTAGCAATTGTTAAACTTTTGCAGAGTTAATGAGACAGTGGTTTCAATTTTCACATGGAAAAAAGTAGCACGGGTGTCTTCTTTCCTTTGTTGCACTTCTTTCATCTGACAGTCTTTCTGTATCCATGGACTACAGTCAAACTCTGACTCCGGCTCCACATCTTCTCTTTCAACTAATAAAATAAGGTGTTGAGAAGGTGACAAATTGCTAGCCAGTATTGCTTTCACCCTGTCTGACTGTTCATCCTGTCCAATCAGCATTCTGATGGCATTAAAATTGTTGAGACCAGAGCAGAACAGAGGAACTGTTAACATGGTTCGTGTGTTTGTGTGTGCGGGGCTGAGGTTTGCTTACGTTGCACTTTTTGACTCTAAAAGTCCGCCTTGCTGCTAACCCCCAAAGAAAATTTTAACTTGGGGGTTTGTAGCAAGTGTTAAAAATAATTGCATCACACCTGTTCTTATCACTAACAGTAAGAAAACTGTGTGTGTGTGTGTGTGTTTGTTTAATGTTATCAGCTTCACTAGTTAGGACTTTGCATAACAAATTTAGTCAGGAGGAGGATTATTTTGAAGTTGATTAAATGTTAAAAACACGGACTGCCTTATAATTAAGGATAATCCTTATGGTATTTGCACACATTATATTTGAGTGTTTTGTCAGCAAAAATCATGACGGTAAATTGTCTTTGACTGAAGATATTACCATGATGATGTGATGTTGACGAGAATGTAGTGATCACTGAGGATAGAAACTACAGCAAAATCTTCTTGATATCAAGCTGACACAATTATGAAAAGCAGAAACACTGTGGAACAAGAGTCAAGCCATGCTAGCAGCTCTGCCCAACTGTATTTAACCACATCGGTGCTTTGAGCTAAATGCTAACAGCAGTATGCCAACATGCTCAATGACAATGCTAAAATGCTGATGTAATCTTTACCATGTTAACCAACTTAGTTTAGCGTGTTAGCATCCTAACATTTGTCAATTTGCACTAAACACAAAGTGAAGCTGAGGCTAATGGGATTTAGTTTTGCAGGCATTTGATCATTAACCAAATTACTGGAAAAGCATTTTGACCTGATGATGGCACTAGATGAAAAGTTAAGGGATCACCAAAGTCATTAGGATTCATTAGAATGTTTGTTCAAAATTTCATGGCCATCCGTCCAATATTTGTCAAGATATTTCACTTTGGACCAAAATGGTTAGAATGACCGCCTGACTGGAATTGCTTTAGAGCCCCACCGCTAAAGTGGCTAAAAACAAACCCCTAAAATAACAAAAAATCACCTCAGATGAAAATAAGACAAGAAGGGCATTGAAAATGAGCTGTCGTCCAATCAAATTACCATGTCCCGTGCAGAAGAACTTCTTATTAGATCATTTGTTTAAGTTAAGCTGTTTGCTCCACAGTTTAGGACAGGGAAGGGCATAGTGGAATTGAACTTAAAGCAAAACATATTCAACATCGCATTAAATCCTCCTGCCAACAATTCAGCCAAGGCAGTAAGAAGAAATTATATCTGGGTGCACTTGCCCTACAACCCACTTGAAAAGAAGACTCAGTACAGTGTGCAGATACGGCAGAGGTCGCCCAGATTCAACACAGAGGAACAAATATTAGCAGCTGAAAAGTAACAGTGAATGGAGTCAGCTGAATTTCAATTGCAATGCTGATGTGAATGTATAAAAGTGCTATTACTGAAACACTGGATCGCTGAAATGATTAAACAAAACTGCATGTCACTGAAGCTAATGCATTATGTTAAACATGAATGTTCATTCTTGCATTTAGAAATAGTAGACCATGAGAAAATGTGGTTTAAGCTCCATAAATAAATAAGCTAGTAAGTGGACCTTTGAGTTAAGGTTTTGTAGACAAACTAATGCCTTATGACTTGCAGTATGTATATCATATAATGTATGTAGGCTGTAAAGTTTCTTTATATAACTTGAACATTTTAAATTGTAACTTTAGTAGCAGTGTCAAAATTGTCTGTTTAATCTAACCACCATGACTCATATCATTTCTATATTCCGTTTTATTTGCTGTACTTTATCACTTCTTGCTGCTGCAATGACCCATTTTTCCCTGTTTCCCCAATTTTGGATCATTACATTTTCATCTTATCTCACACAGTGACTATTAGAATAAATAGAAATTTGGTTCTGTCTTGCCAGTGTTATGTAGACTGTAAGAGAGAAGAATGAAGTCCTCTTGATGTGATTTGTATTCAGTGATTCATCGATGTCTGGGTGTAAAACTATTATATATTTAATGGAGCATCCAGCTTTTGGGTGATTATCTTGGGTTGTTTGAAGAAGGGAGAGAGAGGCAGAATGAAACATGGACAATGAGAGGGAGAGCGAGAGCGAGAGAGAGAGAGAGAGAGAGGGAAAGAGGGAGAGAAAATAAGAGAAAGTGAGAAAGAAAGGAATTTGCTTTTAGACGGAGAGTTAGATGAGAAGATCGATACCACTCTCATGTCTATATGCTAAATCTGAAGCTACGGCCAGCAGCCGGTTATCTTAGCATAGCATTAAGACTGGAAACAGAGGGATATGAAAAATTTAGCCCTGTGATGTCAGCCAACAGAACTGACTGAAAAACCGAAAAAAGATAACTTGACAGTAATCTTCTCCTGCCTACATAAAATATAAAGAATTATGAAATGGGCAGATCTTTGATATATGACAGCGAAACATTATTGTACATAAAACCTTCCTTCATGCTGCCTACAGTAAAGTTGTCATAGCATTGCATTTTAGACACTGGATTAAATCTTTTAGATAGCAGGCTGGATTAATCATTTTAATGTCAAACATACTGATGTATGCAGTTCCTGGAGTTAAGTAATCTAGAAAGTGTGTGTCTTTCTGTCTGCCTCTGTCCTCCCCCTTCTATTCTCTCCTACTCTTGTGTCTTATCCCTCCCTCACTGTCTTTCTCACAGTTCTCTCAGCATAATTACATTGCCAGAGAGTTAAAAGCCAGAAACACAATAGGATTAATGTCTCAGCTGCGATACGTCTGCTGCTTTTCAACACACACCGACAAAAAAATAAAAGCAGCTTAAGGCCTGAAATATATACTATCTCTACAATCGCTAGCTCTGCCTTTCAGGTGTTCAGGTGCTCATACCTCTTTTCTTCCAATTTCCCCCTTTTTTCCTTTTCTGATTTCATCACTTTCTCACCTCCACCTCTAATTTCATTCCTAGATACAGCAAGAGAAGTACCTGCAACTGAAACTAAATTACTGAGATGTTTTTTTTCATCCGTCTCCGAGCACATTTCTTTTGCTGCACCAATAAACTACGTAGTCAGATATTATAAGAGTATGGGAATCTTCTCTCAGTAAGTTACGCATACAGAGAAGCCACCACTCTAGTAGTCTTACTCCTACATTGTATGTTAGTGTGTGTGTGTTAATTGCTTCTGTATTTGAGTGAGGAGAGAGAGGGGATGACATGTAGCCAAGGGCCCGGGCTGGACTCGAACCCGAACTGCTGCGGTAAGGACTCAGCCTTAATGGTATACGCTCTACCAGGTGAGCTACCAGGGGCCCCAGGTTCTGCATTTTAATAATCTGTTCAAATGCAACCAACAATCAAAAGTCAGAACCAATACCTGGTATCACATAGGTGACACCACATGTTGGAGCAAGTCATAATCAGCAAATTAGTAATAAATAGAAGAAAAAATAAATTAATGTTATATTTGTTTTGATTTATTTAAGTGCATTCATTTGTTTATTCTTTTTGACCTACTATAATTCTATCTTTGATGGTCATATGACCTCTCTTTGAATTCACCCAGTCTTTCCTTTTTCTCCTCTTTAAAATAGAAACCATGTCTTAAACTCACGAAAGTCAGATTAAGAAGAATGCTGCCGCCGTACTCCCTTAGCTCTGTTGTCTCCCCTCTTACCTCTCCCCAGCGTCTTTCTCCCATTTCTCTCTGCCACCCATGCATGTCTCACTTCCTCCCCTCTTTCCATCTCTCTCTACCTTACCAGCATCAGCAAACCAAGGTCAGCTCCATTCATTCTTCTGGAAATCTTTTTAATACCTACAGGTAGGGAGCCTGGTTTGGAATGAGGCCCAGAGTCGTGCCTCGTACAGCCCGCTGAGGGATCACACCGTCTGTTTTGGTTTGGAAAATGTCCAAGGGTCCTTGAAAGGCAGGAAGTGTAGGATTGGAATACTTTCAGGTGCCCTCTCTAAAGATTAGGGTGGGTTTTTGGATGTTGAATTTGGAACATGCCCAAAGGTCGGAGCGAGAGTTAAAATTTGGAATGCTTGGAATAGATGTCCTCTTTAAGGATAAGGTCGGGTTATGAGTTTGGAATCGTGCCCAATTGTTTGAATAAGAAAAGGTATTGAACTTTTAAGCTTGGAACCTGTTAAAAGTAAGACTTGTTCAAAATCCTAGACATGGGTGTATAAGAGCCATATATTTATCTCCGGAGTAGTCCTGGTGTTCAACAAAAGAAGAAGCATGATTAACATTTAGAAGTTGGCAAAGTGTCAGACTGATCAAAGACCCCCTGACACGGGTGTATAAAGGCTATGAATTAAGCTTGGAGCAAATCCAAGCAAGCGTGCAACTAAGGGAGCATCTTTAAAGATCAGAGCCCATCAAAGTGTCAGATTTACCCGTGACCCCTGTCTGGGGAACACACGAGTCAGTTATTAGGTCTGGAACAAGTCCAGGAGTCTTTGTGGTAAGTGGAGACCAGGGTGCTGATGCAGGTGAAAACGCATGCCACAGTGCTGAAGACAGATCATGTTACTTATGCATAAGCCAAATATCTCTCTCTCTGTTTTTACAATATAGTATATTAGTTTCAAATTTAGATTTATTTAATTTTGCCTCCTACTTCCACATAGATAATAGGATTGAATAGTGGGTAGTCTACCATGGTCCAACCTTGAAATGCCATGATTATGTCAATATAAGTGGATCAACTTTTCAGCTGCAGCAGTTTCTTTCACTGACTTTACATGCTGAAATGGCTGTTTACAGTTATGCAAATGAAAAAACAGAGGATTGAATGATTTGGTAATTGCTGACATTTTGTTTCTTCCACATCAGTATTCTTGTAGGAGAAATTGCCGTTCTATTGAAAAATATGAGAACATAATCTTAGGAATATGAAAAGTAACATCAAAAAATGAGAATAATCCCCATTTTATGATAAATAATCTGCAGTTCTGTGATTCAAATTTATGGAAAGAAATTTCAGTTTTCCTGTCAACGAGGGAGTGATACATTCTCAGGAATTAATATTTAAAAGAAGGGGGAAACCATCAACCCAAATAGATACCGTCCTCACAAAAGGACGTATCCTGTATCCTGTCCACCTACAAATATGCACAAACACGCATGCACACACAGTCCTCTGAGTATAACAACATACAGTCCTAATTACAAAGCAACCAGGGTTTACAGAGTTATGTTAGTGATCTCTGGTCCCTATTGTAAAAGATTATAAGAGCAGAATTGAATTAGAGCCTCTGTGATTCTTTGTGTGCTGCGTGTGTGTGATGAGTCTTAAAAGGCACCTTTATATTTTAAGTAATTATGTGTCTTTCTCTCAAGGTAGTGACCTTACGCCAGTATCACAGAAACGAGACTTACAGTGAGACAGGATGTGCAAACTAGTTTCAAACGTGCCAATCTACACCACTAGAGAAGTGTAGAGAAGAGTGTAATCTGCAATTAAAAGGCCCAACAGAGAGAGAGCATGTAAAATGACAGATGTGCAGTTAGGAATTATTGATACAGTGAGATACATTCAAATCTAAATTGGCTTTTTGTTTATGACACATTATAACTAAGGATTAGTGCAAGGAAAAGCACACAAATAGCTCACAAACAAATGCAGAGGCATGAATGTGTGCATAATGAACACGTTAACATACACATGCTCTCATATAAACATGCTCATACATGGTCACACAGCCTAAATATACTGTATAGTGAGGACATTAAAATGTATTTAAAAACATGTAGTGAGCAGTGAGGGGGTAGGAGAGAGGGGAGCATGTGTGCTTTTGCTGCTTCCCTGTGCATGTTTTAGAGTGTGTGTGTGTGTGTGTGTTTGAGTGTGTGCGCACTCTTCCTACCTTGACCTGTCCAACGTAGGCGTGATCCTTCTCCTCGATGACAGTGAGGTTCACTGGCAGTGAAGAATCGAACAGCGGGTCATTGTCATTAACATCTGTCACCACAATGTTCACCGTCGCAGTGGAGGTCTACACACACAAACACGCACACAAATTTGTGTTACTTTTCTGGCCAGTTCAGAAAACGTTTTGCTCTTTATGCGATGGATTATCAGAGTGCGCAGGATGAATCCATCTTCAGATTTCACAGGTTCTATTTTACTAAGTCTAATTCTCCCTCTTACTAACAGCTCCCTTATGTAACAAACTAAAGAGCCCATTTTGCTTGCTAATTAGCTGCACTCTGGTCGTCCTGGCTGTCCCATCTCATTGCGCTTCAAACAACTCTTAAAAATAGATTGAAAAGCTGTTCACCAATGGTCCACTTCACATCTTCTCTTGCCATGTTAAAAGGGATATTTGTGTAAAGATATGCATACCTAAGAAAGACATGAAAATTACTTAAGAAGGGAAGTCGGAAGTAAAAGAAAGACTTCTGCCCTGTGTGAAAAGACGCAGCCCCCTCAGTCAATTCTCCACAGCTGTAAAATCCTGTCTGCTGTGCAGTCTTTTGGGGTCTAATAACCCTTCAAACTCATAGATCTACTACTCAAACTGGACATCCATTGTTTCAACGCGGGACTGTTTTCTGTTTGAACCCCTGCTTAGAATGTGTGTGCAGAAGGGCTGGGCAGTAGGAATGATACATATACTTAAAGAAATCTAAAATTCTCAAAGAACTTCATTGTACTTTCTACAGGGTACACTGCTTGACAAAACACAAACAGCCACTAACATCACAGAAATTATGCCATTTCTAATCAATTATATGGCAGCCCTTTAGGAACAGGCAGCTCAGTTTGTTTAATTAGCTAAACACACCACATGCTATTGTTTTGCTAACAAAAGTCTGCTGGGACATGAGCGCTCATTCTGAGGAAACTCAGAACAGCTCGACAGTCTTAAATATAAACAATTATTGTGGACAAACCACAGATGTTGATGGTGCAATCCAATAGGAAATTGGTGATGTATACTGTCAACTGGAAAATCTGTGCCAACAAAAGACTGGAAATACAACAAACTTAATTGATCACCTAAAGCAGCGAGTATGCTGCAAATGTTTGGAGGGGATTCGTTAAAAATCTATTTATACAGTAAATCACACTAATTCTCACTGTTACACAACCAAGCACAAAAAAATGTTACCAAATGAGGGCAGATGAGCAGGAAAGAGAGAGAAGCTGATAGGAGGTCACCAATTTCTTAATTTGACTTTCATGAGAGCAGAAGAGAGAGAGAGAAAGAGAGAGAGAGAGAGATAGAGGATTTGACTTTTAAAGAAGGAAACTGGGAGGAGGTGGAAAAAGAGGGAGAGCTAACCGATTCACAACAGTGGGATGGATGAAAAGAGAAAAAGCAGTGTGTGTGGGAGAGTGACAATCACAGAGGTGACAACAGGCTGTTGAGGTTGGCAGGGCACACTGTGATGCAAGTAAATTTGAGGTTAAGAGCTCACAGTTGACAAAACAGTTTGTCTGAATGCCAATACATGTAAAGCAGAATGAGCTGTGATAAAATGAAAAGGCATGCTGTGAGCAACACACACTCAGACAGACACAAAGAGAGATGCAGTAAGCTCCATTTTGCATCAGGGGGCTCTAAGCACATCATTCTTCGATAACTGCAAATCTCAGAGTTTATTCTCTTGCTGATAGCATGGCCATATGCCAAAGTTTAACACCCACCACCCAGGAGACACCATATTTTGAAGGTTTCAGCTGTATACTCTACCATGCATTGTATCTGGATTATTTCACAACAAAGTGTTCTTTTTGAAAATGACCAATATGACTAAAATATGAGAATCTAATCAATCAATATATATATTACATGTTCATATTCATGTGACTTTTCATAGTACTAGCAGTCTGTGAAAGTTCTACATTGTGCAAGCATCCCGTGGTAGAAAGGTGAGTGGTAAAAGGTTGAAAAGTCAGAGCTGTGGATTCATCCCCTTTTGAGTAAAATGTGATTTTGGCTTTGCTCGAGTCTCACTTTCTGCGGGGTAATCCCTGCCTGTCTTGACAACGGCAACCACCTGTGATAGATGGGAATCCACTGATGTCTGCCAGCCTAAAAGCTCTGCCAGTCACATTACAAACCCTAAAAAAAGACCATATCCACAATGAACTGATCCAATTAAAAAAGCAGTGTCTGTGTAGCCACAGCCTGATACAACCCATTCCTCTGTGCCCTAGACCTCCATTGTTGTCCAAAAATCATTACAAACACATCAGTAAGCCACATTGTTGCACTGGGTGACATGTTCCTTCATTACGATGGACATGGGCACTGTAGTTTAGTTTGAGTCAATCCCACATACACCGTCCTGCTGCCGGAAATACTCACTAGCGCACCAAATATGGAGGATAGCATTAGTTCAGACAGAACACTGAATCCGCAGTTGCATTATTATCATATTCATGCAGGTGTACAGCACGGCCATTACAACCTGACACACCTCACTATGACACATGGCACAGCTCCCTCTACCACCCCTACCTCCTTAGTCTAGTCTAGCATGCACTACGTTTTTGGTTTTGTTGATTTAGCAAAGATGTTAAATGACAAGACCCAAGTGTCTCTGACTGAAATGTATTAAACCAAAGCTGAAAATAGTCCCCGACAAATGCACAGTTTAATTCTATTTGAGTAACGTTGACTAAAAACTGCAGTGCCTAGCCGTCTTAGGAAATTACTTTAGCTTTTTCAAAAAAAATGTAACGATATATGTGTGAACCATTTTTAAAAAGTTATGTCTTCAGTAGGAATGAATGGGCTTGGGCCTGAGTGCCACATACAGTAGAGATGTTGGAAAGTATTGTAAGAAGTAACACATTGTTGGTTTTTGGTCTTAGCCTTATTCTTTAAACTGGCAAATAAAGTCATTTTTACCTTCATTCATGTAGCTACAGCAGTGCCAATTCACACAGTATTTAATGGCGGAGCTGATTCACATATCCATGCCATGATACAGTACTATACAGTCCATTTGACAACAGCACACTGTCCTGCACCAAAGTTTAAGTTGCATCCTACGATGCCCAGTGTCCTTACAGTGGAGCTGGTTTACTGCACCAGTTTGTAAGGTCCTCAATCTGTGGCGGTATGATGGATTCACTGGCCAAATAGCCAATTAGGCACTTTGTAGTCTGACACTCTCACAACGGGACATTTAATAATAGGGGACACAGACCGTTGTGTGTGTGTGTGCACGCATACGAAGACAACCCAAGGCCTTTCGAGTGATGCTGATTAATGGGCCTGTATAAGGCAACTGCACCCCAATCTTCTCTTCTCCTTTTTCTATCTCTTCCTTTCTTTTGTCTTCCCTTCTTGTCTCTCTGTGTAGCTCATACCATTCCTCTCTCTCACACACACACACACACCTTCTCTCTCTCTCTCTCTATTCACAATCCTCCATCCTTTTTTCCTCTCGTACTAAATATAATGGAGTGTCAAGCAGAAAAATGTCCAAACTACTTTTAGCCGTTTTCTGACTTAAAGACCTTTGGGGCACAAAGATAATACACTAATTGTCAAGGTCCAGAGAGCAATTGACTAAGTATATGTGTGCACGTCTGTGAGTGTGTATGTGTCAAGGCTCCTTTATAGAATTGTGTATGAACACACGGTAAAACTGTTAAGGTAATAAGAGCCCCCTGAATACCCCTCATCTCTCTCCCTTCCTCACTCTCTCCAGCTTCCTCCCACTTGTTCTCTCCCATCATATTGTGTGGGAGGAGGTGTGTGAGAAGGTCAGAGTATTCATATCAGCATTTTCTCTCCTCAGAGGGACTTTAAACTTTACCTTTTGTTTTAATTGACATGTGGGGGAGGGGGAGTCAGTGAGGAGGAGACAAACTTGTTTTAATGCTAGACTAATAGATGGATGATGAGGGAGAGAAGAGAAGCAAGAAAGGGAAACTGATGAAAGCCAGAGGGCCAGAGAGGAAGGAAAGAGGATAGAGGGGAGGGCAGGGGGACTCCATCCAATGTCTTCATTTGACTTTCATGTGAGAGCGATTGAAGATTTGACTTTTAAAAGAGGACAGAAGAGAAGAACACAAACAGAGAGAGACAGAGAAAGTGACTGTGGTGACCTGTGATCAATTAGGTATGTGAGAAAGTGAGGAAGGGCACACACTCCGTTTTCTTTGCAAAATAGCTCTTGCAGCGGACTAAATAAGACGTTTTTTTGCCATTGACATGTTTATTCACACATCATCCACACTAAGCCAGTTAAATCCGTGGATACAGTTTGTGTTAAAACGACGCGTTTTCAGGTCGTTCAAGTGCCAAAAAGATTAGGAAAACATTTAAATCTCTTCTTCTTGTCTCTTTCAGTTGGAACATTTACTACAAAGGTTTTGAACTCAAGAGAGTCGGATCAGAGACCCCGACAGTGTAAGAAGAATTTTATCTGATGAAGGTCTGAGGATTGACATGTCATAAATAAAGTAAGTAAAGGTGATTGCCAGTTTACAGGATTTTGGTTCTTTCACAGTTGGCAAAAAATAAAACTACTGATCACACTCAGCATCTGGTAAGGAGTTGAACAGACATAGCCTGGTTACTCTGTAGAGTCCCTCAGCTGGTTGAATTTCCATTCTACCCTCCTCAAGCCTGTTTTACCTCTGAGTACAAGCGGCATCACTGCTGCCACCACACTCAACAGTGATGTCACAGGGTCATGGAGTATGCCTGTACATTACTACAGCATTCAAGGTTACATGATCTTAACTGCTCCACAGCCCCCAACCATGCCTTGGCAGGCCTACGTCACTGTTTTCAAAAAGCTCAGTTTCCATTCAATTCTTTGTACTGTCTTTTCCATCCCGTCTGACTGTTAAAGTTGTAAACAGCTGAAGTAATTTGTTACCTTCTTTTTGCACCCATCCATTTTCTAAACTGATTATTCTGTTCAGGGTTGTGGGGCTAGAGCCTATATTAATCATTATTTTTCATATCCATTTATTAAAGTATCCATATCTGTTTAAAATGTATCATTACAAATAGATTTCGGCTTTTAATTATGATGATTTTTACTATTACTGAATGAGAAGTATTTCCACAGATTTCCTCTAATATCCCTCTTTTCACATAATGCCACAGCTGCTGTTCATGGCATTTCACTGTGATTTAGTTTCCCTCCCAGTAGCCACTCACTTTAATCCCATTGGGGAAAGGAAACAACTCGAGTAAAGACTGTGTGTGTGGCACAGCTCTTTTTCTTACCCCATCTGGGTGTCCGTCTGAGGCTGTGACCACCAGGGTATAATAATCCAGAGACTCCCTGTCCAGAGGCTTGTCCAGAACCAAATACCCTGAGCTGGAGAAAGAACACACAGAGAGTCCTGTTTTTAAGCACGAACTTGAACAGAGTACAATAAAAAACATAAGAGGACCAAACACAGAAGAACAGAATACTGTTGTTTAGTTTGCATGGGTTTTCATACCCAAGAATCCTGTGATTTTATGAGAAGTTTCAGTACATAAGTCATTTATTGCTAACCATGTTGATCATTCTCATGCCGATACTTCCAGCCATTTGTAAGTAGTTTCTATTCACGTAACTCTGGTAACATGGGAAGATTTGGAAACCCATCTTGTTTTTTCGTAATGTTCATTCCTCTTTATATACACCGCTTTGGAGACAACTTTTCAGACAGTTGGCAAGCACTGATAACCACTGCATAAAAGCCTGATAACCCAGAAGTGTATTTTTACTGTGATTATGGATACTTTGGTGATGCAGATGACTCTTCATATATATCACCTCACCCACAAAGATATTCAGGAATGCCAGTGTTTTCACAAAAATAGTTTATGTGCAAAATACTTCAAAACTACAGTAAGATCTTCTCTGAATACTAGTTAATTACACAAAAAAGGTCTCATGACATCAATATATGGGTTTACTGGTAGATAATATACAACACTGACACACATACATATATATATATATATATATGAATGAATGATACAAAACAAGTAGAAAGGTGGAAAACCAATAACCAGCAAAGAGATTAAAGTCAAATTTAAGGGCAAATGATTACTGCATAAGTAAAAATAAGTGCCCTCAGATCAACAGCTTCAGTGGAGCCTGTCTGAGACTTCTGACCAATCAAAACCAGCAGAAATCTTTGATGTTGGCCTTCATTCATTTCACTTTTTTATTTTCCAAATGAAGATTTACATAATGATTGAAGTGTTTCTAATTAAAGCTAATTTCATGAATTAGAAACCATCTGAAAAGCACACTTCCCCCAAATATTGACAGTGTGTGTAGGTGTGTGTGTGTTGATGCGTAAGTAAATGTGTGTATGTGTGTGCGTGCAGATGTTAAGTGGTCTACTATAGAGGGAAAGATGTGAAGCTGTGTTTTTTTAAACCAACTAAGAGACGGTTCATGTATATTTATGGATGATTCATGAAAAGCAAAGTCTGTGAACGCACATGTGCACATACTTGGGCGCACACACACACACACGTAGTCTTATTTTCTCATTTACACCACACATTTTGACACATACAGCTCTCAAACCAAACATCTGCTACAACATGTGTGGAGGACTTACAGTAAATCTCATTGCTCAGGATGAACCCAACATAATTCAAATTTATTCAAAAACAATTGGTGATTAACCTCCTCAAAGGTCATCTCTTGCATCCTGTACTGATGCTCGCCCTTTTATTTCTGTATTAAAGTAATCTGAATCTTTTGGCTATTACTGTGTGATCCATCAATGCCAGCCACCTTGTAAAATGGGCCAATACCAGACCCGTTAAGGTGCTCTCCCGATGCGCTTCTGGAGTTTTTAACTGAGCCAAATTTTGCACAAAAGCAGTGAAAAATCACTCCATCCGGTGCCAAAACAAGCTGCATGGCAAGTTGCACGTGCCCAGAAGAAAAAGAACAACTTGGACACTCAGTGCCATTATGGAGAAAACACAGCTGAGGCACTGAAAGATTGTGCCACATGCTGGAAGATTTCACAATGTGCAACAGAACAGAACCCATCAAAAAGTCCTAGAATGAAGAAATGAAAGGTCTTCAATTCATTTTAATCTTTGCTGTCATGAATTTCTGTGCAGCAGACTCCTTTACTTTGTCCTTTTCTTTCGTCCTGCTTTAAAATCCTCATTTGTCTGTCACTCTAGTTTCCTTCCCAGCTCTCTCTAACATTTTGTCCCTCATCTGTTACTCTGTCCCTGCTCTGTTCTCTCTCTTTTTCCAACCCTTTACCTCTCTTTCTCTCCCTCTTCTCTTCCCCATCCTTAATAATTCTGCCCCTTCTCTTGCAGTCTTTCACCAGACTTTCCTTTGTTTCTCTCTCTCCTCCTCCCTCTAGAAATGTAGATAAGATCTTTCCCCAGCAAAAGAAATGCATTTTTAATGAGCAATAAATGAATAAATACAACAAAAGCCCTCAGAGTCTGTGTGTGTGTGTGTGGTGAGCATGTGCATGTGGGAGAGAGTATGGGTGTGTTTATGTGAAGCCCTGAATGATATCATTTAAACTCTATTCAACCACGCACACACACAGGTTATTACTACATACTTGTACATTGCATGCACATACATACACAACATGCACACTCAGATAGGACACAAACACAATTTTCACAGATATTCACACAAATGAAAAAGGGGTACTGCTTTAGTTCTGAAAATATTAACTTCATCAAGCGTGTGCACACTTACTTCTGCTGTAGTACAAAATGTCCATAGCGGTCTCCACCGTGGATTTTGTAGGTGATGGGGTCCTTTTCCCGATCCACTGCCTTAAGTAGTAAACAGAGACAGACACACACATATACTCTTATTTCTATCAGCAAATTCTACCCTTACTATATATGTTGTATACAGCAGCAATTTCCATTTATACCCCATGAAGTACTTCTGCAGTTGCCAGGGAGTATATGCAAAGATTGTGGAGTAACTCAATGAATTTGAAAAAATTTAAATTACAATTTGGTTTTAGAAAAATATGTATCTGCACATTGAGTCAGCTGTAACCCCTGAACACTACGGTTGCAATTAACAGGGTGTGAAAATTTGTTAGCAACCGAGCAGAGAAGTTGACACTGTTAGCTGAAGTAATGAATAAACAGTTCTAATAGTTAGCTAAAAGTAATGGATAACCAGCTCAAATAGTTAAAATTAATGAATAAACAGTTTAAATAGTTAGTTAAGTAATGAATGAATAGTTGATATAGTTAGCTTAAGTAATGCATAAAAAAGTTGAACTAGTTAGCTAAAAATAACGGATAAACGTTTAAAATAACTAAAAGTTATCAACTGTGTGTGTGTGTATGTGTGTGTGTGTGTGTACCTGCAGATTAAGCAGTGTAGCTCCAGTCCTCATAGCTTCGCTGATCTCCAGGCTGTACTGTTGCCGGGGGAAACGGGGAGGGCTCTGGTTGTTTGGGGGCAAAACTTCGATATAGACCGTAGTAATGGATGACCTAAAGAGAGAGAGAGAGAGAAGGTGACAAAATAGCAGAGAATGTGGTAAGGCAGATAGGACAGACGGAGAGAACACAAAGACAGAGAGGAGTGAGAGAGGGGGATGAGAGGAGGAAGAGAAGAGCTGGAGGGCAGCACAAGAGGCTAGTGGGTAAAAAAAAGCAGTGTCAGGGAGGGTGAATGGTCTATTATTTAAGTTAAGAGCGGTTGGCCAGTGTTTGTTTCTTTGCACTTCATGCTGTGTTTAACTAATCGATAAGAGTGTGAAGTCAACAACAGTGTGAGTGGCAAAGGGACTAGACAGCGCTCTGCTGCCGTCTTTTACCAGGGCTTAAGGTTTCTATTGCGCAGTCTGACAAACTTATCCTGCTGTTTCAATGATTCATGTGGAGGCTGGTGCAGTTTTACTGAGATAAATCGTTTATTTAATTCATTTCAATAAAAGCATGTCTGTACAGAGTGACACCATCTTGTTAGGGCAGTATTATATTATCCTTTGCTGTGCCCTTTATTATGCAGTGTTATGAACCTTATTATGCAGCGTGGTATATTTCAAGACCCTGAGAATATCAACTATTACTTAAAGGCGAGCCCTGCACGTGATTATGCAGATGACTATTAAATATAGTTATATAACCAGGCAAACTAAACCAGCTGTTCTGAAGTGGATTCAAAAATTCCTGGACAGGTGAGGAAACTTGATTAAAATGTTTCAAGAGGGAATTACAGATATAAGGGTTTTATTTAAGAAGAGGAAGTAGGCTTACAAGGGATTCAAAGTAAATTACATTGAGTTTCTAATTTATAAGGTGATGACACCAAGAGAAATGCATTTGGAGTAGTATCTGACAATAGATTGTTTCACTTTGTAAAATGAAGTCTTAATTACACAGTGTTTACTACCCCTCTGATAAACAGCTTTGGTTGTTCAATAAGCTGTATTCATTGACATTTTTTAATCAACATAACACTTATTCCAAAACAGCACGTCACCTACAATTGACAGAGCTGTTTATTTCCAGCGCTGTAAACAAGCTTGTGTCCTTCTGTCAGTTTTTCTATCTGAAAATATTTGATTACTTGGGTGACAGTTGTCATGTTCAGACAACTACAGTGTTCAGCCCTCTGGCAAATTGACTGCCTTACATAATTGGGAGATAACAACGTACTAACTGCAAATTAAACTAGGACCCAACTGAAAACTAGAATTGACATCTGCTATACCCATTATTTTAGATAATTCAGTCTCGAATTTTGATCCTGGACAACTCCTTCAAAAAAGAACAAGATGCAAGAGAGCAGGAACTCTCAATAATGACTTCAAAATAAAACACTCCACTGGGAACATGACTTTGAGGGGACAATACTGCAGGTTACTTTGGGTGAACAGTTTTTCTTGGTCATGTATTCCACTTCTCCTATGAAATAATGCTAATCACTGTGTAGTGTCATTAATATTGAGTCAGGTTTCTTCTCTTATTTTCATGACCGATTAGCTTGTTGGGTGTCTCCTTTCCAGGTTTAGTAGAAACGTGTGCATTCATAAACAGATCGGTCTGAAATTATTGAGGGTACAAATAGGAATAAACAGGAAAGGAAATGTAGAACAATGAAGTGAAGAAAGAACCTACACATTTGCATTGACAAAAGGAAAGAGAACAAAAAAGATAGAAATAAAATAAAATTGAGCAGATGAACCCTCAGATCTATTAAGATCTATCTATCTAAAAAGAAAAATACCTTGCACCTTTTCCAGAGGTCAAGAAAAAATGTATATTATATTTAATATATTAATATTATTACATCAAAATCCCCTTGACATACAGTTTCCACCTTTTCACCCTGAAGTAGCTTTAAAGTAAGAAAAATAATCATATTCAACACTGTATCGCCATGAAATGGGAATAATCTAGACATCTTATTGCTTGTGCATTTCCCAAAACGTATTTAGTCATATTTAATATCTTAGAAAATTTGGGAATCACCACTTGAAGCTTAAAAAAAGTGAAGTTATTTGAGTTTGGACAGTGTTTGGCTGCACAGCATGAGTTTGCATTGCCTGACCAAGCTAGCTGGTCAGTGAGGTTTACGGGATTAAATATATTGAATTATTTACCTCCTGTCTAATCAAAGAAAGTGTTGAGGCCCGATGCTGACTCATATGAAAACAACAGTGGCTCACAGAAGATCATGTGGATGAAAATGTCACATTAGGAAGAAAGAGTGTACCACTCTGGAATTTTACTACCAAGTTACGAGACTAATCTTAAATTTTGTCAAATTGGTTATCACACGTCTTAATCAATGGGTTGGAAAAAGCCCTGTTACTCCTGTTTGACACGAGTGATGGTAGGTTTTACTCACCCTAAATTTCAGGGTAAGAAACCGCATGGGATTTAGTTTGTGTTCCTACTTGGCAAGAGTGCGGCGTTTCAGCAGGGAGAGAAGGGAGAGATTAACTCCACTCAAACTGGATCATCGACTGAAACAGCCAAAGAACCCCGGGTCTAAACAATAGCCCACAAAATCTGTTTACGTTCACAACAGTAAATAAATAAACAGATAAAGGCTGGAAAAATGTAAGCCGCCAGTGAGAGTGAAAGCCAGTGTTTTATTAAAACAATTCAGAAGGCATCATTGATGAAAACCGATTGAGGGAGTGGAGATTATTCAGTCGTGGTTTCTTCTGTAGCTGGGGCCTATTTCTCCTTCGCATCTCGAAACTCTCCGTCTACCCATGGAAGCCATTCCTTCTTTCTTATTTTATATGCATTATCCATTTCATAGACATGGTTACATATAACTGTTGCTACTTCTACAGTACACACAAACATAAACCCACACATGCGTACATACAAACGCTAACCTGCACATCGAATTCTTGTAGAGAGAATGTAGAAAAAATGAAATTGCTTAGTCTTGGGCACAACAGACTTGTAGTTGTGAGCATGATCTGTCCTCTCCAGTCATTTAGAGTTATTTGGTGGTCCAGCAAATCACTATTGGGTTAGATGAGTGTTTAGGTGAGTGCACTTCACCATCCTGTTTATATTTCTCTCAACTCTCAGCATCAAGTTGCTGCTCTTATAATTACTCCCTGGTCTACATTCGATGATTTTTAGCTGTGTTTTTCCAGTTGTTTGTCTCATGAGTGTCTGCCGTACCACATATGTTTAGGTTTTAAATCAACACAGCTTTCCACCCCAGCCACATAACGGCTCACTTTATATAACTCAAAGCAAAATTTTACGCTTCAAGTCTATTTTCTTTCAGCCTAAGCACGTAACTACATTGATGCTTATTGGGCTGTGAGGACTGTGTGCACAGCAGTACTGTGGCTGACTTAACCCAGCGTGGATAGATACTGATGGGAGAGTGCAGCTGCTGCTGGTGTGCTGCTATGGGGCGGTGTACACAAGGGGTTTATCTGCTACATCTATTGAATGAGAAACAATTTTTTTGGCTACGGACCGAGGCTCTTAATACACGTTACATGTTTAATGCAACTGCGTTTTACCAGAGGTGTAGACTTGAGTTTGGGACTACAACTTTAGGACTTGGTGTTAACTTTGGACTTCGGTGCCAAGTTTGTGACTTGTGTTGGGCAATATCGCTTTACTTAGTAACATGTTACGGTCATGTATTTTTTTTTTTTTTTTAGAGTGGTGAGAAGTGTAAAAGAATTCACATTTAAATTCAATAATTACATTACAGTTACTAATCCCAGTAACGCTTTGTTTTTCAACATGGTGGGGTTGGATTGATCGCTGCCTTAACATGGCTTTGATGGAGGATTGGGTGTCTTTGCATTTAGTGGACAAACTGGTGTGGTATGCGTTTAGCTTGGATCACGGGCAGGTGGGGTGGGGATGCAATCAGCCACTACCAAAAGAGGAGAAATGCGCCTCTCAGTAACTGCAAAGTTGCCTTATTTAGATGTTATGCCTTCTTAGCTGGCTGGCTAACGTTGGGTAGCCACTTGTAGCTGTTTGAGCCATAAAAATAATATGTAATGGTAAGTAATACTGTACCTCCAAAGTTTGGACACAGCTGTCCTTCTTGTGTGGGTGTGGAGGATTTGGAGTTATTTAAAGGCACCTTTGACAGAGCCGGGCCAAGTAACAAAAGTAAAGTAAGTGATATGAGTAATGTGTATTTAGTCATTGATTTATTTTCATACATTTTTCAAGTAACTTGCCCCAACACAGCTTGCGACTTGCAAAACGACTCCATATATATTACCACATGCCACTTAAAGTACAGTGCAAAATTGTCCCCTTATCTTGATCTCTATCTAGCTATTTATCTAACATCTTATCCCATCTCATCTATTCTCTCTGGTGGTGCCCTCTTTTCTCTCTTACCGTACGGTTTGATGAAAGTATAAATGAGACCCCCCGAGCATAAACTGTTTTCAGTATTCTGGGGGTGCATCTATCTAGGGCATGCAAAAGCACTTCTAATCTGAATGAAACATGCATCTCAAGGGTTCTTCAACAGTTCCAGACCCCAAACATGGAGATGTAAAACTCACAAGCTGAGATCTGAAGTCTTTAAAAAACGCTGTCACTCATGTCTTGTTGGCACCCGCAAGTAAGTGGACACACAGCTCATTTTGGGTCCTGACCCATAGTTTTAATAAATCAGGTAGCAGAGATAGATATTGATTTGTTATGCGGGTTATGTTTTCAGCTGAGATAAACAGGGGGTCTGGGGAAATGTGGGGACAATCTGGGAGCCAATCACTGGAACCGCCTCAATCTGCAGTGGTTCACATTCTGTATTGATTTGGCTGCTACACAGCTGGAGCTGCATACGATTCTAGTTTTTATCATGACTGACAAAACATTGTTGGAGAGAGCAATCCACTTCAGTTCTAACAAATAAAACATTATATTTGATCATTTTAATACAGATATAAGTAAGCCATGATAATTGTTGTTCAACACTTAAGGTATTATGTGTTTTGTGAAACTGGATTGATTTATTAGACACAGTAGATTGCTTCAGTTTGGGTAAATCTAAGCGCAGCCTACAAGTTAACTGTTTGAGCAGATTTAATTTGCGTTGTTTCATAAAGCTTTGACTTTTGAGTGCCCGAGATGCTGTGAGGTCCGCGCATATTTTAATGGATCAGTATCGGCTAAAATAAAGCCAATCAAAATCCGATGCTTTCTTTACTGAACTTGACTGTGTTTTGTCCACTTCAGCCTGCCAGTGTTGAGCCTTCTGCTGCGTATGTAAGGGACAATTAGTGTGTGTGTGTGTGTGTGTGTGTGTGTGTGTGTGTGTGTGAACGTGAAACACAAATTGGACTCACTGGCAAAATGCACAGATTCGGTGAACTCTGATGCTAATTACCATTAGCAAAGAACAGTGTACAAAACATTCAGGTAGCAGCTTCGTAATTTAGCCGGCGCTGACCGGCACTTTCACTGGTTAAAACTGCAAATGTTGCCAGCAGCAGATACCATCTGTCGCTAATTAACATTAATTCCGTGAGTAACTTAATGACAGGCCAAAAGTAAACTTGTCTGTTGTCTGGTTAAAGTGCTCTCTGCAGCTGGTGTCGATTGAGCATATTGAATTGGGGTTAAGGCAGTCAGTCAGACCTCTATGACTTGTTCAGCCTGACAAATTTAGTAAGTTCACCCAATAAGTGCAGTTTCTCCTTATCTTTTACGTTCACCTCATCATTTTCCCAATGCAAATGACCAAAGAATGCCAGTGGACAGCATGTAAAACATTACAGTGCCAGTTGCCACTTTTAACAACTTTTTAAAAATATATTGTTCAATTATTCCAAGCATAAAACAAAACTATTTGACCAGATTCACATTGGCATTAAAATAGCAGGCTAGTTAGTTTGGTTTTGCCACTATGTTTGTTGGATTAGAAATGGACTGCAGCGATTTTACACATCAAAGTCTGTTTACAGGTCTAAGGAAGAACTACTGCATATGGGAAAAAAGTTCTATAAAGCCTTTCATGGCTCCAGAAGGGGCCTCAAGTCATGTCACTTTGGCTGAAGACTATAAATTTGAAAATGAAAAAAATATGGGGGTGTAGAGTTACAAAGGAGTTTACCAGACCTCTGTAGCCTGCTCTGGATCTCTGTAACTGCTGATAGACACACAAACCTACTGCTTTCCTATATTCTAACATTTAACCAGGTACCAGGGAGTTGATTACCTTTGATAACTTTTTCATCAGGAGACTGATGAACAGAAATCTCCACCATTGGCCGCTAACAGCTCAATTTAAACATCTGACTATTCAGTGACTCCCTACCAATAACTGAAAGAGGGAACCATATTCCCCATTGACCCGATAGTCACCTCAGTATTGCACTGCGCGCCTTTTCCTCAGTGTTTTAGTTTAAAAATCTTTATTAAATGTTCCTGTGTGTCTGTAACTAAGTGTTGATTTTGTTCTGTGCTTCTTGTTTAAAGGAGGAAGGACTTTGCTTGTTTCTTTCTTTCTGCAAGGACACTGCAGTGCTAATTTATCCTGTTGTTGAGATATTCCAAAGTGCAAAACACAAAGAACTACACCCAAGTGTGCTCTGAGTATCAGCAAACAACAGGCTGGAGCTGTAGCTCACCTTGTACGGCTATTGTTTTCATTGATGCCAATTTCATGTTGAGCATTCCTTATGTGTTTCTGTGTTAGATGATAGGCAAGAAGACAAGAAAACTGAAAGGAAAATGAAAAGAGGGACAACGTCTATCAAAAGGAGCCAACACCTTTTGATGCATGTTGTCCCTCTTTTCTGAAACCTGCAAAAACACATGGCGTGTTCCCACTGAGTGCCTGTTTTATGATGTTTTCTTGAGTCAAGTTGAGGCACGGTGCAGCAAAACACACTAAAGGAATCAAATTCTCTGCCAGTGCAGCTGCTACATCAATCTGTGGAGCCTCATAGATTGATCGTGTTCCAGTGGGTGAACGGTTCGATGGCTGGATTCGCTTCTGTTCTCAGATATTGCACGGTAATTGCTTAAACTAAAATTTCACAATTTAACTGCTATCTGCCAGACTTTAGCTACCTAATCAATACACACAGAGTTTACAAAATATTAAGAGCAACTGCTTTTTCCATAAAATAGCCCAAGTTGGGGAGTAGCCTGGTGAAAGTTATGGCTCCTTATGGATTTAATTCATGAAGGAGAGGCAGGGGAGTACAAAAATCAAAAAATGTCACCTTATGAAGTCAGTCCTACTTTAGAACGCAACAGGGGCAGAGTGCATTACATTTTGTTTCTTTTACCATCTGTGGCATTTATTCTAGATGCCACGTGTGCCCACATTTGCTGAAACTGCCCCTTCTCAGAAATGCAGACGGTATAATTTTCCTTTCGTTTCTCAGGAAGAACTAGTAACTACTAGTGAGCCACCCTTTTATTACCTATGATTCTGCTTAAGTCTTCTCTCTTTTCTTCTTCCCTTCTCACACGTATACTATCCATTTTCCTCTCTTGGACTCCCTTCATGCCACTTTCCAATATAAAACTATAATTCATGATATTTTTCTAAAAATGAAAACGGCTCACCTGAAAATGGTGAACAGGTGGAGAGAATGGCAGGGAATGAGAAACAAAGAGGGAGCGGAGCGATGGAGTATGTTGTGGCGTGTCTGACAATGAGTGTGAAAGCTCTGGAAATCTGATGACCTTTCAAGCCTCAGTCCCAGACAGACCGAGGAAAAGACCGATGAAGCAGACAGAGAGAAAGCCTTACCTTCTATGAGGCACAGGCCCATTGTCTATGGCTTCTACAGTCAAAGCGTAGCTCCGCCCAACAGTGAGCTCGACACCTGGTGCCACAGTAATGATCCCACTGCTGTGAAAACAGTTCATTCAGTATTACATGATAATGAACACTTTAATTCAAATTACTAAAACGAAGGTGGTAAGTCTAGCAAGTTAACATGATTAAATGAATTCTTTTTTTAATTCTGAGACCACTGCAGAAAAAAATGTTTTCACACTACAAATTAGATGGTTTTGTCACCCCCCCTTGGTTTCTTCAGAAAAAGATACAGACTACCAAGTGTCTCATCAATGGCCTTATATGTGGCAATTATTATCATATCGTCATTGTAGTTTTACGAATGTGACACTGATATATGGGTGTCCTACAAAAATTACCATCATTAATAACAACAATACTAAGACCCCTAACAATACCACAGGAATCTATACATCCATTAAACTGAGGCATTTTTCTGTCATTTAGTGGATTTGTGGTCTCATGCCCAATACCCAAAATGAGAACAGCAGCACTGAGCTTATTTTACACTGAAGAATCTGAAACCCTGAAATAGTTTAAGGAATAGTTTGACATTTTTGCTTGTTTGCTTTCTTGCCAAGAGTTAGTCTGTACTGGCTGACTGCAGCCTCAAGATCACGACAAGTCTCAACTTGTCATTTTTACACTTATTTTTTTAGACCGATTGAAACGAGATACGACGTGTGAATTACAGAGCCTTGTCAACACAGCCTGTGAAGCGAAAGCGAAACTCCTCCTGTGTAGACAAGTCTTTAGAGGTGCTGGTAGGTGTTTTTTCTTATGTTTGGACAGAGCCAGGCCAGCCGTTTCCCCCTTGTTTTCAGTCTTAATGCTAAGCTAAGCTTACTGGCTGCTGGCAGTAGCCTCATATTTAGCGCACAGACGTGAGAGTGGTGTCAATCTCCTCATCTAACTCTTGGCAAGAAAGCGCATTTCCCAAAATGTCAAACTATTCCTTCAACATTATCAATACAATCAAAATAAAATTACAATGCAAGTGATATATTTTACCTGTTGCCAATAAGAAAATGTCCCTGGTCACCAGCTAAGATCCGGTAGGTGACCTGACCGTTGGGACCGGCATCTGAGTCAACTGCTGACAGCTGAGAAGAGATACGCAAACACACAAAAGGTTCCATGTGTCTAAAAACTCACACACATATTCTTACACCATAATGAAAGATGTAGTTTCAGTTTCACATCATGTCAGACTCACCATCCATACCAAGTGTAATCATGCAAGTATGTTGCAAATACACTACATATTAATAACATTTAAACATGTGTACCTGTAACACAGTTTGTCCAGGCATCATATCAGTAAACAGGTTAACATTATAAGAGACATTAGCAAAAGTCGGAGTGTTGTCGTTAGCATCCAACACCGTTATCGTCACGGTAACCGGAATGCTCTGCTGGACGCCGTCTGATGCTAAAAGCTGGAGAGACAGAGACACAGACAGAGAAAGATAAAACATAAAAGAATGTATACTGTATTGTTTTGACAAGAGCAAAAAAAAAAAAAAAAGTTAAATTCTTGTAAAAAATGTTACACTCAGCTACAGAAAGCTACCTTTTGAGAATCCTGAGGTGGGCGGACTGTGTACTCACTATGTCCTTGACATCTTGATAGTGTCTGTCTGTTTCCTTGTTTCTTTTGAGGCAGAGTTGTTTTGTGATTTTTCAATCTTAATCCCTGTTCTGGTTTTATTTATATGTTTTTTGTGGGTGCAACTTAAAACTCTTGAAACTCTTTGACTAATCTGTCCCGGCTGTCTCCCTTATATTTAATTTCACCTACACAATTTCCTCCCAATGATTGATGTTCCCCACTGCCTTTAATGAAATCAGATTAAAATATGTATAAAACACATAAACAAACATTTGTGTCCAATTTAAAGCACCTTCTATGTTGTTTCTTTAAAGTAATTTCTTACAGGAATAGTTAGACAAGTTGGGAAATATATTGCTAGAGCCAGCAGGTGGTTAGGTTAGCTTAGTGAGAAGACTGGAGATCAACAAACACACACAAAATAAATCTGCCTACCAGCACCTGTAAAGCTCACTAATTAACTTGTTTTATACATCGTTTTTTAATGAGTCCACATGGTTTTCTCATCTAACTCTTGGCCATAAAGCGAATAAACGTATTTCACAAAATGTCAAGCTTTTCCTTTTAGCAGAACTTATTCATCATCATTACCATTTGCTCCCTGTCAATTTTGAACATTTGGAATTTTAGCTTTTTAGATACACACAGAAAAAAAGCAAACATCCACTGTACCTCTTGGCAATTTCTGCATTGTTTCAAAGTGTCAGTAATGATGAGATGAAACACAAACACTCAAAAATAGGCAGGCTGTCTGAGATTGCTTAGCTGCTAAAAACCCACTTTAGAATGAAATGAAATCAAATTCTTCATCTTATATTTGTGTTATGATCGTGTCCATGTTTAATGACGCTAGCAGGGCTTTTGGCATGTTCTTGGATTCCTCTGTACTTCAATCAGCACCAACATTTAAGCGTTTATACCCCTGTATGTAAAAAACACATGGAATGCGTCCATTTAAAATGTTGGTTAAGCAGGCTACAGTGCTTTACATTCACGACAAATGATCTGTAATTTTGTTTTTGTGACTTTTGTGCCTGCTTTCCCCTCTCTTCCTCCTGTGGTTCATTTTTTTTTTTTTTTTTTTTTAGAAATCATCCAAAGTGCATATCAACAGAAGCCTCTTCACTGATACCAATCTTCTCTACAGGCTCATCTGCCAAGAAGCTGATTGACTCCTTTAAATGAAAATCTCTCTCTCTCTCTCTCTCTCTCTCGTTTAATTTCTCCTGCAAGGCTTTCATGGTGATTACTGTACACCTCTGCCTTTCAATCAATACGCCAGGCCATCTTTAACTTCCAAATAGCTTCATGCAGACAAAAACACGCATAAACTCATACACTGCTGCACTCCCCCACGAGTGCACACACGCACGCTGCCAGTGTGACCAGGCTGGATTTGACAGATAACAGACTGCTGTACGAAGTAACAATGCTGTACATCATATGGTGTGGCACACACAGAAAGATACTCTGTGCTTGGCAACGGCCAGCCTCTCTGTGCCCTACCAATAAAGAAGCTGCTGAATTAGATTGCACTGAAATAAGACAGAGGATAAGAGAGGGAGAATGGCAGATTGAAAGGGAGAGGAACAACAAAAGGGAGGAAAAAAAGGGGAAAGTGGACCAGAGGAAGACAACCACAAAGAACATAAGAGGGGCAGACAGAAACAGGAAAACTGATGGAAAGAGGTAAACACAGAGGGACAACAACCACTGTAATAAGTCTTGTTTTCTACATCTATTCCTGCACTGATCAATGGAAGAGCCAAGTACTGGCTTGAATGCTGAAAACTAGCCAAACATTCATGAAAGCCCATACCTCCATCGATGCCCCTTGTTTCTTTTCTCTGTAACCTCCTGCTCTTTTATTTCTGAGTCTGTTTTCTCTTGTTCACCTGCATATCCATCCCCTGCATTCCCTCCCCCTCACTTTTGCTCTTGCTTTTCCTTCCTCACTGGTAAAAACTGATAAATTAGGCTTAAAATATTACTGACTTTATAGAGCTACAAGTGCATATGCCCACATGTGCCCAATCTTATTCTACCTCTTCTCTAGATAAGAGCCTATTATTTAAAACCATAGCTATGGGTGGTAAAGTTATTCAAATGCATTCAGACGTTTATGTCTCTCCCTCTCTCTTTCTCACACATGCACACATATTGTATATAATGCACACAAATGCCAAGCTTTTGGAGTACCGTGAATGTATAGGAGTCCTGTGTCTCTCTGTCCAGTGGCTGCACCATGGTGAGATATCTTCTGATTCCAGTAGCAGACACAGAGAAAACATGCGTATAGCTGCCCAATGATAACTGGAGCTGAGGATCCCTGGTCTGTTGGAGAGAAAGAAAGATGTTTAGAGGAACAGTGAAGACATTACAATGGTATTTTTTATGCTTTAATCACCCAAGGAAGGTACTGTTGAATATGTGTGTTCTGCTAGCAATATGGCGTGACACACAAAAAGCTGGTACACATTTACACCTGGAAGCTGCCCAGTACAACCACAGCGATGAAATGAGGGCTACTAAGCACCTTCATTGGTTCAAGAGAAGGAATACACTGAGATTTTAGGAGATTGGATGCTTGATGAACATACGGTGAATAATCAAAAGAGCAGATAAAAAGTAACATATTTTAAGAGGCAAGAACCAGGTGTAACAATATCTGTTTCTCTCTCTCTCTCTATGTCTATATTTGAAATATTACAAATTATTATAGTTTACAAATTAAAGGAAAAACCGGTACAAATAAGTGGAGAAACATAAATGAAAATGCTTCCATATGCAAAACAGCTGAGAGCAAAGAAGTGCTTAGACAGGAGAAGGTGATTGAAAAACATCTCCTCCAAGGTTTTCTTGACATAAAAATTCTCCTAAGAGAGCTCTCTCTGTGTGTGTGTGTGTGTGTGTGTGTGTGTGTGTGTGTGTGGGGTATACTCAGTGATGGAGAGGCAATCCTCATCCAAGTCCTCCTCTGACATTACCCACACAGTCACCTCCTCTGTGTGTGTGAATGTTGTATATGTGTGTGTGTTTGTGTGAGAGCTCTCATTCCAGATAGGGCTGGCTCAGCAGGGTGGGGGGGGTTGGGGGTGGGGGTGGGGGTGATAATATTGTCGATGTTGCCAGTGTGGATATTGAGTCATAAATAAACACACTCACACATGCACAGAGTTAAGGACACGCACACACATACAGACAACAGTCGTATGCACACACATAAATAAAAGTGATGGACGGCACATAAAAGCAATTAGGACTAATCATCATTGTTGGTACTTAATGCTGGAGGAAAGACCGGGGTGAGCAATATTTAAAATAACTCAACGTATATCAATCGCCACACAGACACACAGTGTCCGGAACGCACAGAAACACACACATTATCCCCACTAAGCCCATTCCCTGCTGTGGGGGTCTTTTAGAAAGCAATGAACCAAAGCTTGTTTTTGTCAAAATGCCTATGCTACATCTTAAACAAACTAAGCTCTCGGGAATGCATCGGCGATAACAATGTTGCAGCACTGTAAATTCTTACATTATCACTGAGAGGCAATTTAAGAGGGAAATGGTTTTACTATCCAGATTCACAGGGAAATTAGATAGGCCACTTCACACACTGCAAGCAAGGCACAAAGTAGAGATTCAGTAGAACAAAAAGAAGGGCTAAAATGGAAACTTCAGTGGCTCGATCCTTCATTTCTGTATGGTACCTCCTCTTTAAGCCATGCTGCTGGTTTTGTTCACATGGTGATTTAATTGTGTTTGAAGACAGGAATTGGTTTGTTTACACACTTGAGACCAGCATTTTATATTATGATGGATTAGGAAAGTTCCAAAGTGCCAGAATATTAGGCTATACCAGCACACTATATAAGTAACCAATGTCCGTTGGCTAAACCCCTCCTCCAAACACCGATTGTCCAATCATAGCTTGGCAGTTGTAACAAGGCATGGCAGGTCTGTCAGGCTTTGGATTCCTCCACATGTTGAAGCAGTGTGCACGGTGCTGTAGTAAGAGTGATACTCGACATCTAAAGACTGGAGGGTTGTGTCTTTTCATTTATTTAGCTTTCCAAAATCAAAAGCAAAAAGTGTCAAGAACGGATTAAACGCTCTAACATAAAGCTAATTTGTAACAGTACTAAGTGCATATTTAAAACCCCTTTTTACAGGGCTCTTGTTCTACAAATCAGCTGGAAATATTAAAAAGTCAGCCAGAGACGGCGTTTTTCAGCTAACCCATGATTATTCCAGCTGGCAAAGTCGACTAGTCAAAATCAAGGACCCATTGTTTAAAAAATCACTGTGATTTTCGAGCTGTAAATCTGCCAGTATTATCACTGTGTACTGCATATATGCCATGCGAGAATGGAAAGATTGACAGGTCTATCAACAGTAACTAAGGGGCTTAGCAAACGGTCAATTTCCATCTGGTAAATTGTTACATGGCATGTCTCAAATGCATACTAAAGTGAATTACTAACAAGTCTCCATGAAACCTGGGCATAAATCAATTCTGGTGTTTGTTGTCAAAGACACAGTCCTTGTTAACATCAACCAGTTGAAGCTTCAGAAAACTCAGCAAAAGGAGGTAAAGATAGAATGAACAAACTCAGCTAATACCTACAGGCGTCTTATTGGCTGTCAGCTAATAAGGAAGTAGATGCAACAAATCATATAAGTGACATCTCAGATGTATAGGGCTATAACACAATACACCCAAATCTGTAAAAGATTTTCAGAAATACTAAAATTCAATTTATTTATTTGCACAAAGGCAAAAACCCTGTGTATATTAGTATATTAAAGCCAAAAACAATGTTAATTGACATTTGTTAATGTTATAATTTGATTTGTCAGAACCTGAGTATTAATCAGCTTATAATGTCTTTAGTCAATGACAGCTCTGTATGCTTTCATCCTCACCTTCTCCACATCGTTATCCAGAGCTATGATGGCCAGTGGTGCAGACAGGCTGGCATTGGTCGCTACGGTGGTTCCCACTGGCGATGCCTCACTGACGTAGCCATGGTAACTGGTCTCCAGGAAGTAGGGTGCCTGGTTGTTCTCATCCAGAACTTCGATTAGGAGGTTGGCAAAAGCCGGCAAGGGGTGGCCGTTGTCCTGCTCTGCCTAAAGGGAGAGAGAAACTAATTGTTCATTTTGGCTGTGATTCACCATCTGTACTCCTGCTGCTGAAGTGGTATTTAATGATACTGCTTCACATAATATGTAATAAGATAGTAGTCAATTGAGCCCTGACAAATGCTATGACATTACCATGCCAGTTCTACATTTTGGGTTTAATAACAAACAAAGCTATCTCCAGTGGAGGTGTATATTTATGTGGTATATTTGTTTATATTTGTTTAAATGTTAACAAATTGGCACCATTAAAAGTATGCCGAATTAGCTAGCAGCAGATCCTGTTTGTAATATACCTATGGATGTACAGACAACAATCACTGGATCACTTTGATACTGAAGAAAACTTAAAAATGTGATGATTCTCAGCCAAGTTCTGAAGTGTCTCTTCTATGATTTCTAAGCAGATTTATGGACGTTTATTCGCGATGGACATCTGAGATAATGATATCTGCGGTAACTGTAAGTCACACTAATGATATCAATGTGTTTCATGTCTGTGTCTTAAGATTTGACTGAGTTGAGACTCAAATTCACTTCACACAGTATCTTGTTTTATTGGAGTCACGTGACTATACAACTGCTTGATTGCCTGTGTGCTTTTTTGTTTGTCTCTCCTATGCGTTTTCTTTCTGTTTGTAGTTTGTTTTGTCTTTGGCTGTTTTGCTCCCTCATGTCTCTTCTTCCACCTCCTTCCCTCATTCATTAGTTCATGTGGGGCTTTACCATCCCAAAAGCACACCTAATGCAATGTCATGTTATAAACACAATAGCTGTACACTCATATACAGAAATACACACACATTTAACTACAGCAAAAACATTCTATAGAGGAAGAATTCAATTTTCAATTTCAGCAGAGTAGAACTTGATGTATGCTTGGTGGTGTAATTTCATTACCAGCCTAATTGAGACAAAAACACCTTCACACAGCATGGGATAGTTCTAATGCTTTATAATTACTGACATTTAATTGATAGAAACCAGGAAGCACCAAATAAATACATAGGAGGAACATTTAGTCTTTATTTAAGCTTATAGATTTACTGATCAACAGCTTGATGGATATTTGGGGGTTAAAGGCAGTCAAAAAACAAACAAAAAAGCACTGCACATTAAGGAGGGAGGTTGTCGTTTCCATACAAAACTTGCTGGGAGAAAATCAAGTTAAACCTCCCCTGTTTGCAGCTCCAGTGTTTCTCACCTTGATAACCAGATCAAATCTGCAGTAGAGTTCTCTATCGATGGGCTTTAGTAGCAGGAGCTCCGCTGTGGTTCTGTTCAACCTGAAATATTCTGCATAGGACTCTGGTTTGCCTGAGAGAGAGCAGGCAATAAGACACAAACGGTAAGAACAGAGCAAAAACGGGGTAGAGAGAGTGTGTGTGTGTGTGTGTGTGTGTGTGTGACAGAGAGGGAGAGACATCAGTAATTGGTTTAAGAATCAATATATGTTTGTCTGGTGGGTGTCTAGGGGGAGTATAAAAGAGACGGGGAGGCATGGCTAATGCTTCCAGTTTTCTCATCTCTGCTCTCCACAGGTGGGGATGCACACACACACACACACACATATATATATGGTGCTTCGGAATACTGTATTGCTCAGTGGGGAAATCAAGCTCTGGTGAGAGGAGCAGCAACACAATCCCATGTGCACAAGACAGCATGATTCCCCCATATATGTGGTAACGGATGTTTATGCGAAGGTATGTCCTTGTGTCCAAGAATCAAGGCCTCAGTGAAATCATTCTCAATGTTCATGTTGTCGTCCAGAGCACTTACCAACCACTGTTCATATATTGTCTGATGATGGCAACAAGAGCTAAAACCACTATCTTTAAACACTGAAGCTTCCTTAACTGACCCTCAACTGCATCTTCGTTTTTTCATTTTCAAATCGTTGCAACAGATGTTTTGGCTCTTTGTGACACTGTCTCTCATAATCCTTACTCAGACAGAGATTAGTTTCACAGGAGGAGGTTGGGAAATGTAATCAAGTCTGTGTCAAGTCATGTCAGTAAATTTTTACAGACTATGCAGATCCTCATGAGTAAAAGTCTGAAGTTTTTGTGACTCTGCATTTTACAATGTCAAACAGTAATCAAGATGTTTTGCAGCGATGGTGCACTGTTACTGCTATAAATCACTTTCAACTTAAGGTACTTATGAAGCATTAATGGGCAGAAAATTCCATCTCTCCAACATCTTATCCTTTGCAAACTGGCTATTAGCATCTTGTTTACAATTACTCTGCTGAGTTAAACCAGCACATAAACATTTAAGTGCCTTCCTAAAAACTATTTAATCCTTATTTAACAATTAGGCCCTGGGCTAAGGAGCCCCGAGACCACAGATCTGCATTTGACTCCTTGAAGACCTCTATGAACAGATGTGCTGATGTCACTCTGAATTACAGAGTTATTATTGTTAACTCTATTGATGTAGGTAAGTGGTCCGTTAAATGCTTTTTTGTGTGACCAATCAGGATTAACTCAAGAGGACAGAATTTGGGATTCTGCTTTTGTTTTATTGCTAAAAACATTCAAATTCAAACATTTGACTGTATTTTCATTTTCACTGTTCATAAAAATGTATTAGAAGAAATAACACCTGGCATATCAGGGAGATTGTGTATGTTTCTGTGCCAGCTAGGAGTCTGCTATATGGATAAAATCACCTCTCATGGTATATGTAATTTTATATCGCAGTATAGTACATTTTTGGAGAAATTAATTGAGAGACTGTTTATGTTTTCTGCTAATACACAAATTAAATACTTGAAATTTTGCACATATAATACAAATATTCAATATTGCCATTAAGCAATCCTGCTTATTGATTTGCAACACTGCCTACAATGGTCTAAATCTGTAGACGGTACACAAATGTATATTGTCTCACTGTATACAATGCCTTATTGCCCAATGCTAGTGCCAACTGATCTAAACCCCCAAAAATGTAAACCTACCAATGAGGATGGAGTATAGAATCCCTGGCCTGTCAGAGGGAGGTTGTATGTTTCTGTCTTGGTCCACAGCTTGAATGGGCGGAGTAACATTGAGGGGATTCACCTTACCCTGGAATCAGAACCAAGCACAGCAGTAGAGTTGAATATCACAATCATTACCTACAAATATGACAAATAAGATTAGTATGAAATACATCAGAACCACCAATAACAGGATACAGTAATTGAGAACCTGCACCACAAAAGGCGTAACAACGTTGTACCGCATAAGAAAATGGCGTGACTTTTTTGAGTGAAAAACAAGGAAAGAAAGAGTAAACTAAAACTTGTAGAACATTTTCACCTTTTCACCAACAGCGGCAGCTTAAATTTGCATCATAATAAGAACAGATCCCTTCAATCTTTAAACAATTGTTCGACCCTACCTAGTTTACCAGGAACATTTACAACAAAAACAGCTACTCTGTCCCACTCAGTTGTTCTAAGATATAAAGAAAAGCTTTAACTATGCTATTTATTTATGCATCAACAAGCTCTGAGCATGCCAGCAAAGCAAGTGAGAGTTAAACAGAACGCTGCAGAATAGGAAGATCAATTGTTGGCAAAAACACACAGTGGTATACTTTAAATCACATGTACAGCGTGCATGCACGAGAACACCCACACATGAAGTCTTGTGTATGTGCGGGAAGAAGAAAAATGATCACATTCAGGAAAATAAAATTAACACAGAATAAAAATTGGGACCTATTTCTATTGTGCATATTTGCTGTACTTGTCCATATAAATGTCTATCTACTTTGCACACACATATACTGTACGAGTCTGCTGGTGTGGATCTGTATCTGTATGCAAGTGTGGCCAGGCTATAATGTTGACGTATAATCGTGTAATATGCTGAGGTGTGGGTTATACGAAGACCCCCAACGAGAGAAACATTACACGCCTATAGGATCAAATCTACAATCACTAGCTGTAAAATGTGAAGCCAAGCACACCAATGTGACTGCACGTATTCCCAAATGTGCATGAATGCCCCTGCACACACCTACATACTGAGAGAAGAGAGGAGGGAGACACAGGCAGAGAAGAAGTTATGGCAAGTAATGAAGTGGAGTAAAAGAGGGTGTTAATATATGGAAGGAGTTGAGGGTAAACAGGGAGCAGAGAGAGATGTAAATGCAGCACAGAAGAAAGGGGGAGTCAGAGAGAGACAGCCTGGTCACAGAGAACACTGAGATACTGATGCAACAATTTTTGCTACTAACAATGGCAATCATTTTACACACCACCTCACAATGGATGAAGAAAGAAAATCACTGACAATATAGAACTATAAAAGCAATGCAAGAGTCAAAAATGTGTGATTTGCAGGTGATAGTTAAAGAAAGATCCTGTGTTAGATGTAAGGAGAATTCAAGATAAAGGTCTCAAAAAATGGGAAGATATGATTTGACATAAGACAGTTCCACCCAGTGTCACCCACCCTAACAATTAGGATAAGAGCACTGATATGGTACTGTAAAGAATCACTATCATTAATAATATCTGTGTTTTTACACAAACACTTAGCCTTTTCAAGAGGGCTCAGTAGCTGTTCCTTTTTCCCCCAAGACCAATGTAGTCCTTTAAGATGTGAAATGTTAATTTTTTTTTTTTTTTTAAGTATGGTAGCCTTAAATGAAAACAAAAACAGGTTGACAAAGAAGCTCAGCTTCAATACATCTACTTTAATCTTATCCTCAAAAAGGCTAATTAGATCCTTGAATGCCCTGATCCATAAAGAGTTTGACCTTGAGACCACCACTTCAGAATGCTAAAGAAATAACAGACAATTCTCCTTTACACTTGAACTTATTGAAAGGCTCAACATTTGTTTCACATATATGCTTCTGCTTTTCTCAGAAAGTACTAAAAGCACAACACTTTACCATGAATAGAGTCAGGCTTTAGACTATATAGCATACATACACAGCACTTCAAAGTTTTCATCAGACTTTAATCAATCAATTAATTGTTGAATTGCTGCTCCCTTATGAGCCAGAGCGCAGCCTCAGATCCTCTGGCAGGGCTCTGCTTGTTCAACCATGTAAAAGCACTTTGTAAGTTCAGAAAGGTTCTTTATAAATTAAATTTGTTATTACTTTTGTCAAGCCTTTTTATTCTTTCAGATAACCTTTTATGATGTGTACAAAGTCAAGACTGTTGTTTTCACCTATAGCTTTGGAAACAGTAACAGCATGTTGTTATTCATTATAAGGGATGGCACAAAGGACATTTTGACTTGTCAAACATGAGTGCAATTAATAACATTAATAATGGCTGTATTCCACTTAGCTGTGCCAGGGCCATGATATTGTACACGCTGACTTGCTGGTGTGACTTACTTGAATTAGGGCTGCAACTAACGATTATTTTCATTTTTGTGTTATCGATTACAAAATGTTTAAAAAGACCCAAAGCCCAAGTTTCTATATTCAAATGGCTTGTTTTGTCCAACCAACAGTTGAAACCCTAAAAAAACAGTTAAAACAAACAACACAATCAAATATTCACATTTTAATGTTAGTAATTTAGTATTTTTTGGCATTTTAACTTATGATTATGAAAATTGCTGCCAATTAATTTTCTGTTAAATGAGTAATCGATTAATCCACTAATCATTACAGCTCTAAATGGAAGTATATAGTACATTGGTTTTGATCTGCCATTGTTTCCTTTTTCACATTTTAGTTTTTAATTTAACACTGCCTCTTTCATGTGCAAGTGCTGACTTGGAAGAACTGGGGTTACTAGAGCGAGTAAGTAAACCTTAGGTTTAGTAAAACCAGATAACTCAAGGAGAGCCTGACAACACTAAACTCACTTAATGATACAGGCCCAAAATGTGGGCCCCCGAGCAGACACAACAAGCTGGGCAGGTAATGTTAAAAGCCTTTTTACTCACTGGGCTTACTGTCAGAAACATGCAGGCAGGCAGACTCAGGCAAGCAAACACTGCCGAATCAGCAGGCAGAATATCAGCAACAGGTATCAAGCAGACACAAATGACTCAGACACCACAAGAACTAGGCAACACCACCTGGCAAATGTGTGTGGGGAAACTGCCTTTTATATATACTGGGGAACTAATGAGCAAATGAGCAGCAGCTGTGCAGGCAGGTGGCTGATCCCGAGAGCAGCGAGGAGATCAATAGAGGGAAAAAACCCCTGTGGGTGTCTAGTGGTCAGGCGAGGCTTTGTGTCAATCGTAGAGATATACAGGAGCGCATGGCAAGACGTTCTCCTCTGTGGTGCAACAGGGATACAGCACTCCCCTATCACATAAAAAAAATAACAGATTGCCTTCCACAATGCAATGCAACACAGTGCTGCAAAGTCCGTGTTGAAAGAAGCCACAAAATAAAGTTATAGCATATTATAGTGCTGTAGTCTTTGATGTTTTGTTCATCTTTATGCAACTTGTAGACAATCAATTGCCAATCTGACGTAATGACAAACTAAATGAATGGCCAGCTCTCAGGAAAGTTGTTTACTGTACTGTTCAATAATCTATTTTTCCCTTACAGCCATACATTTCTGAGTTGCAGAGGCAGCAGCGTTTTTGAAGTGTATGTATGAACAGGGCCAGACAGCCAACTCCTCAGCATAAATGACCAGCATCTTGGTGTGTGTGTGTGTGTGTGTGTGTGTGAGAGGGAGAAAGACACAGAGAGCAGAACAGTTATGTTGCCTCTGAGGCTCTGAGGTTGTCACATCTTATCAGTCTGATTAGGACTCAAACTATTAGAGTGCCTTGATTCTCCTTTTCGTTCATTCCTCTCCTCACTTCACCTCCCCATCTTTCTTATAACCCAGCAACAGCTTTGTATCTCTCTATCTCTATGTCTCTCTCTCTCTCTCTCTCTCTCTCTATCCATCCATCCATCCATCCATCCTCTTGTCCTCCTCTGTCCTCTGGCTTCCTCTTTCCCCCTTCAACAACAGTTTGAGGGGAGTAAACATGAACCCTGAGCGTAAAGTACATTCACTATATTGGGGTTCATTCAAGCAGAATGTATCAAGAGTTCTCATGTTGGATGGCTTCAAAGTCTGGTCTTAATCAATCAAACAGGGCCCCCAAGAGACAGCTGCTTTGAATAGAGAGGTGCATTCAGGCAAACCTAATGGGAGGAATCATGCTGTTGGCACAAACACGCATTTATTTAAATGACCTGCAATAGTTTATTTGAAGCATTGTTTTAGGAAAGCTTTAGCGTTTTGTGGTGTATTTCACAATTAGTGTGACAATTTTTCCCTTTGGTTTTCAGGTGTTTGATTATCTGTGTCTTTATTTTTTTCATCTGTTGAGCTATGGTGGATACTGCTGCTTATGCTAGCTCTTAAGTTCTTTGACTTTTGATACCATTTAAACTGCTGCTACCTCCTGTGGGTCTGACACGTGTGCAGACCAAATAACACTGTCAAAAAACACAGCCTCCGTATTCATTTCAATGAGACCGCAGTATTGGCAGTTGAGGTCTCACAGCGGGCTAAGGGGGGAAAAAATGCAGGGTCACCCAGCACTCTGTTGGTCATTCATGTGTACAGTGTAGCATTGTGCTGATTCTAATACCTTCAAATCATTGAGCTGGAGAAGGCAATTGCTGCTTTGATACATTTGAAGAGTTGTAAAATACTTCATCATAAGAGTTTAAACCTCTGTACATGGTCTTGTTGTCTAATAAGCCTTCAATCTCCTGGATGCCTTATTCAACCTGGAAGTGGATCATATTTCATTTTATAATAATAATAGAATAGAAATAAAAGCAGAAAATAATTGTCATCAATCAATCTACCTTTACAAAAAGGTGAAAACTAAAATACAGACTTCCAATACTAGTCCCTAGTATCGGTCAAGCTCCAAAAACACTAGATCCTACATTTCCCATAATCCAACTCAGTAGCATCTTTTGTTAGAGCTTTCCTAGCATGTACAATGCAAGGGCCCTGGAACTGGCAAAACTACATGGGATGCAGCCATAATTAATTTGAAGTACACTCGTGCTTTTCCTACTATGACATGTGAAAATGTCTGCTGTGAAAAAGGTCATCAGGTCTTCTAAACATGAGCTTTAAACTGACATCCGCAAAGGTCCCAACTCCTGTAGCAAGCAGGGATCACGGTCTCATTCCGGGAATGAATATCACCAGTATAAAGGAGACACAAAGCAACCTCAGTTTGCCTGAATCATCCCATTTTTTTGTTACTGCTGTGAAGTTGTAAGATCATAAATATTGAAATCAGTGAAGCATCTGGAGTCAGCAGCAGTTGTGCATTGGGAGCAAATTGACAAGTGAGAAACAATCTTTGTTTTTGATGCAACGTGTTTTAAGCATCGCTTCAGATTTTAAAACCCCTCAAGTACTTTCCCAGCATAACTTTTCTGTGTCTGTCTTTCCCTCTCTCTTTCCCCCTGTTTGATGCCCCCCCTACCTCTCCACCGTAAACCCTGTCCTTGTCTGCGTACACTTGCTCCTTCTCAAAACCACAAGGTGTAAAGTTGATTTACTCCTGTTGTTCCTCGCCGTGTCTCTCCTGGCTTGGAGAAAGTTGTGTGTGTGTGTGTGTGTGTGTGTGTGTGTGTGAGTGTAGAGAGATAAGAAAGAGTGAGAGAGCTTTGAAGGCAGAGAAAGAGTTCCCTCAGTGTGCCTGGAGTAAAGTGCGCATATGTGTGCTCACGTGTGATGTCAGTATAAACAAAGAGATGAAGTAGACAATGTCCAGTTCAGCATGACTGCTCTACTGGCTTGACACTGTTACGGGTGTGTGTGTGTAATTGGATGGGGGTGGGGAGTGGGGGGGTTCTGTTAAGGCATGAACGCACTGCTACCTTGTCACCATCAAGGGTGTGTGTGCGTGTGTGCCTGTGTGTGGGAAGGGATGAATGCTCTGCTGACTTGTCAGAGTTGAGGATTTTGCCTGCAGCAACTTTGTCTCATTTACAAAGTGGTATTGTAAGTCGTTCTGGATAACAGCATCAGCTAAATGCCCGAGATATAAATGCAAAATGATATATACAGCTGTGTAAGCATAAATATACACCACAGTGTTGCAGACTCACTCTTAAATAACACTTGTTCAGACTCTAGAGATTTACAGTACGATCTGTCAGAAATAACATAGACTAACTTCGACTTTTTGTCCAAAACAGTCTCTTAGGGTCATTAAACACACTAGCTTTCCTCTTAATTACAGAGCTGTTCAAAATAAGGTGATCCATTTTAAGACAGCAATTTAAGTTACATTACCATACACTATAGATCTTTTTCAGGAGGACATTAACACCTGGTATAATCTAAAAAGTAAAAAACAAGAAATCATCTGTAACACAATAAAGTAAAATTTTTCCTAAAATAAATATGGTTATATCGTCTGGTTGGACATAATATTATAATCTTTTTTTTTTAGTTTATAACTCCACATGCCACATTATGTGACTACTAACAACTTCCTATCATTACAATCTATCATTAAAATGTCGGTGTTCTTGTTTCAAATGATGCTAATTGCTTATGAAAGCTTAACAGTTTCTACTCGAGTTCACATACAGGAGTGCACATTTGTTGATGATTTTAGCCGTTGTTCTCATTACGTAACAGTGAGTTTGAATTTAAAATGTAAAGCTGAATAAATAAATGTTTCATAGTTTTACCTGAACTGCGGGGCGTGATACAGACACATTATGTCATGTGTGAAAAAGCAGATATCCATGGCCAAGCAAGGTCTCATTTTGAAGCACACAGTCCGTCAATATAAGAGTCACCAGAATCAAGTTGGGTGATTTCCCTTGTTAAGTTTCTAAACCATTTGTAACTCGCTTAAGCAATTTCATTTCACTGGATTTCAAGGGGCTGACAAATTATTTGACGAATGATGTGTAAGATTACTAAAGCCAGTGGATACACTGGAGCAGCATCAGTTCTTCATGGTCTTGGAATAATAAATATGGGAATGTATAAATAGGCAGAAGCATACAAAATTGCGATAATGAGCCCTGAGATTAGCTCTCACTATTAACCTTAATCTAAGCCTAAAATGGTAAAGACCGCCAAAACTATGTTTGGTCACAACTACCATTGTTTCGCTAAAGACAGTAAGTAATGCAGCAATGCACACAATCATACAGACAGATAGAACCATGCCCTCTGCACTATACACAAATATAATACAGTATATAATAAAAGGTACATAACAGGCACACACTTACCGGCTCTGTCAACTCCAGTACATTTGCCCTATACGTGATGGGACTACAGTCACGGGTCCTTCCCACAAGCGTACATGGTAGAAACATGGGACCCAAGTCATCACCATCCAGTACATCCACAGTTAGAGTGGTGGTGGCTGTGCGGCGCTCACTGGGGTAGGGGGCTCGGTCCTAGACAGAGAGAGAAGAGTGCTTTCATTTGACTTTTGGACGATACTGCAGTTTCTTATTTGCACTTATTTAGATATTTGCACGTCTTTAACTCCATCTCTTGAATAGAAAGTGACAACAACATAGTCCTGATGAATATTTTCAGAAAATCTCATCAACAAAGCTGCAGGGAACTCTTGATGCCTTCAAAGGCTGGTGTCTACTTGACTTATCATCTTAATGTCTATTTATACCTCATCAAGAGAAGATAAACAGACTTTTTAATGCATTTATAACTGGTTCAGCACAGCACAGCCTCTCACACACTGCCCAGGCAGCAATGTATGTCATGTATTTCATTACCAATGTTTCATAAAAGCTAGCAAAGTAAGTAGAGATTACACAGATTTTAGACAAGTCCCTTGATCATAATCAATGGTCAATCATTACAAATTTATGGAAATACATTTTACCTCAATAAAAGCTGTTTTTGTGTCAGCAAAAACAAGTAGGAATTCAACCAACATATTAAATCTCTCAAATAAAGTATATCATTACAAATTAAACAGCATAGCA